>CAMRHE010000144.1:2400000-3000000 GCA_947044405.1 Leptodactylus fallax | reverse complement strand
TGAGACCGCCACTCTATTCAGACAAGGATACAAGGCACCCCCATTCTCATGACTGTGGACAGACCTTCACCAATCTATAACTTATCCCCTACCCTTTCTATAGGGGATAAATTACTCTCATGCGCAAACTCCTTTAAAAAAAAAAAATATATATAAAAAAAAAATACTTGCACCTGTATTGATAGATGTAAAAGCAGACAGAAATCAAAACAGGTTCCCTTTAATGACATTCAATTTCCTCCTCCATGATTTGAGATGATGCAGGTATTTCTGTATTGTGAAGTACTTCTTGTCAGAAATAGCACAGAAATATTCCCAGAGGATCTGCTATAATAATTTACGCAAAATTATGAGCCTGAAGCAATGCAAAGATCTCACATCAACCACTCAGCATCCAGCCGAGAAGGCAGAAATGACAAAATGTTGAATTTACTGGAATGACTGAAATACACACGAGCGCTGCTTTATAGTCTAGGGGGTTAAACCAAATGCTATCAAAATGGCGGAAGAGAAGCATTAGATTATATCAGACCTATATTTCATACAAACTTGTAGCCTGGGCTTTTGCCACATTCTCATCTCAAGCTATTAATCGTCTTTTCAAAATGTCACTGTGGCGTTGGCTGACAAGATTATATCTATATGATATAATACTTTTCATTTGATGGAGTCGCTGGAAGAATTTATGAGGTCATTTCACGTTACAAATTCTTGTCGCAATCAAGATTGTATAGCAATTGGGCTGTTTTGTTTTTATTTTTGGTTATTACATTTTTAGATTAGTTTTTTATTTTAATGTGGAATTTATTGTTTTATATAATTTTAAATTAATTTTAATTTTTTTAACATTTTTTTTTACATTTTTTAATGTTATTTTAATAGTTGTGGCTTAATGTGTGTCATATACCAGGATCAATATTTTAGGGTTTTAAAGTATAAATTCTCGCACTTTTATTTTATTTAAAATTTTGTTTTTTATTTTAATTTTCCATTTTTTCAAATGTTATTTTAATAGCTTTGACTTCATGTATAACATCTCATATACCAGGATGGATATTTTAGGGGTTTAATGTAAAGTTTTTGTTTTATTTTAAAAACATTTTTTATTTAAATTTTTTGAATTTATTAAATGTTATTAGTTTTTTTTTTCCTAATGTGTCACATCTCATATACCAGAATGGATATTTTAGGGGTTTAAAGTATAAATTCTCGCACTTTTTTTTTAATTTTTAATTTAGTTTTTTATTGAAATTTTCCATTTTTTAAATGTTATTTTCATAGTTTTGCCTTAAAGTATTACATCACTTATACCAATGTAAATATTTTAGGGATTTAAAGTATAAATTCCCGCATTGTTATTTATTTATTTTTATTTTATTTTTTTATTTTAATTTTCCTTTTTTTAATTTTTTTTTAAATGTTATTTTAATATTTTTGCCTTAACACATCACATCTCTTATACAAGGGTAGATATTTTAGTGGTTTAAAGTATAAATTCCTCCAATGTTATTTTATTTTTTTTTTTAGTTTTTTATTTTAATTTTCCATTTTTCCATTTTTTTATGTTATTTTAATAGTTTTGACTTAAGGGATCACATTTCATATTCCACGGTGGATATTTTAAGGGGTTTAAAAGTATAAATTCCTACACTTTTATTTAATTTTTTTTGTTTTAATTTTCAATAATTTTTTTCATTTTTTTTATATTATTTTAATAGTTTTGACTTAACGGATCACATCTCGTATACCAGGGTGGATATTTTAGGGGTTTAAAGTATCAATTCCCATTCCATAACTTTGTTTAGCTACCTTTTCTTTATCACTTAGCGCCTTCTCCCAGGGATCCTAAAATATATCCCGGGCAGATGACATGTTAACAGAATCATTTCATGGTTCAGAGTCCTCACTGGATGATTTATCTCTATCTTGAGGCGTTGAAGGCCGTTATTCATGAGATGCATGTGCAGGATTTAATAATCTATTTTGATGAGGGGAAATAGATCCATTACTGAAAAATAAAACATTAATATTCACCTTAGATTCATCAGATATCTTCTAATTGTACGTTTTAGCAAATGAATGAAGCGCTATCACTCAGGAACAGCGTGTGCTGCAAGCCAACAATATGCCACATAACAATAAGCCAATTTATGCCGTGTGTGATGGTGTGATTTATAACCGCGCTCCTCCATACCCTATAAGAGTTAATCTTGTGAAACTATTCTCACATAGAAAAGGTTCAGTCATCTGTAAGACGTTCCTTGTGTTTTATATAAAACTTTGTTATTGTTTTAATTGTTTTAGTCTTCTTTATCCATAAAACTCATCCCCGCTCCAGATTCGACTTATATTTTAATTAAAAAGAGGAATATAAATAATACAAAGGAAGAAAGAAACATAAAAAAGGCAGATAAAGATTTTACTGCCAGTGCTTGAAATTAAATAAATTTAATATACTGAGATAAATAAACTGGGATAAAAGACCGTCTCATTATATATTGCGGAAAAGTTAGCTGAACTTGACGATTTTGGCAGTCCTGGTTTGCACAGGAGATAATCTGCTACCAGAGTTATATGGCAATGGCTTAATCCCTTATCCCCGTTAACAAAACATGCACACTTAGCCAACTGGGCATGCATGTGTATGATGGTTGGGAGGCTTAGCTTGTTATACTCCCTAATTTAACTCTTCTACATTTACTATCCCTAAACTAACTCTTTACTCTACCCATCACTTCTACATAATTCCTGTAACAGGCAATGGATTGTGGACCCACTGTGATACCAAACTGGTATGACTTAGGACACCTCTAAGCAGACTCCCCAGTATTCACCCACCCTTTATCCTCCCTACAGGAATCTGGACTTCGCTAGAGTCTGCCAGGTCGCTACCCACTGAGGTGGTCCTGGTGTTGGTAGCTGCTGACCAGCTAGGTCAGGGACTATGGTACAGCATACCATAGAATCAGGCAAAATACATAATGTGAATACAGACTAAAATCAGAACAGACTGAATATATGCACAGACTAAAAACGAACAGTTGTTCAGGACTAGTAGCACAGATACTGAAACAGGAACAGGTCAGAACAGAGGGCAGGTCTAAAGCAGGTACAGGACATAAGGACAGGTAGCAGAGGTACATATATAACAGAAGACCAAAGGCCACAAGTAGCAGAGGTATAGAAGAAGTCCCTACGCTACAGCTACCAGAAATACATACATAGCAGAAGCCCAAAGGCCACAGGTAGCAGAGACATGGCAGAAGCCCAAAGGCCAGAGGTAGCAGAGGTACAGAAGAAGTCTAGCACCTCTATGTAGCAGAGATAAATACATAGAGTATGGAAGGACAAATGTGTCCACACAGACAAGGATACAAGACAGCGGGACTAAGGCACCCTTAGAATTACATACATGACTTCAGCATCAGACAGAAGCATAACGCAGACATACAGCAGGATAGCATGCATCCAAACAACAGATCATGAAGCAGACAACAGAATCATTGCAAAGCCAGAGTGTGGCTAGAGAAGCAGACCTATATACACACAGGGAGACAGGGATTGGCAGGAGGAAGTTTGGCAGGTGAGTACACTAAGAAGCTGTAGTGCTCAAGTGTCTGATTGTGTGGTAATTCAGTGTCTGATTCTGTAGTAATCTAGTGGCTGATCCTAAAGTAATGCACTGTCTGATCTAGTGGTTACATATGGTCTGATTCTGGGGTAATCCAGAATCAGATCATAAAGTAATCCAGGGTCTAGTTTAGCTATAACCCAGTGTCTGATCTTGTGGTAACCCCTTATCTAATTCTGTAGTAATCCAAAGTCTGATGGTAAATCGGTGTCTGACCCTATGGTAATTCAGTGTCTGATCCTAAAGTAATCCAAAGCAGATCCTAATGTAATCCAGGGTCTGAAACAACTGTAACCCAGTGTCTAATCCGAAAGCAATCCAAAATCTGGTTCAATGGTAAACCATTGCCTGATTCTATGGTAATCTAGAGAGGGGTTCAGTGATAACCTGGTGTCTAATTCTGTAGTAATTCAGTGTCTGATCCTAAAGTAATCCAGAGTCTGGATCAGTGGTAACCCAGTGTTTAGTTCAGTTGTAATCCAGTATCTGATCCCAAAGTAAACCAGTGTTTGGTTAAATGAAAATTAAGTGACGGATTCTGTAGCAATCCAGTCTGTGATCTGTGATCAGTATCGGAAGCTAAAGTAATACAATGTCCGATCCCAAAGTAATCCAGGGTCTGAATCTGGGGCAACCCACTTTCAGATTCTCTGGTAACTCAGTGTCTGCTTCTTGTGGTTCCTCTGTACCAGATCATGTGGTAATCTAGTTTATGATCTCTGATATTACAGAGGTCAATGTCTTATCCCTGGGGGTCTAGTGGTACTGTATATATATATATATATATATATATATATATTAACGTAATGACATGTATATAAGTAATGACATTGTATATAAGCTATTCATAACCTATTTTATGTATCCCTTTCTGATTACAGTATCAGCATTATACAGTCAATTCCTATAAGGTTCAGGTTTTCTGCTAATAAAATGAAAAAAAATTTATGTATTTATCTTCACCTGGTAACAACTGGCTTTGCGGTCATCTCAGCTGAAGTTAGTGGCCCCTTAAATACATTCAATAGAATTTCATAGTCAGATCCCTGCTGTGCTAAGTTGAGCTATTATAATATTTTCCTGGCACCTCTCCGGCTCTCATATTTCTTTCCAGATATTTGTGGATTTCAGACACATTTAGGAATAACCGCGTCTATTCATCAATCATCTGAAGGTTGGTAATAGAAGTGTTTTATAATGTAAACTGGTCCTCCGAGGCAAATGATCATTGAACATTACAATCCATATTTCTCACTTTCCTCTAGAGCTGACGTGCTGTTAATTCCACTTGTGTGTATTGATGTCCCAATAAAAAATGCAAAAAATATTTCATTAGAAAACACAGAGGTCTGTTGCCTGGAGTGATGTGTACTCCTCTGACTTATCCAAGGCTACGTACAATATGTAGGAACTATTTCCCAGAAAGATGTTGAGGTGCTTACATGATCATAGTGAGTCTGACAGTGATCAGCTGGTGTAAGAGGTGAAGGTTAAAAAATGGTCATCCGTGTAATGTACTAGTCTGAATCGGGTCCATTTACATAGTTTGTATCATTACATCATGCTATGTCACAAATTATTTGAGATTCCACAAAATTGGGCTCCAGCAGGAAAGTGGAAAAAAATGCCCTATAGTTCTTTATTGTTCCAGCACTGATGCTCCGTTGGTCCCAGCCAGTCTCTGTATACAGTATGTCATTGCTGAAGACAAGCAAACAAGGGCCAATGGGAGAGAGCACTGGGGTATCAGCACTGGAGCTGCTGACGGACAGTAAGTATTGTTTTTTATTTTTTAATGTTTAGAAACTATCCTAAACTCATATGTTTAATATCACAATAATCCACACTTGTTAACTTTTGTTGGCCAAGATCCAAATTATCCGTATGGCTATGCCCCCTTTTACTGCAGCTCCATCCCTTTTGAGGGTGTGGCATGTAGGAGATTCGTCCAATCCTCAAGGACGTCACCTCATTTTGAGGGAGTCTTCTAGACATTTCCGGAGAACTTGCAAGTATACAGTAACCCCTTTGAGGAAATTTAGATTGTGAATCCTACTTGGGACAGTGAGTGGTGACGGTGACAAGGTAGAAGAGATGACATGTTATAAAGCTGCAAGCCAAAAGCCAGCTGGGTCCATTGGCTGGAAGTATTAACACTGACACATGATGATCTCAGGTCTCCACACGTGTGCTGCCCGCTGGCCGTGATTGGACAGCCCGTGCACCAGCCGTGCTTTCGTGGCCCCATTTATTCAATGAATAGGAGCCACAGAAGCATGGTAACAAAACCGGACAAGAATAGGACCTGTCCTGAGTTTGGTGACCCAGACTGTCGACCCGCACACTGATCCCTGTAATACGCGGTCATGTGCGTGGGCCAAAATGAATGAGTCAGTGTGCTATCTGGGAAAAACCCAAATAGCACACTGACCTAGCCCACGGTCATCTGCAAGGGGCCTTACATCTAGAGGTAACAAAATATTACACAGCCATTGATTTAATAAGGCTTTATGGATTTTTTAAGTTTTCCCCTTGTTTGCATTGTTTCCTCCAGATACTCTAATTTTTTCCTGCATTTCTACAAAATACACTGATAGGTTAGTTGGATTCTTATGAAATTTGAGATAAAACAATTAGATTGAGATCCACATTGGGGACTGATCTGAATGATGACAATCTACTGATGAATGTATGTCCGTCCAATCGCAGGTAGACTTGGGGACAAGCTGGATCACCAATAGTGCGATTACTAAATGAATGAATGAATGATCGTCATTGATTGTCATGTCTAATGGGTCTAATATTAGGTGTGAAACCTATGAAAGCAATCCATTTCTAATCTGCAGTGACCTCTTAAAGGAGCATATTTTATGATTTAGCCTAGATTGTTTTGACGTCATATGGCAAATGATATGCATTAAAAATAGAGATTAAAGGGTGCATTGTGTGAGTCAGCCAAGCGTAGCTTGTAATTTTCTTGCTGCAGTTCGGTAACTGAAAACCATAATGTGATATTAGCATAGTTTTTGTTAAAGCGATCAATTCTAATAAGAGGTGTGAGTTACTATCGATTCTATTAATGAGCTGATCTTTTGAAGTCATTTCAAGCAAAATGCCCAAGTTTGGACAATTCTTTATTTTTAAAGCTGCGCCGTGATTTAGTAGCCCCAGACGTACATCTCATCACATTATTACATAGCACTGACTAATGCAGTATAGTAATGTACACAAGGTCCACTGTATAGCTACAGGGGTGACAGTTATAACAGCCGCTATGTTGCCCAGTAGCTGAAGGGCTCAGGTATGCTCTTAAAAGGGGTTATCCAGAATTAGAAAACATGGCTGCTTTCTTCTTCTCAAGAAGTGACCTCACATCCGTTGGTCATGTGGCAATTCTACAGGTCAGACCCATTCAAATGAATGGGACTGAGCTGCAGCATGGCCATGTGAGCAATGTACATGATGTCACTTCCTTAGAAGAAGAAAGCATTTTTCCTAATCCTGGATAACGCTTTTAAAGGAACTGTCCATATTTAAAGTGTACCTCCAATTACAAAGGAATTTGTCATAAATGAATAGTACAGGTGACTATAATAAACACTGTAATATATCTTATTAAAAAAAAATCTGTTTCCTTCTCAATTTATCAGAGTTATTTTTAGAAGTCTATGGAGAGGATTGGAGGAGTCGGAGTCTATTGGAAAAGACACATAAATAACTGTAGCTGCTAAGCTCTGATACACTGTGAGTAAGATAAAACCCTACAACTATACAGAATTAAGCAATAAATCAATGAACTAATGGGCAGCAGCCTTCTTCTCCCCCTCCCCTCTCCATAGATTTCTGTGCCTGAAATCTGAGTATTGAGTAGGATTCTATACAGATAAATAGCAGCCTAATGAGTGGAGAAGGAAATATATTTCTTTAATAAGATATATCACAAAGTTTCTTTTTTTTCATTTATGAAAAGTTCTTTTATAATTGGAGGTGCCCTTTAAGTCAGTACCTATAAGTGGATGAATATCTGATATGTGTATGCTACATTAGGGTGGGTTCACACTTGCGCCAGAGTCCGTCCGCCACGAATCCGACTGAAAATCTAGGGAAACGGTATAGGGAAAGGTTAGCTATGCATTGCTTAAAAATCCATTCATTTGAATGGGTTTTTAAAGCAATGCGCGGGTGTGCGCTTACACCCTCTGCGCCGCGAATCCAGTTTTTTTAGCTGGAAACAAAGTCCTGCATGTCCGACTTTGTTTCCAGTGAAAAACCCACCCTTACCTGTTCCTTTGCTACTTTTTAGCTTAGTTCCATTAGAGCAGAGCTGTGATCTACGACTACAGTTTAGCTACAGTGCCTACAGAGAGTCTGAGACTCACTTATCATTGGTTCAGCTTGTAGCTTTCTCTTACCTCCTCAGATTGACAACTACAGATAAATGCACAGAGTAACCATAAATTCAGGGCCTGGAGGGTAGATTTCCAGTGCAGTAAAGGCAGAATGATTATAAAGCAGAGGATACTAAAACACTAAAGGTGCCTTAGTAAGGAGGAGCCTGGATGGCACTGAGAAGTGCTGCTCTAATAGACCAACTCAATCCAATATATCAGACCAATAAAATCATGGCCGGAGTGCACAGCCCTAGGCATTGCCCATGGCCAAAAAATAAAAAGAAAAAGCCCCCTGGCCAAATGATCTTGGAGGAAAGAGCAGTCAGACTTCTTATGGTGAAATGCTAGCATATGTCCCAAGGATGTGCTAGAGACATCAAAATATATTTTGGCAGTATGTATTATGTGCAACAAAATGCTAAGTGAATATTCTGCTACACATGGGCTGATTCTGGAAATAGTAGACTCCTTGTGATTAAGACATGGGGACAAGTGGTTGGACACAATTTCATCAACAGGAGATTTTTCAGCTTTTAACTATAGATTGTCTAATGCTATACTCTTAAAGGGTACAAAATGGTTTAAAAAAAAATCATACAAACGCAAAAGATCCCCTGCTGTGCCCATTGTGTCAATTCCCAGGTCCTCTGCCATTCCCTACTTCCTGGTACTTCGTGAGATACAAGAAATGGTGTTAAGCCAATCAATGGGCCAATCTTGTATTTTCTGGGGGAAGTTTATTACTTAAAGGAGTTGTCCACTTTAAGATCAATATTCATTCTACTTACTCCCAGTGCAAAGAAATCAGTTCATGGTCATGTGAAATACGGTCCATGGTCATGTGATATACAGTCCATGGTCATGTGATATATGGTCCATGGTCATGTGAAATACGGTCCATGGTCATGTGATATGCAGTCCATGGTCATGTGATGGACACACAGTTGCACAGCTCGTTACCAGGCAGATGTCTGATTACTATACAGTGACTGTAACGAGCCGTGCACCTGTGTGTCCATCACATGTCCATGGACTGATTTTTATCCACTAGAAGCAAGCAGAGATCTAGAACACCATGAGGAATTGATACAGAAAGTATATTGGAAAATTGTAGAACTTTTCATCATACAAACAATAACATTTGTCTCTCAATATTTGTCTGATAGTGGACAACCCCTTTAATATTGTATGAACTGGTGGCAGATATGCCAGGATTATTAAAAGGCTCTGGCCTCTTAATAATTCTGGTGCGCCGTGGGAGGTCCTGTGCTCCAGAAATCAAATCTATACCAGTAGATTTTAGGTATAATGCAAGCCAGTTTTGTAGCATGAGTTACGGTAAATCTATAGTAAGCTGATGCGATCCCACCATGATCCCCGCTCCACCCACTTTTCACAAAAGTGGAGCTGGAGCTGGAAAATTGACAAAATTGTACAATTTTTTATGCAAAACATCCATGAGTCAAAAAATGTACCACTTTTATGTAGAACTGGTGCACTTTTAACAATTTGCCCTATTGTATCCTTCACCATCATTTGGTAAGAATCAACCCTTTTTGTGTTTTTTAACTGGAAGCCTGGGACCCCTGCTCCCTACTGTTACTTCTCCTTGGACACCAAAACAGGTCATTTCCACTACACATCTGACTGTGCATTACATTTTATGGGATTTATAATGCGCCACATGGACCACATTAAAGTCAGAATTACACCGTCTAATGTGCCGCTGCAGGGACTCTCAGGTGCCGTCAGAGCTTTGCTTAGCCATTTCCGAGTACAATTAATTATCTCCCATAATTATATTTTATTGATGAGTAAAAGATGATTACCGGGTGTAATTGTAGTCACCGCTACAATGTTACATTTACTGCCTTGTTGTTTTTCCAGTGTAAATATATTAATGTACAGTTTAATGTCATATATAGTAAAATTTACGATGATCCTGATCCGGAGCTCCTGGGACATTCCACTTATTAATATCTGTTCTTGAATTCTAACAATTGAGTTAAGCCAATAAAGCTTGTATCAAAACAAGATGTATGTTCTCTGATACAGGAGATTGACATTTATGTCCGCTTTGCTGGTCCTTATGGACCCACGGCATGGACAAAATATACTTATTTTAAATAGGTTTTTTATCATCTTAAGATACATGAAGTTTCTGGAGTCCAGTGCAAAATACTGTAAATGGCTCCCATGTGCCATTTACAGTATAATACTACCATCGGTCTATATGGTAGAAGAACCTTTGAGGCTCCTCAGGCACCAGGGCTCCACCCTCTATAGCCCCTCCCCTGCTTATGTACGTTTGCATGTTGAAATTAATACAATTTGCCCAGACAAAAGGCAGGAAAACAAAATATTTACTGGCAGGTGGCGCTACCGAAAATGCTGGTGTTATATCATCAGCTACTCTGCACACTGACCGTACACCTCAGCTCAGTGATAGGGTTATCTATCAGTCTCTGCCCCCTCGTGCTCAGCCTGTTCTTTGGTGTCTCAAACATGTTCAGGAGCTACCTAGTAACATGGGGAATAAAAAGTACTGGGGACACCGGAAAACTCTGAAGAGAACCAATAGATTATTTTAAATTGGTGAGTCATGTATGTGGCCTGAAGGATTTTTAATGGGACAGTATATACAGCTTTCTGGACAACATCTCACTTTACTGTAACATGTGCATTACCATTAATCTGTAACATTTCCTGATTCGTTATAAAGACTTAATGTGTGAGATATAGATGTGTCCATCCTTATCTTTTCTCTTGGATGGACATGTCCAGATATGTCATAAGAAGAGCAGCTTTTCAAGACAACATGGTTTCACTATCTCGTGGCCACCCAGTGGTTGTGTTGTGATTTACAGCCTATTAAGGATTTGGCTGGCATGTCACAATATTGTACTGAATTGGTTTCATTATAAATTGGAGTCCTTAACCAAATTCAGGTTAAAGGGAACCTGTTAAGATTTCACACCCTAAACCAGCCCCAGGACCTTAATAAAGCAGCTGGAGAATGCGAAAACAATCCCCTTCTTATGCCCCAGCCCTGCTACAATGTGTAGAGAAAGCTTTTCACTAATCCCTTGTATAAAGTCAAGGGGGTGGAGAGTCAGATGATAAAGTCAAGCTCTCCAAAGCCCCCTGTGGTTTGATTGATGTCCCTGAGTACAGCAATGCTAGCATCCTGCACATGTGCTGTGGTAATATTCCTGATGATGGTGTGCTCCTGATTCTGGCGCATGCGCTGGGTGTACATTCCCTGGCTGCTTCTGCTTTCTGCACATGAGCCAGAAAAATCTGGAGAGAGAAGAATCAGACGGATATATTTATTTCCAGATTTTGGCTCCTTTCTGTGAAATCCTGTGCTGAAATCCACTCTGTATTCTTCCCTCTTTTATTGGCAGCAGAAATCCTTACTGCTTCTGACTAAGTATGGGGAGTAGGGGTGTAATACAGAGTAACTGAGGCTGATAGAACTGTTCTGGTGTCATATGAAAGATGACACTTACTGGTGGTATCTCATGAAATAATAAAGGTAAAACTGCAATCTTGGTGTCATATGAAAGAAGAAAATGCTGCCCGAAAATCCAAAGTTATTCGAAAGTTTTGGTGCGCTTTAAGGTTTTCCATGTGACAACTACTTCTCCTTGTTCATGCAGTAGTAGGCTATGCTCTTAGTGTTCGACACGCCACCTATCCATTAGCTCAGCAATCCTAGTTCAGTCCAACAATCTGTAAAGCTAACCAATGAGGCTCATCTACTACAGTAGATACAATAGTAATATGTCAATGGTTAAAAAAATTGTTACAGTTTCTCAGCTGTTCTTACATTTTTTATTCCATCAGATTATCATAATTGTTACAGTCATAGTTTACAAAAGCAATCATCCAAGGATTTCCTGTATGGGGCAATGCAAGCATTGAGTCAGAACATCTAAATATCAGAACATTAGGAACAAAAAGTATCTGCATGGCGTTATTTTTGTGTGCACATAGGAGCGTGACAAGTGGTGGGCAGTGGTCCGTGGCTTGTATCTTGGAAACCATTTGCTATTAATCCTTCATATATCTCAAGAAACGGACCACCAGATTACAGATTCACCCACCACAACGTAGCACCATGTAAATGACTGCAGAGATGATTTTCTTTCTATGAAAGGCCGATTATCATTGTAAATGTTCCCAAGCTTTGTACCCATCAATATGAAACAGCTTAAAAGGCAGAACATAAAGAAATCCCACAATTATGTATTTATTCATATCTCTTAATCTTCCTATTAATCTTTCTATTCTGCATTGCTGTGATCGCTATCCCTGAACACCTTCATCCGTTCATCTGATAGAACATATGGGTTTTCGCTTTGATATCTGGTACCTCCCCTTGCTACAGTAATTGCTGTGACCTGTTCTACGTTCATCCAAAGGCAACAAGATACGCCGCCGCTCGCGTCTGATTCATTATTTCATGCTGGTGAGTTATTGAAGCCTGGGCTGGGTAAAAGTAGATAACGTTATGACGCACGAGCTCATCTGCATATAAATTGAGCTAATCAGAAATGCAAATTGCAATCATGGAAAGATGCGAAAGGCGAGCGTAATTGTACGAATGTGACAAGAGCTGAGTTCAAATATTGTCATTGTTCTTCTTTACAGCAACTAAAATTATTCGCATCGGTGATTTAGATAAGAAAAAAAAATACAGATTTTTTTTTAATTCTGAAGTATTGCTAATTTATCACCATGAGCTGAAAACTTTTCTATTGATTTCTTAGATTTTATATATTTATGTATTAATATTATTTATTTATATATATATATATATTTTTTTAATTTATTTATTTATTATTTAGACTTTGTATTTATTGATTTCTTAGATTTTATATATTTATTATTATTATTATTATTATTTATGTATATATTTATTTATTGATTAATTAGATTTTGTATATTTATTATTATTATTATTATTATTATTATTTATGTATATATTTATTGATTAATTAGATTTTGTATTTATTGATTTCTTAGATTTTATATATTTATTTATTATTATTATTAATATTATTTATCTTTTATTATTTATTTATTTATTGATTAATTAGATTTTGTATTTATTGATTATTTTTTTCCATTTAAATTACATTACATATTAACAATTTTCTAACGTCCTAAAGATGTTGTCTGGTTTGGACTATCTCTTTGTGTGCTGGGGGGTCTCCAGAGTAAAGGGGGACCTCCTGCTATCAGTTGCTATTACTGGGGGAACTGTTGTGTAAAGGCCTATTTTCACTGTAGGAGCCCCCATGAAATGTGTCGGAGTGCATTGATTTCAATGGACGGACATGCTCTACCTAATCCAAGAATTGTCATTTACACAGTTCTTGATTCTAACTAACTTGGGGAGGGGGACGCTCTGTAGACCAAACAGGCACCCAAAAGAGCGTGTAAAAAATACGGTCTATTACAGATAACCCCTTAAGATGTGAATAAAAATAAAACATGCTGTATGTATCCTTTTATATTGTGAAATTGTAAAGAATAAAAAGAGATATAATACGCTCTGCTGCTCCATGCCATTGTCAGGAATAGATAAACTGCAGCTGAGGCTTATGGGTAATGGCATACAAATACGCACAACCAACATGTCAATTTATTACTCCCTATCTGTTTTGTTTTGGTATTTTTCAATTTTTTTTTGCATAGTTAAATTTGTAATTTCTCTGAATGTTACTGAACGTCCAGTGAATCAAGACAGCCATCTAGTGTCCTACCTCGGGATCTTGAAGAGAGCTTTCACTGGATGCATAGAAGACAAAGGCGGGTCTCCGTCTGCCAGCTCGATGGCTGTGATCCCGAGAGACCAAACATCACAGCGGACATCATAGGAGTAATCATACTGCTGCTCACAGGCGATGACCTATTGGAAGAATCACAAGACGGGGTTAATGTTAAATGCTATAAAATCCTTGCAAAGGATATTCCAGGTTGCTGCTTGATCATAAATTTATCACAGATTTTTAAGAATATTAAATTATTTAGGCCAAAAGTAATTTCTTAAAAGCATGACTATAGGTGTATTTTGATTGTAGATTAATGTTACATTTTTTACATATACTATGATTAGATTTTTTCATGTTGTCTCACAATGTCTTAGCCATTGGCCATGCAGAGGTTGCAGTCCCATGTGGATACCAGGATCCTGAGAAAGCCCAAAGGTTCCTCTGTTACATAAGAAGACACCAGTACTATAAATAACACTTGACATATATAGGAGTTCTGTTCAGGAACGGATGCAGACAGTTGAGGGTCCCTGTGCCCCCCCCCCATTTCCCAATATCAGTTGAGGGCCCCTGTGCCCCCCTCTATTTCCCAATATCTCAGCATAGAGCACCCCCACTTATGTCTCTCTAACAATCCACCACTAATAGATAGCCATGAAGTTTATTAGTTTAGGCAATTACCTGCAATATAATAGACAGTAGAAAGCTGCTGTTAAGGTAATAGGGCCCCTTTGTCTACTAGGCCCCTGGGCTGCTGCACAGGTTGCACCACTGGTATGTCCGCCCCCTGGCTCTATTACAAATTTCATACCTGCGAACCATCCTGTCTTTCATAGGATGTTTGTCCCATGAAATGGGTCATAAATAAGCAAGGCTTCCTGGTATTTTGTGGACATTCCTAGTGTTCTGTGGGTGTTCTTTGGTGGACCATGGGAGGGGCTTAAAGGTGAGCTACAAATATTGGAAGGTTTAAATGCCAATGTTTGGAATGTCTGCAATGTTTGCTTAAAGGGTTTTCTGGTAGTTACATATTGATGACCTATCGTAAGGATAGCATACCTCCCAACCAACCTGGATTAAGCGGGACAGTCCCGGATTCTGGGTCTTGTCCCGATGTCCCAGTTGGCGGGAGGTATGTCCCAGCTTCAACTCATCTGCCCCCAGTTTAATGTCACCCTCCAACTGCCCCATAGTTTAATGTCCCCCTCTAGTTGACTCCAGTTAATGTCCCCCTCCAGCTGCCCCCAGTTTAATGTCACAATCCAGCTACCCCCACAGTTTAATATCACCCTCCAGCCTCCTCCAGTTTAATGTCTCCCTTCAGCTGCCCCCAGGTAAATGTTCCCCTCCAGTTGACCCAGTTTAATGTCCCCCTCTAAACTGGGGCACCAGGATAGGGACTTTATACTGTGGGGGCAATTGGAAGGGAACATTATATTGTGGGGGCATATAATGTTAGGGGGACTGTAGGAGCATTATACTGTGTGGGGGCACAAAGAGAAATTGATGGTAATGGGCGGAGTCAACATAGAAGTGGGTGAAGCTAAACTTGCCTTGCACGCTGTGCGCACCGCACATTCTGTTCCTCTTTCTGTCTTTTGAAAGTTGGGAGGTATGGGATAGGTCACCAATATCAGTGGGGGGTCCGTCACCCAGGAGGACACCCACAGTTCGGCTGCTAGAAACAGAATCCTGCTTTGTAGGACAATGACAGTTTACCGCTCATTCACATTCAAGTACATGGGGCTGAGCCGCAATGCCATGCAATGCAATGTAAGCAATACTCCTATGCAATGTGGGGCGCTGTGCTTGCTATTCAGTGATGAAGCCACACTGTGGATTCTTCAAACAGCTGATCGGTGGGGTCCTCAGTATGTAACTCCTGGAAAAACCCTTTAAATTTACTCATCTGATAATGAAAACCCCATATCCAGAGCAGAAGCTTGCTTCCATTTTGAAGGCCTCCTTTTAGCCATGTTCTACATGGCCACCCACTCATTGGACTGGCCATCATGTGTTTCTTCAGTTCCCCTGCATTGACCATGACATCCCTGGCAATAACAATGTTTGATGAGCCATAACTCTACAGTCATCTGCTGGCTCAGTGGTTTGCATCTGAAAAGGAGATTCTGTGTACAGAAAACCCCTTCAGGCTCTAATTGACCTAAATGACTTCTCAGCATTTGGCCCATTTGCTTTTAGACGACGTCCCCCACAACAGGACATCACCAGATGAATGCCAAAGCACCAGGGCAAAAGTTCATGATGTCCATATACTTTATTCAGTGCATTAAAGTAAGTGCTGGTTCCCTGGTATTTGTGTGGTCGACTGTCACTGACTGCAATGAAAAGAAACGGCAAACAGTGAACAGTCATTTCCTGAGAAGAAGAAAGCAGCCATGTTTTCTAATTCAGCACAACCCCTTTAAATGAGTTTTCCATGCTTAAAGGAGTTGTGCAAGATTAGAAAATATGGCTGATTTCTGTTTCTCAGAAAGTAAGACCATGTCCATTGGTCACATGGCCATGCTGCAGTTCAGTCCCATTCATTTTAATGGGACTGAGCTATAGCATGACCATGTGACCAAAGGACGAAAGGTTACTTTCTGACCTTTCCTTTATTGTAGGAAATATGGAATATGTTATGTGGGCACTATATGGATGTATTATTTTGGATAATCTATGAAAGTATAATTTAGGCATTGCATGGTGGCATTATGTGGGAACTGAATACGGTATTATCTGGGAACTATATGTTAGGCCTCTATATAGCATGTCCTATTTTGTTCCCGTTTGCGGCACAGACAAGTATAGGGATCATACAACTTTTTTTGAGGTTCTGTGTTTGCGGATGACATACTGACATGTTTTTTGTGGATTTCGGATCAGTATTTGCAGACAGTAAAAACCACTACAGTCATGTGCAGGAGGTGTAAGTATTATTTAGATATTGCATGGTGGTATTATTTAAGCACTGTATGGGGAATTATGTAGGCATTGTATGGGAAGTTTTTGACAATGTTATGTTGGAATTATATGGTTGTATTACTTTGGATAATCTATGAAAGTACAGTACACAGTATGTATACAGTAATTTAGGCATTGTATGGTGGTATTATGTGGGCACTGACTGGCAGTATTGTGTGGGAAATATATGGCAGTGCTATATGGTCACTACAGACACTATTAGACACTACATGGTGGTATCATTTAGGAATTGAATGGTGGTTATCAATTGAGCTCTGAATGGCAGTATTATGTTAGTACTGTACAGGGCCGTTTTAACACATTGGTGGGCCCAGTACAAAGGTTTCATAAGTGCCCCCCCCATCACCTTCCGCTATTATACCCATCATTATACCCATTCAATGGGTGACAATGTGTTATCTGACTGATGGAACTTTTCTGCCTGTCAGAAATGTTTTATATGTTCATCTCTAGTAATAATTGTTATTGCTATTATTTCAGCGTATAACGGCTATCACTAGAGAGGCGGTCGGTGTATCATATTTGGATAGGACAGGGACAGTGAAAGAATGTAAACTTTATTGATGACTTTGTGTAAGTGTTTGGTGCGGCTCTTTTGGCGCTGTGACTTGGACGATGGTAAATATGTGGGTGACAGCGCCAATAACTTCCTGGTTATGTTCAGAGGGGTATTACATAAAATACCCCTGTGATTAGGCTCAGAGGGGTATTACATTATCCCTCTATGTGACAGTATAGTATGCTTTCTGATAGATAGAGGGGATAACATGGACAGAAGTCCCTGCTACACCCCCTGGGGTCACATCCAGGTTATGCAAAGAGAAAGATGAGTTATCATTGTCTGTGCTGTCTGCAGCTCCTCTCCTCCCCCTCCTTCCTTATTCATGCATTCATTTAAGATGCTGCCAAGGCAGGAGAGGGGAGGATACTTTAGAGCCCCATATCTCAGGATCTGTTAGGGCTATCTCATCTTTAAAATGATACCAGGATCATCATGATTGTCCTTACATATTCGGAGTGATTTACTGTTAAAAACTCTGTCGGGAATTGAGATCTGCAATGGGATCTCAAGGCCAAACATTGTTTTCATCGCTCCGGATTTGTGAGGGATATCATGATGATCCTGGTATCATTTTAAAGATGAGATTCTCATCTTTAAAATGAATCCAAGGTCGTCTTCATAGCCCTACAGTCGTCCCCACAGTACAATCTCCCTCTCCTACCATACAAAAATAATAATAATAATAAAAAAAAAACACTAACATTCACCTCTCCTCGCTCCCCTGCTTTCTGGGTCCAGAGTCTTCAAAGAGCTGTAGGCGCTATGTAAGTGTAAGTCATCACATCGCACCTGCAGCTCCCTGGTTAGAGAAAGGATTAATGAGGAAGCAGAGAGCGCAGAGCTTCATCTTTGTATGTAACTGGGGCAGCCCGGAACGGTGGCACATCATACGCAGGACTGTCCTGCTGTTCCAACGGGGCCCCCGCCACCATAAGGCCCGGTGCAAGTGCACCGTTGGCCCTATGGTTAAAGCGGCCCTGGTACTGTATGTAAGTACTGTTCATTGTATGGTATAGGGCCCCAACTTTACTTCTTGCCAAGGGTCCCATTTTCTACATAACTCAGAACTGTTTCTTATAGTGGTTGCTCATGCTTTTATCTATCTTAGAATATCTCAGAAGACGTTTGTCATATAAAGAATGGTATCGGTGCTGCTTATTTCATGCATAGAGTACTTTGCTTTCTAGGTAGTCTGACTCCGGTCAGAGCACACCCCATACCAACTCCGGTCAGCCGCCCACACCACAGATCTCCCCATCCCCTTGTATTCCATATATAATAACGGCAATGATTATATTCAAATCAGAAGAAAACTGGAGGGATGTAGAGGACATTCCAAAGGGTAGAGTAAAATTCATTGGTATTTTGAAGCCTCTGTTCATGGGCGCAATGACAAAGAAACACAAGTGTAATAATTTCTTCTGCATAGACATTGCTATGGGTAACACACACCGGATTTACATTTTAATGGACTCCGTGATAGAATGAATATTTGTAAAACTATAGAAATGATAAGACTGAACCACCAGGGAGGACACGACTTGTAAAGTACACAACTGAGGAAACGAGATGACAACTGTAACTACTGTATGGAACAAGATCTAGGGATAGTACCCTAAAAGTTGGTAGGAACTCTATATAATGGTCTAGGTCACTATATAGGGGAATAAAAACTGTAAAAACATTTGATGATAAGGATAAAATTGCATCAATGTTGTATACAAAAATTATAGGATCCCATTGCAAAACTCAGAATGTCCCCACACCCCAATTTACTATGCCTTGATTAACGTTCATAGGGTTTTCTTAGACTTTTGGTACTGTATTACAGATGCAGGGACTAATCGAGGCGTTCACACTACCGTGTGAAAAAAAAACGTATTTGCACCAATTTAATATGGGTTTCATTTTTATCGCATTCGCTGTGTGGTAAAAATGACATGTTACCTGTATTCTGCGGGTCAGTATGATCACAGCAATACCAAATTTATATAGTATTTGTAATATTTTGATACCTTTTAAAAAAATGAAAAACTTTGCAAAATAGAAAAAAAACATTTTTTGTCCCTAGGGGGTCTGATCAGTCATACTATACACTGCAATCCTAATGTATTGCAGTGAATAGTAAAATCCCTTCTATTACACACTGCCATAGACATTAATGTTAAAAAATAACGGACACTTAATATCCGTCATGACTTTTGAACGGACACAAAAGTCCTGCACCCCGCATTATTATATCTGCTAAAAAAAACGGACATGTGACGGATTTGGTGAAAACGGACCCTAACAGACAACAGATCAAATTCCATTGAAATCAATGGGATTTTTAATGGATTTATGACGGTTCTGTTAGTGTCTGTTGTTAAGATTTTCTGATGGATGCTAGCAATGGACACTACTTGACTGAGCCCATTCACATCAATGGGTGATTTGGGTCCATGAAAACAGACCCGTGGGACCGATCTCATCTGTGAAATGAGTACTGCTAGAAAGCTGGCTGAATTGGGCGCACTGTCAGCTTTCTAGCAGTACATAATACCACAAATGTAAGATCCTCTTTAAGGGACAATATTTGCACAAGGGTAAAGAACTGGTTAAAGGTAAATATACTGATAATAGGCTAAAGTCAGCATTGGGGAACCACAAGGATCTGCGTTAAGCTGGGTTCACACTGTCGTCATTGAAGGCCATTGCTCTGATCCGTTGCAGGATCAGAGCAATGGATTGAAAATCCAACAGACTGACTGATGCAGATGGAGCACCCTCCATTTCTGTTTACTGTAATGTAAAAAACAAAATGGAAGCTGTCTTCAGTCATGTCTGTTTACTTTTGTCATACCTGCTGGACTTTTCCTTCCCTTAGAAAAGTGAACAAACACGACGGAAGACAGCTTCCATCTTGTTATCTTGTTTTTTTACATTGCAGTAAACTGAGATGGAAGGTGCTCCGTCTGCATCAGTCAGTCTGTCGGCATTTCAGTCCATTGCTCTGATCCTATGACAGATCAGAACAACGGACTTCATGGATATCAATGTGAACTGAATTATTTTTAATTCCTTTATACACGACCTTATGGGTAGGATCAAAACTTTGTAGGATACACCCCACTGATCGGCAGACTGAAGGTGCGACAGTACCCTGGAACAGGCACAGTTCCATACATTATGTAGTGGCTGTGAGTGGTACTGCAACTCTCTCCCCATTGACTTTACTGTAGCTCCCTCCTATATATGTAAACAGTGGGGTATTTCACAACTACCATACACTACACTGTAGAGAGCAGAATGAATATGTCACCTCTGTCTCACCTCACCGGCATCTATCTCTAGTCTAATTCCTTTAAGGGAGAACCCAAAACAGGATCTACTGGGGGTCCTGGAGGACTAGAATTTAGAAACACTTACCTAAACCTGGCCATAAACAATAATGTCAGACAAACCTACCAATTTTGGTGGAGCTGGACAACGATCTAATATGAATGGTGCCATCCCCCCAACAGCATGTCAGAGAAGAGAAGGATCAGGCAGATACATTGCAGCATGCCCAATCCATTTGTTCTCATTTGATACTTGGCATTACCAGAGGAGTCTAGCTGCGACTTACTCCTCTCCCCCTATTGAGAACACATGCACGCTTGGCCAAGCCTAGCAAACATCTGTATGAGGGGGTCGGAAGAAATAGCCGTCAGCCAAACAAGCGATCATCTGACAGCTATCCAATGAGTATGGCCAGCCTGGGGGTTCACCATTTTACACGCAGTCACATATACAGTACAGGGATCTTCCCGCACGTCATATTGTACATTACAATTTCCGTGGGGACCCCGTTTATGTACTTGAATGTTTTCATGGCAATTGACTTCACGTACGATCGGCCCAAATCATTGCGGCTAATTCTAGATAAATAGTGAGTAAAAGTAAAGAACCCGAAAACTATTAACCCCTAGGTGACCTTGAATCCCCCGGTGCCGACCACCGACTTCTGAATTAGGCCTGATGAGTGGCAGGAGAAAACTCCAGTAATGGGCCACAATTATCCACTGGCAACATAATCTGATACACTGAGCACATGCTGTGTTACAAGAAGGCCCGGGGGGTAATTTTATAGGGAAATAGGGCAGCAATGAAGCAAAAAGGCTACATTTATACAGAAAAATCACAAGGCAAGTAGTGAGGGAAACGCTGAATTCTGTAATGCATTAAATGTTATTAATGTTTCCTATGAATATATCTTAAAAACAACTACAGTATATTTGTAAGTAATAAAAATAGACAAAAATTACAAAATTGAGTAACTGCACTGCAACTATCTGCCTGCAGATGGCGCAAACACGTCTGCTATACTTCAAATGATTGCATTATAAACTAGAATATTTTCACAATTGTCTTGTCAGTTCCCAAATTTCCCCTTTTCAAAATAAATCATCAAAGAATAGGGACGCAAAACTTTATTTAAATGGTGTTTGTCAGTATTCTTCCTAAAACAGCACCACATGTGTCTACAGGCTGTGTGTGGAATTGCAGCTCAGACCATTTTACTGCAAAGGAGGTGAGCTACAGTACTAGGTACAACCCTTGGGTGGCTAGGGTGCGTTTTTTGGAAGAAAGCGGCCATGTTTATGTAGTCCTGGACAACCTCTTGAAATATTTAACCCATGTCAATATAAAGGTTAACCCTTTTGGGGACACAGATGACTAACATATAGATCATCCTACCTCCGGTGCCATCCAGAATGGTGTACCCACAGACGTATTCCTGCGCAGGCGCGCACTGGTGAGTTGTGCAGACACTCCTGTAATGAACAGTGATAGACATTACCCAGTATAGTATCAGCCATAGTAAGACAAACGCATTGCAGATTCCTGCACTTTATAGATCGCACTGATGAAGGTTCTTTCCTTCTCTAAATTCCCTTTTTTCCTTCACACAACTTGTTTAAAAAAATTCTGTCTGCTTTGAGTAGTCACTATATATATTTATTTAGCTTACACCATCATATTCCACCTGTGCTGATCAGCTATTTGCAGGGTCTATGGCACTTGGATGAGCACCGTGACCTCTTCACTGTTTCCTTTGCATTCAATCTACTTTATATTACCTGTGCCATGTAATTACAGTCTTGTTCCATTCACTTCTATGGGATAAGGCTGTACAGTAACTACATTGCAAGCCCACTATGAAACAGTGTGCCATGTAAACAGTGAAGGGGTCACAGCACTTGCAAGAGCGCTGTGACCCCTTCAAACAGCTGGTCGGGGGGGGGGTCAAGGTGTTGGACCTCTACTATTCTCTTATTGATGATCTATCTTGGGGACTGGACCACCCTGTTAATTTTCAAAAAAGACTACTGCTTCCTTCCAGCGGCAATATGGGGGAAAGCAATAGTCAGCCTGTGACAGCCCCTGTAATAGATGTCAGCAAAGTCTTTGTGATCAGGGGGGTGCAGAGGTAGCAATCGCTATTGGGTCCTGAGGGGGCACAAAGGCCTCTCTACAATATATGTAGATACCAGTACTATAGACAGCACATGGTAAGTGGCGCCCCGTTACAAGTTTACACTGGGAGTTTTACATTATGGCTCTGTATGAGATTAGGATGAAATGCTGCCTAATAGGGGACATAGTGTGTTAGAAAAATAGCATTGTGAATGCCGCTATCTTCGCGGTATCCAGGTTCTTCCTTTCTATTTCCTATTTATAGGTCTCCACATCTGCCTTCAATACAATCTGATCATAGGGAGAGACCCAGGTCAGGAGGTATTTATATACATAAAGCCATTCACCTCGCAGCAGGATGCAGGCTTAGCAGGTGACAGGTGTTATTGGGATATCCTATAGGTAGTCAGTGATACATCCTTCTGCTGGGAGGGGAAATTCTCAAGGTTATCTGACACTAGTACTGGTGTCATCAGAGCTACATGTATTGGTGACTCTGCTCTAGTGACAGGGAGATAATACCTGCTAACCAGAATAAGCGAATAAGTGCTTCATAAACATGGCAGAGGAATGTAATGTTCAGAGATGTAAAGGAATGAATCTAGTCCCCTGTAATAGTATAGCTACATGTACAGTACTTCGAAAAAGGTTTAGGCAGGTTTGGAAGAATGCTGCACAGTAAGAAAGCTTTCAGGCATAGAAGGGTTAATAGTTTATTTTTGTCAATTAACAAAATGAAGTGAATGAAGAAAAGATAAATGTAAATCCCATCAATATTTGGTGTGACCCTTTGGAGGAGGAGTCCTGGAAGTGATGATATGGCCCCCACAGATATAGCCCTGATCTCATCATCATCCAGTCTGTCTGGGATGACAGGAAGAGACAGAAGGATTGGAGCAAGCCTACATCCACAGAAGATCTGTGCTTAGTTCTGCCACGTTCCTTCAAAAACTGTAAGGGTAACGAGAAGAACTAATGGAAGGCAAAGGGCACACCAAATATTGATAGGATTTAGATTTCTCTCTTCCTAATTAACTTCATTTTGTTAATCGACAAAAATAAACTATTAACACTTTTATTTTTAAAAGCGTTCTTAGGGCCGGTTCACATCTGCGTTCGGTTTCCGTTTGGGGAGTCCGCTTGGGGACCCCTCCGAATGGAAACCTATATGCATAAAAAGCAGTTTACCTGGGAAACCACACGGAACCCCAGGTAAACCGCTTTTTATGCGTATAGGTTTCCGTTCGGAGGGGTCCCCGAGAGGACTTCCCGAACGGAAACTGAATGCAGATGTGAACCGGCCCTTAAATTTTTTGGAACTTTAAATCCTCTATATATACACATACATATATATAAAAATATATATGTTGTGAGATTGTACTTGGGATCATCTTTGCTGGGGTCAAAGGACACATGTTTGTCTAATCAAAACCAGGTTAAACAGCAGCAGATAGATGGAAATTGACACTGGGTCAGGTTTGATTGATACAGCTGCAGGTGTAAAGAAAATAAAACAAAACAGGAGCAAAAGAAAATCCTTGGCTGTTACTAATCTAGCAGCTAGCAGCTGGAGAGCTTCTCCCTGTCAATTTCACCAAGCATTTCGATAACCAGCAACCTCTTTCTTACATGATTCTCTCTTTCCTCAATTAATTAATTAATACATATATATTCTGACAGAACTCCTGTTCAATACCCAAGACCCCCTACAGATTAGCTGCTCAGATGAACACCACTTTCTCATCACATTGCCTGTGTGCAGTTCAGTCCCTTTCAAGTGAATGGGGCTGAGCTGAAATACCAAGCACAACCTGTATGCAATGTACAGCGCTGTGTTTCGTATTCAGTGAAGAGGCCACAGTGCTCAACCAATCTCTTTACACAGCTGATCTGTGGGGGTGCTGGGCATCATTTGATATTAATGACCTATAATAAGAATAGGACACCTGGAGAACCCGTTTAATTTTTATTGGGTACTTAAGTCAGATAAAACCTTTAATTTCTAGTGTCAGCCACATGCCAAACATCAAGATACAACCTTTTGTACAGTAACTGAAGCAGAGGAGGATCATGGTGTCCTCTTCTGACATTCGCTTCTGCGGTAAATAATATATGTAAATCTGCCTCTTCTTCCTCGGCTCTTGTCTGCCGTTTTGCTCTCTGTTTCTTTCCTTTGTTTGCGCGTTCATTTCAATCAGGCTTACATCAACTGCAATAATCACAAATTATATGGATCTGGCGGTTTTCACACCCATAGGACCACTTTACCTTCTGCTCAAAGGGAATAGATGAGCTTCAGGCTATTAACACCATTTGTGAGGAATGAGCAATTTCTTTTCATATGCAAAAGATGGAATATTGAATTTCAATGAGAGCGAGGCGGCCCAGGAATAGACACAAGCAGATTGCCAGCGACTTGGTAAATAAAATGCCTTAGCTAAAAACTAGACCGTTTCCAGCCACCCAAAACAGATTATGTGACAGCAACTCAGAGGGAGATCCATCTGTTAAACCCAAAGTATCCAAGGGTTCCTGCTGAACATTATCACTAAAACCTGTGGCGTGTCTCCAAGCTCCAAGCAGACAGCAAATTGAGGAGATGGGGTAGGCTATACAGGACGTCAGTACATAGCAAGCAATGATTACCAAAGTCAACCAGCTTGACTCCCCCTTCTGTTGTCAGAAGGATATTGTTCCCTTTCACGTCACGATGGATGATCCTATTATTGTGCAAATGTTGGAGACCCTGAATAACAAAACAGAAAAGAATTACTCCCCTGCCTAAAAATAATTACTCTGCTATTAGGATCTTAATGATATCTCTGCAATGGGGTTGCAGGAACAGCTGTCCAGCAGAACAGCTGTTCCCCCCTCCCCCCTTGACAACACAGCAGGCATCCTAGAACTGACTACTAGCTGGGTACCACATGGCAAAAGATGAGTAATACGGATGAATAGCAGTCAGACATCTCAGGATAGATGCGATTCACCAAACCTGTGGCTCTCCAGCTATTGTGCAACTACAAATCCCAGCAGTGCTAGAACTACAAGTCACATGTGTCAGGCTTGAGGAATACGTGGCTGCTGTGACTTCCTAGCATGCCCTGACACTGGCCAGGAATGTACAGCTCCGCAGCAGTGACCATGGCTCTAATTTCACAATGGAGCAGTGTAGCAGAGATTACTATTAAAGCTACAGGCACACGACCATAGCGGCTTATACTGTCTGCAAATACTGATCTGCAATCTGCAAAATACATGTCCGCATTGCGATAGTATGTCACCCGCAAACATGGATCCCTTGCACTTGTATCTGTGAGTCTGTGGCACATGTATGGACAGGAATAGGACCTGCTTCATAATTTACGGATAGTTTCTACAGCCCGGACACTGATCAATAACATAACTACGGACATGTGTATGGGGCCATAGAAATTAATGGGTCCGTGTACTATCCCCAAATGCAGGCAATATACTTAAAGAACTATGGTTGTGTGCATGGGCCCTTAAAGGGGCTGTGTCGTTATGGACACATCCCCTATCCACAGGACGGGGATAAGTGTCCAATTGCTGGGGCCCGAATGCCAGGTCTCCCATTGATCAGGAGGACGGAGGACTTAAAGTCTCCCTAAGGCCTCCTTGTGAATGGAGTGCCAGTGTGCTTGCATGACAGACACTCCATTATCTTCTATGGGGCTGCGGGCGTTCCCGGAGATTACAGTGCTGGCAACCGCATAGAAGTGAATGGCGCACTGGTCACATAAGTACACTGGTGCTCAATTCACAAGGAGGCTTTAGGGGAACTTTCAGTCCCCTTTCCTCCTGATCACTGGGGGACCCAGCATTTGGGACCCCTACAAACAGACACTTATTCATTCTCCTGTGCTGTGGATAGGGGATAAGTGTCCATAACAACACAATCCTTTAAGGGGTTTTCTGAGAATTAAATATTGATGACCTAACCTTAGAACAGGTCATCAATATCTGATCGGTGAGAGTCCAACATCTAAGACTCCCATAGATCAGCTGCTCCAAGTAGCCTATGTCACAGGCTAGTGACATCACATTCATTTGTCACGTGGTCTGTTGGCAGCTCAGTCCCATTCAAGTGAATGGGACTGAGCTGCAATACCAAGCACGATCTTTATGCAATGTATGGTGCTGTGCTAGGTATTCATTGAAAAGACTGCAGTGCTCACCTGAGTGCTGCAGTCTCTTCAAACAGCTGATCTGTAAGGGTCCCAGATGTCAGACTCCACCAATCAGATACTGATGACCGATTCTGTATATGTTTAATAGGGGAACAAAAATGCAGAGACAAACGCAGCGAAAATGTAATGAAAAATGCAATTTGTTTTTACTGCTTTTTTTTTCAGGGTTTTTTTTAGCTGCAATTCGCTACATGGGGCCTTAGCCTTAGAGGGGGGTCCTGAAGGTAAGCTAATTATAGGGTTTCTCCCTGATAGCCTCCCCAAATATCAGTAGTAAACTGTGGGGAACCAGCAGCAAGTGTTCAAAAGGGGAAATAAATTATTCCAGATCCCATTGAAAACAATGGCCTAGAAATATGTCTGTACACACGGTAGATCCTCCAGTGCAATAAGACATTTGCCAATGGGTTTTCCAAACCAGATAATTTCAGGATCAGATAAACATGGCTGCTAATTCAACAAACAGCGCCACTCTTGTCCATGGGTTGCGCCTGGTATTGTAGCTCAGCTTTATTGAAGTGAATGGGACTGAGCTGCAACACCATCCAAAACCTATGGATAGGTGTGGAGCAGTTTGGAAGAAGGCAGTCATGTTTTCCTAATCCTATAGAAGCCAGTTAACTATTTGGGGATAGATCAATAATTCAATGTGATCTCACCATGATAAGGTAACACATTTTGTTTCTATGCAGTCCTATGTAAAGACATCAAAATTGTGAACTCATGGTCAACTGCGCCAAAAAACAATTTTTTCTTTGTTTTATTTATTTATTCATTACCAGTAATGCTCCATATAGGATATATGAAATGATGGCCTCGTCCAGACGCTGCCCACACTTGAGTATGCTCTTCACCAGATCTGTGACAGATCCTCCATTGCACAGCTGCGGAACGCGGAGAAAACACATTATCATTTCATTTACAATCTGTTACAAGTCATTGACACTGATACAGTTCAGTACATAACTTAAAGAGGAATTATACCCATAAAATGACTGCATTACCACTAAGATTAATATAGTGCCTAAGTACAGTCCTCTGGTCCACTACACTACAATGTATATAAATATTACATATACTATACTATATACAGTCATATGAAAAAGTTTGGGCACCCCTATTAATCTTAATCATTTTTAGTTCTAAATATTTGGGTGTTTGCAACAGCCATTTCAATTTGATATATCTAATAACTGATGGACACAGTAATATTTCAGGATTGAAATGAGGTTTATTGTACTAACAGAAAATGTGCAATATGCATTAAACCAAAATTTGACCGGTGCAAAAGTATGGGCACCTCAACAGAAAAGTGACATTAATATTTAGTAGATCCTCCTTTTGCAAAAATAACAGCCTCTAGTCGCTTCCTGTAGCTTTTAATCAGTTCCTGGATCCTGGATGAAGGTATTTTTGACCATTCCTCTTTACAAAACAATTCCAGTTCAGTTAAGTTTGATGGTCGCCGAGCATGGACAGCCCGCTTCAAATTATCCCACAGATGTTCAATGATATTCAGGTCTGGGGACTGGGATGGCCATTCCAGAACATTGTAATTGTTCCTCTGCATGAATGCCTGAGTAGATTTGGAGCTGTGTTTTGGATCATTGTCTTGCTGAAATATCCATCCCCGGCGTAACTTCAAATTCGTCACTGATTCTTGTACATTATTCTCAAGAATCTGCTGATACTGAGTTGAATCCATGCGACCCTCAACTTTAACAAGATTCCCGGTGCCGGCATTGGCCACACAGCCCCAAAGCATGATGGAACCTCCACCAAATTTTACAGTGGGTAGCAAGTGTTTTTCTTGGAATGCTGTGTTTTTTGGACGCCATACATAACGCCTTTTTGTATGACCAAACAACTCAATCTTTGTTTCATCAGTCCACAGGACCTTCTTCCAAAATGAAGCTGGCTTGTCCAAATGTGCTTTTGCATACCTCAGGCGACTCTGTTTGTGACGTGCTTTCAGAAACGGCTTCTTTCGCATCACTCTCCCATACAGCTTCTCCTTGTGCAAAGTGTGCTGTATTGTTGACCGATGCACAGTGACACCATCTGCAGCAAGATGATGCTGCAGCTCTTTGGACGTGGTCTGTGGATTGTCCTTGACTGTTCTCACCATTCTTCTTCTCTGCCTTTCTGATATTTTTCTTGGTCTGCCACTTCTGGGCTTAACAAGAACTGTCCCTGTGGTCTTCCATTTCCTTACTATGTTCCTCACAGTGGAAACTGACAGGTTAAATCTCTGAGACAACTTTTTGTATCCTTCCCCTGAACAACTATGTTGAACAATCTTTGTTTTCAGATCATTTGAGAGTTGTTTTGAGGAGCCCATGATGCCACTCTTCAGAGGAGATTCAAATAGGAGAACAACTTGCAATTGGCCACCTTAAATACCTTTTCTCATGATTGGATACACCTGGCTATGAAGTTCAAAGCTCAGTGAGGTTACAAAACCAATTTTGTGCTTCAGTAAGTCAGTAAAAGTAGTTAGGAGTATTCAAATCAATAAAATGATAAGGGTACACAAATTTTTGCACCAGTCAAATTTTGGTTTAATGCATATTGCACATTTTCTGTTAGTACAATAAACCTCATGTCAATCCTGAAATATTACTGTGTCCATCAGTTATTAGATATATCAAATTGAAATGGCTGTTGCAAACACCCAAATATTTAGAACTAAAAATGATTAAGATTAATAGGGGTGCCCAAACTTTTTCATATGACTGTATACGGTAAGAATAACAGAAAGGCTATTGAGAATTCTAGGGCCCCCTCCAAATATTAGGGTTCCCTCCTGACCGCATACCTGAAAGGATAAGGAACAAATTGTGATCATTTAGGGCTACAGGACAAACCATGCTGTTTAGCTGGGACCATATACCACACCAGCAAAGTCCTAGAAACGAGTTTATAGAGAGTCTGAGAATCCTCATAGACAAGAGACTTCAGTCTTGGACTGCATGGGGCCAAATATCGTACACAGACCCCCTAAAGTTCCCTATTAAATAACAATCCTGAATAATCAGTTCTCATATCTCTGATTTGTGCCTGTCCTCTGTTATCCCTCCTGGAAATGTATGAATGCATTGACAACTGGGTGCTACCATACTACATACAATGAATGGGTCAGCACTGATTGGACAGCATCAGTCTGTCTTGGGACACAACTCCCGACTGAAAACAGACAGTTCTCAATTTGTGGCGTCTAATCTGCTGCAATGTACAGAGGCAGCATTGTGAATGAGAGACTGCAACTAAAACCCGCAGCATTGTGCTGGTTTCATCTACAGCTTTTAACCTTTGCAATGCAATGAGATGTATTTATTCTGGGGTCTTATTTGTTCTGAGGTATCATCTGGGGGTCTGTATTTATTCTGGGGTCTATTTTGGTCTTTCTTATTCTGGGATCTGGTCTAAGGTCTGAATTTATTTCTGGATCTGTGATCTGTATTCTAGGGCCTGGTCTGGAATATGGTCCAGAGGTCTACATTTATTTTGGGGTCTGCTGTTTTGGGGGTCTCGTCTGGGCTCTGTATTTATTCTGGGATCTGGCCTGGAATCTAAAGTCTAAATTTATTTTAGGGTCTGTAGTCTGCAGTGTCGGTCTGGTCTGGGATCTGTATTTATTCTTGGTCTCATCTGAGCTCTGTATTTATTATTTGGTCTGATCTAAGGACTGAATCTATTTTGGGGTCTGCAGTCTAGGATCTGGTCTGGGGTCTGTATGTATTTTGGAGTCTTGTCTGGGGTCTGTATTTATTCTGGGTCTCATCTGCACTCTATATTCATTCTATGGTCCAGTCTAAGGTCTGAATCTATTTTTGGGTCTGTGGTCTGTATTTTAGGACCTAATCTGGGGTCTGTATTTATTCTGGGTCTTATCTGCGCTCTGTATTTATTCTTTGGTCTGGTCTAAGGTCTGTATCTATTTTTGGGTCTGTGGTCTATATTTTAGGATCTGGTCTATTTATTTGGATATCTCTATCAATTCTGGGGTTTGTATTTTTGAGACTGTACTTTTGGGGTTGGGGTCTGTATTTAGTTTGGGCACCTCACACTAGTGACGGTTGCTGCTATTCCACTACTTTACCCCCTGTTTCCTGATAGATAATCTGATAATCTGTTTTGTCACATTTTGTGGATTGCATAAATAAACAAAGGATTTTGCAACAATTTGGAATCTTCTTTTTGTATTTGTTTTTGGGTCTATATTCTGGGGTTTAATTCCGACTACACTTTGGGTCTGAGTCTGGGGTCTGTAATCATTTTGTAGTATGATGAAGGAGTCATATGCACTTGTAAATATATTATGGTTGCTAATGTAAATGGGATAAATTCTATATCTCCCCAATGTAACTATTGTAAAATATGGTAGCTAACTCTCTGTAAAGCACACCCACTTTTTTCACATTAACCAGATTGGCAATTTTTAAGGGGGAATGTGTCAACCCTATCTGTACCAGTAAAACAAAGTTTTAGCTGGTCTAAAGCTATATTAAGGTATTATAGTCAATGCTATCCCAAAGGGGGGGAATCCAATGGTCGGTTCTGTTTCGATGAATCTAGAGCAGGTCCTATCCAGCTCCATGTCATTAGAACAGAATGGATCGGAAGCCCCCATAGAGGTGAGTACATGACGGAATGCATTCAGATGACACTTGGATGTCTCTCTGAGTGTCACCCGAGTGCCTTCTGCTGCAAAACCGTCCCCTCCTCGGATGGCACACTTGGTCATGAGCATGGGGTCCTAATCTACACACTATTTTGGACTACAATGAAGGCCAATATCTTTATATTCCAATCATTATGTCAGGACAGAGGGGATTCCAGACACTTGTAAAGCCCCTACAACTGCATACGTATTAAGGTTAAAAAAATATAAAGCATAGGAGGGGATATTTTAAGAACACAACCCGCCACGTGCATTAGAAAGCACATGAGGCTATGCCGTTTATAGAAGCCTTCGCTCTCTATGACGAAAGTGCCAGGCAGGAGAAGATTGATGTACTTGATAACAATGAGGCAACAAATTACAGTCATTTGAGGCGTTTACTGCATGGCTGCCTTCACTGGCAGGCAATATAAAATAGACAGTAGCCATATCTCTATACTTATACTTGATGGTATGCTCTGCCAGCAGCTGAGATGAAACATCCTGATCCAGAATAGCACTGCTTCTTGCAAGCAGTTTCCATTAGTGCACGGCCATACATCAAAGGAGGTGATAAAAAGCAGGAATTAGGGCCCTGGTGAATGTGTTTTTACCCACAACATTAGCTTGCAAACCATCCTTTTCCTGTCTCCGAGGTTTTCTTGTTGATGTCTTTGCATGTTTTCTAATTCCATCATGAAATTATACATTGACATGAAAGTCTTTATTTCATAAATGATATTCTATTATTCTTCTAATATTCTTCTCATGTTTGCACATTAGCGCCCCCCTTTACTAGCATGCGCTCCCTGACCTTGACCTTAATCGATGACAGAAATAGACGGATTTATTTGACATGTCATAAACTCCAATGTGAAATGCCTTAGCGGTGCCTTTTTGTATATGTTCTATTTTGTACTCTGACAAATGGCACAAGATGTAGATAATTCATTTCACTTACTTATATAGCGCCAACATATTCCGCAGCGCTTTACAGACAGTGTCAATCACTGTCCCATATAGGACTCACAATCTATATTCCCTATCAGTATGTCTTTGCAATGTGGGAAATGGGGAAACCCACGCAAATGCGGGGGGAACATATAAACTCCCTGCACATGTCCTTCATTGGATTTGAGCCCTAGTAAAAACTTGAATTCCCAATGAAATAACAATTCTGGAGAATCTTTCTTATAAATGTGCCTTGACCCATTCCTCTGTTTTTCCTCCTGAATAAATTGACAACTGGGTGTTACCATTCCCCTGTCAAAGGAGTATCTTCCTACACAGTCTGGGACTGTCAGCACTGACTGGAGAATGTCAGAGAGCAGGGACACCCCCCCAACTGGTAACAGTCAGTTCTCAATGTATTTATACATTTCTAGGAGGAACAACAGAGGAACAGCACATCCCTGAGTTTTAAGAAAAGATTACAGACAGTACTTTACAGATGTTGTCATCACTCAATGTCCCATATAGGAAACCATTGGAGACTGTACCGCAGAGACCGCCAAACATTGACAGAGAGAAAAGTCCTGCACAGAGAACTTTTCTCTCTGCTGCTTTCAGTATGAAAACGGCGGACCCCATTATAGTCAATGTCCATCGGTGTCTGCAGGTATCCGCTTTTTTAGTGGTCCAACTGTCCCTGAATGTTGGACCCCATAGTCAATGTTACCTATATACTTGCCTAGAAAGTCTACAAGACTCCTGAAACAGGGGGCACGGGGACATAGAAATAGACCCTGAGGCCAACCACTACTTCCTTGCTGTTATCAACTTATCTGCCAGGAAATTTACTATGCAAGATTAGACATGTCTAAAACTTTTCTAGCAGGTTTTAGTCCTTTGCATTATTGTTACTGAATATCAATCTGGACAAATTCCATCTATTAGTGCAAACAATATAATAACAAAGCTCAAATCCAAGATCTAATACTCCCTAAATGGCAAAACAAATTTACAATCTGTACAACATTCAGAATCAGGAAAAGACTACTAGAGGAAGATGGAAGGGGCTAAACCAGGAACATATAGTGTAACGTCTGCATGGTAAGGCAACCAAGGCAGCTTTCAGGGTCTTAAAGTGCACCTAAACTATTCATTTTCTGGCAGCATTTGTGACATTAATAAATGATGTAATATACTTTATTAACACATTTTACTCTTTTCTGTGAAATCCTGCACTTCTTTATTATTTGCCTTATTTCTGTATTGAGTGCTGTACACTGCTTTTATAAGGTATAAGAGCTCTTGTACGATGCAAGCAACTTAGGCTGGTTGTGGGGGACAGTTCCAACAGACATATCTCAGGCATAATAAAAGCAAAAAGACAAACCAGTTAAATAAGTCCCAGGAAGTGCCATCAATACAGAAGCCATTAAAGAGCAAGATTTTGTGTATGGCCGCCAATCCCCAGACGTCACTACTCATGGTCAGTCTGAAAGCATGAATAGCCAGGGCTTGGTATATACAACAAAGAAACATTATGACATGGTATGGGATGAGGTACATGAACTCTTTGTCAGATATTGGAGTTGCAGGTCACCTGTACATCTGCCCAGTTATTTCCTGCTGTGCTTACAAACAGGTCTATTTCATTTATTCCCATTTTATTTTTACACTATTTGCATGTATATGTATTTTTGCTATTACATCTTTATTGGTTAAGCACTCTACTGTATTAAATCTCAAATTTAATAAGATTGTCCTTGCCTCTAAACATCCCCACCTGCACCTGGTATTCGTCCTCTTGCAAACCGTTTTAAGAAAAAAACACTTTGGTACAAAAAGGATTTTAAACAGTTACACAGCGGATACCCGAATCTGTCTTTTTAAACGATTTAGTCAATAGGTGTCCGTTCAAAAAAACTGACCATTTGTGTCAATTTGTGTTTGTTTGGGATCCGTTTGTGTCCCTTTTTGGCCAATCTGGGTTTTTTTCCCCTGCTTCATTCTGAGCATGCACAGAGGGAAAAATGGATTGCAAAACGGGCACAAACTGATTACTATCCTTTTAGAAAAGGGAATATCTCTCCTTGTGGAGAGCACCAGTGAAGGTGTGTAGAGTTTTGAATTGCCTTTTTGCCCTCTAGATACTTAGCAGAGGGCAAAAAGGCAATTCAAAACTCTACACAACTTCACTGGTGCTCTCCACAAGGAGAGATATTCCCTTTTCTGAGCCACTCATTGCCTCCCACCAAGCCAGCCAGTTTAGCTCTACTCTGCACTGATGAGGGACAAAATCCCGAAACAGCGCTGTATGCAGATGAGTGATACTGGCTTGGCTAATATCCCTTTTGCTTTCTCAAGACTCAGTGGGTCAAAAGCAAATTGAGGATTTGTTACATCCAATAGAGGGCGCTTGAGCTTCTCAGCTCCTTTTCCCTTAATGCCTTGTACTATCCGTTTGTAATCCGTTTATAATCCGCATTCCATAGATCTCAATGTTAAAAAAAAAAAAAAACGTATTGGTTACTGTCCATCTGGTATCCTTATTTTTTTGAACGAAGAAAAAGTCCTGCAAGTCTGACTTTCTTCTCCGCTCAAAAGAGCAGATACCAGATGGAAATGCTCCAAAAGCGCACCTGCAGATGGTTTTTACCACCCAGTGAAATCAATGGGTTTTAAAACGAACCATTTAAAATCAGCTCTTGAGGATTTTGATTTCAAAAACTGATTTCGTGCGGAGAGTCAAACGCAGATGCGAACCTAGCCTTAGACTTGTTACCCTTTTGTTTGCTATTGTTGTCAGTGATGTGGATATATAGGTGTCTCTCCTACCATAAAGTGGTGGGTGGTGTTAGCTATTTCTGTGCATGTGTGATTGTAGAATGTCGCTTCACTCCTGTTTAGCATAGGTGATAGGGGAGTTGTAAGGGAGTGAGGAGGCAGAGTTCCATTTTTTACAGCTGCATCCAGGGTCACATGTGCGTGTGTGGTGAGTAAGGAGTACAGATACCCGACAGAAAGGGAATACAACAAGTCAGATATATCTTGTATCAGACCCAATTTTAGACATTTGGTTTTATAATTCCAGAAATATAACTTTATGAAATGAAAATTTTGTTTAGTTAGTTAAATTTAGTATTGGAAGTGATGAGTAAATGTATCTGTAGGTGGATGGAGTGCAGGAAGTGATCAGTAAATGTATCTATAGGTAGATGGAGTGCAAGAAGTGATCAGTAAATGTATCTATATGTGGATGGAGTGCGAGAAGTGATCAGTAAATGTATCTGTAGGTGGATGGAGTGCAGGAAGTGATCAGTAAATGTATCTATAGGTGGATGGAGTGCGAGAAGTGATCAGTAAATGTATCTGTAGGTGGATGGAGTATGGGAAGTGATCAGTAAATGTATCTGTAGGTGGATGGAGTGCAGGAAGTGATCAGTAAATGTATCTGTAGGTGGATGGAGTGCAGGAAGTGATCAGTAAATATACAGTCATATGAAAAAGTTTGGGCACCCCTATTAATCATTTTTAGTTCTAAATATTTGGGTGTTTGCAACAGCCATTTCAATTTGATAAATCTAATAACTGATGGACACAGTAATATTTCAGGATTGAAATGAGGTTTATTGTACTAACAGAAAATGTGCAATATGCATTAAACCAAAATTTGACCGGTGCAAAAATTTGGGTACCCTTATCATTTTATTGATTTGAATACTCCTAACTACTTTTTACTGACTTACTGAAGCACAAAATTGGTTTTGTAACCTCACTGAGCTTTGAACTTCATAGCCAGGTGTATCCAATCATGAGAAAAGGTATTTAAGGTGACCAATTGCAAGTTGTTCTCCTATTTGAATCTCCTCTGAAGAGTGGCATCATGGGCTCCTCAAAACAACTCTCAAATGATCTGAAAACAAAGATTGTTCAACATAGTTGTTCAGGGGAAGGATACAAAAAGTTGTCTCAGAGATTTAACCTGTCAGTTTCCACTGTGAGGAACATAGTAAGGAAATGGAAGACCACAGGGACAGTTCTTGTTAAGCCCAGAAGTGGCAGGCCAAGAAAAATATCAGAAAGGCAGAGAAGAAGAATGGTGAGAACAGTCAAGGACAATCCACAGACCACGTCCAAAGAGCTGCAGCATCATCTTGCTGCAGATGGTGTCACTGTGCATCGGTCAACAATACAGCACACTTTGCACAAGGAGAAGCTGTATGGGAGAGTGATGCGAAAGAAGCCGTTTCTGAAAGCACGCCACAAACAGAGTCGCCTGAGGTATGCAAAAGCACATTTGGACAAGCCAGCTTCATTTTGGAAGAAGGTCCTGTGGACTGATGAAACAAAGATTGAGTTGTTTGGTCATACAAAAAGGCGTTATGCATGGCGTCCAAAAAACACAGCATTCCAAAAAAAACACTTGCTACCCACTGTAAAATTTGGTAGAGGTTCCATCATGCTTTGGGGCTGTGTGGCCAATGCCGGCACCGGGAATCTTGTTAAAGTTGAGGGTCGCATGGATTCAACTCAGTATCAGCAGATTCTTGAGAATAATGTACAAGAATCAGTGACGAATTTGAAGTTACGCCGGGGATGGATATTTCAGCAAGACAATGATCCAAAACACAGCTCCAAATCTACTCAGGAATTCATGCAGAGGAACAATTACAATGTTCTGGAATGGCCATCCCAGTCCCCAGACCTGAATATCATTGAACATCTGTGGGATAATTTGAAGCGGGCTGTCCATGCTCGGCGACCATCAAACTTAACTGAACTGGAATTGTTTTGTAAAGAGGAATGGTCAAAAATACCTTCATCCAGGATCCAGGAACTGATTAAAAGCTACAGGAAGCGACTAGAGGCTGTTATTTTTGCAAAAGGAGGATCTACTAAATATTAATGTCACTTTTCTGTTGAGGTGCCCATACTTTTGCAGCGGTCAAATTTTGGTTTAATGCATATTGCACATTTTCTGTTAGTACAATAAACCTCATTTCAATCCTGAAATATTACTGTGTCCATCAGTTATTAGATATATCAAATTGAAATGGCTGTTGCAAACACCCAAATATTTAGAACTAAAAATGATTAAGATTAATAGGGGTGCCCAAACTTTTTCATATGACTGTATCTATAGGTGGATGGAGTATGGGAAGTAATCAGTAAATGTATCTATAGGTGGATGGAGTGCGAGAAGTGATCAGTAAATGTATCTGTAGGTGGATGGAGTATGGGAAATGATCAGTAAATGTATCTATAGGTACATGGAGTGCAGGAAGTGATCAGTAAATGTATCTGTAGGTGGATGGAGTGCAGGAAGTGATCAGTAAATATACAGTCATATGAAAAAGTTTGGGCACCCCTATTAATCATTTTTAGTTCTAAATATTTGGGTGTTTGCAACAGCCATTTCAATTTGATAAATCTAATAACTGATGGACACAGTAATATTTCAGGATTGACATGAGGTTTATTGTACTAACAGAAAATGTGCAATATGCATTAAACCAAAATTTGACCGGTGCAAAAATTTGGGTACCCTTATCATTTTATTGATTTGAATACTCCTAACTACTTTTTACTGACTTACTGAAGCACAAAATTGGTTTTGTAACCTCACTGAGCTTTGAACTTCATAGCCAGGTGTATCCAATCATGAGAAAAGGTATTTAAGGTGACCAATTGCAAGTTGTTCTCCTATTTGAATCTCCTCTGAAGAGTGGCATCATGGGCTCCTCAAAACAACTCTCAAATGATCTGAAAACAAAGATTGTTCAACATAGTTGTTCAGGGGAAGGATACAAAAAGTTGTCTCAGAGATTTAACCTGTCAGTTTCCACTGTGAGGAACATAGTAAGGAAATGGAAGACCACAGGGACAGTTCTTGTTAAGCCCAGAAGTGGCAGGCCAAGAAAAATATCAGAAAGGCAGAGAAGAAGAATGGTGAGAACAGTCAAGGACAATCCACAGACCACCTCCAAAGAGCTGCAGCATCATCTTGCTGCAGATGGTGTCACTGTGCATCGGTCAACAATACAGCACACTTTGCACAAGGAGAAGCTGTACGGGAGAGTGATGCGAAAGAAGCCGTTTCTGAAAGCACGCCACAAACAGAGTCGCCTGAGGTATGCAAAAGCACATTTGGACAAGCCAGCTTCATTTTGGAAGAAGGTCCTGTGGACTGATGAAACAAAGATTGAGTTGTTTGGTCATACAAAAAGGCGTTATGCATGGCGTCAAAAAAACACAGCATTCCAAGAAAAACACTTGCTACCCACTGTAAAATTTGGTGGAGGTTCCATCATGCTTTGGGGCTGTGTGGCCAATGCCGGCACCGGGAATCTTGTTAAAGTTGAGGGTCGCATGGATTCAACTCAGTATCAGCAGATTCTTGAGAATAATGTACAAGAATCAGTGACGAATTTGAAGTTACGCCGGGGATGGATATTTCAGCAAGACAATGATCCAAAACACAGCTCCAAATCTACTCAGGCATTCATGCAGAGGAACAATTACAATGTTCTGGAATGGCCATCCCAGTCCCCAGACCTGAATATCATTGAACATCTGTGGGATAATTTGAAGCGGGCTGTCCATGCTCGGCGACCATCAAACTTAACTGAACTGGAATTGTTTTGTAAAGAGGAATGGTCAAAAATACCTTCATCCAGGATCCAGGAACTGATTAAAAGCTACAGGAAGCGACTAGAGGCTGTTATTTTTGCAAAAGGAGGATCTACTAAATATTAATGTCACTTTTCTGTTGAGGTGCCCATACTTTTGCAGCGGTCAAATTTTGGTTTAATGCATATTGCACATTTTCTGTTAGTACAATAAACCTCATGTCAATCCTGAAATATTACTGTGTCCATCAGTTATTAGATATATCAAATTGAAATGGCTGTTGCAAACACCCAAATATTTAGAACTAAAAATGATTAAGATTAATAGGGGTGCCCAAACTTTTTCATATGACTGTATCTATAGGTGGATGGAGTATGGGAAGTGATCAGTAAATGTATCTATAGGTGGATGGAGTATGGGAAGTGATCAGTAAATGTATCTATAGGTGGATGGAGTATGGGAAGTGATCAGTAAATGTATCTATAGGTGGATGGAGTATGGGAAGTGATCAGTAAATGTATCTATAGGTAGATGGAGTGCAGGAAGTGATCAGTAAATGTATCTGTAGGTGGATGGAGTGCAGGAAGTGATCAGTAAATGTATCTATAGGTGGATGGAGTGCAGGAAGTGATCAGTAAATGTATCTATATGTGGATGGAGTGCAGGAAGTGATCAGTAAATGTATCTATATGTGGATGGAGTGCGAGAAGTGATCAGTAAATGTATCTGTAGGTGGATGGAGTGCGAGAAGTGATCAGTAAATGTATCTATATGTGGATGGAGTGCGAGAAGTGATCAGTAAATGTATCTGTAGGTGGATGGAGTGCGAGAAGTGATCAGTAAATGTATCTATATGTGGATGGAGTGCGAGAAGTGATCAGTAAATGTATCTATAGGTGGATGGAGTGCAGGAAGTGATCAGTAAATGTATCTATATGTGGATGGAGTGCGAGAAGTGATCAGTAAATGTATCTGTAGGTGGATGGAGTGCGAGAAGTGATCAGTAAATGTATCTATATGTGGATGGAGTGCGAGAAGTGATCAGTAAATGTATCTAGCATTGTTACGCTTCTGTTACCAGGGTCCTACCAATCATTCTATTGTCACTTCTATTGTGTGAACATATTGATTAGATCTGCGCTAGCTTCACCCTTGCTGAATAAAGTGAGAGATTTGGGAAGGATTGGAGCCCCCGACCTGAGATCAGCTGCTTTCTCCATTGTTCATACTTAATGGAGCAGCTCTGATGTACAGTAAGTGCCTGTGAGATTAGCATCAGCTGAAACAAATGAGCAATTTAAAGATGTTTAATGTCAGGCCAGATTGATGATTCATAGGGTGCACTGTCAATGAGCAGGAAACTGGAGCCATGCCATTAGAAAGACTAATATACCGCCAGTCCATTCTCCAGACTTTATCTGGCTCAACAACATATAGCGAGATATATAGCTGTAATAATGTCTGTAGATTTTAACACTCACAGATCATATAAAATATACAGACTTTCAAGGGTTGCAAGAGCATGGTATTCTCTAGATGTTTCATGCTGTGAACAAGATTATTTTAATGTATATATAACTAAAGTAGTGCTCATAAACAAATTTCTTCAGTGGCCCTTAGAAAAGTACATGATGTAGGTTTTAATGAAGATAATCTTCTTACCAGTAGCTTTATTCATGAATTATCCATTCCCTTCTGGTCCTCAGCTAAGTCATGTGGCCAGCACTCTGACTCTCCAAACAACACAGTAGTAGGGTAGATTTATCAATACTGTCTGAGACTAAGGCCTCACATAGCGAGCTGCAGCAAAAATGCGCTGCGGGAAAAACCACAGCGTAAACACATCACGGTTTTTCCTGCAGCACTTTTCACAAAGATCTTTCTGCTCCAATTATACCTATAGGCAAACCACCGGCGTTTCTGTAGGTATAATTTACATGCTGTGATTTTCAAAAACGCAACAGTTTTAGAAACTGTAGCATTTTCGCTGCGGGTATTTTTCTTGTCACAGCCTGGCAGTGATAAAGCTAGATCCTAGCGTTAGAGTCCATCCCCCCATGCCTAACTCCCCTCTGATTCTCAGGCAATTAGGTATAATCACAGCATTCAGAAAGCAGTAAAAACTGCAGTTCCCGGGGCTCTAATGGTGAGCCCCGGTACTTAGGTTCTGGAAGCAGGGGTAGCGTTTGGAGATATTATAGGTCCTGCTATGTGGTATATACAATCACTTCCATTTGCTCCTGATGAACTCATTTCAATAATCTAATGGGGGAAATGCGTTGAGATTTTAAATCGTCACTGGGATCAATTGTTTTCAGGGCTGTTGTTTGTTTAGCAGTTTAGAGCTTGCAAATTGGTGCTGTGATTAATTACTCTTAACGCTTTGTTTGTATAGCAGTTTAGGTGATTTTGGAGCTGCACTACTGCTCTGACACCAGGCATTAGCTTGTTAAGTGGTGCTGAGATAAATGACTCTCAGCGCCGCTGTTTGTATACCAGACTAGGTGATCTTGGAGTTGCACATACTACTCTGACACCAGACATTCAGCTGATGTATTAATTATAGCTTTGGGTAATCTATATGGGATGCGAGTAGTGGGCTGGAATCAGATTTGTTCTGTTTATGAGTTTCCAGTAATCGTCATCACAATACCATATATTTTTTAGACACTCACATAAACAGTGGCTTGTCCACTTTTATTAGAGGTGATTTTGGAGCTGCACTACTGCTCTTACACCAGGCATTAGCTTATTAAGTGGTGCTGGGATAAATGACTCTCAGCGCTGCTGTTTGTACAGTATACCAGCCTAGGTGATCTTGGAGTTGCACATACTGCTCTGACACCAGACATTCAACTGATGTGTTAATTATAGCTTTGGGTTATATATATGGGATGTGAGTATTGGGCTGGAATCAGATTTGTTCTATTTATGAGTTTCCAGTTATCGTCATCACAATACCATATATATTTTTAGAGACTCACATAAATAGCGGCTTGTCCACTTTTATTACATTATAATAAATGTTAAGTTTTATTATATTATTTTTTTTTTTTTGAATTCCACTCCAATTCTGTGACATATCTTTGTTGGACAAGTTGTAAAAATATCTAAAAAGTGTCTAAAACACTTGATATACTGTATGTTGGACATGATTTGAGCACAAAGTACACTTCTGGCAAATTTTGCTTGATAAATTTCTCCCAGTGTGTTATGGGTGGACAGGAAGTCAGTTTTATAGGAATTATCAGAGAAATTGACTTCCTGCCTACACAGAAGACACTGGAGAAGATAAACTGGTGCAAACAGACTAGACAGTCTTAAACTGCTCCAGATTTGTCTAATGTTGTGCACAATATCTGGCTTTTTATTAGACTGTTTAGTCCACTTGGTTTAGTTTTCAACAAAAACTGTGTCAAAATTTCTACGACCCTTTGACAAGCCCCAAACCTTTCCCAATAAATCCCTCACGCTTTTTTGGAAAAGGCACAGAAACTGTTACAAAGTTTCTAAAACACTTAGAAAATAAGGTGTAAAGCATGAATGCCAATTTTTGGCACAAGTTATGCCAGAATTCTGGTGCATTTGTATTAGTTTATCTGCTCCGCTGTGTCAGTTGGAGAATCAGAGTGCTGGTCACATGACACAGCTGAGGACCTGAAGGCAGTGGATATCTCACAAATATAGGACCCAGTAAGCAGATTACCTTCACTACCATGTACACCATGCACTTTTATAACAGGGCAGAGAATAAATTTTTTTTGTGTAAGTGTTACACAATTCAGTAACAGATGAAAAATCTATAAATTCCATATTGGACTTGGTTTTCTGTCAAAATAATACAGTTTGTGGGGTCAATGCTTAAAGTTGGGCATACACATATAAATACATATTAGGTGGTGGCTAACAGCTATCTCTCCAAATTTCTCCATAAACATGCATGCTCATCATATCTATTCCAATGTGGAAGTTGGTAATATGCCATCACCCGAAATCTATTGGAAATAAAGTATTGGAATGTTGAAAGCCCAATACACTGAAAAACCAAAATCACTGGTTTGGCCTTCCAATGGGGAGGTTCACTTTAGCTTTTCTGTTTCTAGACCTGAATTGTGAAGGTTTAAACATATGGTCAACCTATGAAGAGACACCTGCCCACCAGACCACAACTCCATCTTGCTGTTTTGCTTCTAGCCCTAATGAATGCCACAATGTTTACTCATGACCAATGATAGATAAGGAGAAGATTGGGGGTTTGAGAAGAGTCTTGCAGTAGTCTATTCCTGCTCTCCCCTTTCAGAGCACACATATGCTTGACCGAGCCCAGGTATATGGGCACCTTTAGTAAACCACAGTAACTACCCTCCCTAGTTTACTGCTTTGTCAATGATGGTCTACTCGTCTATTGTACAACTTCTGGTGATCTATAGTACAGGAAAAATGTTTATTGTCACTAAATCACCAAGGACTAAACAACAGACCATCAGTGACAGAAAAATAAACCATCATCGGTGAAGAGACGAGAGATTACGTGGTCTAATATAACCAAGTACTATACACACTGTAACATGCTGAGTAGAAGGATCTATAGATCTATATAGCCTGCTGTCAAAGTTCCAGTTGGCTAATATATCCTAATCTACATAAACACTACCAGGGCTTATATCTGTGGAATGGCTGAACAGATTTGGATAAGCAAAACACCAAAAAGCTCGGAGTGACAGCACCGATCAGATGATATACAGTCAAGCCTCTGAGATGACCACCCAAAATTGCATTAAAAAGTGGTCTTCTTAAAGAAGAAGGCTTATACGGAAAAGTGAAAATCCATCACAGAAAAGGTGGTCTGGGTAAGAGGGTGATCTTCTCAAAGAGGTGGTCTCTTGGAGAGGTTTCACTGTATGTCTTTGGACATTTCAGACCTGGTGACAGATCCTCTTTAAGTTGGATACACACTGTGCTGTTGACAAACAAGGAGCCCACATGAGATCAAGTAGAGCCAGCCACAAACATAAAAATGTGTTCACTATAAGAAGTTTATTCCATAAAATATATTCCATAAAAAGTTGTTGGTATCATGTGGAATATTGTTTATTTGTCTTGCTCTATACAGTCATATGAAAAAGTTTGGGCACCCCTATTAATCTTAATCATTTTTAGTTCTAAATATTTGGGTGTTTGCAACAGCCATTTAAATTTGACATATCTAATAACTGATGGACACAGTAATATTTCAGGATTGAAATGAGGTTTATTGTACTAACAGAAAATGTGCAATATGCATTAAACCAAAATTTGAACAGTGCAAAAGTATGGGCACCTCAACAGAAAAGTGACATTAATATTTAGTAGATCCTCCTTTTGCAAAAATAACAGCCTCTAGTCGCTTCCTGTAGCTTTTAATCAGTTCCTGGATCCTGGATGAAGGTATTTTTGACCATTCCTCTTTACAAAACAATTCCAGTTCAGTTAAGTTTGATGGTCGCCGAGCATGGACAGCTCGCTTCAAATTATCCCACAGATGTTCAATGATATTCAGGTCTGGGGACTGGGATGGCCATTCCAGAACATTGTAATTGTTCCTCTGCATGAATGCCTGAGTAGATTTGGAGCTGTGTTTTGGATCATTGTCTTGCTGAAATATCCATCCCCGGCGTAACTTCAAATTCGTCACTGATTCTTGGACATTATTCTCAAGAATCTGCTGATACTGAGTTGAATCCATGCGACCCTCAACTTTAACAAGATTCCCGGTGCCGGCATTGGCCACACAGCCCCAAAGCATGATGGAACCTCCACCAAATTTTACAGTGGGTAGCAAGTGTTTTTCTTGGAATGCTGTGTTTTTTGGACGCCATGCATAACGCCTTTTTGTATGACCAAACAACTCAATCTTTGTTTCATCAGTCCACAGGACCTTCTTCCAAAATGAAGCTGGCTTGTCCAAATGTGCTTTTGCATACCTCAGGCGACTCTGTTTGTGGTGTGCTTTCAGAAACGGATTCTTTCGCATCACTCTCCCATACAGCTTCTCCTTGTGCAAAGTGTGCTGTATTGTTGACCGATGCACAGTGACACCATCTGCAGCAAGATGATGCTGCAGCTCTTTGGAGGTGGTCTGTGGATTGTCCTTGACTGTTCTCACCATTCTTCTTCTCTGCCTTTCTGATATTTTTCTTGGCCTGCCACTTCTGGGCTTAACAAGAACTGTCCCTGTGGTCTTCCATTTCCTTACTATGTTCCTCACAGTGGAAACTGACAGGTTAAATCTCTGAGACAACTTTTTGTATCCTTCCCCTGAACAACTATGTTGAAAAATCTTTGTTTTCAGATCATTTGAGAGTTGTTTTGAGGAGCCCATGATGCCACTCTTCAGAGGAGATTCAAATAGGAGAACAACTTGCAATTGGCCACCTTAAATACCTTTTCTCATGATTGGATACACCTGGCTATGAAGTTCAAAGCTCAGTGAGGTTACAAAACCAATTTTGTGCTTCAGTAAGTCAGTAAAAAGTAGTTAGGAGTATTCAAATCAATAAAATGATAAGGGTAACCAAATTTTTGCACCAGTCAAATTTTGGTTTAATGCATATTGCACATTTTCTGTTAGTACAATAAACCTCATTTCAATCCTGAAATATTACTGTGTCCATCAGTTATTAGATATATCAAATTGAAATGGCTGTTGCAAACACCCAAATATTTAGAACTAAAAATGATTAAGATTAATAGGGGTGCCCAAACTTTTTCATATGACTGTATATACTTGTTCATAGCCATCAGTTAAGTAAACACTTACCCAACCACTAAGGAGAAAACTTTTGAGACAGAAGTGTTGACCCTGGTGACCCTACATTGAAGTCTACTGGGCCCTGCTTAGAAGTCTACCAGTAGATGGTTATCTACAGTATTTGGCCACCATTGGTCTATGGGAAGCTGAGCAATAACAAATCTGGAAATAAGCACCTTCCTAACTGGGTATCTCTCCTGTGATATAAGACTTGATGACTCTCGCAGCAATACACAACATGATGGGGGTTATGGAAACAGCTTAGAATAATATTGCTCAATCCTGGCCATAGAAGTCGGGACAGGGAGCAGGTATTCCCATCTTACCAACGATTTGCCAAGATGATAACCCTTTAAAGAGCTGCCATATTAGTGATTCATCCTGATACCCTACTCCTCCTCTATATACACATGCACACTCTGCTGTGATTTCTCAACTGGAAAAGGGGAATAAATTGCTGACAGACATCTTTAGCGGTGTCTTATCTCCTGCAAGAACAAAGGATAGGGCATCTTGAAATCCAACATGCCCAATCCTTCTTTCCATGACATCTGCTGTTGTGGGAAAGAACACCCTCATACATATTAGATGGTTGCCTAGGCACAAAGGAATCAGCAGGTTTGACCATTTGTCTAGTGAATATAGACACCTCCTGAAGCTACATAATGGGGTCCCAAGTTCTTTCCCACTATTTGGTAAGGGTATAGCTATAGGGGTTGCAGAGGTAGCAGTCACTACCGGGCCCTGAACTCTGAGGGGGCCCCCAAAGGTTCCTCTGCCCCATAAAATACACCAGTATTCTCAATGTCCCAGGGTAGGGGCCTCAGTACAGACTTTGCATTGGGATCCAGGAGCTTCAGGTTACGCCTCTGCAATTTGGATTTAGCTCCTTTGTATATACTCTTATTAATAAATCTGACAATTTGTTTTATTTGTGATATTTTGGCTAAAACTTGAAAACTTAAGAAATACTAATGGTCCTCCTGGTCATAAAGAAGTCAAAGCCATAAAAAGTACAGTATGTGACAGCAATTACTTCTGGGGATGTCGAGCATCCCTGACTTAACAAGAATCCCAATAGCTTTTAAGGTTGTGCTTTTTCACAGCTGGTTAGTGAATGGGATATATAATCAATTATGTAGTGAAGCAAAGGAAAGAAAACCGCTATATAGACGATGCAATACTACCTCCAGACATGCAGAGGTAACCACAGACAATCCATAGCAATGTATAAGGAAAACCAACCAGAAAAAGTCTACATCACAAAAGTGATATTCACCTACACAGAGATAGGTAACATTTATGTATTTATATATTACTATTACTATTGCAACAACATATTCCACAGCGCCTTATGGAGATTATCAGTCACTCACATAGATTTACATACAGAGATACACAGTGGGAGAAATTTATCATGCCTTGTACACCAGTTATTAATGACTCTATGATGCACTTTTCCTCCCGATCCAGCGGTCATGTGATCCACTGGGAGCCAGGGTACTGCCTGGGTCCTAGAGGAAAAAGATCAGCTCTGCAGTTTATTAAAGGAAGATGTCTGTACTACTACTCCAGTAAGATCTGTAGCTGGGGCTAATGGATCAGACCCAGTTACAGGAGAAATAAAAAAAAATAAAAAAATAAGGATAATATGTCTATTATGATCTTATGGGGAGGGAGCACATTGTAAAAAAAATAACAAGGCAAAAAATGAAAAAGAGGGGTAAAAATAAAAGTAAAATAATATAAAACACAACACTGCATAAAAATTACTGTAAGAGAGAAAACTATTTCAAAAAGTTTTTAGTAGCCCTTTGTGATGTTATAAAAATGTGAAAAAGGGACACGTTTCCCCTCCTTTTTTGTTTATATTTTCCTGTATATAAAAACAAAGAAAAAACATGCAGAAACAAAAATAACTTAAAAATAAAGCCCTATGTGTCACCAAAAAAATATAAAAAAATATATATTTGAATAAATTGAACAATAAAAATATTATAGCCCTCACATGTACGAAAAAAATCCAAAAATGTGACCATTCGACCATTCATGAACCAGGAAAATTGGCCCAGTACAGAAGTGGTTAAAAAAATAAAATAAAGATGGTATAAAGCCCTATGTATCACTGAAAAAGACTCAAAAATTATTTAAGTATCTATAAGAAATATCTTCATCACTTTTTCTGGCACCTACATTTATTGGTATCAGAAAAAAAGATGTGGACCTGGAGAAGTTCAGTGGTTACACCATCTTGTAGAATAAGGCATGGCTCTCACCCATCTACAGAACATGTACAACCTCCACTTCTAATTCCATCATATTTGTTGTTTCTACTATTTTACACAAGATACATCACTAGCAAGATCTAATAGATTATATGTGAATCATCGCATAAGAACAAGACCCTATTGCCAAATGTTTGGCTCGAAAGACACGTCCAAATTGGGTTGTCTTCTGGTGGACCTTTGGAGTAACTGGATAACTACACAATAGTCACAGTATATCATTAACAGCTAGAACCACTTACCTCTAGAACAAGCCACAGTTGTCCACCCACATATTGATCGGCCTTGTAATACATTCCATAAAACATGACAACATTTGGGTGATTTGGAAGTGATTTCAGGATATTATACTCAGCCTCAATCTCCTCATCAACATCCTAAGAGGAAAGCAGGGAACATTGAAGGATCATTTAACCAATATTTCACAAACTCAGTATTTCATTCACTTATCATTGTGTTTCCAGTCATTATATGACATCACGTGACATCAGCATCATGGTAAACGCTTCAATCCTGCCTTTGATATGGAGCGACATCTGTGGAGCCATTACATAGGACAGTTGGTCACCCCTAGTAGTGGTATGAGAGACACTAACAGATCAATGATATGTGCTGGACATCCTGTGGCCACATGTATTGTCTCTCATGGCAGGACTTCCAATTGGTATTTTTCAGCAGGATAATGCTCACCCACACACAGCAAGGCTTTCCCAGGAATGTCTCCACCAGATTACAATATTTCCTTGGCCTGGCCAGTTTCCAAATTTACCATCAATTGAGCATTTATGGGACCAGGTGAGATGTCAGATTCAGCAACCTATAGGTATGCAGGATCCACAGACATAGCTGTACACCTGTGGGCAAATGTGCTGCAGGATACCATAAAGAACCTGTATACCTCCATGTACAAATATATCTTGTATCCAGGTTAGAGGCTGCCCAGCAAGTTACTAGAGCCTACACTCAATTGTATAATTTTCCCCAATAAATTTCTATTTATGTCATATACCATACTTATGTGTCCGTCAGAAAGAATAGGGCAGAGAATAAAAGTTTTTATGGGAGTTCTACATTAAGTAAAACGTTTCTATATCACAACCATTCTCTAATGATTGTCATTGCCGCGCCTTGACATTGTTACACTAGGTTCACGCTAGCGTTGGCCTATCCATTGTTCTGGTCCGTTGGAGTACCAGAACAAGGGATAGTCGGACCACTAAATTAGCAGTGACACGTGGAGTCCGACAAACCCCACTGACTTTAATGGGATACGTCAGGTGTCTGTCATTTTAAAACTGAAACCAGTGGATGAAAAAAATTCTCTCTGCAGGAATATATCCTCACTGATTTCAAGCAGACATTGCAAAGGCGTCTCCAACATATCTATCAATATTCATCTATTGTCTATCAATATTCATCTATGTATCTATTCAGTATCTGTCTATCTATTCATCTTTCCATCTTAATATCCATTATCTATTTACCTACATCTATAATATCATCTATCTATCTATCTATCTATCTATCTATCTATCTATCTATCTATCTATCTACTATCTGTCCGTCTGCCTAAATATCTATTATCTATCTATTGATCTGTTATCTATCCATCTGACTTAATGTTTCTTTAAAAAGAAGAGACCACATTAAATGAAATGATGCTAAATAAAACAGACCCCCCTCCCCTCCCCTCCTGATAGCATTAGGTTCTGTGGCCTTGGCTCGGGCTAATGATGCATAGCAATGATATCATTACAGATTAATTTGTTGACATCTCTATCTGAATTATATATGAAAATGACTTTTTATATATAAGGCTTTTTAAGGTTAAAAATTGAAATCTGACACATCACTGGATCTGATTTTTAACTCCTTTGTATAATATTATGTCATTATTGCTGTGACGTATTAGAAATGATAATTGTAAATCAATAATAAATTATTATAATATATACATTTGTATGTTTTTCATATCCTAGTAACGTAACAAAATGTAATAAAATATTATGTAAATTATATTTTATTTCCTGATGCTAATAATACATTGGGTTTTGCAATGCTTTTTCAGTTTTAATTTGATCCACGACCAAAGGATCTTGGGAGTCAATCAGTACAGATGTGAATTTTTGCACAATTTTTTCCTAAACATTGGTTTCCTGGGAACCTAGTCAGGGGTGCAACACCTATAGGTACCACTTATAGGGTGAGGTTGATAAACCGATTCCAGCCTGCTCAAAATAGTTTGGCAGAATATTTATCAAATGTTGGCCAGAATATAGTACTAGACATGCTATTATTATTTTGAAGTGTTCTGCTAATGTATTGGGCTGGCAATTTCCCTAGTTTGTTGCTATTTTACTTTTAGGAGCTAGAAAGCTTTCTAAGGCTGAGTTGACACCTGGGCCTGGTCTCCGTTCGGGGATTCCGTTCCCCATTCCACTTGAAAAATATGGAGAGAAAAGTTCTGCAAGCAGGACTTTTCTCTCCCCATTTTTTGGGAGGAAACCCGATGGACCCCATTATAGTCTATGAGGTCTGCAGGTTTCTGCAAGCAACTGCTTTTTAAGCAGATTGGGTTTCCATTTTGTGGGTCCCCAAGTGGACCCGAAGAACAGAAACCTGAGCGCAGGTGTGAACCTAGTGAAAGATCAGTAATAGGTGCTGTATATAGTTCAGGGCAGGCCTGTAGTAAAGCAGCTCAATGTGCGTCACTGAAATCTTGCTGAGTCATGTTTACTCAGCAGGTCATAACAGTGGGAGGGGCTTCCAGGGGTCTGAGTCATGTTCACTCAGCAGGTCATACTAGTGGGAGGAGCTTCTAGGGGTCTGAGTCATGTTTACTCAGCAGGTCATTATAGCAGGGGTTATATAGTATATAGTAGGGTTTTCCCGATCGAAGGTTGTTGACATCAAGGATTTTTTTCTCTTATATCACCTGTGCCACTTTCCTGAAAGGGGGCGTTGTGTGGGTAGGACCACCAGTCTTGTCAGATTTATGATATGTGATGCCAGATATCTGATAAATGATGTCTGAAATTTATACCAACTATATGCTGGCGTAGATTTCAGTGCAGGTGCATGGCCTGGTGGAGGGATTTTTAAGGAGGTGTGTGCTTTGTCATAAATAAGGTGCATCCTCTTGTGACAGGAGATATGATGGTATGGGGTATTCTGTTAGTAGAAAAGTCTTTCAGAGGTCCCTTCAATGTGCCTGGGCAGACATTTAGACTAGGGAGTCAGGACATGTGGGACGGAAACACTGCTGAATTTGCATCAGGAAGATGGGGCAGCATGTTAGGGCCGGTTCACATCTGCGTTCGGGTTTCCGCTCGGGGAGTCCGCTTGGGGCCCCCCCCGAACGGAAACTTATACGCATAAAAAAGTGGATTACCTAAGAAACCCGCGGACCCCATAGACTATAATGGGGTCTGTGTGTTTTCTGCACGGTTTCCGCACAAAACATGCAGAAACATGTGGAGAGGAAAGTGCTGCTTGAAAAAAAAAAAAAAGAGTATGTCAAAGATATAAACTTACGCTGATGGGGTCTAAGATCTTCACTGCTGCCTGGCTTCCATCTTTCTTGTTGCTGACTTTATAAACTTTTCCATACGTCCCTTTCCCTATTGTATCAGTAATTTCCCAGGTATCCGATGGGTCAGCCAGCGACTCGAGCCCGATCATATTTGGATAAGGGAACAGGCCAAACAATGACTTCCTAGAAAGCAGGTTATACATTAATTGAGACTGTTCTTTAATACTGATATTGTTCATTAAAATACAATATGGCCCCTGTATCAAGTGTTGAAGAGACATAATGGAGTTATATACAGATGCAGCAGAGTTAACCCGAACTTCTGCAATTGGTTAAATTACTGCAGCGTGAGCTCTTATCACAGATGACAAAAACAATGAGAAGTCAAATATATATCTTTTATTGTTATGTAACCATTACTATTTAGTATAATTGCACATCCTAGTGATAGGATACAGTTGTGGATATCGGCTCAGATCTGTAACAGAGTTCACATGAATAACAGATTTTGTCACTGATTAAAGAATATCTGCTGTTAAAATTTATAGAAGGAATTGACATGTTGGGAATTTATAGGCTCCCGGCTGTTATAGGAACAGGTCGGCTCCTGCAATCTCGCCATGTAATGTTAAAGGTACGAGACCGATACAGTGCAATGTTTGCCATCAGAGCGAACTCTGATCATGGGCATTAGCTCTGGTTCTCCGCTGTACGTTTTTAATTACATCTTTAAAGACATCTCATGACAACTACAACACTTTTATGCCGGGCATTGTGTTTTATGTTGTCTGTCCCTCACCAAACAAGAAAAATAAAAAACTTTCCCTGATCCCCAGTAATATTGTAACCCATACACTTTGTGTATTATGTTTCTCATCAGGATTGTGTAATGTAACATTCTGAAAACCAGTCCCTGAACTGCTGATGGTTCTTGATGTGATTCTTGTAAGACTGGCAGCTCCTGCTCATTGTATGGAAGATGAGGGGACCTGAAGGTCACATACTATGGAGTATCAATGTAATGAGAACATCATTGTCTGCAGGTTACATGTGGGATTCTGCTCCACTGAATAATCAATATCAGCAGATCTGTCATCGCTCCCTCGCTGCCTCCTTCACCTCATTTTCTGTAACATTATTTCAGCATATACTGTAGGGACAAGTGGCCCCTAGAGAAAGATAGCTGCAGGCCATAGTACTTGTGAACATTTCATTTGTGAGAATAAGCACATCAGGTGTTTTGTGGTATCATGTATATCATTGAGCGTTGTCAGACGGAGAACACGTGAGCTTAAAGGGGACCTTTCACCACTTCCACCAAGTACAGCACTTTGCATCATTTAATAGCTGCTGCTCCGCTGATTCTGGCACAGTTGGAAATTTTTCCCTAAACCCCACCATTCCTGAGCAATCAGTGCTGTTAGTTCTGGTGCCTGATGTGCTATTCATACTCTGTACTGTCAGGAACAGACAAGGGGTGTGACTCTGATCTCTGACACTGGCTGCCTCTGATTGGAGCTCTGAATCGCACCTCCCCCCGCCTGACACCACCCACCTGACATTACAGAGCTTAAATAGCATATCAGACACCAAAACTAACTGTGCTTGTTGCTCAAGAATGGTGGGGGCTAGAAAATTCCAACTGTGCTGGAATCAGTGGAGCAGCAGCTATTAACAGATGCTAAGAACTAGAATTGGTGGAGGTGGTGAAAGGTCCTCTTTAAAGGGGTTGTCTGCTCTTATTGAAAACTGGCGTCAGTTAAAGAAGGGTTTATAAAACAAATAGGTGCTCAGTGTCCGCTGCACCACACCAGTGTTTGTTGATGTGACGTCATGTAGACTGGACGTGACCACTGCAGTCAGTAACTAGCCTCAGTGGTGTATTTCTGTGGCCAGAAATTGGCTTTTTATTTTCCTACCAACTGTTTAAGATCTTGTTTTACTTGTAGTTTTTTAGGCACAGTTGTGTGGTTTATCTGCAGAGTTTCATATATAACACTGGTGTCTGCTGATGTGACAGAGGGGCCTATGGACCCCCTCAAGTGTCAGGGCCTTATTTTAACTGCTACTTTTGTACCCCTTAGGTTAGGGCTACATGGCGATGTGTCACATGCCGAAAATATCATTGCATCTTTATGGTGTCACATTGCAACATGGGACATTATGCTACTACGACGCAACAGTCACTCATTATGCAACTTTGATGCGACACAGAAAATCCAAGCCTATTGTATTTTGGTCGTAAGTCACATGGAACTTTTTTTTTTTACCATAGACTTCAATAGAAGTTGCATGTAAGTAGCCTTTGCATGTGACATGTCTAGGACTTCACTGTGTTTCTAAAGCCAAATCACAGCTCTTAAAAAGTCTTGCAACAGTAAGTTGCAGATAAGTCGTGCGACTTCTGTGCGACTTTTTAACACATGTCGCTGTGTAGCCTTGCCTTATAGCTACACCCTTATTTTCCTCTGCAGACTTTCTGCTTCCTTTATACCTATACAGAAACCACCAGCGTTTCCGTAGGTATAATTGACATGTTGCAATTTACAAAGACACAACATTTTTTGAAATCACATCATGTCCGCTGCAAATTTTTTTCTGTAATGTGTGGATGGGATTAGCCAGAATCCCATCTACTTTGCAGGTATTGTAAAATGCTGCAGTTTTTGCCACGGCGTTTACACTATATGGGGCCCGGCCTTAGGGCATATTCACACATCTATTGCTAAAGATCAGTTTCATTCATCTGAATGGGGTTGGTTTGGAGATAAGCACATGACTTAATAATCTTCCGCATATGAATATACCCTTATAGATTCAAACCTAAGAAATGATTTAGTAATCTGCCCTGTGTATCCTATAATATGGAAGATGATCATAAAATATATTTGCTGGTTACAGAATCCATTGCATCTAAAGCATATATTTGGACAGTACACAATGTATGTTCTTGTATCGCCCCATCGTTCTGATATTTATGAATGGTATCATCATAGGCCAGTATATACATTATTACTATGGTACATACAGATAACATTACTCTCATTGTGGTGAATCATGGTATCCATCTGGGAGGACGTTACATTGTTCCCGTTACATCATTCTATAAGCTACCTAGAAACCAATGATACCTAATGACATTAAATCGAGTCACTTACATTAGTGGTCCGTAATACGGTTTCTCTTTTAATTATGGAAAGGTTTTTTCTCTTTTTCCACTATAAAGGCTTGAACTTCTGTTGGTTGTTAGAAATGGTTCCTGGTATCGATTGGCATCTCCCTAGACAGCAGAGCATCGCTCTTCCTAATACTCAGCCACAGTCCAGTAGTGACCAGGAAGACATGTGTTACTTAGATTTGTATGTCTTTACAGAGTCTCGCCCTGGTAATCTGCTCAATCCGTGACAGCGCCACCTCCTTACTACTAGGAAAGATTAACGTGACACTAATTGGTCTTGAGTCTGATCCTTTTATTGAGTCTTTTCAATGCCAGATCTGTTTAAGAACAGACTTCAGACTTGCAGCCTTGGCTTATATGGTCTGGAGACTCTCCACGGCCGTCCATTGATGAGGAAGACATATTTCAATGTAGCCTAGGTATATGATTGTGTAATTTTAAGGTAAATGTGTTATGTGGAAAATGCTACAATTTCACCATTAGGCTGAGGACACACATTGCAGAAAAGTTGTGTGTTTTGGTTGCAGATTTTGCTGCAGGAGTGGATTTAGCAGAAGGGAGCAGTATAAGGCTGGGTTCACAGTACTGTTATCTAATGTCTGTTGCTCTTATCGTCACAGGATGAGAGCAAAGGATGTTAAATGGCAGATACTGACGGAGTCTATTGCATTCTGCATTCACAAAAACATGACGGAACAAAAAGTTGTGCATGCAGGGCTTTTTCTTCCATTACATAAGTAAACAAAGATGATGGAAGAAAGCGTCCATCATATAGTCAATGGGAACAGACACAGATAGAGGGAGCTCAGTCTGTGTCCATTTCTCTGCTACAGGTCTTGTCCATTGCTTTCATCCGATGACAGAAATGGACATTAATAACAGTAGCGTGAATGCAGCTAGAGATGAGCGAATCGGTTCAGATCGAAGCAAATTTGACCCAAATTTTCCAAATGTTTCATGTTTGTCCAAACATGAACCTTTGGGGGTTCACCATATGCAAACAAAAGTGAAATTATCATACTCTGGGGTCTCTTCAGAGCCCAAGGGAGGTGTAGAAAAATTACAAAGCTAATGATGCTTGGTGCGCCCCATGTGATCACTGAGGCCCAATCACAGGCCTCAACGGTGACCCCAGGTGCATGACATCACCCAAGAGGCTGGAAGAGGACCAAGAGAGAGTGCCGGACAAGGCAAGGAAGTAGTGAGGGTAGGTGGGTTTCCACAAACATGTGAACATGTGAACATGTGAACAACATGTGTGGGAATTCTTCAGTATATTAATGAACCTATATGGATTAAATGGTAAAAAGAAGAGTACAAAAGATAAATATAAGACAAGTGATAAGGCCTTGTTAGACCCAGCGGCCTGATCTATCTCGTGTACAGCATCAGGTATACTGGACTGATTTTCTGTGATGAATTATACATGTTCTGTCGTGCCCAGAAACCAAATCTATTTTTAATTATTTATGGTGTCAGTACGGTAAACTACTCATGGTAATACAGCGCCCTAATCCTAAACTCTGTTATCCCCTCTGAATAGGGCATTACCAACTATCAATAATAGAGATAGAGAGTCTGACTTTTAATTAGGATCTGACATATTCTCAATGCAAGAAAAATATAATAAACCTTAAGCTATTCCATTTATAATAGAAAAGTAGGATCAGTACTCTTATGACATTGTAGCAAAACATTGGAGGAATAAGGACATGACGGGAATTTAATTATCATTACATTAGTTGGCTTGCGAGGACGCAGCCATGGATGGTTATTGTCCAAAAGAGAAAGAGGGTAAATACATGAACCAGTAGGGGGCACCATGTTTATTTATGCTAAGGGGCACTCAGAGCTGGTTCCAGATGTATGTGGGTACTTGGGGGAGCCCAATTGGCCCTTTTACACTACCTTTAGCTTAACAAGAATGTTGACTCAGATATCAATGTTCTCTTTAACCCACTAATAGTTTTTCCTGTCTCTTGCAATTGCTAAAAAGGCTCTAGCTCTGGAGCCAGAAATTTTAGTCTTGTTTTGAAGCCACGTCTGTAACCCCATTAGAACCAGAGTTATCACTGGTTGCGGTGAGAGTTACATATACTCGCAGCTCTAATTTCAGCCAGTGTGTAGGGTAACTCTTGGTGCTAACAATATGGAGGAGAACAATTTCTTATTCTCCTGTCCCAGTGACATCACAGGACCCCAGGGAAGGGGGTGCCACAGACTTCTGTTCATGCATGATATCAGCCCCTTTCGTTACCGGTCAGAGAGCAAACATTGAAAAAGACTACTTAAGTGCCGTCTCTACAAGCACACTATAGGTTGAAGGACCCAAGAAGTTCTCTCATTGTCACATATTGGAGTCTTATTTTTGGAGTGATTAGAGGAATTGTTCCTCTAATTGCTGTTTTGTGCCTAGTTAGGCTGTTTGTTGTCTCCACAGCCTGGCCATTTAACCCATTAGATAATAATAATAATAATAATAGTCCTTTAATAGTCCCACAATGGGGAAATTCAGTGTGTTACAGCAGCAAAGATAAGCATATACAAATACAAATACAACATGTACAGGAATGTTCCAAGGTGAGAGGCATTACATTAATAGCAGACAGACAGATAGGACGTAGAAGAGGGGGGGGGGATTTAACAGGCAGAGAGATATTTCAGTTCTCTGTGTGTATTGATCTCCTCTTAGGTCGGTGTTGGTTGTACAGCCTAACCTCGGTGGGGAGGAAAGACTTCCGATAACGCTCCTTCTCACACCTAGGGTGGAGCAGTCGGTCACTGACAGTACTGCTCAGTGCGATCACAGTCTCATGCATGGGATGGGACTTCTTCTTCTGCATGGAGCTCACCACGGACAGTGTCCTTCTGTCACCCACCACCTGCACTGGGTCCAGTGGGCTCCTCAGGACAGAGCTGGCCTTTCTAATCAGCTTGTCAAGTTTATTTCTGTCCCTGGTTGATATACTGCTCCCCCAGCAGGCCACTCCAAAGAAGATGGCTGATGCCACTATCGAGTTGAAGAAAGTCCTAAGAAGTGCCCCCCCCGGATTCCAAAGGCTCTCAGTTTCCTAAGCAGGTAGAGCCTGCTGTGGCCCTTCCTGTACAGGGCCTCCATATGATCTGCCCAGTCCAGCTTATTATTAAGGAGCAAACCCAGGTACTTATAGGTGTTCACAATCTCGATGACCGTCCCCAGGATGTCCACTGGTTTTGGAGGGCATCTGCCTTTGCGGAAGTCCACCACCATCTCCTTGGTCTTCCCCGCGTTAATCTTCAGGTGGTTCCGGTGGCACCAGTCCACAAAATCCTGGTTCAGTTCTCTGTACTCCCTATCATCATCATCTGTGATGAGACCCACTATTGCAGAGTCGTCAGAATACTTCTGTAGGTAGCAGCTGGATGAGTTGCACCTAAAATCAGCAGTATACAGTGTGAAGAGGAAAGGGGCGAGAACCGTACCCTGAGGTGCCCCCGTATTACAGATCACGGTACCTGACACACAGTCTTGGGCTCTCACGTATTGAGGTCGATTTGTGAGGTAGTCTAGGATCCAGTTGGAGAGGTGGTGGTCCACTCCAGCAAGGCCCAGCTTGTCCCTCAATAACCTGGGCTGTATGGTGTTAAAAGCACTGGAGAAGTCAAAGAACATTATTCTCACTGTGTTCCCTGGTTTCTCCAGGTGAGACAGAGCCCTGTGCAGAAGATGGATGATGGCATCATCTACCCCAATCCCTGGCCGATAAGCAAACTGGAGAGGGTCCATAGCGGGGCTCACTAGAGGGCGGAGATGTGTGAGAACCAATCTCTCCAAGATCTTCATCAGGTGGGATGTCAGTGCTACAGGTCTGTAGTCGTTGAGGTCCATAGGGTGACTGCAGCACCTAAATGGTTTTACAGAAAAGTGAAAATAGACATTTCGTTCCCTTGTGTATTTTTTTTTCATTAACAACTGGTATCATCATATTTGCATCAACACATAAAATAAAATTAGTATGCTATTTATTTACTTATGTAGTGCCATTATATTCTGCCGCTCATTACAGAGATATTATCAATACTGTCCTAAGTAGGGCTCCCAATCCAAATTCTCTATCGGTATGTCTTTGGAGTGTAGGAGTACCAGAGCAAACCCCGCAAATACAGGGAGAACATACAAACTCCTTATAGGTGTTGTTCTTGGCTGAATCTGAACCCAGGACTTCAGCGCTGCAAAACAACAATACTGACCACTGAGCCACCGGGCTGATGTTTTCTGTTCATCTCAGCTCTCCAGAATTAAAAATAATAAAAACTGATCAAAGTCCTATGTACCCCTAAATTGTACCAATAAAAATAAAAATTAAATTAGAATTAAAGACTTCCTGCAAAAACAAGCCTTCAAGCAGGACATGTCGATAAAAATAAAAATGTTACGGGTCTTGGAATATGGCGATACACAAACAAATTAAAAATATTTTCTAAAAAAAAAAAAAAAAGGTTTTATTGTGCATAAGTAGTTACCAAGACCTACATAAATTTGGTATTGTCATAATTGTAACAAGCAACCATAAAATAATGTTAACTATCATATTATTTATACTTTGCTGTATATTATGCTGTGCATGGCATAAAAGAATTATAAAAACAATGGTAAAATGACTGTTTTTCCCTACATACTCCCCATAAATGTATTGAGTACATTATATGTACCCATAAATACAAGGTCTCATAAAGCTCAATTGAAATAACATTTAAAAAGTTATGAACGCTGGAACACGGTATAAAATGTTACTGTTCTAAGGCTGAGATGTGTTAAAGGGTTAAATTGCACATTAGGAATCAGAGTTATGTGCCAGTAATATTCACTTAAAGGGGTTGTCCAGCTTCAGACCAATATTGAAAAACAAATGTTATTGTTTATATCATAAAAAGTTGATTTTCCAATATAGTTTCTGAATCAATTCCTTGTGTTTTCTAGATCTCTGCTTACTGTCATTCTTCCAGTGGAGAAAAATTAGACCATGGTCATGTGATATACAGTCCATGGTCATGTGATATTCAGTCCATGGTCATGTGATATTCAGTCCATGGTCATGTGATGAGCACACAGGTGCTCAGCTCGTTACCAGGCAGATGTCTGATTACTGTCATGTGAATATAACGAGCCGTGCAGCTGTGTGTCCATCACATGACCATGGACCATACATCACATGACCATGAACTGTATATCATATAACCATGGACTATATATCACATGACTATGGACTGTATATCAGATGACCAAGGACTGTATTTCACATGACCATGGACCATACGTGTATATTACATGACTATGGACTCATTATAGTCTATGGGGTTCGCGTGTAACCGCTTTTTTAAGTGGATTAGGTTTCCGTTTGGGGGGTCCCCAAGCAGACCCCCCGAATGAATACCCTAATGTAGGTGTGAACCTAGCGTAATATGTCTATGTGGGCTAAGAGAGTCCATTAGCTGAGTGTTGGTAGATGCAGCTGGATGAGTCACTGTTTCTGTTGGTCATCATGACATCATACAGACTTGATGACTCAGCTGATGACTCAGCATCAAATTGTCCTGACTCTGAAACATATACAATGTGACACTGATGTCTGATTACTTGAATATAGAGAGTATATAGAGAGCAATAACATTGTAAGCTATGGATAACCGGAGGTGCTCATCTTCTCTATGACAAGCTTTGCAGCTCATGACAACAAATTGTATAAGCATGGTCAGAAAAATGTCAAAATGAATAACATAGTTTTGCATATATGGTAAGTTTTACTTGGATGCCACTAGAGTGAAAAAGACTACTGGCTTGAAAACCCAACAAGCATACTTGCCAACAGCCCAGTTATCCTGTGTAATAGGACATGCTTGTTTCACAAAATCAGAAAGTCATCATGATGTTATATGACATGGTTAAATTCTGCTACTGATCAGGCTGTATGCATTGCTTGATGTTCCTCTATGGTTAGTGGTATATATATATATATATATATATATATATATATATATATATATATATATTCCTGCAGTTTCTTTGTGGACCATGTATGGTCATGTTTAGCTGGTTTATACAGATCACAGACCCTCACACCTCCCAAAGATCTCTGGTACATCTTATTAGCATCAGCTGGGACCATGGAGAGGTGCCCAGCAACCATTGGTCGTCATCTAACCAAATGGGTGTATAATAGTGCATAATATACAATGAGTCTCCCCATTTCATTGTGGAAAAACTACTTATCTCAAACTGGAATTATAGCATGTAGTATTATCTCATTTCATTTATTAAACATAGTTTATTTTATTATATTCTGGTGCACAAGTTAGCATTAAAAGGAGCATCTCCGGCAGTTTTGGAGGTTTTCCTGGTGGGAAATTATAGCATGTAGTATTATCTCATTTCATTTATTAAACATAGTTTATTTTATTATATTCTGGTGCACAAGTTAGCATTAAAAGGAGCATCTCCGGCAGTTTTGGAGGTTTTCCTGGTGGGAATGGGATTGGGTTTACAGATTTACCATGTTAAAGTTGTTAAGGTTAAATATAGTAGATCACTTTTTCAACATAAATTGGTCTCTTGAACAAAAGCTATGAATTTTTAGTGATGAACAATCATACATCAATCAACAAGGTCTATATATACTGTATCACCACTCGCATAAACAACATAACTGAGCCTGAAGAAGGGCTAAACAGTGGCCAAAACATTATTACTACTACTAAGGCTTTATATGTTTATAATTCACAAACATTGAAAGACTATGTAAGCTCTGTCTCTACAAACATTCTATGTGTTCAAAGACCTAATACAGATAAAACTTAAAGACGTTCATCATCTTGCAAAAAAATGCACCCTTCTTCTAGATTATCATGGTCATGACCAGGCAGCAAGCTAATGTCTACTTTTAACTTGACTTTGCAAAGTAAAGTAGAAAATGATAGAAGTAATTATAAAATCTGCTATAAATGTCCCCATCAGAGGTTGGCGGAAGTCACATGCATGGCGGACTGGTGATCTGCCAATGACCTTCCTCTGAACTCATACTATTCATGGCCCCTGGCAATGCCATCAAATTACTTTGAGAAAACCACAAGGAGACTCTCTGAGGTTACCTAGAAGTGACCTGTCACGTATCAGACAAGGTGTCACTATCTAAAAGACCAGCGTATCACAAGAACCAGAAATGTACAACACTACAGGTATGTATTACTATATACTCATCATCCGTGGATGATCTATATATAAGTGAGCATTTCCAAAAAAAATCCCCCACTGCAACCCTTGCTCTTGGGGATCACATTGAGACATTATAACTACAGGTCCTATTATGTTCCCTACTAGTAGAATACTATTGTTACTTTCTTGCAATCTATAGTTTGTGCCATTAGCTAGCATGCCAGGTGTGCCCTATATCCATCCACTATCATGGTATAGGCTGCCTCTATGTATAGAATACCCTGTATATACAGAGGATACTAAAAGGTCTCATACCTGTATTAATGGCGAGCTCCCAGTAGATAAAATTTCCTTCCGGTCCTGATAATATACCACAGTATAAAGTCTTACGCAGTTGACAAAAGACACAAAACCACAGCCTACAATGTAACACAATATTCTGGGGCTAATGAAATATTCATTGCTTTTTTGTCAACCAGCATCAACATTATTCGCTGCCAAACGTAAGTAGGATATTAAAATGACCTGAGATGGTGGTGAGGACACAGATGTCAGGGGTGGAGGCAAGTAGGATGGACAACTATATCACAACATGCTAACACTGGCATAGGCGGACATGATTTAGCAAATATACCAGGCAAGAAATATAGGGGCTTATATCATCATGCATATGTACTGTATATATCATATAATGATACCAGGGGCATAGCTATAGGTGGTACAATGGTAGCCTAATGGCTACTCTGTCATATAATAAAACACCAGTTTTATAAATGTAGTGAGCCCCGAAGCATCAAATTACCTAGAAATAATGTAATGTATGCTGACCCATTGATGGTGTATAAAGCTATACTATAGGTATTAGACCCCATTCATATGTCAGAAAATGAATTTGAGGTGGATATCCGCCTCGGATTTCTCTCCATTTTCTGTCCCCTTGTTTGTCGCAGCGGATTGCTGATGCAGAGCATTAGCGTTACGCTGCTGTTTAGGCCCAGATGAAGGGGTCCCGTCAGCGTGGAGTCTCAAGACGCAGAATCTGTGGCAAGATCGAGCAAGACACTTATTTTTTCAGCATCCTGAAGCAATCTCTGCCTCATATTGAAAATAATGGAAAACAGAATCAAGGCAGAATCTGCCACTACTTATTACTTATTATATTATTATTACATTATCGTGTTTTATAGTGTCCGTGCAATTTATTTACACCCTGTTCACTTTAATAGGACAAGACAGTTCTAAAACACACAGTTATGTGTGTAAGTAGTGAAGGGATCACAGCGCTCACACAAGGGTTGTATTCTCTCCAAATAGCTGATCAGCAGGGGTTCAGGGGTTGGATCCCCCCACTGATCTCTTATTGATGAACTGTCCTGGGGATAGACCATCCATAGCAAGGAACTGGGTTAACCTATGAAGAGGTTATCCATTGTAGGGGTCCCCACTTCTGATTCATGACAGCGGTCAGGAAAAGTCAGATAATCCGACCGCTGTCTCCTTTGTTACAACAATATATCACCGGCAGCAGAAAGTTCACTACAGTGACCTCTACACAGGCAGCAGAGATGAGTGCCGATCTCTGCTGCCGGTGGTGCATTGTCTTTACAAGGGAGAAAGCAGTCAGATTATCAAGTTTTCCTCAACCGCTGTCATCATCCTGCAGGGCCCAGCCATCTCCAGAAGGCCATGGCCCCCTGCCCTTTGCAGACCACAATCGTTATGCCCCCATTCCCAATGCTGACATGTTCAGCGATGCCGTTTCAGATTTTTGCAAGCTGCCCTCTGCTGCGGCCACAATATCCCTGACCAACTATTCAACTATTACCAATCAACAACAAATAACTAGCTCAGACATCCCCGGTTCAAGTCCCCTTGTGAGACAATTAAAAATAAATTTAAAAAAGCATACAAACTTTCCAAAAAATGTTTAAAAATAATAGTTAAAAAAAAAAGAACCTTACACAAATAACATAAACAAACATATAAGGTATTGTTGTGTGTGCGTATAAGAACTATCTCAAATTAATTCCACCCCGAAATGTTATAAAAAGGGAACCAAGTTGTACATACCAGAAAATGGTGCCAATAAGAACTACAAATTGCCCTGCAAAAAAAGAGCCCTCACATAGCTCTGTCACCAAACAAGGAAAAAATTATGGATGCCAGAGTATGGTGCTCCCAAGCAAATGGTTTATTTTTGCAATATGACGTTTTATTTAGTAAAAGTGATAAAATATAATAAACCAGAAATAAATGCGGCATCGCTATAATCATAATGACCCGTGTGAAAAAGTCGTCATGTCATTTTTAATGACTAGAGTGAATGCCATAAAAACAAAACAATAATGGTAGAATTGTATGTTTTTTCCATGCAGTCCCCCCAAAACCATTTATAAAAGTTATATAAAACATTATATGTATCCCAAAATAGGCAAACAAATAAGCCTTCCTTTGGAGACAGAAAAATAAATCAGTTTGGAATTTGGGAAGGCAGAGATGGAAAATATGAAAGAAGTTGCTGAGCCTTACGCAACCGTTATTAATGTCCGTTGCTGTCATCCATTGTAGGATGACAGCAACGGACATTAACTGTAGCAGACTTAAAGTAGGTTCACACTTTCAGGTTTTAATGTCTGTTACTCTCAGCTGTCACCGGATGAGAGCAACAGACATTAAATGACAGAAGCAGATGAAGTTTCCTCTGTGTGGTGTCTATTTGCATTCACCTCCATTGTAAGAAACCTGATGGACACATTACATTAGGGTGAATGAGAATGGTCACAAACGGAGGGGGCTCGCATGCCCTGCTGATATTACCGCCATGAACATGACTGTGGTTATCAATCATACATACCTGTGACTATCAGCAGAAATGGAGCACGACCTACATGGCGACTACACAACCCATGACTATCCTCCGAAAGCCAGTAGATCTATCTTACATCATAGAGGAATGTTGGGTGTCCTGGACTAGTAAAGACTTTTCTGCAGCAAAGTTGGAATTAGTTTTATGTCACTGCCACCACCCAAGACAATGAGGTCTCAGAGAGGAATTTTACTGCTCATTATGCTGGAAAGACAAAGTTTTGGAGCCTGAAAGGCCAAATTAAACTGCAAGCTCAGAACAGCTGTCGGTTTGGATTTTCACTGCTTGGCTGCACGACGGCTCTCGGAGTAGGCAATACACATGTTGCTTGCTCTGTGCCTGCGTGTTTGTCTGTATAGATGACAAGTTACCAGCTGTGCTATGAGATGTTCACTATCATATAACTGAGCCCACACCACAGAAAGCAGCCTGAAAAGACATGGGAAGGTGACAAATAAGCCTCAAGTCAGCGACTGGATAAAACCTCATCTGTTTGTAGCAGGAGGGCGTCTAAGGGGAATTCAATATTTAACCCTTTTCATATCTGTGGATTATTAAAAGTACATTCTAGTTCTAGGTTGCTTTTTCCTCCCAGTCCTCTTTGTGCCCCCACACACACTAATACTGTCCTTTTTGGACAACGCACAGTTATAGTTCACCCATACAGCTATGATGCCTCAATAGTGTATCCCATACAATATGGGTATCCTTATCATAGTAGTACTGCCTATACAGTATGGACACCCTTTTCACAATAGCGATGCCTCCTTAATTCCCCCCTTCTTAGTTTTATCTAGCTTCTACACAAATTGTCAAAAAACAAAGTATGCAAAAATGTACAGTACTGCACAAAAGTTTTAGGCAGGTGAGGAAAAATGCTGCAAAGTAAGAATTCTTTCAGAAATACAATTGTTAATAGTTTAGATTTGTCAATTAACAAAACAATGAACAAAAAAAAAAAACTGCTTCCAGCACCATACGCTATGCTCTGAATAGCTGATCAGTTGGGTGCCAGGCATTGGACCCCCACCGGTCTGATATCACTGACCAATTCTAAGGATATTTTTTAAGTGCAGCGGAATATGTTGGCGCTATATAAATAAAATGTATTATTATTATAGTTATTAAGGATAGGTCATGACTGTCCATTCTTGGGCAACCCCTTTAAAGAGTATAGGCTGCAGACATTTCTGAGACTGGCCAAACCCTCTGAACAGGATTTGCAGAAATTCATGCACATGTTTCTGAAACAACCCTATTTAGACATATATAACAAATTTTCAGTTGTAGAATTTTCTGCAAGGATCGGACAGGACACTTCACACCATAAAGTTTTAATGCATATTAGCTAAATATGCTATAAGAGTCTTATGGTCCAAGGTCTAATGGTTAGGCAGTACCATGCATATATCTACAATAGCGATGGGCACCAGTCAGATTTTATTGGCTAGTTTAAGGGATTTCCACAAGTAAAATATTGATAGATTATCCTAAGAATAGGTTGTGGGTTGTCAACGTTTTAGATATAAATAAATAAATATATAATGGTACATGTTATATTTAAATAATATCTAAAGTTCTAAATTAGAATTTTATATATTAATTTATAACATTATAACCTCAAATACTCTTGGCCATACACAGGAAAGGTGGCCAAACCCCGCAATGTTGGCGGGACTGGCCAACCATCTAATGTGTATGGAGTTGTCATGAGTCTGCCCCTATGACAGATGTTAAAAAACAGGACTGGGCATGTTATATTTCAACCTACCTGATCCGTTATTCTTTGTCATGAATTTCAAAAAGACTCTGCAACTCAACATGCAAAGTTTGTAAGTAACTTTTGGGTGGCGATTGGCGAGCAAAAAACCCACAAAACCAGTATCAGTGTGGACAACACACAAAGGTATTCTGAAGGATATCTCACCCAGTTCGCTGCTGCTGGGGACTTGTCGTGGACTCAGATTCTGTAAAGAGAATAATCTTCCTGTAAGAATTGTCACAATATGGAGGTTTCAAGGTAATGCAATGCCATAAGAGTATAATGAATGTGAGCGCACGAGAAAAGATAGTGTTCAACAATAGATTGTAGATAACTTGCGCAGTATAGTGACTTACCTGACATCACGGTGCCGCGTTGCCAGCTCGTGCTTCTTGGCAGAGGAAAGCTAATAAACTGGCAGCAGATAAAGATTGAATTATTAAGCAGAATTTGAGGAGCACCAGAGTTGTGATGAATGAAGGGAATGGAGAAGCACGTAAATGGTTAAGTGGCGTTTGCTCTGCTATGTGTTTCCTTGTAAGACTGGATATTTCCATAGCCTTAGGTAGAGCCACGTAATTGATCTAAAAGTTTCTCGTATTAATGGGTATGTAGGCATTAAAGGGGTTGTCCAGCGGAAAAATAAAGTTTCCAACTGAAAGATATTTGAAATATAAACAATTTTCTAATATAGAAAAATTCAAGATCTTATATGACGTTTTTGCCCCTTTTTTCTTGACAGGAAGCTTCTGTCTCAACACAGAAGGAAATGCACCCCCTCCCATGCCAAGACCCTCATCTTACAGCTCTCTCACTGCACTGGAGGTGTCTCTAAGGACTTCAGACAATTTTTGTAGTTATGTCTTTGTTGGGCTTTGAACCCAGGACCTCTGCTATACAAAAACATTGCTAAGGAGAGACACTTTTACAAGACTTTACTAGGGTTTGTCTTCAATGTTCATCTTTATAGGCACAATCACGAGGGTAATAGGGTAGCAGACATATTGTGATAACAATGGATGGTGGGAGAGGATGTGGAAAACTGACTGCTCCTCCATGACTTTACTGGGACATTATAAAACCTGGATGTGACAATTCATTATAATCATTACAATTACTTTCTTCATATGCTGTGACATGATTGTGTGCAATATCCCTGCGCTGTGACATCACTGAATGTTTTATTATCACTTTACTGTGACATCACTGTGTGTATTATCTTTGCACTGTGACATCATTGCATGTATTATCCCTGTACTGTGACATCACTGTGTACTTTATTTCTGCACTGTGATATAATTGTATATATTATCTCTGTACTGTGACATCACTGTGTTTATCTCTGTACTGTGACATCACTGTGTGTATTATCTCTATACTGTGACATCACTGTGTGTATTATCTCTGTACTGTGACATCACTGTGTGTATTATCCCTGTACTGTGACATCACTGTGTATATTATCCCTGTACTGTGACATCACTGTGTGTATTATCTCTGTACTGTGACATCACTGTGTGTATTATCCCTGTACTGTGACATCACTGTGTATATTATCCCTGTACTATGACATTACTGTGTGTATTATCTTTGCACTGTGACATCATTGAATGTATTATCCCAGTACTGTGACATCACTGTGTACTTTATTTGTGCACTGTGATATCATTGTATATATTATCTCTGTACTGTGACATCACTGTGTTTATTATCTCTGTACTGTGACATCACTGTGTGTATTATCTCTGTACTGTGACATCACTGTGTTTATTATCCCTGTACTGTGACATCACTGTGTATATTATCCCTGTACTGTGACATCACTGTGTGTATTATCCCTGTACTATGACATTACTGTATTATCACTGTACTGTGACATCACTGTGTATATTATCACTGTACTGTGACATCACTGTGTTTATTATCCCTGTACTGTGACATCACTGTGTTTATTATCCCTGTACTGTGACATCACTATGTATATTATCCCTGTACTGTGACATCACTGTGTGTATTATCCCTGTACTGTGACATCACTGTGTGTATTATCCCTGTACTATGACATTACTGTGTTATCACTGTACTGTGATATCACTGTGTATATTATCTCTGCTCTGTGACATCACTGTGTACATTATTCCCTGTACTGTGACATCACTGTGTATATTATCCCTGTACTGTGACATCACTGTGTACTTTATCTCTCTACTGTGACGTCACTGCATGCATTATCCCTGTATGTAAAGGAGTCCAAAAATAATAGCACACTTTCTGCACTTGCTTCTGTGCACAGTGCAACATAACAGTACGGCACCAAGTGGGAAGGGGTTAAATTTCTTTGATCTTTTTAGGGCTGGTTGTCTGCACATTGTAAATGTATTACTCCTGTCCTCTGGTGCACTGGAGTGACATTTATCATACACCACCTTCTACTATCAGATCGAAGGAAATTAACCCTTTAATGGCAAAAATAGCAGTTACTTAGCAGCATATTGTCAAGGAGGGAGATAGTATGTGGAGGGCCCTGAGAGGGGATGGGAATGATGTGCAGACATGTTGTGAACAGGTCTTCATGGTGGTCTTGTCCCAGATAGAGGGGGAAAGGGAGATGTAAATGCTGCTAAAATATATGGATGAGGCCTTTGCACCAGCACGAGTGCTAACCTACTGAATACCAGTAAGTAATGCATATAGCCTTGTGTGCAGGAGGCCTAAGGCTGGGGCCATAGGTTCCCTTCAATGCCACTGCGGCAAAAAAACAACCAAAACCAGATAGTTTTTGCAGCAGCATATCTACAGGAATTATAGTGGGTCTCTTCTGTCTTTCAGTCATTACATTGCAAAGACTGAAAATGGAAGTTGACAAGGCGCAGCATGCTGTGGGTACTAGTTGCAACATGTGGATGAGATTTCTTACCACAGAAGATAACAAAAACCAATAAAAGTCATTGAAAACTATGTTTAACCGATAGCACTATATTTGGGTGTGTGTGTGTGTGTATATATATGTATATATATATATATATATATATATATGTATATATCTAGTGGGCCGCCGATGGCTTCTGGTTTCCAATCTCAAATCCAGGATTCATTGCAAAAGTGCAGAATTCCTGGCACTCCCCACAGACACGCCACAACTGTAATTCCTTCAGGACGACTTGTCTTCTAGGGTGGTGGCCTCCAACTTCGGACAGCTGTGCCGAAATAGCTTCTGAGATTTATTAAAAAAAAAAATGTAAGTATGCTGTTATAGAAGTTTTGTCCTGAGAGATTTATATGGCTGCTGCTGCTTCAGTAATGATATTGGGTAGTACTAAATAATTGGAACTACTTAACAGGAGTCTATGTAGGTTAAACACAAGTACGATGATGCCTTTTGTATGATATTTCATGTCTGCATTGCCAGAATTTGCTCCTTTATACAAATCTGCAAGCAGTGGAACATTTAGCACTTCTTCTCCCAGACCAGACCTGTCTCACTCGCACTTGATTGAAAATTTGCCTTTTTCGCTTTATTTGCACCTCTTTGCAACATTGCATGCCTGTTCGTCCAAATTTTGGGGCATATGTTACTTCCCATCTTCTACTGCCATTTGCAGTGGGGTGGAGCTTGACTATCACATGGTTGCTTGCAACAACTGACAGCTATGGGAGAAGGGGTACCTGGCGTTCTGCAAATCTATGGGGGAAATTTACTAAAGAAACACTTTGAAAACTGGCACAGAATTGACATCTCTGGCACCACTTTTGCTGTTTGCCCACCCCAAAAAGCCACTTTTTAAGACAGTAAAAGGAGCTCAAGGTAGGCCAGGTTCGCACCAGTTCATAATTTATACCAGAAAGCGCACAAGTTATAACTGAACTACCCGGTCCGGGCCAGCATAGAATCCACTTCTTGTGCATGGAGCCTCCTAAGATGTGCCTAAATTATTAAGAAATCAGGAAGTTTTAATAATTCTGGTGCATCTCACGCCAGTGTAAATGAAAGGCCAGTCTTAATAAATTCCCCCCAACGTGTCATACAGAACCCCGAGGCCTGGCCTCCACATTACAGAATTAGTCTTGTCTAAGTGTGTTACAAGCCATTAAGGATAGGAGGTAAAACTTCAATTTAATATCCTACCGGACACTCACTTATACATAAAGGCAGCCATAAACCAGTCTGATTTCGGCCGGAGCCCAATGTGGTATCAACACCACGGCAAAGACCGCAGCGTTTTACAGCCCCTGCAAAGGAGACGGGATTCCAGCAAACGGCAGAAAAATACATGCAGCAGAAATTCTGCGATTTCCGAAACTGTTGTGGTTTTGGAAATCCCAGCATATCAATTATTTCTACGGAAACGTCGGCGGTTTCCCTATAGATATAGTTGAAGCAGAAAGTCCACAGAGGAAACTTCTGCGAACTTTCTGTGAAAAGCGCTGTGGTAAAAACTGCAATGCATTTCCGCCAGTGTTTCTCCTGCAGCGCTTTTTCACTGCAGCTCGCTATGTGGGGCCTTAGGCTTACAGGGGTTTTCTGACCTCAAATGGAGTTTTCATACTGATGACCTATCTATAGGGGTATCTATGTTGGGGTACAACGCCCAGACCATGCACAATTCACCTGTTGCAGCAGCCTGTGGGTACTGAAAGCTGGCAATGGACAGGGAGTATGTGCCATTCCGGCACAGCAGCCTCATCCACTGCATAGCAGCACTGTCAGGGAACTGCAGCACCACTCGCAATTTAAATAGGAGCATGGCTGCACGCACTGCCTGTCCACTAGAAACTTTCAGCCCCTAGACACTGCTGCAACAGCCAGATAAGTCATCAGTATGAGAACTCAATTTGGGTCTGGAAAACTCCTTTAAATTTTTGTCAAATAAAATAAATATCACACTATGAGTAGCTTTACTAACTGGAAGGTTGTCCAGAACTTAGGATAGGCCTTCAGAGTATATTTGGTGGAGGTCTGAACCCCAATGATCAGGCAAGCAAAGGCACTAGAGTGCTGCAGCCCCCTCATTGTGACCTAGTACCATGCACATGAGTGTAGCTATGCCTGTTCTGCACCTCAGCCCTTTACACATAGTTCCTCTGATATTTGGGTCCTATAGAGAGCGACTGTAGTAATATGTAAAATCATGACATTAAACATATCCTGAAGATGAGGTTTGACACATTAATGTTGACAAAGATTTGGTCTGATTTCCATTCTGCAGGCATAACCTGAATAAAATCCATGTCCAGAGGAGGACTGATAGATTTGTCTATAAAAAAAAAATAAAATAAAATTTTTACGTTGAGTTTAATGTTACCCTATGTAGCTGAATGGAAAGCTGTGACCTATCCAGTGACATACATTAGAGGTATATGGCAGGTAATATACATGGTATAAACCTCCAATGGAAGAATAAAAAAAAAAAAATTACAACATATGAACAAAACCTTAGTCGTTGCTCTTAGAATGAAGTCTCCCTCTTATTATTACTGCATGAAAGAGTCAGGATGTAACAATGTACTGGGAAAGCTGGATCATTACCCAATGCTGCTCCAATGAATATGCTGTAGTCTCAAGACACACTTCTTAAAGGGGTATTTCAGGGGTAATACTGATGACCTGTACTTATGGATAGGTCATTAATATGTGATCAGTGGAGGTCCAACACAGAGCACCCCTGCTAATCAGCTGTTAAAAGAGGCCACTGATATTTCATCAATATATAAAGTCCCGGAAACCCCTTTAAAAAATGAGTCTTGAGACTATATTCATTAGAACACCAAACAGTGATCCAGCTTTTCGAGTACAGTCTGAAGATACAGGTCATCATTATACAATGACCTGAAATACCTATTTAAGGCCAAGGTTGCACATTCTGGAAACGCAGCTTTTTTTGTTGCAGATTTTGCTGTGGATTTTTGAGCCAAAGTCAGGAGTGGATTGAGCAGAAGGGAGAAGTATAAGAAGCTTCCTATATATCTCCCATTCCTTTTGTAGCCATTCTTGGCTTTGGCTCAAAAAAACGCAACGAAGCGTAACCAGGCTGGAACCCTTGGGGTCCACCATCAAGAATCTGCCAGAGGATTTAAAGTAATTGCAGCTCCCTGGACAACCCCCTTTAAAGGGTTGCAAGACTACAGTATATCCTTGGGAGCAGTATTAGCCAAAGATCCAGCTTTTCCACTATAGTTCTGCAGCATATAGGTGAGGGCATTAGCAAAATCTCATGTCGGGCAAGCGCCCTGAAACAGCTATCTGAACATGAGTGTGTTTGACTTATATCCTAGGCACATTCCCAAGACTGTTTAAAAGGTTGGACACTGACTTGCAGTATTGCTAGTATTCCAACAGGTAGCGCTAGAGGTACAGCCTTGTTCCCCCCCAAAAAGAACAAATTTGCATGCACTAGCAATAGATTTTCTCCAATGGTGCAATGTATTCTGTCTATAACGGCTGTCTTCATTTTTCTGCATAGCAAGTGAGATCAGAAGAGATTAGGAACATAGTCGTTTTTACTTTTAGTTGGAGGTACGCCGAAATGTAGGAAATTCCAGACTACAACTCCCATCCAGGTGTACTTTTACAAGAGCTGGCGTGCTACACTTTCCAGACCACTGAGCACAGGAGAGACCAGGTCACGTTTTCGACACACAACCAGGGCTGTGGAGTCAGGGTCAGAACCAACTTTGGGTGGAGATGGAAACATTTTTTACTGATTCTGACTAAATAACATTTACTGTCATAGGAATCAATCACTAGCTTTTTAATGAATTATAGGATCTGCTTCTGACTGACCGTAGCGGTTTGGAGAGGAGTCTGAGTCGGTGTTTTGGCCTCCACAGCCCTGCACACAACACCCTGCTGGTCCTGATATCTACTCTACAATCACCCACAGCGAAGAACATTCAGGTTTCAGATTAGATGATCTGTTTTATTGTTTTCTACATTTGTACAAGACCTCGATGACCACGTCTTGCTTGGATTTCATTTAAGCCTAGTTCACTGCATACAACAAAAGTACTTACCCTTGCAGAAAGAATGGGTGAGGGTAAAAAGAAAGAATACAGCAATCCAATATCACATTTCAATTTCTTATCTAGCGAGAGTCTTAAAATTCCTGAGAATGAATTCAGTTGTAGCCAAAGCCTTAAAAAAAAAAAGCTTTCCGCAGACCCTCCGGACAAATAACGCACTTATTTATATGTCCCTGAATGCATGTATTTTTTTTTCCTATACACACATACAGTAATATTTATATATGATTACATTAAAATTGTCATTAATAACATCTGTATACCATCTGGAACTATACAATATTTCACAGGAAACAAAAGGGGGTTTTACAATGGATTCCTAATTACATATGGACACGAAAAAGGGCACATTAATAGATTAGTTTACAGTGAGCTTATCAAACATTGAAAAGTGCAGTCCGACTTAGCAAACAGAACTACCGCACCCAGCCACACTAAACTATCGCTTTAGTATGGTTGAGTAGGTTGTAAGGTAAGGCTCCGAAGCCAAAAAAAACTTAAATACCACAATTCAACACAGCACATTATATTCACAACAATCTCCCCCCTCCCCCCTCTGGCAGCTTGCACTGGAGATGGATGACCAGACCGGTAGTATACAAAGCAGCGCTAACCAACCCTAAAGTTGGCCTGTTGTACTGAGCCGTGCATTGTGTCTCCAGTGACTATACACTCCGACACATACACATGTAGCCAGAAGCAAGAAAGAAAAAAATTAAAATAAAAAAAATTTACAGAAACCAGAGAAATAATCTACATAGAACAAGCGGAAACGCGCCTTGAACATTCAATATTCTTTGTGCTTTCGGGACAACGCCGGCCGCAGTGTTTCGTTCTTCGTCTGTTGGTACACCGAGCTCTTCCAGTGCTTGCAGGGATGTGTTAGTACAATAGCACCTAATCACTAAAAAGCTTTATGGCGGCAGGGATCGCCCCGCCTCGTCTTTCTGGAGGAAGCCCTTTGCTTCTTGCTACCGATTTCACTTGCGATTGCATTGCTCTTCACAGGCCATTGTAATGCGGGCCCCATCTCTTATTGATGTGATCAAACGTGTGCGTCACCCACTGCTGCTCCAGCACGTTGTAACGCTCCTTGCAGATGTAAAGCGGTTTCCCGCGTCTGTGAAGAGACGGTACAGGATGTGATGACGCATTGTAAGAGGACATAACAGCATATTAACATTATGAACTAATAAAAAATAAATAACCACAATGCACCAGTACTGAAGGTACGGTAAGTAAATGCAAGGGATGAACCCATCTGTACAATGTTAAGGATTCCATCACAAGGTTATAAAACAGGTAATATCCAGCTTATTATTATTACCTGAGTTCTCGATCTTCCTCGCCGTGTGCATCTAGATACACAGAACCCCAGAGGCAGAACCGGTGTCCCCGGATTATGATTATTACCGAGGCATTAATAAGAAGGAAGATCCCGGTGCCGGCACCACAGTTCTGGGAGTGCTGGAGGGAAAGAAATAAGCAACAAAGTATGAGAATAAAGGCCCCAGCTTCATGCATTAAATCTATATCATTAACCCTTTCTTTACCCTGATATAGTCTGCTTATGTTTTGTTTTTCACTCTGTTCTGCGAATCTGCCATGAAAGCACAGTTATGTGCCCAATGTATGCCAAAGAGGTGCCCTTTTTGTAACTACTCTATTGAAAAGCTTAGTCTGCTGTACTTTCTATTTCCTGAACAGCAGTGACAATTGTCGCTTGTATAATACACTGCAATGCTCCAGTATTTCTGGTTTTACACTTAGCAGGCTGTCAATGACCTACATAGACTGTCTCAGAACCTAATCAACTTCTGGAGCTGGCAAACCCAGAGGCTGTCAAACCTCTGGTAACCCACAATTGCATCACAGGGGTCCGATGGCATGATGAAGGGGGCTCCCTACTTCTGCAAACCACTTAGATGTGGCAGTCAAATTTGACCAATTGGCTGGGTTTTTGCGCAACAATTTGCAACTTTTTTCCGCCACCACTTTCATGAAAGTTTACTGCCATAAATGATGTCTGAAATCTAAGTAAGCTATGAGCTTGTATGGATTTCAGTGCAGGAGCATCGCCCAGCAGAGGGTGTGCTTGATTTCTGAGGATTCCATACCCCTCCTCATAAATGAGGTGCACCCTCTGCCGATGCAGGAAAACGCCAATCTTCATGAATTTCTCCAAATGACTCAGCTTGTGTCTAATGGAGTCCAAATTCTGAAACCCTGGAGGATATGAAAGCAGCATAGCTTGGAAGGTAGCCACCGGTGAAGCTATGCAATTATTACATGCAAAGGCAAAGAAGAAAATCCCTATGTCTTACCAAAACACATTCACAGAAATTCTGCTGCTTGCAACACAGACCCTTCAAACACACAAAGGCGCCACAAACAAGGCAAAGTGCTGGGTCCTTAGGAACTTTGGAGCACACACCGCAGGCCTTCCTATGATAATACTGGAAAATGGTGTTGTAGATTTCTGGCAATTGAAGAAGCCTCGGTAAATCCCACTTAGTCTCCTGAATAAGTAGAGCCTGAGAAAACAGAGGTGTAGTGTTACCAGATGTAACATGGAGGGGTGTATTCTATATACATTCTGTAATAAACTAAGTAATCCTAAAGCAGTGAGCCAATAAGCCTACAGCCCATGTATTGTAGAGAGAGGGGCACAGTCATCAAGTGTAATGCAGTAGAAAAAGTGACTTGCACCCTATTTATGAAAGACATATATCATTCTGCTCTGTGAAGTGAATGGCAGGTGCAGTGTTTTTTTTCTATAATTCTTTTACATTTCTTTTTTTATCATTTTAATTAAAAAAACAAAAAAAAAAACAAAAAGGCAAAAATAAAAATAAAACCATTACATACGCTAACTTGGTCAGGTTGTTTTTCTACAAAAAGAATCAATTCTGAGCACCACTGAGACATCAGGTCAAATGCAGACAGCGGCCAGTCTAGGCAAGCCGAGCTGGTGAACTCTCGAGATGTTTGGAGGATTGATGGGAAAATTCCTAAACAGCTGCAAAGGACAACAAATTCATCTTCTTCCTGCAAAACAGCAAAAACAAAGAAGTGTCATTGTCGATACTTCTGGTATCTAAAAGGAAGTGAAAACAGAGAAATGTAAAAAATAAATTAATTAAAAATACTACTACCACTACACTACATAATTATATATATATATATATATATATATATATATATATATATATATATACAGTACAGACCAAAATTTTGGACACACCTTCTCATTCCAAGAGTTTTCTGTATTTTCATGACTATAAAAATTGTAGATTCACACTGAAGGCATCAAAACTATGAATTAACACATGTGGAATTATATACTTAACAAAAAAGTGTGAAACAACTGAAAATATGTCTTATATTCTAGGTTCTTCAAAGTAGCCACCTTTTGCTTTGATTACTGCTTTGCACACTCTTGGCATTCTCTTGATGAGCTTCAAGAGGTAGTCACCTGAAATGGTTTTCACTTCACAGGTGTGCCCTGTCAGGTTTAATAAGTGGGATTTCTTGCCTTATAAATGGGGTTGGGACCATCAGTAGTGTTGTTCAGAAGTCAGGTGGATACACAGCTGATAGTCCTACTGAATGGAGTGTTAGAATTTGTATTATGGCAAGAAAAAAGCAGCTAAGTAAAGAAAAACGAGTGGCCATCATTACTTTAAGAAATGAAGGTCAGTCAGTCGGAAAAATTGGGAAAACTTTGAAAGTGTCCCCAAGTGCAGTGGCCAAAACCATCAAGCGCTACAAAGAAACTGGCTCACATGAGGACCGCCCCAGGAAAGGAAGACCAAGAGTCACCTCTGCTGCGGAGGATAAGTTCATCCGAGTCACCAGCCTCAGAAATCGCAGGTTATCAGCAGCTCAGATTAGAGACCAGGTCAATGCCACACAGAGTTCTAGCAGCAGACACATCTCTACAACAACTGTTAAGAGGAGACTGTGTGCAGCAGGCCTTCATGGTAAAATAGCTGCTAGGAAACCACTGCTAAGGACAGGCAACAAGCAGAAGAGACTTGTTTGGGCTAAAGAACACAAGGAATGGACATCAGACCTGTGGAAATCTGTGCTTTGGTCTGATGAGTCCAAATTTGAGATCTTTGGTTCCAACCACCGTGTCTTTGTGCGACGCAGAAAAGGTGAACGAATGGACTGTACATGCCTGGTTCCCACCGTGAAGCATGGAGGAGGAGGTGTGATGGTGTGGGGGGGCTTTGCTGGTGACACTGTTGGGGATTTATTCAAAATTGAAGGAATACTGAACCAGCATGGTTACCACAGCATCTTGCAGCGGCATGCTATTGCATCCGGTTTGCGTTTAGTTGGACCATCATTTATTTTTCAACAGGACAATGACCCCAAACACACCTCCAGACTGTGTAAGGGCTATTTGACCAAGAAGGAGAGTGATGGGGTGCTACGCCAGATGACCTGGCCTCCACAGTCACCAGACCTGAACCCAATCGAGATGGTTTGGGGTGAGCTGGACCACAGAGTGAAGGCAAAAGGGCCAACAAGTACTAAGCATCTCTGGGAACTCCTTCAAGACTGTTGGAAGACCATTTCAGGTGACTACCTCTTGAAGCTCATCAAGAGAATGCCAAGAGTGTGCAAAGCAGTAATCAAAGCAAAAGGTGGCTACTTTGAAGAACCTAGAATATAAGACATAATTTCAGTTGTTTCACACTTTTTTGTTAAGTATATAATTCCACATGTGTTAATTCATAGTTTTGATGCCTTCAGTGTGAATCTACAATTTTTATAGTCATGAAAATACAGAAAACTCTTTGAATGAGAAGGTGTGTCCAAACTTTTGGTCTGTACTGTATATATATATATATATATATATATATATATACACACATACATACATACATATACACACACACTATATATACACTACTATATATATATATATAGTAAGTATGTGAACCAGAGGGCGCTGTTGAGCGACCCAGGCCCAGCCCTGAAAAGGCCTTCAGCCACACCTTTGGGAGGGCGTGGCGTGTAACTCCAGAAGTGTGGAGTATCCTGCAGGGAGCAGGAGATGGTGGACCCAGCTGGACAGATAGACGGTCTGTGCCAGAAGGGCTGGGGTCCACAGAGGACTGTTGCTGGAGCTGAGCAGTAGAGGCTAGTTAGGGGCTCAAGGAGTCAGTTAGTGGCCTAGGTTTTTTGTTGTTTTGTTATGTTGCAGTTAAGCTGAATAAAGCCACTTTTATTTTACACTTGGACCATCTGAAAGCTATCTTTCCGGCGCCCAGTACCACGAACCACCGCTGTCCGGACCAGGAGTCTGCCGCCATTTTGAGTCTAATTCCCCCAAGTTGTCGCAATATATATATATAGTAGTGTGTGTGTGTGTGTGTGTGTGTATATATATGTGTATGTGTGTGTGTGTATGTGTGTGTGTGTGTGTGTGTGTGTGTGTTTGTAACATCTCCCTCCATCATCATCTCTATTTATCTTGACCCTAATTCGGCTCCTATTACAGTTAAAACTGAGAAATATACAAAGATCTCTCTCAGGAGATCCTCCTCCTTTCTGTCCTAAGTCTGCCTGTAAGACAACTGTCAGGAGCAATACCCTCCCCTGCTGTGTCCTATCAGCAGTAGCACAAAGGAGATCATTAAGTCCTTTCGTCTGTCCCCCACTAAAGATGCAGTAAATAAGCGGAGATTAACCCCTTCATCAGGAACATGCTGCAGATTAAACAGTGAAGACAATTTTATTTTCTGTTTTCCCATGGGATCGCCAGCCATCTTCAGAGTGGTCTTCGTTGTTTCTTTAACTTTCATAGACCTGAATATAGAAAGCAATCCACATGCACAGCATCCCTTATATTCATTCTCCACCTGAAAGTCAGGTGACACTCAGCAATGGAGAAGACCGCATCGCACCAATAAATAATACATTGAAGCAAGCAGTCATGTACACGATAGATCTTTTCGGGCAGTATACCTGGCAGCTTGGAATATCTGCCCCAAATAGATGGTGCTGGAGAAGGGTTGTGATTCTCAGGAAGGGCAGACAAAATTGCTGCAAATGATGTTCAATAGATTGTGAAGTCCAAGCAATAGGGTTGACCTGAAAAGAACAAAAACAAAAAATTAAAAATTCTGAACAAAAAAGAAAAAAATATGATAAGTCACATTCACAGAACCCCAGAAACTGTTGCATATATTCATGAGCCCTGTAAGAACTAAGCTAGGGCTACACGGCCATGGGTAGTGCATCAGCAAGTCACACAACAAACAACATCTGTGCGACTTGCAAGACTTTTTAGAGATGTGACTTGTCTGTAAAAAAAAAAAAACCTACCAAATCTCAGATATGTCCTGTGACTTGTATGCGACTTGTCTTATAGTCTACGAGTACAAAGTTGTGTGCAACTTGTAACCAAAAAACAGGATTTTTTGCTACGAATGCATCGTAATCACACAAGGTCACAACGCAACGTCATTGACAATAACTACATGCAATGTCACAATGCAACACTGCATTCTTCATGTGATGCAACAAGTCGCTGTGTAGTGCTAGCCTAAAATCACAGCACATCAGTTATACCTTTGTAACATCTTCCGTTTCCTCTTCTTGGTATAGCTTCCCTACCGATAATTCACTTATCAAAGAACTAAGTAAGGCTTCCCATGACTTCCCGGGAGAATATGAGCTCTGTCAGAAAGAACAAAAACAGGGCAAGAGACAAAAGGTGACAACATAAGTTACAAAGGACGTAATAACAATGTTTTCCAATCATAGTAAAAAAAATAGATGTCACATCTGCGACAATAAAAGGTGCTTGTCAATACTGTCTTCTGAAATGGAGATGAAGCTGAAGACATAATGGCTTTACTGGCTGGCACCCACCGAAACGATCTCTAGTGTGTGCATCAAGATACGCATCGACCATACACAGGAAAGTGACCCGGACAGAACAGTCATTAAGAAACCTCAGCAGTAGTTTTTTTTATCTTAAAAAATAAATGACTTATTTCCCCTCCAAAAACAGAAAAGGATCCAATCAGGAGGTAGGAAACATAATTGGAAAATAGACATACGGACATAAACTACGGGTTAAAGACTCTCATATGTACTATCAAAGTAAGCGTTAATAGTTTATTTTCGTCAATTAACAAAATGACGTGAATGAAGTAGTAAAGAAAAATCTGAATTCCATCAATATTTGTTGTGACCTTCAGCAACATCATCCAGTCTGTCTGGGATGACATGAAGAGACAGAAGGATTGGAGCAAGCCTACATCCACAGAAGATCTGTGCTTAGTTCTCCAAGATGGCGGCAGGAACAACCTCCCTGCTAAATTCTGCCAAAAACGGTCTGCAAGTGTACCAAGATGAACTGATGGAAGGGAAAGGGCAAAGGTCACACCAAAAATAATAGTTGACAAAAATAAACTATTAACACTTCTATTTTTTAAAGCAATTGGTTGCACACCCACGTAAAACTTTTGCACAGTACCAGTATTAGACTAAATCTGAATCCAACGATATTAGTAGGGCCAGCTAACCATCTAATGTACAGGACATGTGTTGGGGAGAAAGCACTGGGCATGTTCAATTTCAATGCCCTATCCCTCGTTCTCAAGGGGAGATAAGTTGCCACCATGGGCCATCTGGCGGCAGCTTATTCTCCTCTTCCTACAGAGCACATGTATGGCCAGCTTTAGCTCTCTTATGCACAAAGAGAAGGACTTTTCACTTACTTTATAAAGACCGTCGTTCCTCTGGGACTTACTGACCTGAGCACCGCTGCAGGAAAACATTGGAGGGGTACATATGACCATACATTGCCCATCCCAGTCCTACCTCTTACTGCCTGGGTATCCATTGCTGGGATACCTGGGCGGCTATGCCTATAGTCGCCCTACTTTTCAATTATCAAATGACATACCAGTCTATTTATGTAGCAAAAGATAAGTCATGGATGTATAACCAAGCACGTGCAAAGGTAAGTCAGGAGCAGTGAAGTAAACCCTGCGGCTGCTGAAGTGGTGATGTTCATTGTGGTTGTTAATTTGCTAGCAAAACCTAATGTTTACTGATTATTTGGGGGCGAAATGCCATTCTAAGGCAGGAGTTTGTGTCCGCAATGTCGCCAAAGGGCACACAGAACATTTTGGTTAGGGTAAAGAGAAATGTTGCTAAAATGTTTGTTTTCGGATAGACAGAGGTCAAGCTGACTTGATGGAGCTGAAACGCCTTTGTTGTGTGCCAGTGAAGTATTGTGAGGCGTCAGCTTGTCAGGATATCAATTATACAATGAATGATTCTGCCACCTCGGCACCTTTTGCAGCTGAAACTTTTCACGAGGGCTGATAGCTGAAAAATGTCACCTCTCTAATAGCTTATTCCCTTGCAGAACATCACATAAAGACTCACAAATACAGCGGCCATTGATTTTCCACATGTAATCGTTATTTAAGCCGAAAAATAAAGAGCACATTGAAAATAAAAATGACAATGACAGCGGGAACATGGGCAGATATTACTCACATCTAAACTCTTCAATAGACTGCCCTTTATACTCACTTTTTTCTGGGCTCCAGACTCTCTCCAGGTTGCTCGGTTCTCAGCACCAAGTCTGACAGTGACTGTGATGAGGGCTTGGGCATACAGCAGGGAGTAAAGGACTTTCACAATGCAGGTAAAGTGTTCTGCAAAGAAAACAAACATTAACTGAGCAAAACAGGCAGAGTGAGAAAACTACATAGATGTAAAAGATGTACAAAGCATTGGAAGGCTGGTGTTCAAGTCTCAATATCCTGAGGTTAATGCCTAACCAACTGTTGGGTATAAAGTGTCATGAACTGGCATATGGACAACCTGATGACTGCAAAAGAAGCGCCATGTCCATTACAGAACACAATACAGAACTGTGGATCATAAGGATCAGTACAGTGTGACTCCTGCGGTCTTATCTCAGAGCAGGATATAATAGAGGAACAGACGCTGAGCTCTGTGATATATAGGGTTATATAATAGAGGAGAGAAGCTGAACTCTGTGCTATATAGGTTATATGATAGAGGAGAGAAGCTGAGCTCTGTGATATATAGGGTTATATGATAGAGGAGAGAAGCTGAGCTCTGTGATATATAGGGTTATATGATACAGGAAGAGAAGCTGAGCTCTGTGATATATAGGTTATATGATAGAGGAGAGAAGCTGAGCTCTGTGATATATAGGGTTATATGATAGAGGAGAGAAGCTGAGCTCTGTGATATATAGGGTTATATGATAGAGGAGAGAAGCTGAGCTCTGTGATATATAGGGTTATATGATAGAGGAGAGAAGCTGAGCTCTGTGATATATAGGGTTATATGATAGAGGAGAGAAGCTGAACTGTGTGAACTTTTACACAGCACTGTACCTTCAGCATATATAAAAATTGCACAGAGCGGACTATAACCACAGAAGGATTTTAGCTACGTCCTAGGGAGTTACAGGGCCCCTGCGTGCCCCAGTATAACCTAAAGCAACATTGCTACCACTAAATCATGCATATTTCTACAAGAATTAAGTAAAAAGCCAGTTTAGGTGGGATGTTCATTGAGAAAGTCTAACTCCTTACTAAGAACAATTGCAATGGCTGGCTTTCCTTCAGCAGTTATTTGGCCGCCTAAACAGAACAGTTTTATTATTGCCTTCAGCCGGCCGATCAATCAGAAGACTTATACAACAGCTCTACAGTAGACTTTATTGAATACTGCAGTTCTGGCAAGTGGACCTGGCATTTTATTTACTGGAAAAAGACGCGAACAAGCAGGAATGGCCGACGCTAAAGGCTGCAAATGATGAAATAATTCTTCAGGCAGATTGACAGTAACAGACAGAAAATATAAGAAGGACCGATCTTAATTTAACAGACTATCTGGGGCAGATGTGAATGCTAATGCGGTATTATACAAACATGCATGCCTGACAGGGAAGGAAATGTGGCGAATGTATCAGACCTGAGGATCTGAGGCCGCTCATCTGTCCGCAGGACGCGCTATCAATCACCCATAAAGCGAATGTCTTTTACTTTGACAATCAATTTTACATTACGCGTTATCGCTGACGTGAAGTATATCTGTACGCACGCAGCATTTATGGGATGAGAGGCAAACAACAACATAGCTCAAATAGCACGCTGTCACTATTGTGTGGAGACTGTATTCTCTAACTGCTGGCCGAAACAGCAGTGCTAAAATTGTAAGAAATCCCTATTTTGTGACATTCTTAAAGGGGTTGTCCAGTTGTTTGTTAAGAGAAGCTCCATACACTTTCATGTTGCTGAAGCATCCAGTTGTAACCTGCAAGAGAATCCTGTAGCAAGTGCTCAATTTCCCTGCAGCACCACCACAGGTGAAGTGAAGCATTACATAGTTCCTATTGAAATCAATGGACTTTGCATAAGGCATGGACACGTTGAGTCCTCCAGAGTGAGAGACACTCTTTGAAACCCTTTATCTGAGTGAGAGCAGCTACAATTAAGGACAACATTCTAAATCTTAGAATACCCAAAAAGGAGATATAAAATGGGTTTCCTAAAATAGAGAACCCCTTTAACCAACCTACTAAATAATCCGCATCTTCTGAATTCTATTCTCTGTATTGGATGCCATGTGACCACCAGTATGGCTGCCATTTTAAGTCCGTAGGGTATGTCTCCCAGATGTTCCAAAAGATAAGCCAGTCTAGATATACATTATTGCTTACTTTGGTACCATTGCAAAAACAAGCAACTGTTCCATTCAGGGAATGAGAAAAGCTGTGTGTTGAGAAGTGTTCCATTGTCCGTGTCATTGGCAATAGACCATAAAAAGTCATGCTGGAAAAAAAAAAATCTCTTTACAAAGGTTGTGTGGGATTTAGAAAAACACTTCTGTTTCAGCGCCATACCTGTCCATACTCTAGGTCATATATGGCATAACAGCTCAACAACATTTACTTCAATGGACTTATCTGACAACCCATAGAGATAGTCAAATTTGCCAGTACATACGATTTTAAGGGATTTTTTTGGGACTATGATATTAATGATCCATCCAAAGGTTAGGTCATCAATATCAGACCAGTGGTGGTCAGAGACCTGGGGCGCTGACAGATGAGCTACATGAAGAGCCTGTGGCATTCAGACACACAGCAGCCTCTTCAATTCATACCAAGCACAGCGCCATACATTGTACAACATCTGTCCATGCTCTTGTAGCTCAATCCCATTCACTGGGATGGATCTGGGCTGCAGCTTAGCCACGTGACCAATGAAAGGGATGTCTCTGGCATAAGAAGAGGAAAAAGATCCCCCAAGTGGCCCCCAAGAGTTATTGGGTGTCAGATCTCCTCCGATCTGATACAGATGACCTATCCTAAGGATCGGTCACTGGTAACAGTCTGCAAATACCAGCTCCAGTCCATTGCGTCTATGGCCCATGGTGCTTCTATAGGAAACAGGAAGGCAGAAAATGTTTTAGGCTTATTGGGAAAAGTTGCAATTGCAAGATTTTAGTTTTTTTTGTCGGTGCCCTTCTTCACAAGGTGGGGCACCCATAACTTTCTAAAGGCGTCCATTGCCCTCCATTAGTTCAGCACAAGCTAGCAGTAAATGTAAGAGAATTTAAGATCACAGTGACCTGTCTACTAACAGGTTCGCTTTAACATTCTAGTTCATGATGAAACTTAATGGCAAGTAAGAAGCGGCAAAACTGTCAGCCTGGATTTCTGCTGATGTCTAATGTTCCGGCTTTATAAAGGGCTAATTTGCTCTTCCGTGTGATAAATGTTAACAGTACAGGACAGGAGCCAAAAGGCTGACTTTATAGAGCCAAACGCAGAGTCCAGGCACGCTCCCACTGCAACTGTGCTGAATGATAACAAAGGCAGTAATTGGAGCTGCTAGCAAAGCAAAGACGACTGTAAACCATGCTATTAAAGAAGCGAGACGCTTCTGAGTCATGTGTGCGGGGGACACCGTCAGCAGTTTGGACCCATCAAAACTAAGGATAGAGCTAGAAAGGCAACATGTAAAGCACTTAAACCTTACCTATGGGGGTGGTCACACCACAATATCTGCATGACCTAGAAAAAGAAGCTTTGATCCAAAGTGCTCTGTAGTTCAAAGTGTCCACAGGGTGTTCCTAACTGTGAAGTCTCCAGGACTCTCCATGTCTAACCCACTGAACATTATGCTGATGTAAGCCGAACCGGAGAATCATAACCTGTTAATCCTGCAGAGTGGAGGACTTGCTTGGCTTGGTAAGAGGCCCTTTGTAGGGATCTAGAGGAACGGTCTCTCCTTACGGAGAGCACCATGAAGACATAAGGAATCTTATAGGTCATGTATAAGGAACTCTGGGAAATGGTATACAAGTTAGCTCTCTTCTCTGCGCCTCTAGGGTGGTAGCAATACAATATAAGCCAACGTCTTACCCTTCATACAGTCCTTGGAATAGGACTTGAATGCCAGCCCACTTATATCCAAGTCATGTTCAAGGGTCTGCTAAAGGGTCAGACATTGACTTTTAAGATTGCTACCAAGTGGCACAGCTTTCTGGAAAGAGAGCTAAATTATTTGCATAGCTTTTTTCCTCATCAGGAGAACGGTATGGCCTATAAGACATCATATAGTACCCAAAGATGCCCAAGACAAGAACGGCACAACATAGAGTGCGGGAAAAAAAGATGTTCCAAAATACAAGTATTTACTAAAACAGACATGTCTGAGACTTTTTTTTTAGGCTGGAGATGCACAAGGAGCGTATGCAGTGGGTCAGTCGCTGGCAATCACTCTGCGATTCACAGCTGGAACATAGTGGATGGATGCTGTGTAAAAAAAAATTCCACATCATGTCTAGAAGACTATAAGGATTGGAGTATGGCGCAATGCAAAGGTTGAAAGCTGCAGGTGGGCGGCAGAGAATTTACAGTGCATAAGCCAACTCATTTTGGGCAGTTTTTGCAGTAGGAGTTTCTGCAGAGGACATTCTGCTGGGTCCCAAATGTTAATAGTTTTCTCAAGCATTGCCTCTGAACATGCAGCCGTCATATGGTGTATATTAAAAAAAAACAATAATTTTTTTTTTTTAAGAAAACAAAGACCAAAATAAATTCATTGGGTTTATTATTACCCGGCGTGGATTCTGTCTTAGTATCCATTATGTTTTTATGCTGCTCTAATGCAGTCATGCTCCCAATAGATGGCATTACGCCTATAAACACTCTGACCTCTATCATAAAAAGCTCTACGATAATAAAAGACTTAATTTGTGGTGCTCTTTCATGGTGAAGGGTTCAGATCAATTTTCCCTTGGATTGAACAGCCTGAGTAGTATAATGACATTTACTTTAGCTTAATCAATGTAGGGCTGAAAGAGATACCAAGTATATCCAACAGCTAATAAGGCACTTAATACTATTCCCAGAGCAGCATTTCAAGGGCGCGAGCCAACGCTGGGGTTTTGTTCGGAAACTACAATGATTTCTGAAGACTTCACCTTTAATTTTACTTTTTGTACACATTTTGCTCCTGTAGAGAATTCTAACCCAATGAATACGTCTTTGTAATAGTGTATCCGTTGTTACATAAATTTAATAAACTTTGTAATAGATCTTTTTAAAGGATTTTTTTGGGACTAGGACACTGATAACCTACCTAGGATAACAGCCGGCACCCCTTCCCGATCAGCTCTGATAAGTGCCCTCTTCTCAGGGATGTGACGTCACGTTCACTGGTCACATGGCCTTGCTACAACTCTGTCCCATTGCAATACAGAGTACACCTGAAAGCAATGTAGGGTGCTGTGCTTAGCATACAGTCAAGGGGCCGCAGGCTTGTGCAGGCAGACAAGGCAGGGTAGGTTATCAATATCATAGTCCAAGAAAATCCTTCAATGGCTGTATTCCTACTTATCAGACATCTTCCCAGCCCTCATACCTATTACACAATCTATTACTCAGAAGCTCTGCACTCATTGGAAAAAAAATAGCAACTGTATAGCAAGTCATAAAAGAACTTGTAGCTTCTTACAGAGGGATTGTGTGACAAAGGAGTCACAGAAAAAGTTTGAGGGCATCAGGGGTGGTGTGGACTGCATGTTTGAAAACACAGGTATACTTAGAGACTCCGTTCTCCTTAGCACATCGTCGTCTGGTAAGTAATCGTACACTATGCACTATATTATTAGAAGCAGGCACCATATTGTACACTGGGCAGGATGCAGGGCTCCTGAGTGTGGAAGAGCATCATACGTGTGCACTGACGGTTAAAGTGTGGGCGATTCATCCTCATAGGTGGATGATGGGTGTACACTATATCCTCTTTCAAGTCAAATTTGTTAACTGTGTGGTACATTAAATGGACATCCCGATTGCGCTTATTGCCCAATTCTGATATGATCTCAGCAATACTCACTGGACAACAATCTCAGATAAAAGTGAAGCAGGGAAAAGACATAAAATAGTCTTTTATTTACTCTGTGATCTATCCATGTATGGTTCATCTGCCCCAAAATGGCAAAACGACTTCATAAACTTCCCCATCATGAACGTGAATATAACTGGAATGTAAATATTGTCCTGCCAGGAGATGACATGTCACATATGGGAGCAGATTTATTTGCAAATTTGCCCATCTTATAGCGCTCGTTTTGGAAATGTCCGCCCATGTAGAAAAAAAAAACCGTACTAGAAATACATCACATAGTCCAGCTGAGAGTACAAAGAAAAGATTGTCTGTCCGAACAGGTTAGCTAAAGCCTTTCCTGACGCGACTCCTCTCATAGTAACGTAATTACCTTTAGAAGTCACCTCCAGTTTCATGCGATTTCACCTGTCTAATCCTCGAATTGCAAAATCATTTGGTAGCTTTCACCTTTAAGCAGTTGTAAGACTGTGAAAAATTAATCCACACTTGCCCATTGAAACACAGAAAGGTCAAACAAAGGACTTGATTTCTCCGCTCGGAGATTTGGGCAGTTTATTCTCTCCCTTCGCTCTGTAAGACCTTGTGCCTTCACTCTACTGAATGACTGATAAAAGACTATGACAGGGGACACAGATAAGCCAGTCAAACCACAAGCGAATTCCCAGCCCAATGTCACTTTATGCTGATAAGGAACAATCCTGGCTTCTGGAGACTGATCAGACACAGCGGATTCTGCCGTGATTACATTATTTTATTTTTTTTTACCTTTACCCCGAATACAATGCTATGAGGGTACGTACCTCTGCGCAGCGGCTGGGGCATTGTTAGGACCTGAATGAGCAATATCGAGGTGACATCTCTGAAGAGTAAAGGAACCTCAGCTCTCTCATCATCGCCGGCCCTGAGAAAGCAAAAATAGGAAACCGTTTAGGAAAGACCCTGCGACTAAATATAAGTTGTGTGATACTACAGTACTGTATACTGGATTTAGGTGCCTTTGTGTTCTCCCTACGCAGCATAGGGTATTAGAATAGTGGTAAACATTACTCAAAAAGATCCCTTTATCTGAGGCAGCTACGGGGAAATCCAATTCCCGCTCCTGTTTTTTGATCTCCTACCATTTGCACAGTCCCTTGGCGTGCCCCATTTTCACTCCCAGTAGTCTGGTGACAGTGTCCATAGAACCGGAGAGATTAACTTGGAGGAAAAAAATAGATTTCCGTAAAGCAAGATATAACCAGCAGGAATTTCAGATGTCAGACTCATGGGATTCAGCTACATTCCTAAAAGGAGCTGTGTCATGGTTTTTTTTGGGACTCTTTAGTATGGGTCATCAATTGAACATCCCTAGGGTTCGAACACCTGGGAACCCCGTGGATCTGCTTTTACAAGCCAAGTGAAGTTACATTTATCGGTCATATGGTCCGATCGCAGCTCAGTCCCGTTTAAGTGAATGGGTTGAGCTGCAATACCAAGCACAGCCACTGCACAAATGCACGGCGCTGTGTTTAGTAAGTACTGAAGAGGCTGCAGCGCTCACCCAAAATGCTGCAATGTACAGCAGCCCTATTCCTAACATGCCGGTAGGTAACCCCTGCAATGTACTACAGAAGCAAAGTTGAAGGGAGACCTGTACAAACAAATCTCATCCACATGCTGCACAAAAACTGCACAGTGGGTTTACCAGTCGATACAATGCAAAGGGCAAAAGCTGCAGCGATTACTTCTTGAAGTCCCAATTTGGATGGTTTTTGCCATGGTAAAATACTTGAAAATCCACTGCTAATTTCCCAAAATGAGAAATCAGCACCAGACACATCCGGTGCGGACCCAGCCTTAGGCCGGTTGCAGACAACCATGACCGTGATCAGTGTGCTGCTATCTGTGTATTTCATAGATCGCACACTGACCCATTTTTTTCTATGGGCCCGTACACACGACCGTGAATTTCACGGTCCCGTGTGCGGGCCGACAGTCAGGGCCGCAAAATATAGAACAGGTCCTATTCCTGTCCTATTTTACGGCCCTTGCTTCCGTGGTTCCTATTCATTTAATCAAAGGGGCCACGGAAGCATGGCCCATGCATGGGTGGCACACGGGGGACATCCCCGTGCCCCCTGTGTGCTGCCTGTGCCTTTAATTCACTGCTGGCCGGTTGCTGCATGGTCCTCTGCTACCGGCCTTAAAAGGGGATGTTTAGGATCAATTATTGATGACCATTCCTTAAGGATAGACCCCTACCAATCAGATATTGAGGACCTAACACCAGAGAACCCTACAGATCAGCTGCTCAGAGTGGCAGCGGTGACCAGGTGGGGGCTACTTCCACTTCACAGGTCAGTAACAACATGTTCATTCATCACATGGCCTGTTTGCAGGTCAGTCTCATCCATGTGACTATATCCGAGATGCAACATCAATCGCTGTGCGCAGTATCTAGGGGAGAGGCAGCAGCTCTCACCTGAACACTGTGGTCTTTTTAAACAGCTGATCCTCTGATCCAAGGTGTCAGAACCCCAGTCATCTGATTCTGATGACTGCTCAACATTACAAATCTGGAGCTCCCCTTAAAATACACATGTTGTGCAGGGAGATAAAACCTATTATTCCCTTTAAGCAGCTGTCTCAGACTGGGGGGAAGGGTGACTACGTAGCTTCTTCCTTTGGATAGCTCATGGGAAACCCAGAAACATCACAAACCCCATGATGCCCAATTCTGAGAACCTGACAAATGGTTAAATCGTAGAAGCGCAGAATGACCATCTGTGGGCATAACAATCCTCTAGTGGGATTTTAAAGACCATTTCCGTACAAGAACACCTATGTATTACAGCATCTTTCGGAAACAAAAGGGCATTGTACTTAAATTAAGATGCAAATAAGAAATTGGCAAATAAGCTAAAGTAACAAAGAGTGTTAATTGAAACATCAAGCCCACGGTACTCTGGAGAGCACGATTCCTGGCACCGCCAACTGGGTCACAAATTGCTATCACAGTAGTAAGCGCAATGCTTTTAGACAAGAACAGCCCCTCGGAGAGTTACAAATTCATGAGCAAGCATTTAAAGACTTCTCAGACGGCATCCGCTGGTAACCGCACAGTCCACACTCAATAAATGCCTTTAAACCAGGCAGAGGAAAAAAAAAAAAAGAGGAAAAAAAAGTACATAAAAAGGTAATTCACCCACCTAAACTAGTGATATAATACAATAGGTTATCGGCAGAACAATATACCTAGACTAAATGTATGCTACAACATAGCCCACTGGCAGCGTCACTTCTACTCAATGTCATAGTAGCTATATTCAGCCCTGACACTTTAATGGAGGAGTCAATGAGGCCAACTTTGGTGGTCTAGTCCAGTCCAGCCTCTGTGTCTTGGTATTCTACAGTACTCTGGTAGCACAGTTAGTAGTTAAAAGTCTATAACCCGTTAAACTTAGTGGGATATATTTATGAAGACTGGCGTTACTTATGCCAGTCTTCATAGACATGGAGCTGGCAGAGGATGCGCCTCATATATGACAAGGCATGTGCCTCCTAAGTCAGGTGCACTGTCCGCCGGGCCAGCTCGTAACTGCCGTCACTTCCCTGATGGTTTATGCCAGATTTCTGGTGTAAATGATAGTAAATATGTCTGCCTGCCTTCACCACTCTCTTATCGGGAAAGTGGCAAAGACGGCAAAACTTTGTAATTTTTTTTATGCTTTCTACAGCAGAAAATTGGCCCACAAGGCATAATAAATCTGCTGCAGTGTATCCTTATCATTCAACCTTAATGCCTCTTGTTGTGGTTCTTTTCCCAATCATTATGGAAGCAGTCAGCTCTTTTCCTGACAAACAGTGCAGAAAGTCATTTCTACTGGGTATTCATCAAAAGCTGACTGTGGAGAGAGACTGAGCATGTGCGTCCACCAGCACTCAGCTCATTAGGTGGACATGCATGCTATACACTTTTAACACCAGTAGCACCAGCACCATACTGTATAAGTAAATGTCACAACTTTTCACTGAAGAATTTTTAACATGAAAATGGCAAACATTTAATTTACTGTTGGTGCAATCCCTTTAACCTAACAAAATTTGCCTTTTGGTCTCAAGTGTTAAAGAAGCATCCAGTAAAAATATAGCCGCCAGTTTAAAAAAAAAAAAAAAGAAAAAGCTTGTGTGCAGTGTAATGTTATTGAATAAGTTACTGACAAGCTTTATTGTGAAGTTATGTGCTCCCCTTAAAAGTGAAAGCCTCCTCTCTGCTCCTCTGATGCACAGGAGGTCAAACTTTCAATGCAAGACTTTAGGACCTCGATCTGACTCCCAAAGACCTGCACGGTGAACCTGACCTTTGTTTTATACAAGAAGCATTGTGAGAGCAGAGGAACAGAGAAGGGATCAGTACTCCAGAGGGGAGCACATAACTTCACAATAAAGCTGTTATTCAGTAACATTCGACTACACTCTGGCTCATTTTCAAATAGGGGGAGTGGAAAAAAAATGACTAGAGTTTTTTTTGTTTTTTTTTAAGAATGAAAATCTGGACTCTAAACTGCTTGGTTTGCAGTAAAGCGATTGTCTTCACAAAGATCTGTTGCCATGTTCAGTGTATATAGAGGCGTCAGCCATGGCTACATGCTACAAATAAAATTTTGGATTTTCTCAAAATCCTTATAATAGTTTTTCCAAAAAAATAACACTTACTGTGGATCTTTCTTTGGCAAAAGTTGTGTTAACTTTTTCCATGGATTATATTCGGAGTCAATGCTGTACAGTCTCATGTGCATGGCTAAAACATGGAAGAGCTGGTCTGCAAAAGAAAGTGAAACACTGTGTTAAGTATTGCCAGGGCAGCACGCCAAGATAAATTAAGCTGGTTATAGATATACAGTAAATTCTGACTCATTTCCAGAAGAGCTGGCAAAAAATAACATCTATGGGGACCTGCACCATCCTTTGCTTCTAGTGCAAATTCTCAGCTGCAAAAAGTAGATGGCGGACGGTATCTTCCCATTTAAAAACGCACTTTTATCAGAGACAAAAATGCATGTTATTGGCAGAGTCTGTCATGGTAGATTATATATATATATATATATATATATATATATATATATATATATAAAAGAACACAGAAAATGTGCAAAGAATCCCAACACTCCCACCAAAAAAATCTGGTTGCAGCAGGAGCCTCTCCCTCTCAGTGAAGTTAACATTAAAACATTATATATATTAAATAAAAAATAAATACAAAAAAAGTCGCACTTTCCTATCCCCATAAATCTGTGATAAAGTCCCGGTCCCTTTTACTGCCCGTGCCAGAAGCAGAAAGGCTCACAAGACCACTGAGATGAATCTGTGGCCTCTTCCGGCCAGCGAGTCCTGGCAGTGCTCCCGGACTGTATAACCGAGCATTGGTGATCGGTGTATATGACTTTCTTTTACACCCATCCCAGCCTGAGTTTGCTATAAATTACTCGACAACTCTTTTAAGAGTGCCCTTTTGGATAAACCCCCCCCCCCCCCTCTACGCAGCAAACCGACAAAGACTGGAGCAGCTCAACAGGAGATTAAAGGGGTTGTCTAAGATTTAGGTTTTTATGTCTTATAGACCATAAATATCTGATTGGTTAAAATAAAGACAACCTATAGTCTTCACGGTTTGTTACTCTGCAGCACTTTCTGCATGAACCTCCTGACACAATAAGTCTTGTAGAACGCCGGCAGAGAACAAAAGGGTTAAAGGGGTTGTCAAGGATTTAGTTTCTATGGCCTATCCTTAGGCGGGTGGTCCCCCAACAATCAGTTGTATGGGGCTGCTTCTGACGAAGGTACTATACAAAAACACTGGCTCGGAAGCAAATCGTTCCGGTCCCAGTATAGTGCCCTGGTGCTGGTAGTGCAGATAAGCTCCCACTCACGTCAATGAGAGCTGAGCTGCAGTACCTGCACCTGGCCACTATACAGGGCAGAGAGCCAACTGATTCTGGCCCTGTGTTGTGTAGAGAGCAGGCGCTGGAAGCAGCACCATACAGCTGATCGGTGCAGGGGCCACCTGCCTAAGAATAGGCCATAAAAACCTAAATCCTGGACAACCCCTTTAATCCTTGTATTCTCTGCAGGACTGATTGTGTCAGCAGAATAATATAGAAAGGGCTGCAGAGTAACAAACAGAGAAGGAGACTATAGCTCTTACTACACTTATGCTGAATTTAATACTGGAAGACCCCTTAAATATACTATTGAAGCCGGACTATTGGCCAGAGGGGTTTTTCTGACATGTGAGACTTGTTCGTCAGAAGTATATGTCAAACCAGTGCGCAATCCAGAAGGACAGGGCTCTACATGTGCAGCCATGCTGACGACAACCATCAGTCTGACATATGAAGACTCTGACACCCTATTTAATCTGTATTCATGTAAAGATTTCATGCGCATCAGCCGCCAAGCTCATCTCACGTGTATACATGTAATTATACTGGGGCACAGAAACTAAAGCCTTTATTATTATGGCCAATGTGACCTTTCAAGCAAAAAATGTCTAAAGTTCAAGTCAGTCTCCTGTTCTGCATGCAGACATTCATGCCACAAGCGGTCTATAAATATTCCCGTCCTCTAAGGCACGCTCAATCCTTTTATTTGTGGATCTGTGGCTGAACGGAGGGTGAACACTGCCATCTAGTGTGGAACGTCAACTCTGTAAACCGCAACCAGCCTGGTGTCTACAGAGTATACCAAATGCGGCCACTGCACAGAATATTACAATGAGTGAGAAGTAAATAACTACACGATTAACATTATAACTACTGGATATGACGTCATGAATGTTATTTCTGCCTGACATCAAGGCTTGGTTTACATGTTGTGGCCCACAGGGCGGAGGATCTGCTGCAAGTATATGCAAAGGCATATTTTTACATAAAAATAATAGGGTGATGTGCCAGAATTTGGGCTTATTTTGCACAAAAAATAGCCTACATTCTGTTTTAAAACTGCATTGAGAAACTGCTTGACATTTTAATGTTATATTTGATGCAGATTCTTAAATTTTATAGGTAAAACATGTTAAATAAATGTGTTTTACACATACAATTAAGAAACTGCATGCAGTTTTTTCCAATACAGTCTTAAGGCTTCGTCCACAACCTCATCGGAGTCTGCCAAATATTGGTGGAGAGAAAATTCCTATACTGAAAGCGGCGGAAACCCTACAGACCCCATTATAGTCTATAGTGGGGTCCGTGAGTAACTGCTTATTTAGTGTACGGGCTCTTCCCCTCGGGGACCTGAACAACCCTTATGTTTTAAAGGGAGTCTACCACCGCCCCCAAGCATATTAAACGGCCACCGCCACACAGTTACAGTTACCGCTAACATCACTCCATTGTAATGCCCGTTTCAGTTTTAAAGCGACAGACCCCATTATAGTCAATGGAGTCAGCCGGGCTCCGTGTGTAACCGCTATTGCAGTGGTCCGTCTGTCTGTTATGTACAGTGATGGTAATTCAGCAGTGCGTTTTTGTGAAAGCTGCCTCCACAAAATCTGAGCGTAATCTGGTGGTTTTTGAAGCAGAAAACGCAGCGGATTTTCCATAAAGCAATGCAAAGGATTAAAACTTGCAGGACATGTCAGTTTATACTGCAGACTTTAATTGTAGCATGTAGATGAATTTATGGTAAAATCTCATCCACATACAGATGTAGCAGAGTTGACCCAAATTTCTGCAACCGATTAAAATGATGCAGCGCGATAACTTATCACAGAAGACAACAAAACGCAATGAATTGTCATTGGAAAAACATTTTTCAATGACTTTTTATTTGTCATCTTCTGCCATAAGATATCACACTGCAGCAGTTTATCCAACTGCAGAAGTTCGGGTTAGCTCTGCTACATCTGTAGCATCTGTCTCATGCTGGTGGTTTAGGATCCCCACACCTGCTGACAGTTTCCTTATAAGATTGTCAATTTGGAGACTGTAATCTGAAATAACTGTTGACATTTGATAGGAAAACATGTTCCACCAAGACATCTGCACATCAATATGATGCTCACAGCAACAGACATCTTAAGCCCAAGGTGACCTTCACGAACAAGCAACTCTAAAAATATGACGACATCTCTGTGGAGTCCAGTGATCTGACTTTGCACCATATTGTGTGCTAACCTAAGCTATTCCTTCAGATCTTAAAACAAAAATATGGTCATCTATTAGAAGAGTATTTTAAGATTCATTGTATTGTATTATTATGTCATCAGAATAAAAGGGATAATACAGATTCAGCAAATATACCTTATTCAATATAAAATTTCCCAATATATTTTGAGTACTTGTTCCTCATGGCTTTCAAGATTTCTGGTTGCAGTCTTTCAATAGGAATCTTCTTCAGGGTTTACTTGTAGCAGATAAAAATCTGTCCTATGAGAACACACAGGTACTCGGCCATAGCGGACAAACACAATGGCAAATTTCCCTCTGCAATCAGGTGGTTTTTGCTTAGGCCCACCTGCAGCGATGATTTCCCTGCTGCGGGTTCATCACGTACTGCATAGGTCACTTTGTGCTGCGGGTTTTAGTCGTGGCATGTGGATGAGATTTGTTTAAAAATGTCATCCAGAGCATTGCTACTGTAGAATGCATACAGTTAGCTGGTTACAATTTCATGGAGGCTTATAAACTGATCAGGGATTGTGAAGCTCCAGCCATAAGGCCGATCACCGCACCAGAGATCATCCCTCCTCCATTCAGTTTGCACTGGCCTGGTGATCAGGCCGATGCAAATGAGCGCCGATCAACGTATTTCTCATTGAATGGCAACTCCTGGTGGTCGACATCTAATTTTATACAGCCTTTACAATATGATGATCTGCTGCGCGTAAATGGCAGTAACCAGCGTGATTGACATGATAGACTGGACTCCTTACAGTTTGATCACCAAAGTTTATTTTTACATCAATTTCTCAGAACTTCCAGCTATCATAAGACCATGGTTAGATTTTTACTCGTTCCACGAAACCACATCCGAAAACCTGAAAGTGTGTGAACCCACCCTTAGTGAAGTTTATGCTTTTACAGATATAACACGATGAACAGTTTCATCTTTAAAATTAAGAAACCGCACAAAAAACTGCATCAAAGCTGTATGCATTTTTTTTTTCTGATACAGTTTCAACTGCACCATGCGAATGCACCCTTAGGGGGCGTTCACACTACCGTTGTTGGTGTCCGTTGCTAGCATCCGCCAGAAAATGTTAACAATGGACACTAACGGATCCGTCAAAAATCCCATTGATTTCAATGGGATTTGATCTGTTGTCCGATAGTGTTCATTTTCACCGAACCCATCACTGGTCCGTTATTTTGGTGGACATAACACAGGGTGAAGGACTTTTGGGTTTGTTCAAAATAAGGGACTTATGGCGGATGTTAAGTGTCCATTATTTTTTTAACATTAGTGTCTATGGCTAACAGACGGTAATAGATGGTCATCTGTTATTACGGTCCTGTTTTTTCTGCGCATGCTCAGAAAACAGAACAAAAAAAAATAAAAAATACGGACAATATCGGACACTAACGCTAGGTTCACACTAGCGTTCAGGTTTACGTTCTTTGGGTCCACTTGGGAACTCGGAAACCCTATCCACTTAAAAAGTGGTTACCCGTGGACCCCATAAACAATCCACCGGGGGTTTTGCCTGAAATTAGCCTATTTTAAGCAGAAATGCGGACGGAGTCCCCAAACGCTAGTGTGAACCAACCCCAACTGAAGTTAATGTGTCCGTTTTTTTAAATGACCCATTAAATGGATCAGTTAAAAAAATTGACACATTAACATCAGTTAGTGTTCATCAATCTCTGTTATGATAGGGTTCGTTTAAAAAAAAAAACAAAAAAAAACGGACACCTATCAGATTGGACGTTAGTGTGATTGACTCCCCTTATAAAACTGCTCTCTGCTACATCTGCATAAGTACATGAGAAAATTCATGGTCGTAATTCATCCGAACACTCTCACCAAGTTTCAATCCCAGTTTTCATTTAAAAAGTTAGAAAACCTCAACAATTCTGCACAAATAGTGGCGGACGTCATTCCCGAGAACAGGAGCCGTTAAATGCAGTGGGCAGAACCATTGTTCACCTTGTCACATTGCTTCTGGAGCTGACATAGGCAGCTCTATCAATCATTCCTCATTTACATTTCCCGAGTGGAGCCGGCCTCATAGCTCAATCTACTAAAACAGTACTTGACCTATTTGTTCCCAGCGTTTTCCCTGATGCTTCTTGCTGTAAAAGCTCACCTGGGACACTGCATTCCATTTAATGCAATATCTAATCGACAAAGTTAACACTTCTTACAAGACTATTATGGAGTGCTGTGCTTAATCACAGTAAAGACACCTCATTACCGCTGCCGACAAACCTACGGAGGAGGAGGGTCTTGTTCTAAGGCTTTTAATTGACTGAAAATAGACTCTCGAGCAACACTGAGACGTGGAGGTCACCTGAGTGTTTTATTTCAAGGGCGTCATTGGCAGCAACGCTAGAACAATTTTACCTAGCAGCCAAAAGAATCTAGAAAAGAAGCCAGAAATATGAGATTGGGAAGAGGATGACCGGTGTTTATTCTCAAGTACAAAAGATGGACAGATCCTGTAAATGTGAAACTGCGGCTTGAATGGGTAGTGGAGTTATTTCAAGTTATCCCCTACCCACAGGATAAAGGATAGCGGATCTGTGGGGGTCTAGAACGCCTGTGTACACCAGCATACTGCATTCCTTAGCAGACCTAGCTTATTTGCCATCTCTGTGTTCTGCTCCTGCTCTGCTCTCTTATTATTAGTTTGCACCTGCTTACTTCCTCCCACCTACCCCTGTGTGTTTGAGACTATACAAGTCAGTCTTTTAATCCCACTGGCTGAGAAATGTGCTGTGATTTATGCATGCATTCTTTTTCATTCTGGTGTCTAAATGTCCTATTTGGTAGTTCTGTGTCTGAGTTTTGTTTGCATGCATGCTGCTCTGTTTTATTGCCGGAGATTTTGCTGCCTTGTTTTTATGCTTGTCCTGTTGTGCCTGCTGTTAGCCCTGTTTGGCCCTGGGCTTTCTGCAATATTGCCGATACTTGTTTGGCCATGGGCTTTCTGTAATCTGTTTGGTTACCTGCTTAGGCCTAGGCTTTTGTAGTTAATCCCTGACACCTGTAGCCTCCAGACTTCCTGCTGCTACCAAACCAGGACCACCTCAGGAGATAGCGACCTGACGTACTCCCCACAGGGAAGACCAAATTGCCATGTGGGTGAAAACCAGGCAGTCTGCTAGGATAACGCCCCTAGCCAAACTGGTTTGGCAGCACAGCGGGTCCAGAATCTACTGCCTACCCACATGACAGGGTCCAACCATAGGATGAAGGAATGTATCTGTGTCCTCCAGAAGAATTAAAGAGGCAGATCACGCATTGCTGCAGAATTCAGTTCTACGGTGTACTTGGCTATTTCCAGAGGTTTCATAGAAAGATCCATTTTCCTCACAGAAGATAAGACACCAGTGGTATCTGACAGGAGTTTAGTTCCCTTTGCTAACTTAAATTAGGTTCATATCTACGACGGAGTCCACCGAAAATCAGCGAAAAGAAAGTCCTGCACAGAGGATAAAACCAGTATAAAGTCGGCGGAAACATAACGGACCCTATTATAGTCTATGGGGTCCATGGGTGTCCACTATTTTAGCGGACGGACTCTCTTTCGGATCCCCTGGCGGACCTGAACGATGCCGGGCGCAAGTGTGAGCCTAGCCTAAGATGCATGCTCTTGGAAGGAGGAGGCCATCAAACAATCCAGCTCCTACATATTGCAAACTTGTGGGGTGTACTCCCATTATTATTATTAGAGTATTTAGGGGTTTACACCCAGGCAGTAACAGTTGCATACATCTGGAACCCTGCACAAATGCTGCAGTCAATGACTGCACAATATACTAATAGTGCACGTAATGGCAGCATGTGGCTACCACTACACGAGCATGCGCCCCAGGCTAATTTTCTGGCACATATATACTGAAAATATGGCTGCTGGATTTTCACATACCCTCTGGGGATATAAAGAGTGCTCATTTACATTACATTTATAGTAACATTATCTGTGGGAATAAATTGGATTTTTATAGTATTTAGCATACATACTTAAGCAGGATCTTTTTCCAGCAGCGCTCGCCCCTCCTGAGCACAGGTTGTCTCCACGGTGTACAAGTTCCAGTTCCAGATTCGTTCTGTATTTAGAAAAAAAAACAAAAAAAAACCACCAGGATCAGACTACAAACAAAGCTGGTTTGTAAGGTTCCTATGTACATAGCTTTTAGAAGTCTGCTAGTGGTCTACGCGGGGTCTGGCCATAACTTGCCCCTGCTATTCAGCCTGCCCCTATACATGTGATAAGTATGGACTACTGCAGCCCTTCCATACCAGGCTCTGCAGACAGTGGCAAGAGCATTAAGAGAATGATCAGCACTGTAATATTAGGGTTGTTATGTTAATATGGAGATCTATGAGGATGTATTGAAAGCACTGCATGGAGCACTATCCGACATATTAATCTCTTTATACATGCCCGGGCATACATAGAAAGCGGGGTTTAGAGGGTGTCCAGGATAATAAAACAGGAAGTCTCTTCAAAGATATTTATGACATAAATAACTCATCCCATGGGTGGAAACCACACCTACTGGAGGAAGGGACACCCCTGATTTCTATTTATTAGTAGAGGTGGCCATCAGGTAAATCATTCCTCCCAACCGTCCCGGATTCAGCAGAACAGTCCCAGATTACGGGTCCTGTCCCACTCAGCAGGAGGCATGTCCTGGAAGATGCAGATTAGTTGCATACAATGAATGAATCAGAAGGCATCTGCCCCCTGCTTCACCATTCCACCCCTGTGTGCTCCAGGAGCTGTAGGCGCTATGTGATGACATCACAGTGAGAATCAGTGTTTTTTATTTTTGGTTGGTACAAGCTGGAGGGACTTTTATTTTTATTTTTTAAGAAAAAGCTGAACATAACGCCCATAGACTTGAATGAAGAGCGGATTATATCTGTGAAAACTGCAGAATATAAATCATAAAAGGACCACTCTACATGCTGTATCTGGAAATTGCAGTTCTCTCTGAGCTGGTGGGCGGAAACTAGCTGCCATACACTGTAGACAGTAAGTTAAAGGGCTTGTCCAGGATCTGAAGATTTTATTTGACACTGATGACCTATCAGATTGGTCAGGGTCGGACACCCAAACCAATCATCTGATACAGCGGCAGAAAGTCATATACTAAGTATACGACTGCAAGCAGCCCTGTTCCTATTCAAGTGAACGGGAGCGGGACTACAGTTCCAGGTGCCACTGCTACAGTGTACGAAGCTCCATACACTATGCCTGTAGCGATTCACTTGAACAGGAGCAGGGCTGCTTTCGGCCATATACTTTTTATATAGCTTCCAAAGGCTGCATCAGGTGATTGGTCATGGTCTGACACCCAAAACCAATCTGATACTGATGACCTATTCTGTGGATAGGTCATCAGTATCAAAAATCTTCAAAAGGAGGATCTGCTCTATAACTTTCTCTCTTTCATTTAGAAACAGGATTATGCAGGACATATACAGAGAAATATTGACATGTACTGATGTAATGGGAAAAATGCTTTTGTCACTTCCCCCTCCTTTATAGACTTCTATAGTGAGGAGTAATTTAAGTCACGTGATCTACAGTCCGTCTCAAGACGGATGGAGCAGGGACTTTCACAGTGAAACTTGTTTTAGGAGAGGGAAAGGTAGCAGGAAAAGACTGCTATGGTTCCTATGTTCACAGGTATGTTCACTACGTCACTAACTATGCCTCCTGCAGTATAAAAGGGGTTTAGAGGGGATTCTGGTGGTGGTAATATTGTTATACTCAGAAAAATTCTAATATTGCGTAACCCTAGTCAATCCAATGACTATTGGTGATTTTTTATTTGACAAAAGAGCTGGGGAAAAAAAAAAAAAAAAAAAGTCTTCCACTAACCAATGACGTTTTGGCACTGTCTGTCATGCTGACGTTACTAGAATGTAGAACGACAACGTCCTGAGCATACAAATGTAACGCGATTCATCAAGAGACCCCCATGACCTCATTTAACCATTTAAGCTTCTTAAAAAAAGATCTTAGAAACCAAGAATTAATGCAGGCGCTGGGTTTGAAAACCTGTGTCAGCAACAAATTTTCTCAAGCGATCATTTTTTTTCCATGTCTATCAAGGAAGATGGCGTCCGTGTATTAACATCACTAAGTTTTTGCTGCTAATGCCACCTATTTTCCAAGGAATGTTTTAATCCTCTCTACTCTTCTGGAAAAAAAAAAAAAAGCAATTTAAAATTGATAATACTCTGGCTCAGAGCTGCATCTGGTTTCTGCTGATAAGGGCATCTGTCTGCTAGGAATTTTCCGCTCCTCAGGCGGTTCGCGCTGCTCACAAAAAAAAAAAACATCTACCGCTGGAGGATTGAGGGCTGGGTTTTTTTTTTCTTTTTGCACATGGGCAGAATACTGTATTTTCTGCTATTTAGCAACATAAACCATAAAAACTAAGTACATTCAATAAAATTAATATTGGTATATATATTTACATGTGAGAAGTCAGGAAAAAAAACACCTGTAAAACCCTTTAAAATCTATGTTCTGCATTATAAACCCGAGATACTGAGTAAACCAGACATGCAGCAATGAAAGGAAGGAACTGAAAGGAAAAGAAATTCTAATTCTGTTCAGTTTTACAGAAAAGTAAGTGTAAAAAATCCATAAAAGTAAAAAAAAATCCATAGCATAAAAAGGGTAAAAGATGGCACTATCCTCTTTACTGATCGTGTGCTATATTCTAAGGGCACAGAGGTAAGGAAGCTTCATAGTATAAATCCGTATTTATTACTGCAATATGGAATCTAGTTTATAGGGGAATGCCTTTAAAGGGCCAAAAACCTAAAAAGGTACCACCTGGAAATGGAGCAAGTGGATGCTACAAAATGGGGTACTCAGCTAGGGACTCCACTCCATACGTCACAGTACAGAATCAGCCTCTCTGGAGGATATATCATACATTGCATAGCTAGTCCAATAGGAACTGAATAAGCTCTGGCTACTTTACTGGAAGTTACTGACAGAAACGTTTCCCGAGCTGCATCAGCTACTGGGATCTGTGCAGAGACTTGGCTACAGGACCTCTGGGTCATGCAGAGATGTGGCTACAGGACCTCTGGGTCATGCAGAGATGTGGTTACAGGACCTCTGGGTCATGCAGAGATGTGGCTACAGGACCTCTGGGTCATGCAGAGATGTGGCTACAGGACCTCTGGGTCATGCAGAGATGTGGCTACAGGACCTCTGGGTCATGCAGAGATGTGGCTACAGGACCTCTGGGTCATGCAGAGATGTGGCTACAGGACCTCTGGGTCATGCAGAGATGTGGCTACAGGACCTCTGGGTCATGCAGAGATGTGGCTACAGGACCTCTGGGTCATGCAGAGATGTGGCTACAGGACCTCTGGGTCATGCAGAGATGTGGTTACAGGACCTCTGGGTCATGCAGAGATGTGGCTACAGGACCTCTGGGTCATGCAGAGATGTGGCTACAGGACCTCTGGGTCATGCAGAGATGTGGCTACAGGACCTCTGGGTCATGCAGAGATGTGGCTACAGGACCTCTGGGTCATGCAGAGACGTGGCTACAGGACCTCTGGGTCATGCAGAGACGTGGCTACAGGACCTCTGGGTCATGCAAAGACGTGGCTACAGGACCTCTGGGTCATGCAGAGACGTGGCTACAGGACCTCTGGGTCATGCAGAGACGTGGCTACAGGACCTCTGGGTCATGCAGAGGTGTGGCTACAGGACCTCTGGGTCATGCAGAGGCGTGGCTACAGGACCTCTGGGTCATGCAGAGGCGTGGCTACAGGACCTCTGGGTCATGCAGAGACGTGGCTACAGGACCTCTGGGTCATGCAGAGCAATAGGAGAGTAAGATATGGCAGAGTATACTCATGGGGGGGTTAACATTGTACTTAAAACAGAAGAGGAGGAGGAGTTAACACTGTATATACACAGAGAAGGACGAGGGGGCACTGTATAACCATATATAAGGAGGGGATAGCAGTGTACATAGAGGAGAAGTTTGCAATTTATATTATATACACAGAAGATAAAGAAGGGGAACTGTATATACACAGAGGAGGACGACTTAACACTGTAGAACCACAGAGAATGAGTTAGTGGAGGCAGAGTATACTCAGAGGGAGAAAGAGCTAGCATTGTACATACACAGAGGAGGAGGGGTTAACATTGTGTGTGTGTATATATATATATATATATATATATATATATATATAAAAAAGAGAAAGAAGAGGGGGCACTGTATATGCATAGAGGAGGAGGAGTTAGCACTGTATAACCACATATGAGGAGTTAGGACTGGATATACAAAGAGGAGGGGAAGGCACCTCATGATCATCATCACGTAAAAAAAATATTCACCACAAGAATCTATTATGTGCACTCCGGCTCCTTTGTGCAGGCAGACGTCAAGAAGAGGAGGAGCTGGCCCCCAGAAGGAAGTGATCTACCGTGCCCAGAAGATCCGGACAGGAAGACAGGTAAGTATGATAGGGTTGGTTAAGTAAGTTAGTTGGGAAAGGCTAGTAGTGGACGGGCTAGATGGGAAACAGGGAGGGGGTGTAAGGGAGTGAGAGAGGCAGGGGAAGGGGGAGAGTCATCTCTGAGTGAAGCGCAATGCATCATGGTAGTTATAGGAAAACAGAAGAGGAAGCTAAACATGTAAACAAAAGCTTAAGATGCCAGGAGCTCCCAGAGAAACCCAGAAATCGCTCAAAACACTGCTAAAGGTATTTGGTTGCACTTATTAACCCATTAATAGCACTAACTGATCTTTTTTGAAAAATGTTTTTCTGCCCCTTTAATATTCACCTCCTACACAGTAGTCTATTGGGAGGGGTGCAGAAAAAGAAACTTTTAATTGATTTATTGGCTCATTCTGTGCAGTGCTAGACTCTTATCTTGAGGCATCACCGTGTTAAAAAAGCCACCTGGCTTACAGTGTAGCAGAGCCTCAGCTGCAGTTATTTGTGTGTCTTTTCTAGCAGTCTCCTCCCGCCTCCATAGATTTCTATGTGAAATGTAGCTCGGTCTGATAACTGGAGACAGTAATATATTTCTTTAAGAAGATATATTGCAAAGTTTGTTATACTCACCTGTACTATTCATTTATGAAAAGTTGTTTTAGAATCGGAGGTACACTTTAAGTAGGAAGCCGAAAATACATAATTTGGACATCTTTCCTTTTATTTGGTGGTCACCACATAAAGTCCTTATTGTTATGGGCGGAACAACAAACTCATAAGTGTTGAGCTGAGTCACCAGATTCATACATTACTGAGGCTCTTAATGCATGTTCTTATTGCAGAGATAATTCTGATGCTCACAGGCCCTCACTATTTTGACCCTTGCATTTAGGAACGCTTGATACTATTCTAAAGCACAGAGCGGAGTGCCAAGTAATAGCAGTACCAGGCTTTTAAGAGCGAAGTGAATAGGAGACTCACCGAGCAACAGAGTACATAAAAAGAAAATCATTGTCGGGGGAGCCAAGCGTCTTGCTGTAGTCTGTATACTTCTTTTGTGTAGCGCTCTTGATGTCTTTCATCACCGCCTCCATTTCTTTACTTAAATTGGTTTCTGACTAAAAGCAAAGAACACGGTGTAAGGTACAAGTCATGAATGTGGCAAACACTGTATCAGAGGAGAGCAATCATTTGCCAGCAGCAATAAAGAATCAACTAAAATTAAGAATGGAAATAAATCCGTCACCATGAAATTACAGGTTCCATCTAAGTGGCAGAATGACACTCGGCCATCCTTGTACTGATGTACCTTTATAAAGTGGCACTTGGTTTCCTAGGATGTAAAGACCAGGACAAGAACTTAAAAGGGGCTGTCCAAAACTAGAAAAACCTGGCCGATTTCTTCAAAAACAACGCCATACCTGTCAACATATTCAATTCAATAGAGCCGAGAGACGACGCAGGATACAACCCATGGACCATGGACACATGTGCCTTTTTTTTTGGGGGGGGGGGGCCACAGCCATGTTTTTCTTTAAAGGGGTTCTACAGGACTTCTTAAAAGGGAGTCTGTCAGCAGGAAACTGATATCAAAGTAATGGCCATATCTTGTTAGATGGATTCTACACTTTCCAAAGATGCGTTTCTGATTCTGCATTGCAGCTCCATTTTCATAAAAATCAGGATTTCATTCTTATGCAAATGAGCTGAAAAGGGGCTTTGGGGGCGTTTCTTCTCCTGCTGGGACTTCTCTTTCTCTTCTAGATAACTGTCCCTAACTACCACCTGGCTACTGCCCCCTATTGCTTGAGTTACATTTTCCATTTTGTCACACTTTGCCTGTAGTTTAGGGTGGTTATCTGGAGAAGACATGCTCCTTCACAGTTAATTTGCATATAAATAAAAAGCAGATTTTCATTAAAAAATGGAGCTGCAATGCAGAAAGAAAGACATCTTTGGAAAGTGTAGAAGCTGCCCTACAAGGTACTGTCATTTGATGCCGATTTTCCTGACAGACTCCCTTTAATTGATGACCTACCCTTTAGGGTAAGACACCTGGAGACCAAGTGTTTGGAAGCGGCGCTTAGGAAGTGATGTTGCCACTTCAAATCACAGGCTATGTGACAGCATGTTAATCAGCGACAGCCTGTTGGCAACTCAGTCCCATGCAAGTGAATGAGGTTGAGCTGTGATACCAAAACACAGCCCCTATACAAATATACAGCACTGTTGGTAAGTAGTAAAGAGACTGCACCGCTTCCCCAAAAACAGTCTGTCTTTAGGATTCGTCATCAGTTAAAGATCCGTGGGGGTCTGACCGCTGTGACCCCTGCTGATCTTCAATTGATCACCTAGCATAAAGATAAGTCATTAATTATAGTTTAATAAGCCTGGAAAACTCCTCCAATTCCTTAAGTGTTCCAAAGATATAGGAAACTATTTCGGCTATCCTGAAAGTAACTAACTAACTAACAAGTCAGGGATCTGATGAGGATCTTGGGCCTACGTCCTCATTAATCCACTCACATTCCCATATATATAAAACCAAATTAACTTGAAATTGATAAAATCTAGGCAGAGTCTTATCTACACAGAAATATTGAGCATGCATATTATTTTTGCAGATTCTGCACAGAAAGGTCATGGATTAGCTCCAGTGAATGACAATGAGGCTAATTCTCATGCACATATGCAGCGCTTTAGTGGCATTTCCGCAACATAAAGTATGGTTTATAAGCCTATGGTGACTCACCTGGGCCATTTAAAGAATTAAAGCAGTAAAATGCAAATAATGCTGCAATTGTTTGATTAGGAGTCCTTTAAGTTGAACAACTATGTTGGCACCAACAGTCTAATGTGCTGCGGGCACAACAGAGGTAAACAAGCAGTATGCTGCAATTGAACATGCCAAGTCACCACCAGAAGAGTCTGGCAGCAGCTTATGCCATGAAGTAAACATGTAGGTGCACCTGACCTAAGGGAAAAGGGGAATTAGGGGACTGCCAGGTAAACATTTGCCAAACAGTTCCACTTTAGATAGCAACTTCGGGTAGGTAGACAGGAGAACCGTGCTACTATGAAGCCCTAGGATCAGGTACAGGGACCCGTTTGATTACTAGAATAGGCGTCTTGTAGCCTCCCCATTCCTCCTCCTCACTATTGTGGTGGTCAAGCATGCGCCCTATCGCTCCATTCAGTGTTTATGGGGCTGACAGAAAGAGCCAAGCACTGTCCTCTGCTGTCTCCATCAGTCCACTAGATTCAGATTGACTTCTGTTCAATCTGAAACTAGTAGTGCAGCGGGGAAGAACAGGGAGCTCGAAATCTCTGGCCTGTGGTTAGATAACAAGTATCCAGTGCAAAAACCCCATTTAATAAGCTAAATATGTACAAGGCAACAGGCACACTTTCATAATCTTACCCACCTCATGCTAAAATGAATGCGATCGATCCCCCAGTGATCCAACATTCAGCTATATAACGTCTGTACTTGAAGCCGAATGACAGTACATCATATAACAAATTGCAACCTTGTTTCTTAAATGGGTCTATGTAGTTATCAATGACATGAATGATAAAAAGGTAACCTGGTATTGCGCTATAGTGGTAACAAATGAACTGGTTGCAAGTACAGCAAATCCTAATATATGTAATATATAAACTTGTGTTCTGTAATAAACATAAGCAATAACCTAAACAGAGTTAGAATAGCTCCCCCATAACAGATCAGTATGGGAATGACCCCAAAAACCCTATGATCAGTTGACTAAAGGGTCTCTTTGAAACAATGCATCATTTCAATTCTTACCAAGCACATTTCCGTACATTTTGTAGCGGTTGTGCTGGATATAGTAGTTCTGTCCCATTCATTTGAATGGCACGAAGATGTAAAAATTTGCAATACTGGGTATGGCCACTATCATGGAGCCGTGTCTGGAAAAAAATTAAAGGAGGATGATGCCCCTTCAATTGGTGGGGGTGCCAGGAATCGGACTGCAATCCTGTGTTTAGACTATAAATGGGCACTATTAGAAACACCGACGCTAATATAAATGATGGCGAGTGAAGGATGGGGTGATGGGGTGACTGAGTGGAAGTAACAAGGATATCTCGGCCTTACACTGATGCTTACTGGGAAAGTTCCCAGCTGCTCTTGAAGCTCCTCCACCTCTTTGATGAGCTCCCTCATGCTCTTGTTTCCATGTGCGTGACTCTGCCACAGGCTTCTCTCTATATTGTTTCCAGGAAAGCAAGGAAGGACACTGTTTGCAAACTGCCTGCAGAGAGGACATGTAAATTCTCCTTTGTCAACAGAAAATCCCTGCAGGACTTGGTCGTTCTGGGAAAACAGACACAAAATATACTGGTTATTGCAATACAAGGAAAAAGCTTAAAGGGGTATTCCCACGAACATAAGCATATATAAATTTGAAGATAATGAAAAAGTTAAAACATTTTTGCAATTACAAATAATTAAACATTTTGCAGAGTTTTACAGATTTTCTCTAACCATCTTAGCGGTGACTGTCTGTTGTCTGGATCGGTTGCCAATGGATACGACCATGAACGCAAGTCTGAAATTCAGCCATGATTTCCTTATTGTAGTTGAATTATTTTCTTGTGCATGTAATGTCTCTCCTTGATAACATGGACACAATAAGGAAATCATGACTGGGTTTCTGACAAGTACCAGACAACAGAAAGTTCCTGCATTCATGGTCATATCCATTGGCAACCGATCAAGACAACAGAATGTCACCACTGAAATTTTTAGAGAAAATCTTTAAAACTCTGCAAAATGTTTAATTTATTATATTTGCAAAAATGTTTAACTGCTCATTGTCTATCAATTTATGTATATTCATGTTCATGGGAATACTCCTATAAGCTTTAATAATCTGAACATGACGCACAGTTCACTGATATACCTGCTTTATACACTACGAATATAAAATACAGGCCTATATAAATACAAGGTACAGTACAGACCAAAAGTTTGGACACACCTTCTCATTCCAAGAGTTTTCTGTATTTTCATGACTATAAAAATTGTAGATTCACACTAAAGGCATCAAAACTATGAATTAACACATGTGGAATTATATACTTAACAAAAAAGTGTGAAACAACTGAAAATAATGTCTTATATTCTAGGTTCTTCAAAGTAGCCACCTTTTGCTTTGATTACTGCTTTGCACACTCTTGGCACTCTCTTGATGAGCTTCAAGAGGTAGTCACCTGAAATGGTTTTCACTTCACCGGTGTGCCCTGTCAGGTTTAATAAGTGGGATTTCTTGCCTTATAAATGGGGTTGGGACCATCAGTTGTGTTGTTCAGAAGTCAGGTGGATACACAGCTGATAGTCCTACTGAATGGAGTGTTAGAATTTGTATTATGGCAAGAAAAAAAGCAGCTAAGTAAAGAAAAACGAGTGGCCATCATTACTTTAAAGAAATGAAGGTCAGTCAATCCGAAAAATTGGGAAAACTTTGAAAGTGTCCCCAAGTTCAGTGGCCAAACCCATCAAGCGCTATAAAGAAACTGGCTCACATGAGGACCGCCCCAGGAAAGGAAGACCAAGAGTCACCTCTGCTGCGGAGGATAAGTTCATCCGAGTCACCAGCCTCAGAAATCGCAGGTTAACAGCAGCTCAGATTAGAGACCAGGTCAATGCCACACACAGTTCTAGCAGCAGACACATCTCTACAACAACTGTTAAGAGGAGACTGTGTGCAGCAGGACTCTACATGCCTGGTTCCCACCGTGAAGCATGGAGGAGGAGGTGTGATGGTGTGGGGGTGCTTTGCTGGTGACACTGTTGGGGATTTATTCAAAATTGAAGGAATACTGAACCAGCATGGTTACCACAGCATCTTGCAGCGGCATGCTATTCCATCCGGTTTGCGTTTAGTTGGACCATCATTTATTTTTCAACAGGACAATGACCCCAAACACACCTCCAGACTGTGTAAGGACTATTTGACCAAGAAGGAGAGTGATGGGGTGCTACGCCAGATGACCTGGCCTCCACAGTCACCAGACCTGAACCCAATCGAGATGGTTTGGAGTGAGCTGGACCGCAGAGTGAAGGCAAAAGGGCCAACAAGTGCTAAGCATCTCTGCGAACTCCTTCAAGACTGTTGGAAGACCATTTCAGGTGACTACCTCTTGAAGCTCATCAAGAGAATGCCAAGAGTGTGCAAAGCAGTAATCAAAGCAAAAGGTGGCTACTTTGAAGGACCTAGAATATAAGACATATTTTCAGTTGTTTCACACTTTTTTGTTAAGTATATAATTCCACATGTGTTAATTCATAGTTTTGATGCCTTCAGTGTGAATCTACAATTTTTATAGTCAAGAAAATACAGAAAACTCTTGGAATGAGAAGGTGTGTCCAAACTTTTGGTCTGTACTGTATATTTTCCTCCCTCCAGTGGGGGTTCAACAGCCAGTGCCCCTGCTGATCAGCCATCCTGACTTACCGCAGCTCAGCTCCCCTTCACTTGTATGCGAGATAAGTTGTAGCAATGCTGGCTCGACCCACTTTGTCGTTGTGGTGTATGCTGTGAATGGCTGATTGGTGGGGGGTTCTGCGTGTTGGACCCCCACAAATCTCATATCGATGAGCTATCCTGAGAACAGACCATCAACACCAAAAAGCTGGACAACCGCATTAACATACCATTATAGTGGACAGAGCTCCATGTTCTGATATAAAGCTCCAAATGCCCTGCATAGACTGCATTAAATGCTAACATTCTGGCTGCCTATAGAGGAAGATTACTCAATACTGGTTTGTTAATTAAAGACTACGGACACTTATTTAATTGCAAGTTTTCTTAGCAAAAAACAATTCTGGTAATTGTTTGTTATGGAAAAAAACGTTTGACTTCTGCGTCTAGTATTTATATTCACCACATAGCAAATTGTAGAATGATATCCAATGGTAAATCTGTAAGCCTGGCCGTGTGACGTCTCCTCCTCCAGTCCCTCTCTCTCTTCCCCTCAATTATGACAAAATCAACAAAGCCCCTGCTCAGAAGCAGAAATTTCTGAATAAAACCAGGGGCCCTGTGTTTCCTTCATATTGTTTCAGCCTCTGGAATATTTCTACCCACTGAAAGCAAACCGATATCTTCAAAGAGGGCTGAATTGAAACACACATACATTACAAGCCTAAGAGAAAGTTCTAGATCTTACCCGTAAAGACTCCATATAGGATTTATGGCAGTCTATATGGAGTGTGTGGCCACATGTTTGGACGTATACTCCTCCTTCCCAGCCTATGGATACAGACTGCAGACAGGAACTCTAAATATAAAAAAAGATAAGATAAAAAGGGACGTGTCCGGGTCATTTCCAGTAGGATTGAATTCATGCAACCTTATATGAAGACTTCAGAGGGATTGCAGAGTCTCATCTGGAGGTACAAGCAGGTCCATGTACTACAAGGACAGCCCACTGATTTAAAAGTGAACTTGCAATGCATCATTTCCCCTGCGGAGGCGCTGCAGGAAAATGGAACTTTTTTTTTTTTTTATAAACAAAAATGAAGTAACTGTATACAAAGCTTTTACTATGCAGTAAAGTCAGCGCACGACTATAAAGACTTTTTATTCGTTATTCTGAGAACAACATGAATAAGTCTGACCTAGACTTTGAAGCCCACAACACTAACTCATATCAAAATGTATCAAAATATAGCCATTTTGACAGCCAGCCATAATTTTATTAATTTTAGTGTCTGTGGCCCTTTAAATGAAATGCCTGCCAGGGGCCAAGGGAGGCCAAGAAAAGCCAAATTACAAAAGAATGGAACAATAAAAGCAATAAATTACATCATATTTTCTTCCCCTTAAGTTTAGGGGAGAAAAGGAGTGATGGATACACTTAAGAAATGGAAATGGTTCTGACACTCCCAAACAATTTAGAAACCAGCAAGAACAAATCAACCAGGAACAGCATGGGAGCAACTTCTGCTGTCTGCACATCAGCCAAGCTGTGGGAGGTCTGGACTTTTCCGCTTCTATTTCCGAATACGCTGGTGCTACTGGGTTTTTTTTTTTAAAGTTATCATCCAGTTTTTCAATATCAGAACAAATAACCTAAACTGAGGAGGAGGATTTAGTCATTAGTCAAAGTGCAAGGACTATACAATATATACGTGCATATCTTCAACAATAATAGGAAGGGCACAAAACACCAGAATGTGGGGAACAAGAAACTCAAAGTCAGTGTCAACACTGATGTAATAATCATGGATGGCATTTATAAACATTGTAACATATTTGGAACACCAATAAAAAGGAGGATACTTGAGATGGGTAGCTTGGGACACCTCTTCTTATTTTCGGTCCCATTTATGAAGAAGAATATTAAAATTTATCCCATTGTTGCACGTAGTAAAAGTTCTTTGAAGCGCCACGAAAAAGAACAGCGATCAAGATTTGGAACAAGAACAGATCAAAAACGGAAAGGAAATGTCTAATGCAGACCCACCTTGTCCATAGGTCATATTAGAGCGCATAGATGTCATACATAGAGAATATTTATATATTTTTTTTTATTTTTGCTTTTACATTGATATAAAGCAACTTAGCAAATTGTCTTTTCCTACTATAGTATCTGCAGCTGCTTTGCTAACTTATGCATCTCCATGGTAACAGACAACAAACCCTGTGTAGTCAAATCCTGCAGTCGAAGTCCCTTCTGTATGTCATTTACTTCATCCTTTTATACACACACTTGGAAGTACAGGACAGAAGGAAAGGCGACTGCAGGATCAGACTACAACTTTTAGTGGTTGTCTGTAACCAAGGAAACACACAGGTTTGCAGAACAGCTGTAAACAGTAGGATTTTTTTTTTTTTTTTTTTTTAAATGAGGACTATTTGAAAAGTTGCTTTATTTGGGGACCATGTCTATACAATCCTGTATACAAGGTATGTCAATGAGCTGATATCATCAGATCCTATATTTTTTTGCATCTGCTTCCAGATGCACGGTGTGACGGTATAAATTGCCGATGAGGAGGCTGCACATTTTAAGACTGACTAATACCAGCTATGGCGTCCAGTCATTTGAATGTAACTTTTGTAGGTTGCACTTCACTAGCACAGGTTACACAAGCATTGAAGATGCCATTTACTGTTATTAGCAGGTGACTAGATCTGGAGCGTATAGGGCTGCACCAAACATGCTGTACATTAATCCGAACTTCCTAATATATTGGGTACTTGCTCTCTAAACATTAGCAAAATCCACTGGTCACAGATACTCTGCTACTGAAATGCTGCTGTGCATAATATACAGAAATATGAATTTACATAAAAATCTGTGAATGGTAATAAAAGTTCTTCTACTACAGTCAACTGTTGTCTTTGGTAAATGGTCTGTTAAAAAGCCATTAAAATTCAAATGAGAGCAACCAAATATGAAGAAACAACAAGGCGACAGTCTCTAATACTAACATGCAAGCTAAATAAATCATAAAAAAATTATATATATATATATATATATATATATATATTTTTTTTTTTTTTTGTTGTAGTAATATTGTAATTTATATCATGTCTGTGCAGCAGCTACAGTGTCCCAATGAATAATCTAAAGTTCTATTCACACCTTGTTTTTGTCCACTTCTTAGGTATAGTATGTTGGAGTTTTCCCCAATGTATGGGTGTGTATAATGTGGATAATCTTGGTATATGTTGGGGGCACGGGAGCCTATAGACCTATTGGAAATATACATCAGGGAATATTCTTGACATAAGTCATATAGCCGAAAACGAGAGATTAAAGTGGTTTTCAAGGACTATAATATTGAGCTCTAATTCCTTTTTTGGGCAGTAACACTACATCAACTGGTCACATGCTGCAGCTCAGTTTTATTCATGTGAATGAGGCTGGCGCTAGGTTCACATTAGTTTTCAGGTTTCCGTTCTTTGGTTACACAAAAAGGGAAACCCTGTCTGCTTAAAGCGGTTACCCATGGAAACCCGTGGACCCCATAGATGATAATGGGGTCCGTCGGGTTTCTTCCTAAAACTGACGGAGAGAAAAGTCCTGCTTACAGGACTTTTCTCTTCACATATTTTAAGTGGAATGGGGGACGGAGTCTCCCAACGCTACTGTGACTGCAGTATATTATAGTATGTATATGTGTGTAATAAATAATATATATATTATAGTGTACATGTATATATGTACATACATATACACACACACACACAACTGTAATATTTTTTAGTTATAAGTAGACACTATTTTTAAACAAATAGTGTATAGTTGATATAGGGAAAAAGATATATATATATATATATATATATATATATATATATATATAGTATTTTACAGATCAAGGCAGCTGACTACTCTTTTCTGATTGTTTCATGTGGTCTTTCAGTATGTAACTTAATGTAAAAAAAAAAAAAATAAAAAAAATGTAATTTTCTAAAGATCAATTTCTCCCAGTCATTTCCCTATGGATAATGACCATCTATTTGATGGTCCATAGGACTGGACAACATGAACATAAATCTACCTTCGTCTAGTGCTGGTCACACAAAAGTACAGAACAAAAGAACCCAGAAGCGCTAAAATACAACCAAATATGTTAACCCTGTGGGACAATGGAGCCAGCCATGAAAAATCCATAAAGCTTGACCTGTGGCCAGTCATGTTCTTGCTCATTTCTAGCGATCGATACATGGCCAGACCCGACCATAGCAGATTTTGGCCACGTTAATCACACCTTGGCGATTCCATTTGTCACATACAGAAGAATACATCTGAAGCAGGAACAATCCATATTCCTTTGACAGGAAAGGATAAACTGAACTATTAAAAGCCTTCTTAAGCTACTGGAGGACAGACAGCCACAAAGCAAGCCCAGCCACCGTAACCGTCCAAAGCCAAGAGTGCGACATTTTACAGGAAACACATAACACAAGGATATTAAAAGCAGTATGGTCAATAACAACAATACCATACCCTGTCCTGACTGACCATACAATTTTTACATCCATTCAGCAGATCACTTTAAAGAGATTCTACCATTAGGAAACCCTATTTTCACTGACAACACGTTGGAATAGCCTTTAGAAAGACTCCTATGCATGCTCAGTCGGCTCTGCAACTTTGATGTCAAAATGGCCGACTGGACAAGCGCAGTTGGCTCTGTCCAACACGAAATGGCAGAGTCGACCTAGCATGCGCGGGATTTGGATCACGACCAGACACGATGGGCAGGTGCTGACGCTGCGGAGAGGCGGTGCTGCATCTTCCGAAGAGCGTGTGACATGAGCACCGGGGACGCCCCCTGTGCTCTCTGAAGACTAATTTGCATAAATAAGAAAGAATAAAATTCTGCAAAATGGCGGCGCAGACCAGAAAAATAAAAGGTAGGAGAAGAATAGCCTTTCTAAAGGCTATTCCGACATATTGTCATTGAAAATAGGGTTTCCCAATGATAGAATCCCTTTAATGGATATGAACAACGGATGCAAACAGAAAGCAATTTGAAAGATAAACATTAATTTTTTTTTGTTACACTGATCTCTATATAATCGGATGGCCATCTGTATTTTTGCATCCATTGAACGGTTATGCTAAACAGATGTAAAAACATGAGGTGACTGGAGCCTTAGACAGTTCTGTCAACATCCATTTCCATTTTCTTTCGACAGCAAGATTGTACTTTGAGGAAAAAAAATAAAAAACAAAAGAGAAGTTATGTTATTATGATATGTTCACTATTGCACATGGATTTTTGGCCAAATTTTTCCTTTACTAATCTGGCATTTAAAGCGTAAATATATTTTCAGACAACTTTTCTGGCAGTATTTGTGTCATTAATACATTTTATAATATACTTTATTAACATATTTTGTCGCCTTTCTGTGAAATCCTGCGTTTATCACTCTTTCGCTTACTTCTCTATTGGAGAGCTGTTCCTGCCTCTCACTGTGTAGGATGCAGTTCTATCTCTATGATTTCCAGAGATATTACTGGTTGAAAACAGTCGGGATTGGGATATTTACCGGTATATGCAGACGCCACAGTATAAATATCCTATTCCTGACTGTGCTTTCAACCAGTGATATCTCAGTAAATCTTCAGTCATATAATCTGCATCCTACAGTATACTAGGAAAGATAAGAATCTCCTCTTTCATATGACACTAAAAGCAAGTTATTACCTTTTATAATGCCTGAGAGGTGACCCTTCCCCAATCTCACTTTCTCTACATGTTACACAGCCCCCCAACTCCATACACAATGAGAAGCAGGGACAGCGCTCAATAGAGAAGTAAGGGAAAGAGTGATAAATGCAGGATTTCACAGAAAGGAGGCAAAGTCTGTTAATAAAGTATATTACAAAATTTATTAATGATACAAATACTGACAGAAAATCAAAAATTGTCTGAAAGTTTAGTTACACTTTAATTATTCAGTGAATATCCTAGTGTGAAAGCTATACACGAACCCATGGCGTGTGTATTTCACGATCTGGCGTTCACAAATTCCAAGCAAGGGAATATGTATCAAATATATGGTTACAGCTAAGTGAATGCTACGTTACATCTGACCTTGATCGATATGTGAATTAATTCCAATGAACCCCTGGTCTCTTATGTACAGGGTGATTTCTGGGCATTACTAAACATACATGATGTTCTGCCAATTGGAACTAATGTCCTGTCCGTTCCAATAGTCCTCATGTAAGTTGTCTGCAGAAATCTCTTCTGGACCAAGTCTAGCAATTCAACTAATTGTACAGAATATCCCGCTCATAAATCTCGGCTCACCTCTACGTATGTTCAACCTGTGATGGATGGCAGTACTGAGCCTAGAGCGAGAGATCTCTTGAAATGAAACAGATGGCGAAAACTAGCAAACTGCTCTCTGTGAGCAAGAGAGAGGTGTTAAAATAACAGAGTGGTGGTGAAAAAAGAGGAGGGGGCTACAAAGGTATGACAAAGATAAGCAATGATAAGGAATTTAAAGGGGCAGACTCATCAACTCCCCCCCCTTTCCAATGTAATAAACAATGGTTATACATGTTGCTTCAGAAAATGGTGGCATGACATACACTATAGGACAAGGGTGTCATGCAAGTGCAGTCTGTGATGCATTCAAGTCTATTGATACTTTGAATACATTCCTTTTTGATGACAGGGTGGGAGAGGACCTGCTCTATAACCATCTGTGTCATCGGTACAGAATGGATCAGAAGCCCTCATAGATGTGAAAGCATCATGGAATGCACCGGAATGACGCACAGATGCAAACTCGGCCCCATATGGGATGCACACTCAGTCATGTGCATGGGGTCTTCAATGAATGTCAGCTGAACCTGGCGACCTCAGTGGAACAGGTTGACTATCTAATTTGTATGGTCATGTTACACATTTGTCTATAGACTACCTGTCTGTTTACTGATTTTTATGACCTGGCAGCCGCACTCACATCTTTAAAATGGCGCTGTAATATGGTGAGTCTGACATCATGCACTGCAGCACACGTTCCATCTAGATAGATCTGCTCCTCTTCTTCACTGGTAGGCAGCTTCTTCGGCTCAGAGATTTTATGACGGTGTCCCAAAACTAAAGTTCAGACATAAAAGATGATGAAGAAGATGAGAAAACATTTTATGTCCTTCCGTTAAACCAAAAGTCCTTACTAATCTACGTAATGATTCGTGTAACGTACATTACCTAAAATAAAATCTAACCATGCTACTATTTTAGCCCCTTGTTGGATTTCCTTTCTGCTCCCTAGAGGAACTGATAAATTGACTTGGACAGAAAAGCCTTGACTCGCTACAGCCTGTGGATATGTAGAAGACAATTATTCAACAGGATGAAAGAAGTGTGAATATAATGTCTTGAGTAAACCAAGTAAAACACTTATAGGGAACCTGTAAATCTGGGGAACCAAGATACCAGTAGGTCCTTCTGGACCAATGGTTTAGTGTCCCAAATATTCATAAACTTTTTCTTTCCAGGCTTGGGTTTTATATATTTAAAAAAAAAAAAAAAAAAGTGCAACTACACCTCCCCCCAAGGGTTGTCACCTACTTGTCCAAAAATGTGAGTAACAACACATAGGAAAAGGCCGTGGGTGTCCTGCATAGTTAGGCATTTTTTACCCATCACAATCCTAAGGCTATGTTCACACATTCAGGATTAGATAAGGTGCTGGGCACAGATCTTCTCTAAATCCACATCCTATACATGGACTTCCTGCATCCAATATTTAAGTAAGGCTGAGGCCACATATTGCAGGACTGTAAAGATTCCTGCAATATTTTTGCAGGACTCTTTACAATATGTTTTTTTTTTTTTTTTTTGGAGCCAAAATCGGCCTCGAATGGAATAAGAAATATGAAAGAAATCTCTTATACTTCACCCTTCTGCTAAATACAGTTTTCTGCCTAGGACTTTATAAAACTGGTCGTTACCTTTAGAATTTGTAGGGAAAAACTTATGAATGGAAATGCAACTTACCAGATGTTGCTTGCAACAAAACTACTAAACCAATGGGTCGGTCCTCTGTAGATGGGCCACTCTGTCCACATATCACACAGTCATATGTCGGCTCAGACACTTGCTGTTCTGTTGATGCAATCTCCATGGCGACGTCCGATTCGGGGGATTCTATTAAAAAAATCATTTCAAATAAATTAGGATTTGGTTGAAGGGTGTGTAGTATTATACAGCAGTCACATGAATGGCCATTCATGTAAGAAATACACAGACAGCTTGGGTATACCAGAGTGGGCGCCGCTCTCTATTCTGGTTCACACATGTTCCCCTCTATGATAACAATATGAGCAAATAAAGCATATGCACAGGGGTAGTCTTCATGAGACAACCCCTTTAAGGATTTAAATAACAGATAAACTATCTAGGACAGATTTAAGCCCCTTCCTTATTGCGACCATTTCTGTTACCATTCCAATGGATCTAAAATGAAAAAAAATGATAGAATTTATGGTTCAAACTCTTTATTAGAAATTCAGACCTTCCGCTCTATGCATCGCCATAGTAACAGTCAACAAGCAAATTACTTGTAGTCTGATCTTGCAGGTTAGAAAGAAATAGAGGACAGATTTAAGGAAATTTAAATAGGGGAAAGATGGACGTGAGACACATGGCACAGGGTGAGACGTAGGTTTGCATTGCAGCTGTAGAAACAGCAGAACATTCATAACAACCTACTTCCATCTTGCATCATTTTTTTTTTTATTTAGGTACCCTGAAGCAGAGGCCTAACTTGAACCTCCTGGGCCCCTATGTAAAATTTGTAATGGGCCCCGCACCTACAATATTTTTTTTTTACAAAAAAAAAAAATGCTGGCTAGGTAACACATGAATTCTACTACAGAAAAAAGGAAAAAACACCCCATATGCTGTTAATTTGTTTTTTCCAGATCCACGACTCAATAGAAAACAAGTGAAACATCTTCTGTTTTACCCCTGAATACACGGCCAATCCATTATTACATCTGTATTCATTTGTATTTGTATCTGCTTATCTTTGCTGCTGTAACACACTGAATTTCCCCATTGTGGGACTATTAAAGGACTATTATTATTATTATTATCTAGGTCTACAATCTAAGCTCTAAACACATTTATTCATTATTAGAAAGACCAGCCTCCGACACAAAGCAGACCGTATTCCGCAAAAGACAACAAAGACTGAAGGAATATACGTGTCTCCTTTTAGCATAGCAGTACAATAGTAATGTAACTTGTAATCTATCATCAGACACTCCTATCTAAGGGGGCATTCAGATGGTCAGGTTGGGTGTACTGCATGGAGTTTTGATGTGGTTTTTGGTGCAATTCTATTTAATTTTAAAAGTTTTAATGTTCCCTGTACAATTAAAACTGCACAAAAAACCGCGTCAAATAGGCGTGCATTTTTTCTTCTTCTTCCTGTTGCAGTTAAAAAGGGGTTTCCACAATTTTGGAAAGGTGAAAAATGAAAAACCACATGTGGCGCCTGACTTCCACCGGCAAAGGCACGTTGCACGCACTGGACTGAATAGAGAAAGCATACATGGGAGCGCTGGGGACAGGAGAGTATGATTTTTTGTTGTTGTTGGTTTTTCACCTTCACCAGCCTCCTCCCTGAGCCCTGATTTTCATGGACAACCCCTTTAAGTTGGAGTTTTAGCCTAAGTTCACCCGGCAGAAAATGAAGAGGAATTTGAGGTGGGCATCCGCCAGGTTCAGATGAATGGTCCTAGTCAGCGGTAGGTCGTGAGCCATAGATGCTCATTTTTTCCAGGATCATGCCCGGATCTCTTCATCTCTCTGAATGTGACGCTGATTTACAATGCCAGTCTGCATTAATAGGCGCACGCGCGGTCATAGATGGGGTGCACCCTTCACAGGGATGTATGATTGCACATAAAATCTACACCAGATCAGAAATGGCTTTTGCTAGGTTTACACCAGTGTTGGACTGGTGTTTTTCTTGCCCATTGGAGGACCAGAACAACGAACAGGAGGACCACTTAAACACTGGACACATACAGAGTCCAACGGACCTGAATGAATACTATGGGGTCCATCAGTTGTCTGTTTTTAAACAAAGCGGCGGACGAAAAAGTCATGCATGCCGGACCTTTTAGTCTGCCCGATTTCAGACAGACAATACGGCAGAATCTCGTAATGGAGACTGAGACGCAGGTGTGAACCTAGCCTTAGAATTCAGGAATCATTTGTGGTGTAAAATGATCATAAATCTGCCAGGGCTTGAGGCCCACGCCACACCACCTTTCATAAAACCAACATACAGGGAATAAGCAGTCACCTCTAGTGATTATATTATACATATTTGCTGCAGATTTGGTTAGAAAACACAAAATAAATTGACAGATTTTTTCAGGATTTTGGCACAGAACCGGCACCAAGATTCTGCCAGAATCCCAAATGTGTTAACATGGTGTTGTCCAGACTTAGAAAAACTTCAATGCTTTCTTCCAAAAACAGTGCCACACCTATCCAGAGGTGGTCTGCAGTACTGCACCTCAGCTCCGTTCACTTCAATGGCAGACACAAGCCATTACTTTGAGCTCCTTTATAGAGGGCAGAGCTCCATTTACCAATTCAGTGGCTCCATAAGCAGGCTGCAAAAGTCCTTTAAAGCAAGTCACACATCTCTTAACATCCAATACACCATTTATTTCTCATCTATACAGAGCTGGCGGCCGACTAAAACAATGGGCCTCTGCAATTCACGCTCGCACGGTGCATTACTGACCTCGGCGGTTATAAAGTGAAACGTACGGTTACATTGTCACAACGAGGAGAAAAAGGAGCCCGGGAAGAAGAAAAAAAAAAAAATTCTGCGATTGTAAGGAGCGAAAGAGAAATAATGTGTTGTCACGGCGGGGTGACTGCTCTATGACGCAGATTTCTGTGAACTACATTATCTCCTGATAACAGTACTAACCCTCCATAGAAAGGATCAGAGTTGCTCGGTGTTTAGATGAATCTTGGGTTATTTCCAGCCTCATTCAGCAATATCTCATGTGGCTAGCAATTTTTCACCCACTTCTACTTATAATATAAATATAACTTTCTAGCCTGGCAGAGATTCTGTGGAAAAGCAATGAATACAGAGCAGCGAGGGGAAGAAATCACACCGTGACGGGCAAGAAACAATGGGCCCGCCAAGCCTTGGCTATGCGCAGGATTTGCATGAGCTGGAAATGGGGCTAATGGGAACTTGTCAGGTTATTTTTAGCGCAATTTTTTTTTTTTGCAGTCTTTCCTAGGCTAGGAAATATCAAGGGTCATTTTCCTACAACCCATGGACAGACAGAACAAAAATAGCACCAGTGCACTTGTCTGGCACTTAAGAGAGATTTGGCAACATCAAATGGACCTGTCATTACTCAGTATGGAAACAGGTACAATGCGTGAATGGAGACAATGTAATGTACACCCTGGGAAGTCGCCATGGTATAGGTAACAGCAAGGTAGGTTATGCTCACATCTGCGTCAGTGGTGGCAATAGAAGTCTCCATCACAGATACGGTCAATAAATCATGGATGAAAAGGTCCTGCATGCAGCACCTTTACACCATAAAGGATTACCAATGGACCCCATCATAGGGATTAGTGTGTGTCTGTCATATTATGGATTCATCCCAGTCCGGATCAGCAAGCCAAAACTTTTTAGTGCAGCCATCAATGCCCTAGCACCCTAAATGAGACACAGATAGGAAGCTATGTAGCTAGTAATGGTAGGAATTGAGATAGAGTAGAATCTATAGATCAGAGAACCTACCAGTAGTGATATTATAGCTCCTTTATAAATAATCTCATCTATACATAGTGGTAACAGAGGGTCGGAACAGCCGGGATGTCAATCTCACATCCACTCACCAGAGGGTATATTAGAGTAATTCATTTAAAGCTATATTTTATTGGGGTATGGAAAAGGTGATCCTTTTTCTACAATAAGCTCAGATGGAGCTTTTGATTTAAGAATCGGAAGCGCTAACCTCTTTGGAGCAATGACAACGCCCTTGTTGCTCCAAAAAAATAAATTTGCATATTGACAGAAACAGCAATCTCAGGCACCAATTCACAAGGGAGACAACACTGTGTGATTCAGGTTACCCAAACCTATCTATCTGCAGGGCTGAGTGGGCAAGCCTTAAAGGGAGTCTGTCAGCAGGAAAACCGGTATCAGACTAATGACAGTACCTTACAATTTCCAAAGCTGCCCCTTTAGGTGGCAGGGGCTTCACTCTCCCATCTACATAATCTCCCCTAACTGCAGAAAAAGTGGGACATGTCACTTAAGCAAATGAGTGGCGGAGCTGGACATCACTTAGGGGCGGTTATGTAGAGCGGAGAGTAAAGCCCCAGCAAGAGAAGAAATGCCCCTAAAGCTCTTTTCAGCTAAATAAAGAATAAAATCCTGATTGAGGTGCAATGCAGAATAAGAAAGTCATCTTTGGAAAGTGTAGAAGCTACCCCTACAAGGTGCTGTCATTCGCTTCATCCAGATTTCCCTGCTGACAGACTCCCTTTAATAATGCATATGAATGGATCTTCTAAAGCGGAGAACCCCTTTAAAAAAATCTAGCAAATGTCCATATAGCGAATACATAAGCAAAATGACCACACTAAGCAAAAAAGTCAAGATCTGAAAACTATTCTGCAACATCATAAGCCATAAAACAATCTTTTACCCAGTAAATTGGCCTTCTATTAAAAGAGAGGGGGCGCCCCGCTGTGTGGATAATCATTTCCCCCCTTTTAATTGATGATGTGCAGAATTCTCCATCGTGCCTACGCGTAGCGGAGGTCACACAGCTTGTTAGACGGGGTTTCACCGCGCTAAGTACTGTTCCCCGATATGCCCCGAGGCTCCATTTTCCTTTGCAAAACATTTTATGTCAAGAAATTCCCCTAGCATCAGAGGAGCTATTAGCACACTAATATATCTTGCCTCGGCCCAGCAAGACGATCCTCAAAAGGCCAGTAAAAACTAATTTATTTTTCTAACCGGTTTCAATAAATGACAAGTGTTCAGAAATTTGTGTCACCTCCTTTAAAAAATGGGCGCATGGCTTGTTCCCTGCAGCAAGTCTGCTGAATAACTGAATGGGCTCCTGCGGAGAAACGGCTTCGGTCTAGGAGGGATCTGAAGATTCGCCGTCACATTCAGACACTTCAGATCTCTCCAGTCCTATTCACTAGGGCAGACACAAAGTGGTGGCTCTTGTAATTTAAGGAGCTTTTTTTTTTTGGGTGGGGGGTTATTACATTTATGGAACAATGATCTTGCAATTTACTGTCGTAGCCAATAATACTAACACAGTTATGTAAGGCGCCCTCATTATAACACACATTTAGATTCTGTCGGCACAGTGTGACACGCTGACATGGTGTGATGAATTGACTTGGCCGGGAGCTGCAGAAGCTATTACTAGAATTAGATCAGACATGTAGTAACTTAAACCCAGCGCTTACTACTATGAACTGCAAACAAACAGAGCTTAAAGGGGTATTCTGACCATGACAAATTATCCCCTAGCCACTGGGTGTAGGAGGACACTTCCTGTTAGCTGCAGATCACTGATTTGCTGTGTAGCCTGGGACAGCACCAGCAGAGCGTGTGGTATTTAAAGGGAGTGTGTTAGCAGAACCCAGCCCTCCAGAGAGAGAGTTTAGGGTCACCTGACTCAAACCAAATAGCTGCTTCTGTTTCAGAGATATTGTAGTTCTTGTCAATAGGAGCAAATGAGCTCTTCGGAGCAATAAGGGCGTTGCCATTGCTCCAAAGAGGACGGATATCTATCTGCAGGGATGGGATGGATTCTCCCTCTAAAGAGAACCTGTCAGGCCTATTTGGGACACTAAACCACCCACAGGTCCTAATAGACCTGGGGTTTAGTGTCCCGAATTGCCCTGTTATAAAGTCATCCAAGCCCACAATTAAAAATAATAAACCTTTATACTTCCCCAGAGATGAATCTCATCGGACTGCCCTTTGGTGCTTCTGACGCCTGCGCAGTTCTTCAGTGAAGCCGAGGACGTACACCTCAGCTTCCCTGCGCAAGTGCCGCAGGTTTGGGGCATGCCCACTGGAGCCGAGGTGTACTCTTCTGGCTTCAATGCAGAACTGCGCCGGCACAAGTAGTACAGCGGCAGGGGAAGTAGTATAAAGCTTTTTTTTTTATTTGTATTGCGGGCACGGATGGCTTTATTACAGGGTGATTTGGGACACTAAACCTTTGGTCCGTAAGTGGTTTAGTGTCCCAAATCACCCTGACAGATTCCCTTTAAAGACAGCTTTACCGCACAGCTGGGGACATAGATAAAGGGGGATAGTAACACTATACACACAGATACCGTCCTGTATGAAGCTCAACTTTGTGGTCTCTGGGGAAGGAAAATTCATAATTACTAATTTTCAGTAAAATAGCCAAAACCAAGACATTTAAGCCCCATTCCTGGGAACACCACCAATATGGCCACCATTGTGCAAGACTATGCATTCTGCATAAATCTCACCTCTTTTGAGGTGCAGGATTGACAAAGTCAGGACTGTATTCCACTTCCTAAAGACTGTAATACCCTACAATATTTCTGCGAAAATTATTTCAATTCATTGCAAGGTCCATAAGGCACACCTATACTATATAGACAATATAGGAAGGGAGTCAAATCGTCAAATATGAGCGCACCCCAGGGAAGGTCATAAGGTCACAATACAGGAAGGGAGTCAAATATGAGCGCACCCCAGGGAAGGTCATAAGGTCAATTCATTTATTGCTCCGAAGTCGTAATAAGGAAATTAACCACACGAGCTATGTAATGCAAATTCACAAACACCACATGGGACAATTCAAGATTCTGACCAAAAGACGTGTTCACCAATTTTACTTTAGGCTCAAAAAAATAATACACACGTGTGCAATGCTTAAAGGGTCTTGCTAGGACTATAACAGTGACAACCTGTTCTTAGGATGGGTAACCAATATTTGAATGGTGGGGGTCCAACACCTGGCACGCACCAGTCAGCTGACTGACGCAGCCGTGACACTCGGAGAATACGGTTTCCACTTCATAGGGCAGTGATGTCCAGTACATCGGTCACATGGCCGGTTTGCAGCTCAGTACTATTCAAATGAATGGGATTGAGATAAAATACCAAGCATAGCCACCATAAAAGAGTTACGGCACTGTGCCTGGTAAACAGGGAAGAGGCTGCACTGCTCATCCAAATGCTGTAACCTCTTCAAATAGCTGATCGATGGAGGTCTCGGATGTCCGAACCCCAGCAATCTGATATAGATCACCTAGCCAAAGGAGAGGTCATTAAAGGGGTTATCCACTTTCTACAAGCGATGACCTATCCTAAGGATAGGCTATCAATATGAGATCTGCAGAGATCTGACACCCAGGAACCCTGCAAACCATGGCACCAGGAGCGCGCTGTACAAACTGTAGTGGCAAGTGTAGGTACTGAAGAGCCGTCCCATTAAAGTCTATGGGACAGTGCTGCAGTAACCGACGAGCGAGCGCTGCCTCGGTACCAGTGTCAGACCCCCACAGATCTAATACTGATGGCCAATCCTAATGATAGGCTACCAATTATAGAAAGCAGATATTAGTGCCTCTTAAAAGGCAAACTGTTCTAGCGCAATGTTTAGTTATTTTAGTAATGTAGGAACTGCATCATTTCTAGTTCTGATCGGTTGGATAAAATAAACCCGTAACATTTTAGTACATTTAAATTAAGATTAAATCAACCGATGACCTTTCCTAAGGAGAGGCCAGAAGTTACTGGGTTACGGGTGTTGGACCCCTACTGATGTGTAATTGAGCTGTGATAAGGCCATGTGATGATTACGTGACATCCTATGGCAGGTGAAGCGGAAGAGGTGCTCAGGGAGCGGTACTAGTGCTTCAAACAGCTGATCCACAAGGGTTTCCAAAGATAGGTCATCAATTAAAAAGTCCCGGAAACACAGCGAAACACAGCTTTAAAAAAAAAAAAAAAAAAAAAACACAGCGGAAACACATCACACTTTTTTCCAGCAGTGTTTTTCAATGCGTTTTTTGCAGAGTTCTTCTTTGTGGATTTCCTTCCCTTATTAAACCTATAGGGAAAACACGAGTGCTTCCGCAGGTATAATTGACAAGCTGAGATTTTCAAAAGCGCAGGAATTTTTGAAACTTTTCCGCAGCATTTTTTTTTCTGCAATGTGTGGATGGAATTAGCCAGAATCTCATTCATTTTGCAGGGACTGTAAAACAAAACTTTTTTTCTGCAGCGGCAAAAACGCTGCACTTCCAACCATGGTTTGGGCTAAAGCCTCACATTGTGGACTCTCCTAGCCATGACACACATTATTATTTAGGAAAATGAAAGTAAACCTACACATCACATACAACTTACCAACATCCATCGCGGTTTCCATAAAGCTTTTCTGCCTCGAAGCAAATTCAGCAAGTAACTTCTGCTGCCTCTCTCTGGCCTTCTGTCGCCTGGGTTACAAAAAAGTGGAGTTAATTTCCATGTATAAACATATCCAAATATCTTAATTAGTAAATGCACAGAACCACTAAGGGGGTGTTCACACGTAGGAATTTGACGCTGAATTTGTCAAGCTGAAAATTTCTGCTTTAAGAATTTGAAGCAGATTTTTGCTGCTTGTTAATTGACGAGGATTTTGACATCAAATTTGAAGCAGATTTGGAGAAGAATGCCACTGTGTTTTGCTGTTAGGTGGTCAAATTCTAAAATCTGCTAGCGGATTTTGACAAATTCCATGTCAAATTCTGCACTAACGGAAGAGGTGTATTTTCCCCCACCCATTCATTTCAATAGGAGATCCCAGACGCAATCTGCCTGAAGAACGACCAGGACGCTTATTTTTTCCACTAGCTTTAAAAAACAAAACAAAAACAAAAAAAAAACACACACACACACACACACACACACACACACACAATCAGCGTTTGCCTCCCTTGAAATCAATGGAGGCTTGTTTCAGGTAAATTTGGAGTTGATTTTGAGGCAGAATCCACCTCAAATTCAATGCTAAATTCCACCGTATGTACGTACCCAATGGCTGAACATCAGCCAATGAAAGGGGTTGTCTCGTAATTAAATATTAAATTTACTCTGTGAGATCAGGCAAAGCAGAACAAGTTTTCTTTGGGAATCGTTTAGAAAAAAAAATGCTCCTGTGTCTGGTTATTGCGGTCATCTGTACCCTCTGTACATTTCAGCTGTTCCAGCAGCTGCTGTCGTGGACAGGCAGCACAAGTACGCTGCTCCTATATTCGAGTAATAGGAGCGGCACAGCAGCCCCATCCTCTGTATGGTGGTGGTTCTAGGGAACTGCAGCACCGCTTCTACCACTTGAGTAGCAGCAGCCTATATGCACTCCCCATCCAATACACCAGCTTATTTGTGTGAGGCCAGGTGTCGGACCCAGAAAGGTCATCAACATAAAAACTCCATTTGGGGCCCTTTAATCCCAGATCATGCCACCACTGTCAGCACCTCCGCCGATCAGCTATCTGAATGGGATGCAGCACTTGCACAAGTACTGCGCCCTCTTCACTCTTGCTTAAAGCCATCGCAATCCATAGTGGCTGTGTGCAGTATCATAGTCTACTCATTGAAGTGAACTGGAAGACTGAGACACCATTTTGCAAGAAGAGCAGTCAAGAGCCCACCACACTTGCATGAGCACGGCAACTCCCTTTAGCTGATCGTGGGGGTGGGAGTCACAAACGTCCGACCTCACCGACCTAATCCTGGTGGCCTACCCTGAGAATCTGCCTAGAAAACCCCCATTAAATATTTGCAATCAATGTGTGAAACAAATGTTAACAGGTCCAGACGGTTCCACTGTTTAATATAATCCATTTGGAGCCGTCGGAGAAGGCAGTGATAGATTTGCAATTGTAAAAAAAAAAAAAAAAAGGATCAATGCAGCATAATATACATTTAATCTCCAGTATAACAGGATATATTAATTACATACACATTATACTGCCAGCAGTAAATCACCCCCTGATCTAAAGGGTTATTACACATATAAAGCTTTTTTTTAATGTAGAATAAGATGACTTGTAAATAAACGGCAACTACAAACCTACTGAATAGAACATAATGACGGCCATATAAAACAACGACATAATGAACGAAGGAATCTCCTGGCAGAAAAGGAATTAGATGCAGCAAAGTGTTTAAAGGGGCGGTATAGACTTGAAGGGAATTTTGTCCCCTTAAAACGGCTGACTGCACTGCATACAGGTTGGGGAGAGCAGATAGGTATAGGCCTGGCCACTAGGAAGCTGACACTAGGTATAGAAGAAGTGGGTTATACCCTCGCCACAGACACTAGGTTAATCCATTTTAGCCTATTATCCATAGGAGGCAGACATGGCTTGGTTGCAGTGTTGGGGTCTCCTTAGTTGTACCCACCTGTGGGTGCTAGGAACCAAGCAACCCCTGGCACAGGACGAATTTCTCCTCACCACCAGTCACCTAATACCCCTACTTGTCTGCTGGCAGCCCTACCTTCAGTGAGAGTTTACCAAAGGGGTGACCCTACGAGCACCCGATGACATTGAAAGGTGAGTATTTGCTGCGATAAGGGATTTTGCAGACCTCTCCAAGCCTTTCTGCACCTCCCACTTCAGATCACTCGTCTTAAAAGGGCACTCCACTTTGGACTATGCCTACTTGCTAAAAGGGACCCATGACAACAATCTGATCACAGAGTGCCCCCTTGAAACTTGTTGGAAAAACGGTCACCGATTTCCCTGTAGCACCATCACAGGAGATATTACACATTACGCAGCTCTTATTTACATCATTGGGCTATTTGTGTAATAGAGGACTAGTCCTCCAAAATGAGAGACCCTATTTGTGACCACTCTCCATTCATCACATAAAGAGGATCCTGAGCACGAGGACCCCTTGTAATAAAGTCTCTTAAACGGATGACTTCTCCTTTGTATAGGTCATCAATTGAAGATACATGGGGGTCTAAAAACTGGGATCAGCTGGCTCAAGAGGTAGTGGCTGAGCTACAATCAAGCCATGTGATATCACATCCATTGCTCACATGGCTTGATTGTAGCTCAGCCCCATTCAAGAGAACAGGTGGAGGTGCGATAACAAGCACTGCCATTGCACAAATGTGCTGTGCTTTATAGGTACTGAACATCTAAGGCCCACATCCTTTTCAAAGAGTTGGTTGGCTGGGGGCCAGGGTGTCGGACCCCTGCCAATCTTTAAATGATGACTTATCCTAAGTATAAGTCATCAGTTATATAGCCTGGAAATCCCTTTAAGGCTGGGGCCCCTTGGGAAAATGCAGTGTTTTACATTACCTGCAAAGTGGATTTAATTCTGGCTAATCCCATCCACACATTGCAAAAAAAAAAAATAAAAAATCTGCGGTGGAAATTTTACCATTTCAAAAACACTTGCGTTTTTATAAATCACGGCATGTCACTTATACCTACGGAAATGCTGGCGATTTCCATATAGGTATAATAGAGGTAGAAAGTCAGCAAAGGAAACTCTGCGGATTTTCTATGAAAAACGCTGCAAAAAAAAAAAAATAACGCGTTGCATTTCCGCCACAGTCTTTTCCACAGCTTTTTTTTTGCATTGATTCGCTGCGTGGGGCCTTCTCTAATAGGATGTATGAAAATGGGTTCTCTCAGCTGGACAGCCCATAAAACACTCCCTCTGCCTTGCACTTGTGTATTCTGCCGTCATGTCCTTGTGTGGCACCGACACTTTATATTCATGCATTTCGCCATCCAAGTTCCGCTTCAAGTTAACCGGGTCTGACTGTAAATAGAGATCCCTAATAAGAGGACATAAACTAACTGTGACAGATTCAGTGCAGCTCAGTAATTTTCCGTGATGGCTCACGGGGATGAGACGCTGAGGCTGGGGGAAGAAAAAAAAAAAAAAAAAAAAATTGCAAGGCTTCTCAGCCTTTCCTCGAGTGCCGGCTCTCGGTTTCTATGGCGACAGCGCGTCATGTGGGTAATGCCACCTTTTGTCTTTGTCTGCAGGTTGAAGCAGCCACAAATGGGTCATCATCGAGCCTTATAGGCTGTTCGATCTTCATTACCAGAAAACTCGACTTGAGATGGGGGGAAACAAACGAAGGTGGCAACGTGTGAGCCGCATGACAACGCCAAATTAGATTCATCTTCATTCAGAGCTGTCAACAACTACGGCAATTTGTGAATGTGTCACAGAGCCAGTAAACAATGGGTCTGCAATGTAACATCCAGAGCTAAACCGCAAGCAGAAGGTTAAAAGCAACACATGCTGCAACCACGCTATACTAGATAAACAGGGAACTTTCTCCCAAACCTAGCGGGTTGGTTTATAATTCAGGACTATTGCATTTCAGTCATACCAAAATAAATAAATAAATAAACTCTTCCCATAAAATTTAAAAAAAAAAACTCCAGTCCACCATTTTTTGACAGAATATTTTTAGCGCTGTAGGTAGCGGCTATATGTGAGAATTGGAATAAAGCATAAAAAGGTGCAAGCTTATTGTAAAAGATTCCCAAATACAAAAGTTAAGCAGCTAAGTAAAAGCTCTTCATTGAGAATTTACTAACATTTTTTTGCTGTAAAGTCTGTGCAACTCCTTCACATAGCAGGCTGTTTGTGACACAGATCTGACAGCAACATGTTCCCGGATGCTGTCTGATCCTGCCCGATCAGCAAATCCGTATCACAAGATACTAAAGGGGAGGATGTGGTACACAGCAACAAAATTTACTGGAGAGGGAGGAGAGCACCCATGAGCAGGGTCTGAAGGAGGGTATAACAATAATATTATTACTAAGCATAGACAGCATTAATTTTAGAGAGGGAGGAAAACACCTTTTCCAAATCTACCATCTACACACCAGGAAGAAGAGTCGCCCTCAGGAGCTACAGAAATGGGACTGTGCTAAGACATGAGAGCTAGTGATGGCTGCAGCTTCCTGGACACACAGGCCTCACATACAGCGTGCATTACTATACTTTTATAGATTTAAAGGCTATGAAGAGTGTAGTTGGAGCTTAAGGGTGCCGTACACATCTAGAGTTGTTCGGAAAGTTATATGCAGGAAGCAAATTGGCCGGAGAGCTCTGTAGGTTCCCCCCTCTCTCAATAAGGATATTAGCCTGTAAGATCAGCCAAGCTGATATGACAGATATGATGAGTCCACTATGTCCCTTATGAAATATAATGGGCCTGTCAAATTTCCATGTTTTTACAATGGATTATAATACTGCAGCATGTGCTTTTCTGCTTGTCAAAAAGCAACCGAAACCTGAAGAAAGACTTAGAGGTCTGTACTGCTTTGAAATTTTTCCCAGACAGCCAGGATCAATATTACTATCTTATGATTTTACAATAAAAATTAACATGATTGGATATATCTTTGAGGAACTATAGTGGTGCACACATTGTGAACACTGCTGTACGGTATATGGTATAATGTCTGTAGAGAATCTCAGAAGCCAGTGTGACCCACAATGTCTATTTTGTCTGCAACTGCATTGCACTGTGTAAAATTCAAGGCATAACCCACATATAGCACAATCTTATTTTAGCATAAGTATAAAATGGAACCGGTCAAGTCCTTTTGGGACACTAAAACCCAGGTCTATAAAGACTTGTGCGTGGTTTAGTGTCCTAAATCGCCCTGTTGTAATGCAATCCGCTGTCGTATTCAAAATAGAAAAAAAAACCTTATACTTACCTAGAGAAGAGTCCGAAGAGTCTCATCAGACTCATCTCTAATGCTCCTGGCACCTGCGCTGTTCTTCAGTGAAGCTGGATATGTGCACCCCGGCTTCACTGTGCAAGTGCTGGAGGTACGGGACATGCGCACCGAAGCCGAGGTGTACTCTTCTGGCTTCATGCAAGAACTGCGCCGGTGCAAAGATTACAGCGGCAGGGGGAGTATAAAGCTTTTTTATTTTTAATGTGGCCATGGATTGCGTTATAACAGGGTGATTTGGGACATCTCTGGCACTGATGCAGAGGAAATGCCGCACTACTTGGTGGAGAGAGGGAGAAAGGAGGAGAGGGAAACTCTTTATTCCCACTATCTGGTCTGACTAATTGATGGGACCCCAAATGTGGAACCTCTCTCCAAAACTCAGAATACCTAAAAGGACATTTAAAGATGGCTGTTCTAAACAAGACAAACCTACAGTAACAATAAAGATTTGTATACTCCAAAAAAAAAAAAAAAAAAAAAAAAAAATTTAAAACAGGGACTTCTCAGAAACACAACTTATCCCTTATCTACAGAAGTGCCTACTCCCTGGGAGTCTCACTGCTGTGTCCCCCAAAGATCATGAGGAGTCTTGTGTCCTTTGAATGGAGCAGCCGTATTACATTTATGCTGCTGCTCCATTCGGTCTCTAAGGGACTGACAGAGATAACCAAGCGCAGTGCTCAGCTAACTCCAGCAGTCCTAAAGACTACAAATGGAGAGGCAACATGCATGCGTGACCACAATTCCATTCAAAACCGGAGACACAGGACCCTTATTTGCATGATCAATGGGAATCCCAGAGGTAAGACCCCCAGCGATCAGACCTATATAAATAAGTTAGGTCTAGGGGAAAACCCCTTTAAAGTGGCCAACGCTCCCTTCAACAAAGCACTAGTTTATCATCACTTTACCTTTCCTCCTTGTCCAGTGTTTTCTTCTCTGCAGGACTTGACTTTTTGGGTGGAACAGGCGGAGCAGTTTTCCTACAAATTTCATCAATACTAAGTTTATTTAAGCAGCTTTTCATTGCAGCCTTTAATAAAATCCTTTCCACAGCAGTCACTCCATCCCCATGAGCGTATTTGGATAAATCTGATTGGGCAAGACAATCCGGATCACCCAACCAGGGTGGGCAGTAGGAGTCCGATTTCCCAGACAGTTTCTGGTGGAGTTTGATCAGTAAGGATAGCATGCTCTCCTTCACCTCTAAAATCACTGTGGTTAGCTGCGGTGTTGCGCCAGGCGCTGTCCACTTCAGTGCTGAGGTTTTAGGCCGCACAACTTGGTTGGCTTCGCTATTGCTCCGGTTTATCATCTCCTGGAACTTCTTCCGTCGTTCAGCAACCAAACTGAAGACTTGAGCAGTACCGGAGTTCTGAGGGGGGAAATACAAATGAATGAATAAGGAAATGTAGTGTACTTTAATGGTCAGTCGCAAGCATTTCCATAAGAATATAAACACAATTGCGTTGCAACATTGCGAAAATGAGTGGAAAATACATAATATTTGCACTTGTAAATATAAGCTTACAAAAACCCTCAGGTTCCGGCTATTGCTACATAGGACAAAGGCTGATGAAAGTCTCCATAGTCTTCTATGGAGTTTAAGACCCCACATTGTGGAAACGCAGTTGGGCGGGGGAGAACCACTACATTTTACAGTACTAGCAAAATGAATGTGATTTTGACTAATCCCATCCACAGATTGCAGGGAAAAAAAAAAAAAAAAGGGAAAAAGCTGTGTTTTTGAAAAATGAAGCATGTCAAAATTTAGCTGCGGAAATGTGAGAGTTTTCCCTATAGATTTAAATAGGAAAAAAAAAAAAACAAAAACAAAATGCAATGAAAAAAACAGTGTGGAAAATGCGTTTCTGCTGCACTTTTTTCCCCAGTGTTTTGCTATGTGGGGCTTTAGCCTTAAAGGGGGTTTTCTAACAATGGACATTTATCCGCTATCCATAGGACAGTAAGTGCTCCATAAGAGTTCAGCAGTGGTGCTGTATTCACTTCCAGTGTCTTAGAAGTGAATGGAGGGGTGACGTTTCACATAGGGTACTTGCAGACCCTGCTCCTTGCTGGGGGCCTGACCCACACGACCTGTGAATAAGAGTAAGTGTCCAAAGTGGGAAAAACCCCTTTATGGGTGCCCGTGCATATAGCAGTGTCTTGGTAATTGTCTTGCCTTACTGTAAACTTCCACTGTTTCATGGACACTGACAATATGCAATCTATACCCGGTTCTCAGCCGCAAAACAATTACAACAGCACAAAGTTTGATGCACGGACATCCAAAGCGTACTTCGTTTGAGGCCATCCTTTGTCATATTGTGCTCCAAAATCCACACTCTTGCCTCTTTGTTACAAGGGTATAAGAAAGGTCAGAAATGTTCGGAATATATTGCAAAAAGATTAGCAATTAGGCTTAACTGATGCAGAATGAAATAAATGTGACACGCAAGGATTTGACTTCATTTGCATAGAAAGCCATGCACAGACCGGGAGCGCTGGCTGATTTATACCCAACACACATGCACACCCTTCCAATGCTATTCATCAAAATTAATTTACTTTCTTTACCAAAAGTAAAAAAAAAAAAAAAAAAAAAAAACAAAGAACTCTACAGACCCGAGCTGAACTGGACAGTAAGAAAGACGACATCTAAAGCCACAAATAACAAGCAACAAAGATTAGTCTGACCCAGCAGTGTAAGGAGAACAGGCACAAGATTATTAGGCTGGCCATACACCTTTAGTTAGCTGTCTGTTGGCTCATTTGGCCAATAGTTATTTCTCTCACATACACCCGTATACACATACACTGCACTAGGCCGAGGATGCATGTATTCTCAATAAAGCAAGGGAATAAGCCACTGACAGAAACCTCCAGCAGCAGCTTATTTCTCCTGAGTACAGAAGGACTAGGTCTGTTGTAATCCAACATGCCCAAACCTTCTTTCTCCAGATACTGCCCATCAAAAGGTCAGCCAGTCCTGCTAAAAACATCAGGGATCAGCGGGTATTCTTCTAATATGAAAGGAGCAAAGACTAAATCTGAGAAATCCCTATAGGCAATTAAAAGAATAAAAATTGTCTGACGTCACAAAGTTGCCAAATTTGCACAATTCTCTACCTCTGTAGAAGGCACCTTCACGGCTATACTGCCATGTACCGCAGAGGCTCCGCTCCTTTCCTGACAAGCAGGGCAGAAAGCCATTTCTATTGGTTGCCCCACAGTGAACACAGGGGTTGGCAGTGAGGAGAGTCACTGAGCATGTGTGTCCAACAGCATTCAGCTCACTGAGTGGATGTGCACAGTGCGATACACTCAGTACGGCTCCACCTAGTGTTCAGCTCTTACGCTAGCTTCACACTAGTACCGCCTCTCTGTCGTTCAGGTCAGTCGGTGGACCTGAACGATGGAAAGGCGGGCAACTAAAATAAGGGTTACCCCAGTTGTGTCCGTTGTTTTGAAACTAAAAGTGACGGTGAAAAAAACCCGTCCTTTCGGCAGTCAAGAGAGACTCCGACGCAGATGTGAACTGAGCCTTTATTGGATCCATTATTAACAGTATGTAAACACCAGACATGGCTGATTTTTATGCTATTAAATGGTGGCACAAATGCTTTAGGGTTAGGGCTACACAATCATGGTTAGTAGTCCAGGCCACACCTTGTTCTCTGAATTAGTACAACAGCAAACCCTGCCGCGTACGCACCAGATGTACCAGCTGGGAAATTACAATGCCAGCCTATGCCTCAAAGGAACGTAGACAACTGGTCAAGTGGAGAATTTCTCAGAAGTACTACAGGCTATTTTTTCCCAAACACTTGCATTGTTTTAACAGCTGAAAAAAGCTAGTTGTAGCATCTAATATAAAGTAATATTTTATATAATAATATACATTATATCATAAAGTGTCACCACCTATGCAGAGGATGTCTTCTCAGGGCTGCACCTTACCAATGTTAAAGGGAACAAAACACCAGAAAATTACTTAAACTAGGTTTTTATGTTAAATTTAAGATGTTTTTTTTTTTTTTTAATTTTTCCAGGTCACTGTCTATATTTTTAAAAACGTACTATATCCTACAAATTTTCACTCTGTCCACTAAACCTAATAATAAACAATAGATGCTAGAATGGAGTTGGTAAATTCAGGTGTTGCCTGGCATACTCTGGATCCAGTAGGTGGCGCCGCCTCCTGTCACGGTTAGTATGAGGCACCAACTGTTGTATCCACATCAAACCAGGCGGGTTAGGGTTGCATATAGAAGGGGCATAGTTAGCATTTTCGGGTGTTGAATTGTTTAAGGCTCTGGGTGTGTTAGCTGTGACGGGCAGGTAGGCAGAGCCTGCCAGACCGCACAGCTAATACTCCTCAGAGCCAAGGCAGCGCCACCTACTGGATCCACAACAGACCTGATTTAAACCACTCCATTCTAGTCTCAACCAATAATAAACTGACGCTTGTCCATTCTGTAGGGGTTTTCTTTGCAGCAGTCACCTCATTTACATCAGACAAGACAGATAGGATTACACCAGAAAATAACACCCATCACTGAATCCACTACTGGCAATAGATGATGTCACAGTATATCTTCTCCCCCTCCCTGCACAGAGCATATCTAGAAAGCTTTCCCATAGACCTTAACGAGTCTTGTCCAGACTACTGCTGCCTATGGGCGACTGTGCTATAAAGTATATCACTAAATGCTGAAAACAGAGCAGAGAAGAAGCTCAGGCAAGATGGCCGCCCCCATAAACACATACAGAAATAAAAAAAATTAAATTTCTACAAATCAGAAAATAAAAATAAATTAGAAAAAAAGATTTTAATATGTAATTGTAATAAATAAAATAATTGCTGATATATTCCTTTAAAGCTTTCACAATAAATCTATTTACTGATGGGTTATTCAGCACCATGCAAGTCCACAAGATGAGTGTAAAACACCTGAAGCATTGCAAACCATCCAAGGACAAACATCACACATCTACCTCTCTCTGGACGGATGGCCGCTTGGGAGTCTGGATAATGAAAAGCATTACTTTTATGCAGATGAAATTTAGATGTGTAAGAAAGAGAACTTGGCTGCCCACCTGGGCTATGGCCAGAGCAGTTACTAAATTATTCTGATAAAAATTACTTCTGCCTGCGGCCACCACTAGGGGAGCTAATTTTTATTACTTTTATTTCCCTTAGTAGCAGTGGGCGCTGCATACATTTCAGTGCAGAGTGAGCCCACTAGTGGAGACAGCAAGCACTCAGAATTTTATCATTAAATGGGTGTTCCCCCAAACAACACTTACTGTATAAGTGTCTTATCACCATTGAGACCCCACCGATCACAGGAACTGGGCTCTCAGAGTCCCCACTGTGAATGGGGCAGTTGTGTGCATAGTGCTCTATTCACATCTATGGGACTGATGCAGATAGCCAAGTACATTGCTTCATCTGTCCCATAGAAAAGAACATAACAGTGGTCATACAGGCACAATACTGCTCCATTCACCTGGGACTCCCGTTTTGTGATCTTGAAAGTCCAAGCAATGGAATCCTCAGCAAGCAGACTCATATTCCCTATCATGTGATTAAGGATACCCCTTTAAAGTGCTTCTATGGCTGGGTAAAGGAGGAAGCAGAGCTTTGATCCATATTAGGATAGACTATTACACAGACCCTATTTGAAGTAAATAAAGCGACTCTGAGAATTAGAGAAACATGGCTGGTATCAGAAACGGCTTCACACTTGTCCGCAGGTTTTGTCTAGTACTGCATTTCAGCCTCATTCACTTCAATGGAGCTGAGCTGCAATACCGGAAACAGACAGGTGTGACGCTGTTTTTGAAAAAAAAAGCAGACAAGTTTTTCCACTTCCTTTAAGCCCCTTTACTGCTCTTGACTAGCATAAATACCATTGACCCCTTTCCCAATCTGTCTACTGGGAGTCAGCCCACGTTCAAAATCAGGGCACAGTATGGGCAGAATATAAAAACCCAAAGATTTCAGATTTTTCAGGGTGAACTCAAGCACCTAGCCAAGCAGCAGAACAGTTACCATTTTGGGTACTTAGCCAGAAATCAGGAAAACCAAGAACTTACATGCGTGGACGAATGGCCGTCAGCACTGGTGCTCGCTGGCGGCTCTCTTCGTACCTCTGGAGCAGTGTCAGGTACCCGTACACGCACGTAGTTTATGACATGACGCATATTACACAGCAAACTGCTACCAGGAAACCAGCTGTCATGGCAACGATCTGGTCCGGCAGTGTCCTGAATAGGGAATGAGATATGATCAATTAAAACGTGTGCCTAACACAAGACCCTGGAGCGTCCATCACATTATTATTATTATTACTATTTATATAGCACCATTAATTCCATGGTGCTTTACATTATTATATTAATTCCATGGTGCTTTACATTATTATATTAATTCCATGGTGCTTTACATTTGAGGATTTACATACAGTACACCAGATATACAAAACAGATAATACAAACAGTGACCAAATGGCACAGTGGGATAGAGGGCCCTGCCCGCAAGGGCTTACAATCTATGAGGGAAGAGGGATAGAGACAGAAGGTGGGGGTAGAGGCTGTACAGATGGTGGTGTGGTGACAGTAGCGTTATTGGGGGTGGTAGGCCTTCTTGAATAGTGAGTCTTCAGGGCCTTCTTGAAGCTCGTGATTGTGGGGGTCAGTCTTATGTGTCTTGGTAATGAGTTCCAGAGTATGGGGGATGCACGGGAGAAGTCTTGGAGACTGTTGTGTGAAGAGCGGATAAGAGCAGAGCGGAGTAGGAGATCTTTGGAGGATCGGAGGTTACTTGTGGGCAGGTAGCGGGAGATTAGGTCGGAGATATACGGAGGGGACAGGTTGTGGATGGCTTTGTATGTCAGCGTTAGTAGTTTGAACTCTATTTGCTGGGTGATGGGTAGTCAGTGAAGGTATTGGCAGAGGGGAGCGGCCGATGAAGAACGGGGGGGAGAGGTGTATTAAGCGAGCAGCACAGTTTAAGGTGGACTGGAGGGGGGCGAGAGTGTTAGCTGGAAGGCCATAGAGAAGGGTGTTACAGTAGTCTAAGCGGGAGATTATGAGGGCATGGACTAGCATCTTTGTAGTTTCGGGGGGTGAGGAAGGAGCGGATTTGGTGGATGTTCTTGAGTTGGAGGCGGCAGGAGCTGTTGAGGGTTTGAATATACGGCTTGAAGGATAGGTCAGAGTCTAAGGTTATACCAAGGCTGCGGGCCTGTGGGACTGGGGTGAGAGTGGTTCCATTAATTTTGATAGATGGGGGGTCTTGCGAGGAGGGGTGAAGATTATGAACTCCGTTTTCTCCATGTTGAGTTTGAGAAAGCGGGAGGAGAGAAAGGAGGCTACGGCTGCTAAAAATTCTGGGACTCTGAACAACAGAGAGGTAATGTCTGGTCCAGAGAGATATATCTGGGTGTCGTCAGCATAGCAATGGTAATGGAAACCATGGGATTCTATGAGTTGGCCAAGGCCTAGGGTGTAGCTGGAGAACAAGAGGAGTCCTAGGACGGAGCCTTGGGGGACACCTACAGAAAGAGGACGTGGTGGGGAGTGAGTGGGAGACGCTGAATGTGCGGTTGGTGAGGTATGAGGAGATCCAGGAAAGGGCCAGGTCAGAGATGCCAAGGGATGAGAGAGTTTGTAACAGGAGGGAATGGTTGACTGTGTCAAAGGCAGAGGAGAGGTCGAGGAGGAGGAGGACAGAGGAGTGACGCTTGGCTTTGGCAGTTAGAAGGTCATTAGTGACCTTGGTTAGGGCAGTTTCTGTGGAGTGATGGGGTCTGAAGCCTGACTGTGGTCTGTCAAAGAGCATAATGGACGAGAGATAGGAGGACCGTTCGGAGTGGACGTGTAGCTCCAGCAGTTTAGAGGCGTACGGGAGCAGTGAGATGGGGCGATAGTTGGCTGGAGAGGACGGGTCCAGGGAGGGTTTCTTAGTATAGGTGTGACGGTAGAATGTTTGAAGGCAGAAGGGAAGGATCCATTGGTTATGGATAGGTTGAAGAGATGGGTTAGGGCAGGAGTAATGACTTCAGAGAGTTTTGGGATGAGATGTGACTGGATGGGGTCAAGCGCGCAGGAGGCGAGGTGGGATTTAGAGATTAGGGTGGAGAGCTTTTCATCAGTGACAGTGGAGAAACAGGTTAAAGATGAAGAGCACAGGACAGTTGGGTAGAGTGGTTGTTGGGGGTGTAGGGTGAGACTGTCTCTGATGGTGTCAATTTTGCTTTTGAAATAAGAGGCAAAGTCATCAGCTGTGATAAGTGATGTTGGAGGGGGCGCAGGAGGACGGAGAAGGGAGTTGAAGGTAGTGAACAGCTGTTTGGGGTTGCGGGATAGGGTAGATATTAGTGTGGTGAAGTAGACCTGCTTTGTAGAGGTGAGTGCATTCTTGAATGTGAGTATTGCCTCTTTGTACTTAAGGAAGTCCTCCTGGGAGTGGCTTTTCTTCCAGAGGCGTTCTGCAACCCGTGAGGCACGTCTCAGTTTTTTAGTCAGGTCAGTGAGCCAGGGTTTCCTATTGATCGGTCGGGCTCTGGTGTTAGTGAAGGGGGCTACAGAGTCAAGGGCTTAAGTAATGGAGGTAGTGTAGAAGTCAGTGGCGGTATCTGCGTCCTGGAGGGAGGTTAGGTCAGCAAGTGGTAGGAGAGAGTCTGAGAGCGTGCGGATGTCAAGGCGATTAAGGTTCCTGCGGGGTGTGTTGGTTTAGGGTTTGGAGGGTCTATTACAGAGGAGAGGGCAGAGAATGTCAGCAGGTTGTGGTCAGAGAGTGTGGACAGAGAGTTAGAGAGGATGACTAGAGGGCAGAGGTGGGTGAATATGAGGTCCAGCGTGTGTCCCTTTGTATGGGTGGCAGAGGAGGAACATTGAGAGAGACCAAAGGAGGCGGTGAGGGACAAGAGACTGGAAGCGGAGTGGGTGGGTTTGTGTTAATGGGGATGTTGAAATCAACCATGATGATGGTGGGTGATAGGAAGTGCATTAGCCAGGTGGTAAAGTGGTCGATAAAGGCAGCGGTAGGTCCTGGAGGTCAATATATGACGGCCAGTTGGAGGGCGAGTAAATGCGAACAGAGTGCACTTCAAAAGGAGGGGAAGGTGAGAGCAGGTAGCGGTTGGATTGGAGCAAAGGAGCAATTGTCAGACAGGAGTATGCCTACGCCTCCACAAGGTTTATTGTTGGGGTGGGGAGTGTGTGAGAATTGCAGACCTCCATAGGAGAGGGCAGCAGGGGTGGTGGTGTCTGAGGGTGTTATCCACATTTCTGTGATACCGAGAAATGAAAATTTATGAGAAATGAAGAGGTCTTGGATGTAGTCAAGTTTGTGGCATACAGAGCGAGCAATCCATAATGCACCAGGGAGGGCGTGGGGAGGGGCAGGAGAGGGTAAGATAGGGGTAAGATTTAGGGGGTTCCGTGCGCTGCTGCCGGTTTTGCTGAAAGATCTGACAGCAGGGAAGTGCTGGTGGGGTGGTCCAGGATTGGGAGATATGTCGCCAGAAGTGAGGAGTAGCAGGGAGAGGGATAGCAGGTGTAGATAGGAGAGAGTGTGGGGAGGTTGTGTGTGTCTGGGGAGGAAAGCTTGCAGGTGTGTGAGTAGCTGCGCAGAGAAGGTGAGATGGCGGGGTAGAATAGATGGAGAGATAAAGATATTCTTAGTGACATGGTTGGTTTGGGGTGGCAGAGTGGTTTTTACAAGTATGGGAAGAACAACAGTGATTATAGTGAGAAGCATTTTGTGGCTAATTCTTTGGTTTTCATTTAGTGGGTTGTTGTTACCTTCAGTTCCCTTCTGGGCCAATTCTGGTCTATGCACTTAGAAGCTACACTTGGAAGCGGCAAAATGACCAGTGCACTTACATTTATACTAGCTAGCGATACATTTGTTTCATTAGTATCAGGTGTGAAAAGTGGTGTGGGAATATGGAGAAAGAATCAGAGACTGCTAAGGAAGGGTCAGGTGAGAAAAAAAGGGGGAGGAACCAGCAGGGAATGGAGACAGTGGCTTCAAAGCTCATATAGTTAAAACAAAGTGCCTAACATCATACCAATAAAAACAACAATTGACAGCAAGCAGAAGTGTTGATGTGAATGAGGCAGTAGTGTATCAATATCGGAGTCCAAATACGGGAGCGCATATCACATGACCATGATGCAATTTTTATCCACTGGAAGTAAAACAATAACAGCAAGCAGAGATCTAGAAAACTGTGAGGAACTGATATAGACTTTTCATTATACAAATCATATTTGTCTCTTAATATTGGTCTGAAACTGCACAACCCCTTTAAGGCTGAGGCCCCACGTTGCAGAAAAGCTGTTTTTTTATGCAGATTTTGCTGCGTTTTTTTGAGCCAAAGCCAGGAGTGGATTTAATAGAAGGAAAAATACCAAGTCTTACCTTTGTACAGTATTTCCAATACATTTTGAAGCCAACCTTGGCTTTGGCTCAAAAATGCGCAGCAAAATTTGCAACAAAAACCACCATCTTTCTGCAATGTGTGGCCTCAGCCTTAAATTTAATAAATGCACAGTTCTAATGTAGAGTCTCATACTCTCACTCTGTTGTGTTTCCACCCTGATGTGTCATTTCAACTGGAAGAATGGCGAAACATGCTGAACTATTTCCCCACATCAAATACAGCAAATCTACTGACTGTCAAGAAAGTCTAACCTGTAATAACAAAATGATGTAGGAAAAAAAAAAAATACATAGCACAAGAAGATCAGTACAGATAAAAGCATCAGAAAAATAAATGATGGGGGAATAAAACGTTATAAAAAAACGGAGGCACACCTCATCACATGGCTCATCCTCTGGATAATTTTCCAACCCAAGCTCTATGAGATATAGGACCATGCAGAGGACATGTTCTGACATATTCTGATGATCCATCAAAATCTAAAAGAAAGAAACAAATATTCAGACAACGCAAAATAATAATAAAATAAATAATAATAATAATAATAATATTATACACAACAACAATAAATGTTTTTTTAATGACATAATTTTCAAAAAAATAAAGAGACAAAAGGATCAGGCATAATGAATTCCAACATGCCCAACCCATTCCATGACGTCTGCCATCAGAAGAGAGTCAAGCATCCGCATACAAACTATATGGTTATCGGATGCGGTCAAAATCACTAAGTTCAGCAAACATTCATTGGTTTACTGGCACCAATGGATATCTGCGGATTGAGCGTGTGCTCTATAATGGTTAGTTTACTTGTCGTTGGACTGTTACAGGTTTCTTGCCACTGCCTCCCCCCACCATTCTTCTCTTCTGTCACATAGGATCAAATTCTGGATGGTGGAAAACCTTTTAAAATGTAAAAAAACCAAAAAAAAACAAAAACAAAAAAAATCACAGGAACAGGTTTATACCCACCTTGTAGAGGAGAGTGAAGAGCACAATGTGTAAGGTTTTGCAGTGCAGGAGCCTCATAAGTCCTTTATAACTGGGATGTAGCGGGGTCCTCTTCTTGTAAGGTGGCCATGGGTTTCCTGGACATCGACCAATCTGCTTTAAACTAAAACACACAAAAAAAAAAAAATAAAAACACCCCATGACCATTTCAGTAACACAACAGCTATAGCAGTGGACAGGCAGCGTGTGCAGGCTACTCGTACTCGAGTAATAGGAGCACCGCACTTTTCCAGAACCACTATACAGCCTGCACATGCTCCCCATCCACTGCTATAGCTTTTAGCACTAAAACAGCTGATCTGTCCAGGGTTGTCCCCCGCAGATCACATATGGATAATCTATCCTGAGGATAGGTTATCAGTATGAAAAATTGATTTGGGACCAGACTGTCCGGGAAAATTCCTTTAAAATGATATAATTCTGGCTCCAGTCACCACTAGAGGGAGCTTACCGCATGTTTTTTTCCAGGTTCACGTATAACAAAAGCTCCCTCTAGTGGTGGCTTCAGGCAAACTGCAAGTTATCTATTGAATGGGTCTTCAGGAAGTTACATATTGACAACCTATTCTTCTGTGGCATTCCAATGCATTGGACAGATAAGATATATATCAGCTGCTCCTTCTGCTATGCCACTTCTACTTTACAGGTCAGTGATGCCACGTTCATTCGTCACATGGCCCGTTTGCAGCTCAATCTCATTCAAATCAATGTGGCTGAGCTGCAATACCAAGCACAGCCCCTACGCAACATATGGCACTGTGCTTGGAATTCAGTGAAGAGACTACAGAACTTAGGTTGGCACTGCAAACTGCTGATCTGTGGGGGTCCCGGGTGTCGGACCCCACCAGATATTGATAACCTAGCCTAAGGATAGGTCAGTATATAACTCCAGGAAAAAGGAACCTGTCAGGGCAACTTTGGACACTAAACCATCTACAGGTCCTTATGGACAGGAGGTTTAGTGACCCAAATTGCCCAGCTGTAATGCCATTCATGCATGCACAAAAAATAAAGCAGCTTTATACTCTGTACTCTGCTGCTGTAGTCCCTGCACCAACACAGGGAGAACACCTCAGCTACAGTGCGCATGCGCCAAACCTCAGGAGCATGTGCATGTTCCTGGCTTCACTGAAGAACTGGACAGGTGCCGGGAGCACCAGAGAAGAATCTGAAAAGACTCATCTGTAGGCAACTATGAAGGTTTGTGTTTTTTTAAATGCTGGCATGGATGGCTTTAAAACAGGGCGATTTGGGACACTAAACCTTGGGTCCTTTGGGTGGTTTAGAGTCCCAAATTAACCTGACATGTTCTCTTTAAATCAACATCAGCAGAGGATTTGGACATTTGTATCAGGAACACAAATATGACCCCTGATCACTATAAAATGTATATTTAGAAAAAAATATACATTAAAAAAAATTAAAAAAATTTACACTAAATTTTGGCCCATTGAATTTCTAAAAATAAAATGGTATAAGGTTACGACACTCATTTTAACATTAAGGGACTTGATCAGTAACCTGCTCACAGACAGTAGCTGGGCTAAACCATATGGAAAACTCCATCCTTGAAGGAAAAAAAAAAAAAAAAGGGACAAGGTTACTTTAAGCCTCTTTTTAGCAGGACTTCAGGGAACTGCAACATCCAATTAGCAAATAAATTGCTCTGGAATAAAGGTTAAGCAATATTTGCTCACGCTGGAAGGCAATGCATCATTCATTCTGACGGCTCATTCCAAAAACACTACGAGACGAATGGAAATGAAACCCCGAATGTCAGCTAAATTGCAGGCGAGCAGTCTACGCCTACAACTAATGCCCTTTTCTGATATTTGGTAAAAATAAAATCATTTGCGTATAAGAGGCAATGATTATGCCCGGCTGCAGTTTTGCAGTTCAGGATTTATACAGATGTAACAGGGTTGGTAAAATGTTGGCAGTGTCATGTGAATCCATTGTACTGTAGAGAAGGAGAGAATAAAGTCACCACTTACAATGCAGTGTATCGGTCCATGGCAGACTGGACGTCTCTGCGGTACACAGTACGGAGGATGACCATCACTGGGTCAAATTCTTGGTCCCAGACCTCACCTTCAGAAGGACAAAAAGACAAGTGATGACTCGGGTGGATAGATTACTAGTTCTAGTAAACTGCAAAGACCCAATGAGCTGGTCTCAGACCCAGGTGTAAGGCTGCCGCACCAAAATTACTTAAAGGGATGTTCTAGGTAAATTAATGTAATAACTATATGATGGCGATGCAACTTTCTAATGTACTTTATTCTGTAATTACTCAATATGTCCACAACCTCTGCTTACTGTCAGTGAATGGATATATTCTATAGTTAGAGAGCAAGACCAAGTCTTAACTGAACACAGCAGCAGTCTGATACAGTGTACCAGTGAAGGCAAAAACTATCATGTCTGGAAGCCCAGGAAAAGTGTTTATTGCGGTGAGAACAGCCTAGTCTGACACACTGTAACAAACCATAGCTGTGCGATACCTGGAATTTATATATAGCATAGTAAGTAACCAACTACTAGCAGTTCAGTTGTTTTAATACAGAATGGTGCCATACAGTTGTGTGGGCATTTATAGTTGCAGCTTGTAGGCGGTATCTAACCCTTTTGTGTGATCTGGGGCAGGATTTTTGAGTGAAAAGCAGTGAAAATCCTGACAGGACTTTTAAGAGAGACCGTGAGAGTCCTGCTAATCCCGCCCACACACAGTGATTGACAGCCTTCTGTGTGCACACACCCTATATATCACAGAGCTCAGCTTCTCTCCCTCTATCATATAACCCTATATATCACAGAGCTCAGCTTCTCTCCCTCTATCATATAACCCTATATATCACAGAGCTCAGCTTCTCTCCCTCTATCCTATAACCCTATATATCACAGAGCTCAGCTTCTCTCCTCTAGCATATAACCCTATATATCACACAACTCAGCTTCTCTCCTCTATCATATAACCCTATATATCACACAACTCAGCTTCTCTCCTCTATCATATAACCCTATATATCACAGAGCTCAGCTTCTCTCCTCTATCATATAACCTTATATCACAGAGCTCAGCTTCTCTCCCTCTATCATATAACCCTATATATCACACAGCTCAGCTTCTCTCCTCTATCATATAACCTATATATCACAGAGCTCAGCTTCTCTCCTCTATCATATAACCCTATATATCACAGAGCTCAGCTTCTCTCCTATATCATATAACCCTATATATCACACAGCTCAGCTTCTCTCCTCTATCATATATCCCTATATATCACAGAGCTCAGCTTCTCTCCTCTATCATATAACCTTATATCACAGAGCTCAGCTTCTCTCCTCTATCATATAACCCTATATATCACAGAGCTCAGCTTCTCTCCTCTATCATATAACCTTATATCACAGAGCTCAGCTTCTCTCCTCTATCATATAACCCTATATATCACAGAGCTCAGCTTCTCTCCTCTATCATATAACATTATATATCACAGAGCTCAGCTTCTCTCCTCTATCATATAATCCTATATATCACAGAGCTCAGCTTCTCTCCTCTATCGTATAACCTACATATCACAGAGCTCAGCTTCTCTCCTCTATCATATAACCCTATATATCACAGAGCTCAGCTTCTCTCCTCTATCATATAACCTACATATCACAGAGCTCAGCTTCTCTCCTCTATCATATAACCCTATATATCACAGAGCTCAGCTTCTCTCCCTATATCATATAACCCTATATATCACAGAGCTCAGCTTCTCTCCTCTATCATATAACCCTATATATCACAGAGTTCAGCTTCTCTCCTCTCTCATATATACCTATATATCACAGAGCTCAGCTTCTCTCCTCTATCATATAACCCTATATATCACAGAGCTCAGCTTCTCTCCTCTATCATATAACCCTATATATCACAGAGCTCAGCTTCTCTCCCTCTATCATATAACCTATATATCACAGAGCTCAGCTTCTCTCCTCTATCATATAACCCTATATATCACAGAGCTCAGCTTCTCTCCTCTATCATATAACCCTATATATCACAGAGCTCAGCTTCTCTCCCTCTATCATATAACCTACATATCACAGAGCTCAGCTTCTCTCCTCTATCATATAACCCTATATATCACAGAGCTCAGCTTCTCTCCTCTATCATATATCCTATATATCACAGCTCAGCTTCTCTCCTCTATCATATAACCCTATATATCACAGAGCTCAGCTTCTCTCCCTCTATCATATAACCTATATATCACAGAGCTCAGCTTCTCTCCTCTATCATATAACCCTATATATCACAGAGCTCAGCTTCTCTCCTCTATCATATAACCCTATATATCACAGAGCTCAGCTTCTCTCTTCTATCATATAACCCTATACATCACAGAGCTCAGCTTCTCTCCTCCATCATATAACCTATATATCACAGAGCTCAGCTTCTCTCCCTCTATCATATAACCCTATATATCAGAGCTCAGCTTCTCTCCTCTATCATATAACCCTATATATCACAGAGCTCAGCTTCTCTCCTCTATCATATAACCCTATATATCACAGAGCTCAGCTTCTCTCCTCTATCATATAACCTATATATCACAGAGCTCAGCTTCTCTCCTCTACCATATAACCCTATATATCACAGAGCTCAGCTTCTCTCCTCTATCATATAACCTATATATCACAGAGCTCAGCTTCTCTCCATCATATAACCCTATATATCAGAGCTCAGCTTCTCTCCCTGTATCATATAACCCTATATATCACAGAGCTCGGCTTCTCTCCTCTATCATATAACCTATAAATCACAGAGCTCAGCTTCTCTTCCTATATCATATAACCCTATATATCAGAGCTCAGCTTCTCTCCTCTATCATATAACCCTATATATCACAGAGCTCGGCTTCTCTCCATCATATAACCCTATATATCAGAGCTCAGCTTCTCTCCCTGTATCATATAACCCTATATATCACAGAGCTCGGCTTCTCTCCTCTATCATATAACCTATAAATCACAGAGCTCAGCTTCTCTTCCTATATCATATAACCCTATATATCAGAGCTCAGCTTCTCTCCTCTATCATATAACCCTATATATCACAGAGCTCGGCTTCTCTCCTCTATCATATAACCCTATATATCAGAGCTCAGCTTCTCTCCTTCTATCATATAACCCTATATATCACAGAGCTCAGCTTCTCTCCCTGTATCATATAACCCTATATATCACAGAGCTCAGCTTCTCTCCTCTATCATATAACCCTATATATCACAGAGCTCAGCTTCTCTCCTCTATCATATAACCCTATATATCACAGAGCTCAGCTTCTCTCCTCTATCATATAACCCTATATATCACAGAGCTCAGCTTCTCTCCCTCTATCATATAAACCTATATATCACAGAGCTCAGCTTCTCTCCTCTATCATATAACCTATATATCACAGAGCTCAGCTTCTCTCCTCTATCATATAACCCTATATATCACAGAGCTCAGCTTCTCTCCCTCTATCATATCACCCTATATATCACAGAGCTCAGCTTTTGTAACATCCAAGGCCTTAGATAAAACAGAGGTCTTTACATGATAGGCTGACATTAAAGGTTACAGCCGACTTCCTAATAAATAGACTACATTGTTTACAAGACAAGGGTACTAGGGGTGAAGGAATATATGCGGCATTAAGTGTCACATATGATGTTGGCCATATATACAAATCACTGAGATATATTACAAGTTCAGAGAAGCCAGTGAAGACAGATGTAAGAAAAGAAACAATGCCTTTCACTGACAGCTGAGCCCATTGATCGGGGTTTATGCTTTTTAAACAGTTATAATACAATTCAGGCCATATACTGTACCAGCGCCAGTTACCGCACAGGAAAAATGGGAACGTGAAGATATATTCAAGGCAGCCATATCTTTTCTTGCAAGAAAATCTGATCTATGCATCTGTCTCTATAAAATCAATATATCAATATAACACAATTCAACAAATTGCAGCCCCAGATTAGAATACGCTACAACTTTGCTTAAACCCTTTAAGGTGTGGAATCGTGCGAGATCAGGGTTATAGAAAAGGTCAAGTAAATGCAAATTGAAAAAAAAACTATATTTTGTGCTACAATGCCCTGGAAGAGCTGCTGCTTGAAGAACTGTGGTCATATCCTGAAGGCAAATGTTTCTAAGTAATGTACTTGAGAGAATGCCCTTAACCCCTTACCAGCTGGTTAGGTTTAGCTTATCTGTCTGTTCACAAAGCAAAAAAAAGTGATGGGCAAAGATGTATTTCCACCTTATTTTGAAACAATGATATACAACTCCTCAATAAAAATACATTGAGATCCCATACACACAGAGCAATCCGGTCCATAGATCAACCAGATTTCCTTGTCCAAACCTATTCAGTAGACTCCTTACATCACAGTGATCTATGGTGCTAAGATTCCCCCCCGCCTCACCGCAGCTCTACTGTCTGCACTTTATACAGTACCGGACAGTAGAGCCATGATGGGGCAGGGGCTAAATCACTATGATGCAAGGACTCCTCTCTTGACTAGGTTCAAATCCAGTTCGTACATTGGCTTTTTGTACTGGATTTTCCGGTCTGGATTGCCCCATGTGCATGGGGCCTAATGGGGAACTGTTACCTCTCCTGACATGCCTATGTAGTAAATATTACCCATAAGTTCTGCATTGTGCTATACCTCAGTTATTCCTCCTAGAGATGTATGAATAAATTCACAAAAGGGTGTTACCAGTTGGATGTGTCCCTATACAGTCTGCCATTATCCAATACATGCTGACAGTGCCAGACTATGAAAAGGCCAACCTCTTTGACAAGAGGAATGTTAACGCCCAGTTGTCAAGACTTATTCATAAATATGCAGGAAGAATAACAGAGGAACAGTGCACTTTGCAGTCATCCGAAAGGCAGACATATAATACAGTATATTTCCCTTGCAACAGATTTAGTTAAAGGCAACCCTTTAAAGTCATCAATTGCACAATATACACATGGCAAAGACAAATGGTAACATTTTTAGTGTTAATTCATACATGGCAGAAATGTATGCAATTGCAAAATAACTTTCCATCCAGGTAAATGCAGTTGTTTCTGCAGAATGTGCATGGTTTTTCTGCAAGCTGCATTCAGACGCATAAGACAGTGGCAGAAACCTGCAGCATGTGAATATAACCATAAAAGTCTATTTCTATACAATTTCTTCTCTGGTTTTATTAAAGCAAGAATTAAAAAAAACAGAAAACACCACAACAAAAAATCCTTTGTTTAACCGGCCTACCTACAAATATAGCACGATCGATAGAAATACAAAGTGTAATAATAAATGATGTATTCTAGAAGAAGCAGTGACATTCTAAAGAAGAGACAAATAAATAAAAAATATCAGCTCATCAGTTCCGCCCCACTAAACTGGTATTTACTTGGATCCCAGGCAGTGCTCAATGAGACGTTTCATGAATCATAAGCTTAAACCCTGAATTTTCAGACTGTTTTAACATAATAACTGGGGCTATAGAGAAGCTACACAGAAATGTACAGCCTATTGGCGCCCCCAAGTGGTCATTCTGCATAAAACTTAGAAGTTGCATGTTTATAATTTTATTGAGCTCGCTGAGTGTCATATGAAATCACCACTTTATTATCTAATTATATTATATTGTACCTATCTAAATATTGCATTTTAATGAAGGGGAATAGAAGTTTAGCACATTCTAAAAATTATATAAGAATTATAGGGATTCTGCAGAAAAACACCTGGTTTTCATGAAAGAGAACCATTCATTCAAATCGCTTTAGAAAATCTTCCTATGTACTACCCTCATACATGGTACTAAGATTTATTTTTCCCACAGGAGGAGATAAAAAGCAAAATACAATGTTAAAGAAAAACCACACACAAACAATAAAAGGGCTCTTTCTAGCCTTGCAATTTAAAGGAACACTCCATTAATCTTTCCATGTGTCAGCCTCCCAACTATGGTTTTTTTCTTGTTGCTTCTATGTCTACACTGTGTTCCAAATTATTATGCAGAAAGTGTTTAGGAGTGATAAGGTAAGAATTTTTTTGTTTGTCAGTTAAACTCATTGATGGTGATGAGTGTCAGGGCTCTTTATATCACTGAAAGCAATTGCAGACACCTGTGCTAATTAGTTTGGCAGGTGTGTCCAATTAAAGGCAAGACTCCTTAAGAAGGCTGTCCCACATTATTAAGCAGCCTACATTTTCAGCCAAAATGGGAAAGAAAAAGGATGTGTCGGCTGCTGAGAAGCAACAAATTGTGGAGTGTTTAGGTCAAGGCATGACTACAATCAACATTGCCAAGACACTTCATCGTGATCATCGTACAATCAAGAAGTATGTAGCTGATTCACAGCACACACGTGTGCGTGCTGATAAGAGAAAATTGAGGACTCTTTCCCACAGGCAATTACGTCAGGTTAAAAGAGCAGCTTCAAAAATGCCTTGTCATAGCAGCAGACAAGTTTTTGAAGCTGCTGGTGCCTCCAACGTCCCCCCGAACAACATGATGCAGGGTCCTTCAGAGGTTTGCATCTGTGCGTAAGCCATCCTGTCGACCTCCTCTATCCACTGCACACAAGCAGAAACGGCTCCAGTGGGCCAAACAATACATGAAGACTGACTTCAAAACTGTTTTGTTCACCGATGAGTGCCGTGCAACGCTCGATGGTCCAGATGGATGGAGTGGAGAATGGCTTGTTGATGGACACCCCATGCAAACACAGCTACGGCGCCAACAAGTAGGAGGTGGAGTAATGTTTTGGGCTGGAATCATGGGGAGAGAGATTGTCGGCCCCTTTAGGATCCCTGAAGGGGTAAAGATGAACTCCATAATGTATGTGGAGTTTCTCAAACAGCACTTCCTGCCATGGTTCAAGAAGAAGAACCATGCATTCCGCAGAAAGATCATTTTCATGCATGATAATGCACCGTCTCATGCTGCAAATAACACATCTGCATCTCTGGCTGCTCTGGGCATAAAAGGGGACAAACTTATGGTGTGGCCCCCATGCTCCCCTGACCTCAACCTCATTGAGAACCTCTGGAGCATCATCAAAAGGAGTGTCTATGATGGCGGGAGGCAGTTCACATCTAAGCAACAGCTCAGGGAGGGTATTCTGTGCTCATGCAAAACAATTGAAGCAGAAACCATCCAAAAACTGACAAATTCAATGGACGAGAGCGTTCAGAAGCTTCTTTCGAACAAGGGGTCCTATGTGCAAATGTAACATCACCTCGAATAAAGTTTTGGCTTGAAAACGGTTTGATTTCAGTTTGTAATAACCTGCTAATGCTTATAATTTCACAATGACCATTTTTTTGTTCTTAATAAAAATGAAAAGGTTGCAAATTCTGCTGTGCATAATAATTTAAAACATGCATTTTGAGTGTTTATTTTTTTTTTAAATATACTGTTATCATAGGCAGTTTGTTCAAAAACCTTTCAATTATACTCGAATAGTTGATGACTGGAAAATTACAATGACTGCAATTCATATAGGTAATTTTGGAAAATATGAGAAAATATTATTTGCATAATAATTTGGAACACAGTGTATATATCACAGTGGGGTTGTAGCATCATGCAGTGCCTCCACAGGAGGAATTAAAGGGACAGTAAAATATTGATGACCTATGCTCAGGATAGGTCAGCAATATCAGATCCTAATAGAGCAGCCAAGCAGAATGCGGTACATTGAGCAGTAGCCCCAAGGACTAATCTGCAAACAGGCCACGTGACCCTTCACATCACAAGCCTGTGAAGCGCAAGTGACAGTCACCAGTGTGCCGCAGACGCTTTGTGCAGTTGATCAATGGGGGGTTCAAAGGATCAGACCTACAGATGAGATATTGATGACCTATCCTAAGGATAGATCAACGGAAAACACCCCTTAAAGAATCATACAGTGTAAAGTGAATGTACCATTCAAATCAAATGTGTAACAAGTCCTCCAGAGTGGGACAGGCTCTCCACCCTGAGAGAATCAGAAAGAGAGGACCCCCTCTAATAACTCAGAATTCCCTAATAGGAAATCTGCAACAAAAAAGCTGCTTTTACGCAACATGGGGCCTTAGCCTTATAATCCAAGGCCACCTTTTCAATGACAATACATACCTTTAGGGGTGTACATTCCTTGTTGCATAGAACCTCCAGGCTCAAACACAGGCGCCTTAAAGTCAGCGACTGCAGACAACACAGACTCAAAGCTGCAGCTTCCTGGCATTATACCGCTCTTGGGATTAGGGCTTTCTGGAATGTAGACTAGGAGTTGAGGAAAACAAACTATGATCATGTTAGAAAACAAAGAAATGAGGCAACAGAAAGGTTTAGGCAGGGAATCCATCATTTACACAGAGCCTAATGTCCTTCATAACACAGATGCAGTTTCAACAAACTAGTTCCCATATGGTGGCCATTGCAAGTGCTATTCACCTTAGTTTATTTTTGCTTAAAAAAAATTGTCAACTGTCTATCTTGCCATGAAGAGTTATCAGTCTCTAGCAGCAGATAGGTATATTACAGGAAGTACAGGCATCAGGTGTGCACAGGGTCAGAGAGACAGCTGCTATACTAGCCACAAGTCTCTGCACAGATCACCTTCCTCTCTATTTGCCTATGAACTGAACATATTTCTGCAGGTCCCTATTTGCTACTAATGGCTATAAAAAGACAATGCTTATTTCTCTAGCTGCTGTACAGCCCGAGATAGTGGGATTTTTGTGTACTCACCGTAAAATCCTTTTCTCGTTGTATTCACTGGGGGACACAGCACCATGGGTATAGACCTGGTCACTAGGAGACAAGACACTAGGAAAAAGCAAAAGCTGTTGGCTCCGCCTCCAGGCTATACCCTGCCACAGCCACTGTGCATGAATCAGTTTGTACCGTAGCAGTAGGAGAGAGAGACACAAAGGAACATGGAACCAACAACCACCAACAATGCCTGAACCCAAAAAGGAACCAACACAGTTCGGGCAGGAACACTGAAAAAAAAACAAGGGAGGGATCTGTGTCCCCCAGTGAATACAACGAGAAAAGGATTTTACGGTGAGTACACAAAAATCCCACTTTCTCGTCTACTTCACTGGGGGACACAGCACCATGGGATGTCCTAAAGCAGTCCCAGAGGGTGGGAATAACACGGCCATGCAAACCTGTAATACTCAACCGCTTCCAGAAACTTACAACCCAAATTGGCATCAGCAGAGGCCACAGAATGAATCTGGAGAAACTTAGAGAAAAAGGATGGAGGCCCAGTGGGATACTTACAGACCTGGGAAGCAAAAGCCTGATGCCGGAGGCCCCGGGAACTCCAACAGCTCTAGAGGAGAGAGCCGTCACACGGGAGGCAGAGCCGTACTCTTAAATCGATAGGTCTCCCTAATCTGAGACTAAAGCCATCGGAAGATGAGAGCTCTGGAAGCAGGCAGGCCCTGGCAAGGGCACTCAGGGAGAATGAGCAAAGCGTCCGAACAAGAGAAAGGATCCGTGAGGAACAGTATACACGCAAATTGCCCGGGCAACAACCGGGCAGGGAAGAGCAAGCACTCACACGGACGCCTGGGGACCGAGCAGAAAGAGGGCAAGACCAAGTTCTCGAAGTGGAAGCAGGAAAAACACCCTAAGAAAAAAAAGACTGTGGCAGACAGAGGAAAACCTTATCCTTGTGGAGGACCAGAAAAGGGAGGCTGCCGAAAAAAAGGGGCAGCCAATTAGGGACCCCTGCGGATGGAGGTAATGGCCACCAGAAACTCATTCTACCAGGACAGAAGGCAAAAAAAGGGATATCATAGGCTCGAAGGGGAGAACCTGAAGCACCTTAAAGATGAGGTTAAGATCCCACGGATCCAAGGGTTCCAAAGGAGCACAGAGTGGCACTCTTGTAAGAAAGTCTTTTAAAAAGAAAGAAGACTAAGACCTTGATCCAGACCAGACTGGAGAAGATCCGATGAGAATCGTTACTCTTCCAACGGTGGACGTAAGCCTTCCACGTTTGATGGCAGATCTAAGCTATCTGGAATTTCCGGGCCTTGAGTATGTTAGAATAACAAACTCAGAAAAAAACCACAATGCCTCAAACCTCGGATTGAACAGCCACGCCGTGAACGCAGCTGAGTCAAGGTGGGGAGGAACAGCAGTCCTCGAGACAGAAGGTCGACCAGCAGAGGAAGAGGCCAGGAGCATCCGCCAACAGGAAAATGAGATCCACATACCAGACCCGGCAGGGCCAATCTGGTCCCACCAGGATAGCTTGAAACCCCTTGGTCTTGAGATTCTGGAAGACCCAAGGGAGAAGAGGAAGTGAAAAACTGAACTTACAAGAGCGCCAGCGGTGATGGCTCGAGGATCCAGAGACCTGGCAATTTAGCCGGGGACCTTGTGGTTCCGGCGGAGGCTAAAAATGTCGACGATTGTCACGCCACAGCGGGAGCACAGTGGATGGAAGATCTGCAGATAAAGCGACCCTCACCCGGAGCAATATTTTCTCGACTCAAGTAGTCTGCCACCCAGAAAAAGGTTGACCACCGAAAGAGCTGGAACAAGGCGCTCCACCCAAGGAAGAAATTGTGAGGCTTTTAGTAAGGCCGCACGGCTCCTGGTGCCACGCTGAGGGTTCAAGTAGGCGACCATGGAGGAGAGGTCAGTCTGGACTGTGACAGATGTCCTTGGAGAAGAGAGGTCCAAGGAGTAAGGGCAAATAAGATAGCCCTGGGATCCAGCAGGTTGAACCAGAGGGAGGAATCGGCCCTGGACCACAGGCCCTGAACTATCAAAGCATCGAGGACCACTCCCCAGCCGGGGAAATTGGCGGCAGTGGGAATCATTTACCAACAGAGGGGAAGAAGGACTTCCCTTGAGAAATTCCTGGGGAGGAATATACACTAAAGAATCTCTCAGTGAACCAAGGTGGAAAGAGAACCAAGCAGATGAGGCTGTCCGGAGATTTGTCCCAGCAGGCCGTAATCTTCAAGAGGAGAGAACGACAGAGTGAATGAAAGGTACAGCCTAGAAGGTTGAGGCGATCGTGCGCAGGACCCACATGTCGATTCAAAGACAGCAAGGAGAGTACCTCCAAAGGTGGGACACTCAGGATCTTGGCCTCCGGAGGGAGAATCACACCCTGGAGCGAGCAGAGGATCATGTCCCGGATTCCATGTGCTTAGAGGACACGAGACATCCTCATTGATGAGCCAGCAGAACCGGCGAAGAACAACCAAGGTGAACCACAAGCTGGTCAGATTGTCTGACCTGGAGGGGCTTCACCAGGAGGTCGTCAAAGTCTGAAAACATGGCAGCACCTCTGGCGCAGAGGATGGCCATGAGAGACGCCATCACTGAGGGAAAAAACCCCCGGTGGCAGAGGCCAGCCTGAAGGGGAGAGAGACAACTGGAAAGGTCAAGGATCCACAGCAAAAACTAAGAAACCGCTGACGGCACAGCGAGATGATGTAGATGGACGAAGAATTCGCCCATCTCCAGGGATGCCACCACAGACTGCATAGACTACAACGGAGCCTGCAGGCATGGAAGAACCTGTGGAGCCCTTTCAGGTCCATGATGGGACAGAGGAAGCCGTCCTTCTAGGCGAATGGAGAACAGGTAAGAATAGTAACCCCAGATACACTCTGCAACGGGAACAGGGACGCTGACTCCCTGCCGCTGGAGATTGGAGACAGCCTGGATTGTCCGACATAGCGAAGGCAAAGAGACTCCAGCGAAAACTGGAGTAGCCGGACGACACCGCCTCTCAGGCCCAGGCTCCAGACGTCCCGCCATTTGAGATGCCCAGAGAGGGGAAAAAAACTTAATGCCGAGGAGGCTAGGAAGAGGAAGACCTGGACGACCTAGTGCAGAACCGCCAGGGAGGCCTGGACTTGAAAGAAGCTTTCTGGAGCAGGAGAACGGCTGACACATAGGACGCCTCTGAGGGAGGAAGAATCTATTCCCCCGTGGCCTCAGGGATAAGCTTCTCGACGCCCTTAACAAAAAATTTGGCCCAGGACGACCTGGAAAGGGAGAAGGGCTACGTTCGCCTTCTTGGAGGCGGACCCAGTATTCCACAACGGATCCCAACGGTATGGCAGATAATCACTGCATTGGCGGCCGCCCTAGCAGATTTGGGAGGCATCTCCAGTTATTGGGAAGCGTTCAGGATCTCAGAGACGAGCGGCTGGAGGGAAACTGCATCAGGGAGGTTTGACTGAAGCTGTTTGGCCCAAGAAAAGAAGGCCTTGATGACCCAAGAGGCAGCGAAGGAGAGCCGCAGGGAGAAACCAGCCACTACGAAGGCCACCCTGGTGAGGGAAGCCACCTTCTTGCAGCAATGCAATAGCCAGCATTTAGGGCAATGCAATGTATCAGTTCTGCATTGCAAACAATACAACAGATGCGATCCGATCTCACTCCGAGGGATCACTGAGGTAGGCAAAATCTGCTGAAGGCAGACTAGAAGCCTTGGAGAGCCTAGCTATCATGGGATCCACCGTGGGAGGCTCTTAGTGATAGGAAGCGACACATGGGGCGGCTCGCTGACAAAATGTCAAGACAGGCCAGCTTGCGCTCACTAGTTACTGATATATAAGTACCGTGCGCTAACCGATTGCACCACTGGAGCAACCTGCTTCCCTTGCCTCGGATGTTCATCATTGCCAGCCAGGGAGAGCTAGAGACGTGTGTCACAGCATAGCCTGGCAGAACTGCCCGAGCTCACCTTCCACTTGGAGACACACAGGTCAAGGGAAGGGATGTCCGATTTCCTAGTCGAAGACAGAGGATGGTCCAGGGAGAAGTCACTGTGCCCTCAAGATGATATCAAACATCCAGTGGCAGAAAGAGATGTCCACTTGAGGGGATGAGTCCGTCCTCAGAGATCTGTAGGGTCTCTATCGCATAGATGACTCCCGCGTAGCAGCAGATATAGATGAGCCTAGCTGAAGCTCCGAGTCGGAGTCAGAGGCGTCCCCAGTTAAATAGACCGAGCAGAGGGAGGAAGGTATCCGCCTGTCGGAGTGGAGCCGTGAGCTGAGTTCCTATCTGGGGAGTACCCAGAGGAAGGGGTGGCGGACCGTGAACTGTAGGAAGACTTCCTGGTCCTTTTGAGGCTCCTGGAGCTGCGACGGGAACTATGAGGGTGTCCAGGGAGATCCCTAGAAGCAGCCGACTGAGCGGCGATCTGGGAAAGCAGCCCTTCCAAGTTTCCAGCACTGACTAGTTAAGTCTGGTAAGGACACCATGGCCAAGGTTAGGGAGGCCGCCCAATCCGGGGGATGGAAAAACCGGAGAGGGGCCAGGAGGTTACTGACTGGCTGAGGCGGAAGGCAGAGAGAGCACATGGGCTCGGGCTGTCCGCATGGCAACTGTTTTTGATACAGCGGGTGCACGTATAAAAACGTGACGCAACCAGAGGGGCCGGAGGGGGAGCCCAAGAAAATTAGGGTAACCCAGGGGGTTAGCCTACCAGACTGCAAAAGATGGCCGCTCACAAACTGCTGCAGCAAGGGTTCCGCAGGTGCAATGTCTCCCAGGGAACTGGGAAGAATCCCTGCTGTCCCAGCAAGCCAAAAAATAAATAAATAAGCCAATAAATAAATAAATTGAGAATATGAGGAGAGCAAAGCTCTTCCCCTGGTAAAAACAGGCTCAGTAGCTACTGGGCAGGCTGGATGGCTTGCCAGGACAGCCCCCTGGCCAATGGAAGGCCCTAGGCGGAGTCTGGGTACCAGAAAAGCCCGGGAAAGGGACGGACCTGTTGCGGCCTAGTTCCCGGCCAGGCCTCGGACTCGCGTACAACGCGGCCGACCGCGAGGCACCGTCGGCGGCGCAGCGCGACCGCGAACTCCGGAGGTTCCGCGGAGGCCTGTGAAAAGGTACCGGGGGGCCAGGAAAGGGGGTCCCCACACGAGCGGGGGGGAGAACCGGGTGCCCCCCCCCCCGACGGGTGCTGCTCGGTAGGAGCGACCAGAAAGCCCAAAAACGCCCCAGAAAAAAGGGGCTTATTTACTAAGATTTAAGGCCCAGTTCAGGGGAACCCTGTGATGCCCCCCCCTAAACAGGACCCATACTATTATCCCCCCTGGGAGATGGCACTAAGGGGCTGAGAGGGCCTGAAGGGGAGGTGGAGAGGGCCTTCTATTCTTCTCATACTCACCAGTCTGGTGACTTCAGGCGCCGCAGGGTCACCCCCTCGGTAGGACCTCGCACGTGGGAGTGGGGTCACCGGTACTCCGGCCGCTTTCGGGGTGCGGCGAATGGTGAGTGGGGACTGGGTGACCGGCGAGGCTGCTCTTTTGCAGAGCGCTGCGCCCGCAGGAGGGTATGACTAGTGTGGCGTACACACTGACTACCCCCTGCACCTGAAAGAAAGGTAAAAATAAAAACGATGCAAGACAGAAGACCTGAGTCAGGTCGTGTCTGCCTCCTATGACACTAGGTTTCAAACTGATTCATGCACAGTGGCTGTGGCAGGGTATAGCCTGGAGGCGGAGCCAACAGCTTTTGCTTTTTCCTAGTGTCTTGTCTCCTAGTGACCAGGTCTATACCCATGGTGCTGTGTCCCCCAGTGAAGTAGACGAGAATTAGCTAAGACTTTTAGCTTTCAAAAGTATTGTGGCTATAGCTCCTATACGGCCCAAGATGGAGCCAATAGCAACAGAATCAATCAACCTGCTCTCTTAGGATGTATAAAAGCTGCAATCTAGCTGGCTTAATAGATAAATTAATTATTATTTTAATATTTTGTTTTACAGCAGAGAATCTTGGCCAGCTAGATTGCAACTCTAACCTCTATACAGTCATGGCCAAAAGTTTTGAGAATGATACAAATATTAATTTTTACAAAGTCTACTGCTTCAGTTTTTCTAATGGCAATTTGCATATACTCCAGAATGTTATAAAGAGTGATCAGCTTAACAGCAATTACTTGCAAAGTCAATATTTGCCTAGAAAATGAACTTTATCCCCCAAAACACATTTCAACATCATTGCAGCCCTGCCTTAAAAGGACCACCTAACATCGTTTCAGTGATTGCTCCATTAACACAGGTGTGTGTGTTGATGAGGACAGGGCTGGAGATCAATCTGTCATGATTAAGTAAGAATGACACCACTGGACACTTTAAAAGGAGGCTGGTGCTTGCCATCATTGTTTCTCTTCTGTTAACCATGGTTATCTCTATAGAAACACGTGCAGTCATCATTGCACTGCACAAAAATGGCCTAACTGGGAAGAGTATTGCAGCTAGAAAGATTGCACCTCAGTCAACAATCTATCGCATCATCATGAACTTCAAGGAGAGAGGTTCCATTGGTGCCAAAAAGGCTCCAGGGCGCCCAAGAAAGACCAGCAAGCGGCAGGACCGTCTTTTAAAAGTGTTTCAGCTGCGGGATCGGGCTACCAGCAGTGCAGAGCTTGCTGAGGAATGGCAGCAGGCAGGTGTGAGTGCATCTGCACGCACTGTGAGACAGAGACTCTTGGAGCAAGGCCTGGTCTCAAGGAGGGCAGCAAAGAAGCCACTTCTCTCCAGAAAAAACATCAGGGACAGACTGATATTCTGCAAAAGGTACAGGGAGTGGACTGCTGAGGACTGGGGTAAAGTCATTTTCTCTGATGAATCCCCTTTTCGATTGTTTGGAACATCTGGAAAACAGCTTATTCGGAGAAGAAGAGGTGAGCGCTACCACCAGTCTTGTCTCATGCCAACTGTAAAGCATCCTGAAACCATTCATGTGTGGGGTTGCTTCTCAGCCAAGGGAATCGGCTCTCTCACAGTCTTGCCTAAAAACACAGCCATGAATAAAGAATGGTACCAGAATGTCCTCCAAGAGCAATTTCTCCCAACCGTCCAAGAGCAGTTTGGCGCTCAACAATGCCTTTTCCAGCATGATGGAGCACCTTGTCATAAAGCAAAGGTGATAACTAAATGGCTCAGGGAACAAAACATAGAGATTTTGGGTCCATGGCCTGGAAACTCCCCAGATCTTAATCCCATTGAGAACTTGTGGTCAATCATCAAGAGACGGGTGGACAAACAAAAACCAACAAATTCAGACAAAATTAAAGCATTGATTCTGCAAGAATGGACTGCTATCAGTCAGGATTTGGTCCAGAAGTTGATTGAGAGCATGCCAGGGAGAATTGCAGAGGTCCTGAAGAAGAAGGGTCAACACTGCAAATATTGACTTGCTGCATTAACTCATTCTAACTGTCAATATAAGCTTCTGTTACTCATAATATGAATGCAATTATATTTCTGTATGTGATAAAAACATCTGACAAACACACATAAAAACCAGAGGGCAGCAGATCATGTGAAAATATAATATTTGTGTCATTCTCAAAACTTTTGGCCATGACTGTACATCCTGAGATAGAGTAGGATGAAGTGCAAGATGCATATAAATTCTGCTCTCACTGTCTACCCTGTTACTACAGTCTCTATCTCAGGCTGGAAACTCTACAAGCTAGAGCTACAATCTAGCCTTGCTTGAAAGCCAAGATTCTTAGCTTCAAAGTAAGATATAACATATAGCTCTAGCTACTATACGGCCTGAGATATAACTATAGTAGCAAGGTCATATCTTAGGTGTCCTTAGCTACTGAAGTCCCTGCCTGCAGGGAAAGGGTTAAAGAGAACTATACAGAGCTGTATATATGCATAGGAAAATCTGTACATGTAGTCATGTATAGTATTATCTATACAGAAATGCTATATCCGAGAAAAAGATGTGCCCAGAAACTTGTTTAGGATGCTTGGTGAAGACACAGCATAAACTTGGGGATAACACCAAGTAGGATGAGACTCAAGACACCAATCATACAATTCTGCAGGGTGCATGCTGATGTCCGTCTCCTTTGGCTTTCCTCTATGTGAAATGCATGCCGCATTAACAGAGAAGAGAATTTTGGCCTGGCGGAGTTCCTATTAGCCATCACATGATGGAAGATGGGAAAGTAAGTATAGCACTGTATAGTTCTGGAAAACGCGGCACACATACACATCCCCTGTAATGTATTGAATAGAAAAATACACAACCAGAGGATTGAGCCTCTATGAGGGGTTAGAAAACTGGCATGAACATAAAGAGTATTATGCATTTATTTCTTACATGGCCATTGTGACAGTACGCTTTGAAACCAAGTTGAAGAATTAGCCAGATTATACCCTTAGAGGGCCAACACATCACCTGGTGGTTCTTTTGTGTGCTCACTGCAGGAAGGCACAAGTGTTTAGGCACCGTCTGTTCTTACTTACTGATACAAGGGCAGGTTAAAACACTAGATCCAGCAGGATGCAGGCAGACCACACTGTTATATTGTCGCCTGTCTGCATCCTGCAGGGAACCGGTGTTATAACCTTGTCTTGTATCAGTAAGTATGACCTTTTCAGTGTTATGTTGTAAATTTGATATCCTTTTCAGCGAACTGTATGTTCTGAGATCAGGAGTAAACAATTTATTCCAGCACTGTGGCCACCCATTGTGAATGTATGGTTTAGATGAGACACAGTGAAGTGCATTCACAGTGCATTTTTAACTATATTAATAATGTATTATTACGTATTTATGTATCACCAAAATTACCTATTGCTTAAGCCAGGATTTATATAAAAAGTTTTTCCATTTTTGCTGAATTTTTTTCTACTTTTCCATGTAACTTTCGAATTGTAAAAATAACAACAACATCTTGAATTTCTCCCTCTGGTCACTGAACCTCACAATACTCTGATGCTTCCTGTTCCGTAGAGATCACTTCTCAGCAGTCATCTCATTATCATCACGGGGAGGATTAGAACAATAGATATCACCTCTCATGTGGATAGGCTTTAAATTTCCATGCTGGGATACTCTGTTTAACCAAATTATAGATGTAGCATTATTTAACTTGTGCCACATTGCTGTTAACGCATTATGGATCATGTTAACCTTTGCTACATCTGTATATTCTGATCATCTATAAAAGGATATAAGATCAAGTAGTGAGCTGTGAGTACGGTCATTCATACATAACTGAGCTATCATCTCTGCTCTGAGGATCTCGTCATCCGTCATTCCTAAAATAAAAAAAAAAAAAAAAAAAAAAAAAGGAAGATAAAAGTGAGAATATAATACGTATAGTACATGGTATATCTGTACCTAACCTGCAACTTAAAAATTAATTGGTACTGTGATTTATTAGAAATGATAGATGTTATTATATAGCTGGCTGTTTAAGGAGTTGCATAGTGCCCCAAAAGAACCCTAAGGCTTTTTTTGTTGCAGATTTTGCTGCGTATTTTTGAACCAGTCAGGAGTGGCTTGAAAAGGAATGTAAAATGTAAAAAAAGGTGGTCTTAGACTTTTCCCTTGTATTAAATCTGCTCCTGACTTTGGCTAAAAAAACCACAGCAAAATCTGCAATAAAAAACACTGCTCTTCCGCAACGTGGGGCCTCAGCCTAAAGCAGAATTAGAACTAGAGGAAACTTATCCCAGGGTATGATGAGGTTTGTTTCCTGGGAAGTGATACTGGCTGGAAGTTGCTTAAAGAGGAACTTTCACGTCCTCATGTATATGCGGTTTTACATACCACTAGAAAGCCGACAGTGCCCCGTTATGTGCCCCGGGGATGGAGCTATCGGTGGTCTTCATTTAACCGTTCACTGTCAGAAGGGCGTTCCTGACAGTCTAGCTGGGCTGGGGAGGAACGCCCTCCCTGACAGTACTTGTCCCATAGCCCTATACTGTCAGAGAGGGCGTTCCTTACTGCCCGGCGATGATGCTGAGCTGTGAGGAACGCCCCCTCAGTACAGGCTATGGACGAGTACTGTCAGGGAGGGCGTTCCTCCCAGCCCAGCTAGACTGTCAGGAATGCCCTTCTGACGGCGAACGGTTAAACTAAGACCACCGATAGCTCCATCCCCGGGGCATATAACGGGAAAGACGACAGTGCGCTGAATTCAGCGTGCTGTCGGCTTTCTAGCGGTATGTAAAACCGCATATACATGAGGACGTGAAAGATCCTCTTTAAGGGTGTTACACTGGCAAAACTAATAAGAGTCTTCACACAAAAGTTAGTTATCCTCTTTCCAAAGGATAGAGGATAACTTGCAGATCAGTAGGGTTTGACCACTCAGATCCCACTGATCAGGAGAATGGGAACTCTGAATCAAGAGGTGGATCTTAAATCAGCCTCTGCCAGAGCACCAAACATTTTTTTTTCTCCTCATGTAGAACTATGGGTTCTTATCACAAGATACAACACTTGGATGACTTAGCCTGTGTTATGTGACCCAGATTCCTTTCTGTGTTATTTAAAGGTGTACTCATTTAAAGGGAACCTGTCAGGTTGATGTGAGACATTAAACCACTCATAGGCCCAAATAGACCTGGGGTTTAGTGTCCCATATCGTCCTGTTTTAAGTCTATCTGTGGCTGCAATGTGGAAAAAAAAAAAAAATATATAGATAAAACTTTATACTTACCCTAGAGATGAGAACGATGAGTCATCAGAATCATCTCTGGTTCTCCCAAAGCCTGCGCAGTACTTCATTGAAGCCGAGGACATACACCCCATCTTTACTGCGCCGGAGGTATGGGATATAAAAACTGAAGCTGAGGCTTTGGAAAACTAAACCACCAGTGGCTCTGTTTGTGAATGAAAGCAGCCACGTTGACCTAATCCCATACAAGCCATTACCAAACTACAATATTAAAGAACCAGTGGGAGCTCTGGGAATAAAACTGTAGTTACAGGGTTTACAAAAATTTCTTTTGAGCAGTCAAAACACGCATACAACTTACCTAAATGTAAACGAAGACTTAACAGGATGACAAGAAACGTCAGCGCTCCTTCAAGCATCGACCTTTCATGATCAGAATCCAGAACTGTGTTCTGGTGCTGGGAGGCCATTGTTAAAAGGTCTACAACCTTAAACCTGAGAGATGAAAGAAAGGGAACATTTCAGTCGGCTGGCTATTCATTCAAATAAAGCGAAAGAAAATCTGATTTTCTGACAGTATTTGTGTGTCATTTATACATTTTGTAATAATATAGTTTGTTAAATTTTGGCTCCTTTCTGCAAAATCCTGCATTTTTCAAAGGTTCCCTTAGTGCTCTATTTAGAGTTGTCTCTGCTTCTCATTGTGTACAGTATACAGGATGTCCAACATGGAGGAAATGAGGGTGGGGGAGGATCACTTCAAATGGCTCTATCTTGGGCAATATAAATCGCAGAAACTTACTTTTGGTGTCCTATGAAACAAGAGAAAAAAAAAAAGGATGCAATCCCTTCATGGAAGATTTTCAGAGATATCACTGTTTGAAAACACAGTCAGGATTGTGATGTTTATATACAGCTGCAGCTATACATATCCCAATCCTGACTGTATTCAACCAGTGATCTCTCTGGAAATCTTCCATGTAGAACCATGTAGAATATTCTCTTTCGTAGGACACCAAAACCAAGTTTCTACAATTTAAAATATCCGAGATATAGCCATTTGAAGTGTTCCTTGCTCACCCTCTTTTTATCTTCATGTCACACATCCCGTATATTGTACTCAATGAGAAGCAGGGGCAGGTCTCAATAGAGAAGCAAGGTAAAGAGTGATAAATGCAGGATTTCACAGAAAGGAGACAAAATATGTTAATAAAGTATATTACAAAATTGATTAATTACACAAATACTGCCAGAAAAATCAAAAATTTTTGAAGGTTTAATTACATTTTAACTAAAACTGGAATTCATAAAAGGTTACAAATTAAGTGAAATAAAAGGGCAAAAGTAAATACATATTCTTATTGCAAAACCAAAAGTTTTGCTACTTTCTTATGCTCTGTGTGTCTCACTTTCATGTTACTTTTGACAAGTCAGATTCCTGCATGAAGGGAATGGAAATTATGGAACTCCATACAAGCCCAATGGTTGTCAGAGGAAAGAAGGGTGGCTTCACACTGTTATGTAAATGCCCATTGCTCTTATCCGTTTTTTATATTATAGTCAATAGAAATGGATGCAGATGGAGGCGGCTCAGTCTGTGTCCATTACTCTATTACCGTTAAAGTCTGTTGTTGTCATCCTAAGACGGATGACAACGAAGTGTAATAACATATCCTTAGCTACACTAAGCTTTTTTTTTCTGCGTTCCTATAGAAAAAAAAATGAAATGGCAAAGGACTCTGGACCAATATAACTATCAAGTAACCCATTTCCATGAATTAAGAAAACGTTACAGTAATACCAGGCAGTTTTCTATTATAGAAATGTGCATGTTATCTTCTATGAACGTACCAATGTCTATTGACTGTTTTACCATCTTACCTTTCAAACACTGAAGAAATAAAGTAGTCTGGGTCTAGTTTGGATGCACATACCTGTATAAGAAGCAAAATATTATGTTAACTAGGTTGGGGAATGAAAGTAACACAACAGCAGGACAGGACAGTTTTCTATAAGAACTTACCTGTAGCAGGTAAATGTCAGGGTCAATCATGGAATTACAGAAATGTGACTGTACATAGGTCATAGCTTGTCCTTTAATCTGAAGGCCATTCCGTACCCACATGTTGCTGTGAATTTCAGACAAACTTGCCTATAACAAAACCAGAAACCAGCTTAGAGAATTTTTTTTTTTTTTTTGCAAATTATTAGCAGTTGTGTACTAAAATTTATAGCGCAAATCACATTCATGTGACAAACACAAGAGTTTACTATTCAGTTTGAAGTAAATTTTGACTTGTGAACAGTGTATAACTTCTCACAAGTGAAATTCTACAAAAAAAAAAAAATATATATATTAAATATGTTAGGGTATATTCACACAGAGGAATTTGGAGCAGATTTTGAGGCAGAGTCCGGCTCAAAATCAGCTCCAAATTCTGCCTGAAACCAGCCTCCATTCACAGCAATGGGAGTCAAACGTTGATTTTTTTTCAGCTATCAGAAAAATTATGCGCCATGCTCGATCTTCAGCAGGATTTGCTTTGAGAACTCCCACTGAAATGAATGGGAGATGGAAAATACTGCCTAATTGGTGAAGAATTTGACGAAGAATTTGAAAATTCCGCAACTAATTTGGTAAAGCGCAAATATTTTGCTTATGAATTTCTGAAGCAGAAATTTTCAGCTTACAAAAACTCCATCACGTGAGCTGAGCCTAAAACTTATCTTCAAATAAACTATAATAACTGAGTTACAAGGGGAAAGTGTATTGTGGGAGTTCAGTAGATAAAAGAAAGGTCCACTTCTGCAAACATTTCCCAATGCATCTGAAAGGAGAATAAAAAACTGCGTTTCCAATGGTAACAGACTACAAACAAACCCTCTGTAGTCTGATCTGGCAGTCAAAATCTCTTACATCTAAACAGGAAAGTCCTTAATTTTTCTCATTTTAGATGCAGAGGAACGATAAAACAAACAAACAAATAAAATGTCTGCACGGTCTGGCAATACATTTCTATGTCCAGTTTTATGACTGGCAGTGTAACAGGATGGAGCAGTGTACCTGAATAAGAAGCGGGTGAACCATCAGTTTCATCAGCATTTCCTGGTCAGGCAAAATAGAATCCAAATCTATTTCCTGACATTTCACAGCCTGCCAGAGAAATGTGTAGAAAATAAGACGTTTCATCTTCATTTGACTGAAGAAGACTGCAAGCACATTACAATTAGCGAGATCATTATTCCTACTTACTGGGGGTCACGGCTCATTTTCTTCATGTATCTATTTAACAGTGAGAATACATTTGTAGTTTCTTTCGTGTTAACCATGTGTAAACAGGCAGAGACTTGCAGATTTATCCGAATGTCAATGTAGAGCGTGAGGCCTAACCAACCCAGCGACTCTATATCAGGCCACATTCACAGGGCCGTAATATATCCACAGTCCGTATAATGGGCTCAAATCCCGTCCTGACTACAGGTCTCACGATCTAAACATACAATGTCATAGATCTCCACAAAGCTGCTGGTTCGGGTTATTAAACCCACTGTTGGGAGGGGATTTGTGGTCATAATATGGAACGTATTACAGCTGTCTGAAGCCCAAGATGGCAACAAGCACAGTTAAAGGGGTTGTGCTAGATTAGATAACATGGCGGATGATCTTCTTCTCAGGAAGTGACATCATATCCACTGGTCACATAGCCATGCTGCAGCTCAGACCCATTCATTTTAATGGGACTGAGTTTTACCATTGCCAGGAGACCAATGATGTGAGGTCACTTCCTGGGAAGAAGAAATCAACCATGTTATCCAATCCTACACAACCCCTTTAATGTGAGTATGTCACCAGAACCCAACCCCACAGATTGTTAGGTTAGGGGCACCTGAATCAACGTTTTCCTCTGTTGCCAAGGTAATGTGGCTTTTGTCGATATGCAAATTAGCACTTTGGAGCAACGAGGGCGTCGCCATTGCTGCAAAGAGACAAGTGACAAAACCCTTGTGTCTTCAAGTCGCTCATTTGCGTATTGACAAAAACGACAATATCTCTGCAACAGAGACAGCGATTCACAAGGGGAAGTGTCTGTTTGATTCAGGTGACTGTAACCTATCTGCAGGGCTGCACTGACATGCTGGGTTCTGGCGACAGACTCCTTTTCAAGGTGAAGACATTAAAGGGTTTACCCAAACATACTCTCTAACTGAATCTGATATTGGGCCTGGAGAGATGCAACCACACGCCAAGTTGCTAAGGCAACTCTTCAGTACCCAAATACCATATATCAGATTCCATTAATCAGAATATGACTGGTGCAAGATACTCTATGGATATTGTTGATGGCTTCCTCACCAACTGCTTTGTCTAGCTTAAAGTTGGGTTATCGGTGCTAAATTTCAGACTAGGTGAGAGAGGATGCCTGGACAAGCCCTTTAATTCAGAGCTAAATGAGTGGGAGTCTTGCCCATTCGACCCAATAAAACTGAAGTTGTCATTCTATGATCACAGCAACCTTGGTTGGTCATTGCAGGAAACTCCTCTCTTGCACTAGTACTTATAAACTGAAGACAACACTATAAAATGCCCATCGAGAGAGTTTCCACCAATGGGATACCACAAAGCAACTTCCAGAATTTGGTTTATAATGTCAATCCCGTATCATAGTACCAGTATAGAGGATGATATTAAAACTTTGATTATAATTTTTTTTCACCCAAAGTGCTATTATATATATCGCTTTCAAAAAGTCTCTTTTAAAGGGGTTTACCCGGCATTGGTCTGACACCTTGAAACCCCCACGAACCAGCCGTTTGAGGCCACAGAGGCACTCCACTTTCCAGGCCATGTAATGTGTTGTTTATCAGTCACTACAAACATACAGCTCTATGTTTGGCTTTGTGTGAGTGCAAAGTTCACCTAAATGACACAGTATCTTTAAAAACAGCTGACTGGTAGGGGGCCTGGATGTCAGACCTCTGCCAATCTTCAATGGAAAGGCCATCAAACGATAAGCTTGGAAAACCCCTTTAAGCAACTTAATTCCACCAAAAAGAGCAGCTCAACTCAGAATAGTGTTTATATAATCCTGCTGGATACATATGACATGTATTGTGATAGGGAGGTATAAAATGTGGTAAAGGACGAGGTTTGCTTAACATTGGAATGTATTTATTTTTATAATTTATCCTTTTTAAACATATTTTTAAATATGAAAACATCCTTATACAGCAAGGGGAAAAAAAGCAATATGAATATCACTGCAAACAACTTCTGTACCTTGCTTAAAAACATTGCGTAGTAGCGATGTAGAGGCAAATGAAAAGTAACCTGATTCGGAGCAGGCTGGAAAAAGAATGAAAATTGTAGGAGGTAAGAATTATGTACATTACATGGACACTGAAAATTGTACAAATCTCACTTCATGAACTTAGATGTAGAAAGGATTCTATATTGTGTGTATATTAATTAGATGTAGAAAGGATTCTATATTGTGTGTATATTATATATACACACATACACATATACTTATATACATACACACACAATTTTAAAAAGAAAAGAAAAAAAAAAACAAAAAAAAACACAAACACACACACCACTTGGGGGTGATTTATCAGCCCATCTATTGCAGTTTTCTGGTGTAGGTGGATGATAATGTGGCACAGTCTTTATGAATTCCCCCCATTGTGTAATTCAGGGACATTGGTCATGATCACAGATCGCCTTTAAAAATTATGCAACAATAATACTTGAATGGGTCCTAACACGGAGCACACATTAAAGTGAAGCCATTTCTGGCAAAAACCCAAAAAGGTGCTTCACTGAATGCAGAGACCCCTTAATTCTTTTAACCATTCAGTCCAATCCAAACTAAAACACTTGTACATATCAATTTTGCATTCACAGGATATCATTATTCCATACACTTGACCTACCTCATCCACAAAGTTTATGGCATCAAACCAATCCTGAAGTGCTTCAAGGCAATACCGGACAACATTCCTTGTGTACTCTTGAGTCTCCTACGGAGAAAACCATTAAGCTACGTGAGCAACATTCACTGCTTTATACACTAGTGTGATGCACATACTTGACTGCCACTCCATTTACTTCTATGGAACTACAGGACAGAGCCGCCCGGAAAGACCCATAGACAAGAATGGAGCGCAGGCTGAGCCTATGCCCATTGGGCACCTGGAGGAAATGGTAGGGCCCCAAAACCTTGGGGGACCCAGTGACTGAGCACCCTGTGATAAAGATATTTACTGGGTATCATGTGGATAATGAATACGTGTCTATTGTGTGAATATGCGTCGTATATTATGGTTACGCATACCACCTCTCCTCACCAAATTAGAAATTCTATGTAAAACACTGAAATACACACAGCTGTATATACTGGTATAAAGACTACACAACATGTTACTCACCCTCACTTTGCAGTGTGACAGAAGACCCCACATTGGCTGGGCACAGGCTTCAAGTTCAGCAGCAAATGCAGCATAATATGTCTGGGACTCGAACTCTACGTGCTCATTGAGTTCCCGCTTATTTAGGTTCATACCTGGAAGAAGACGACAAGCAAATTATTTTGTCCATTATAAAATCAAATTGATAAAATGACAAATGCTCTCCTTACACTCCAGGGCACAGTAAAGACTTCTGCGATGTGTACCTACCTTGAAAGAACGATACAAAATTCATCCAAGTAACTAATAACCCATGATCCTCTAAGAATTTCTTGGCTACACTTTGGTGGGAAAGAATATTGATAAAATCGCTAACTAGTGGCCAGTACGTGTTATTCTTCAGTAACGCTTCACCGCAGTTTACAACCACATGTAAACTGTTCTCTTCATCTGAAAAGAAGAAAACCACACAGGAGATCAATATAAATGACAAAACACGATAGTCTCACAGTACATCGTCTTATCTCCATGACAACTTTTAGCAAAATGTTGATAATGGTAAAATACTATATTGGCTTCTTAAGTGAAATAGTGCACGTAATCACAGCAAGTGAGGTTTTAGGTCATTTTTGCATTGTGTTCCCATTTCCAGTATTAAAGGAGTTTTCTGGTCCCAAATTTTTGAAATTTTTCACACTGGTGAAGACAGGGTAGGTCATCAGTATTTAATCTGTCAGGATCTGACACCTGGACCCCGCACAGATCAGCATTCTAGTAGCCTCTGGGAGCCAGAAGCCGTTCGTGGATGGGCAGCGCATGTACCCTGATCCTATTCAAGCAATAGGAGCAACACTGCAGTTCACCAGAACCACCAACATGCAGTGGATGTGGCTGCCCTGCCGCTCCTACAACTTGAATAATAATGATGCTACACGTTACCAGTCCACTAACAGCAGTCGGCCACGAATCTAAGGATAGGGCATGAATTTAAAAGAAAATGTAAATAAGTAGCAAAAGACACTCATTGCCAAAAAAATTAAATTTTTGTTAGAAATTCTGCTGCAGATTTTTGAAGCAAAACCAGGAACGGGCTTCCTGCTCCCATTCCTTATGAACCTTTGGCTCATAAAAACGCAGCAAAATCTGCAACAACAAAAATAAATAAATAAATAATAATAATAATAATAAAAGACACAGCTTTTCCAAAGCATAGCCTCAGCCTTAAGGGGATTTTATTTTTAATGATGGGATGGACACAGAGCAAATTTGGAAAACTACAAAAGGAGGGTGTAGTCACTGTCCAACTATAGATGTTTTTCCACTACCCAAGTCCATGCAGGTGCACCATTACTCCACTCACATGGGGCACTTGCCCCATTCTCCATTAGTGGCCCAAGTGGTTGGGCAGACATGAATTCACTATGCTTTGGAAATATATCTATAGTAGGAAAGCTCCTGTAGATCGCTGTTGGGCAAAAAGATCAATTATCTAACGTGTATGTTTATGGTTGATTATGCTCCGTTCTGCCTCCCATTCATTTCAATGGGGGCAGAGGCAGATTTTTTTTTCTGCTAGATTTTCAGAAAATGCATCAAAATCAGCTTCAAATTCTTGAACATGTTTTTTTCTGCTTGGCCAAATTCCTCCCTGTAAACATACCAGTGGCTAAAACGTAGATACTAAGGCCGATTGCAGACGACCGTGCTGTAACTGGCCGGCTGTGAATTAAAAGCACAGGCTGCACACGGGGATGTCCCCGTGTGCCACCCATGCACGTGCCGTGCTTCCGCGGCTCCTTTCATTAAATAGGAGCCGCGGAAGCACGGGCCGCAAAATAGGACAGGAATAGGACCTGTTCTATCTGATGCGACCCAGACTGTCAGCCCGCATAGGGGACCGTGAAAATCACGGTCATGTGTACGGGTCCATAGAAAAGAATGGGTCAGTGTGCTATCCGTGAAATACACCGATAGCACGCTGACCCACACCGTGGTCGTCTGTAAGGGGCCTAAAGATTTCTAAAAGCAGCTGAGAGAGGTCTGCCCTTTAATTACCTTGTAATTCACTTTTGATAAGGCAACTTTCCATCATGTAGAGCAGCACGGTGACCATAATGTCCAGGAGCTGACATTCTTCAGTCACCTGACGGGCCAGTTCCTCATTGCTGAAGAGCTGGACACTGATGTGCACAATTCGGTTTGACATTGTGTCTGACTCATGGCTTTTCTTCAAGGTTTTCATTATGAAAGCATAATGCTGAACAAAAGTTTTCGTAAATGCAATCTGCAAAAAATAAACGCAAAAAGCATTAGCTGTAAGAAAGGGGCTGAACAATTCAGAAGTTCTATCCAACATATCCACACGAGCAGCAGGATTTTACAACTGTGACCTTTGGCTAGGTAGAGGCACTGTATGAGTAGGCAGTTTTGGAAATGGCAGCATGGCATTTAATTTCAGTGCCTACTGTAAAAATTATAAAATGTACACAGACCTTAGAAGACAGAATATTGATTTTCATGAGAAGAAAAAGAAAAAAACAAGTATTCATTAAACACTGTATGGGCCAGAAAGTTACTTAAAGTGCAAACTTTTGACTTGCTGCCAATATGAATAAGTTTTGTATACCGAATTTCCGGACTATAAGACACATCTAAGTATAAGACGCTCCCCAGAAAAATTATTTCATATTAATTGTACCTTCCCTGGTGGATAAATGGCATTAAACTGTACTGATAGAGGATTGTACTTTGTGATGGGCACTAATGGAGCATTATAACTGTGTGGTGGGTACTAATGGAGCATAGTACTGCGTGGGGGTTCTAATGGGACATTATACTGTATGTGGGACACTAATAGAGCATTATACTGTATGGAAGGCACTAATGGAGCATTATACTGTGTGGTGGGTACTAAGGATCATAATACTGGGTGTGGGGGCACTAATGGGGCATTAGCACCCCTCATACAGTATAATCCTCCCCACGCAGATCTGACAGTTCACTAACCTGTTACACAACAGGGCAAGAGAGAGAAAGCTGCACTCCACATACTGCAGCTGGCAGACTGCGGTCCGAACATGGACTACAACTATCTGGACCCTCTGCCTTCTGGTCCTTAAGAATGACAGCGGCCTTGAGAAATGCTCATCTACCGGCCGCTGCCCCCTAAGCCCGATACTTTTTCGCAATCGTTCCCACTGCCTGAAGGTGAGTAAGGAGGAGTTTCTCTTGGCCACTATCATTATTAGTGGCCGGGAGGTGGGACCTGGACAGCTTGCAGTCGAGGTCCACGTTCCGTCAGCTGCAGTATGGAGAGTGCAGTTTCCCCTCTCCTGCCCTGCACCGACAATATTTCGTGACAAATTTGCTCTCAAGTCTGACTTATCAACTTGTGACATCTCTGGAAATAATACCAGCAGAACTGCGATCTTGGTGACCTATGAAAGCTTCCCTGCATTATGTGAGAGCCCACCCAGAGGAGTCTAGGACAGATTAAAACTTATCAAGCTTCTAAATGTTATTGCTTGGAGCCCCCTTGGCCACCATCTAAACTAACCACAAAGATCTTTGGATTTTCAAGTCTGCAATATGAATTGCCTGTTGACTGCAACAGGACTACCATGAACAAACCCCTACCTACCATGCACTATCCCCTAGAAGTGGGTATATAGAATTTAAATAAAATAATTTTTAAGAACTAGTGTGATTTACCTTGTACTCTTGGTCTGGCAGCATATTGAGTAAGAAGGTGACCATTTTCTGAGGAAATTCATACTTCACTGTCCAAAAGAGTAATTCTTCTAAAAAACATTTATGCTTCAAAACATCCATGATTGACTGATCTGTAAAAAATGGGAAAGATTAAAAAGACACCGAGTCATAGACCTGGTAGTTCACAACTGACCAAACCTGCTCATGTAATATCACACCATCTAGTCTAGAGCTTGTTAAAGTAGACAACTCTCCAGAGATGATCAAAAATGTGACATCCTGAATACTGTAGTCAACTAATGCAAATACAAGAGAACCAATATTTCTCATTGCTTTTATTGCACCAACACACTATGGAGAGCTGTACAAAGAGGTCACTTACATTAGCCCCTGTCCCCAAAGAGAGGACAATCAAACTTCCCCATCTCAAATACACACCACGGCCAACTTCATAGGAAGTCACAAAGGATTATTCCCATCTCAGCAAATCATGGCGGTGATGGGAATAACTGACTGCAAGTTCCCGACCAACAGGTGAGTCGCAGTACTCTACGCTGGTGTCAAAATCACAAATCTCATCCGAACCCTGATGCACTTGATGCTTGCATATCAATAAAAGTTGATTATTTCTGCATTGCTTCATCGGCCCATAGATAAATTTCTGCTTCTATTGAAGGCCACTAAAGAGCAGTATTATTGGTCTGCCAAATCTCCCTTAATCCCCCTGTATATTTTTGAAAAAGCTTTATTTGTGAAGTCCTTAAGAAGAATATCCTTACTCCAGAATGGACTAAACTTTAAAAAAAAATATATATATATAAACCAGACATCAAAACGCCACATTTTATGGTCATTGGACAAACACACAAAGACTACACAAAGACATCCTAAATCCATTTAGTGTGAACTATACTATACTGTGGTTACAACATGACCATTACCACAGTGAATAGCAGGGATTTGTGTTTGCTAGGAAGGAAGGACTTTCTTAAATCAACCAAAATATATCTGTAAGAAGTTGAAGAACTCACAGGACGGTATAGAGGTTTTCTTTAATTTTTCCTTTGTAAAGGTGAAAGATCAGCGGGGGTTTGACACCCCCACTGATCAGCAATTTAAGAGAGAGTGGCACTCCCTTAGTGCCTCTTCCACTTCACAGACCATATGATGTCATATTCATCAGTCACATGGCCTGTGAGCAGCCCAGTCCTATTCAAGTGAATGGGGTTGAGCTGCAAAACCAAGCATACCCACTATACAATGTACGGCGATGTACTAGGTTTTCAGTGAAGAGAACACAGAGCTCATGCGAACGTTGTGATCACTGCACACAGCTGATCAGCGGGGGTCCCAGTTATCGAACCACTATAAATGTTTCACTGATAACCTATCAAAGGGTAGTTTTTCCCACAAATTGTTGTGGTTTTTAAAATGATGTCTAATGGTCCCACGATTTGGAAGGTAAACAGTGCACCGGGAAGCTAAAAGAGCAGCACCACCATTTACCCGCACAGCCATGTGGCCATTAAAGCGGTTGTGCCAGGTCCTCCAGCGATCAGCGGGAGAACCAAAAGTCCCCCATGCCTCCTCCTTGTGAATGGAGCACCAGTGCCTTTGCATGTCCAGTGCTCTGTTCACTGCTATGGCACCGTTAGATATTACAGTCCCATCAGCCCCAAAACAATGAATGAAGCAGTGGTCACGCAAGTGCACTGGTGCTCCATTCCTAAGACAGTGGCACGGGGGACTTTTGGTTCTCCTGTTGTCCAGATCGCTGGGGAACCCGGCAGTTAGACCTCCAGCAATTCAACACTTTTCCCCTATCCTGTCCTTAATGGCAGAACCCCTTTAACAAACATAATGAAAACCGGAATGATCTGCAATAAAACTGCATGGCATCTGGCAACATCGCAGTCCACTCTTGCCGGCCATGTGTGGCTGTATCCGTACAATAACAATAAGCATGCAAGCTCTGATCAGGTTTTGTTCAAGTTTTCTGATGCAGTTTCTAAAGCCAAAACCCAGAGCAGATCATTAAAAAAAAAACCAAAAAAAAAAAAAAAACCACAGAAGTACCATCTGCGCTTTCATTGCCTTTTATAATTTAGACTGGGCTTCATTAAGTGTACGAAAAAAAAAAAAAGCTGCACAGGCACCATAATAAGGATGAAATCTCTCATATGGGAGTGGGTTTACAAGGTAAAGCATCTGTATGTGTCCGAAACCCTGCTGATACACAGAGGCCAATAAATGTGCTAGTTTATGAGTAATATTAGGAATTACCTGCATATTCACACAGTCAATAGAGACCATGGGTGGCTAGGGTTTCGGACAATTACAACATTCCACTACACAGCATATGAATTGTGAATATATAGAAACTTTTATTCATGTTACTGTGAACCAAACCTGGTCATTCAACATTACATTCACTTAAGGGGTGAGAAAAGATGTCTTATTTTTAAAGCATGTATGTCTGAAGTCAGAAAGACTGTGTGAGAACAACTGACAACTTGCAGGTTTTGGTTTGGGGTGTTCCAAGCTGTGTAACCCAAGACACTTGACATTTCACATGTTTGTTTTCAGTGACAGTCCTAGTACTTAGTCAGCAGGGTCATGTGAGAGTATACATACCTTTGGCGCTAGTGCTGAGTTTCACCCTTTTTCGTTTCCCTACAGACGGTCTGTCATCCTGGTCCTCCTGGAAGATTAATACAACGTTAGTCCAAGCAGGGTGTGCAAATGTCAGGAGGACCAGTCATACATTTATAATAAGAGGGTAATATTAGGCAGTGATCTTATCTCCATAAAGAACCTGGCAGAACTGCTAAGACAATGTGTGCTAGACCAGTATAGCAGAATATTACAAAATCCCCCCATTTCTTAAAACATAGGAGATATTATGCAACATAAGACATTTATGGGCAATTTGTGGGAAAATGTAGCTACCCACCTCATCAGAAGAATCAGACTGTGCGGGCGCTGCAGTTGCTCCCGGCGTTTCTTACAGAAAAAAAAAAAAATTTGTAATGATTATTATGAATGTGCTAAACTTACTATTTCATTCGGGTTTCAAGTGGCTTATTAAAAGGCAATACAAAATATATGAATAAGTGACAATATTTTAGGATATGTCCTCAATAGCTCATCAGTAAAGTCCGACAAGCAGCACCCCCACCGATCAGCTGTTTCAAGAGACCACAGCGTTCTGTTGAGTGCTGCAGTCTCTTCACTGAATGCCATGTGCCGCATCATACACTGGGCAGGTGGTGCGTTTGGTATTGGTGAGCTGTGCATGGGTCATGTCAGGGATGAACAGATGTCACTGGTCTGTGAAGCGGAAGCAGGTCTCACCCAAGCACCACTGTCACTTCGAGCACCTGACATGTGGCGGTCCAAGGTTTTAGACTTTACCAATCAGATAATGATGGCCTATGAATAAGTTACTCCCAGAAAACTGCTTTAGTTTATGTTAAAGGGAACTTTTCAGGTAAATTTGGGACACAAAACTACTAGAAGATTACACCAGTGATTTTCCTATCGAAAGTTTATCTGTGCCCTCGGGCGCATGAGCAGGGAAGCCGTGGGGTACCGTTGCAGAACGGTGTATGAGTTGATAGCTGGGCCGATACAAAGGGCAAAAGGGCCCATCTTCCTGTAACAACCCCTTTAATGGTCAAGGGCTGTGGAGTCAGTAGGCCAAACAACCGACTGATTCCTCTACTTTTTCCACAGCTCTGCTAATATCCAGCTTGAAGGCCAATTTATTGCTCGTCTACATCAATGAGTGTTAGAGGTGACAGTATGCCACTTACTAATCCATTCTGATATCAACCCCTGCACCATTTATCCTTAATACTGAAGCCACATCAGCCTCATGTGCCATCCAGACTGTACTCATATCTATAAGATGAAACAGCCTCCTCCGTCGATACACAGTGGGCACGCACAGGCCCTAGGGGATGGGAATTACACACACAGCATGTGAATGGAGGAGGCATGATGACAGGTTTCATCACATGCCCTTCCATCTTAAAGGAAAGGGTCGATCAGGACAGGAGTTTGGTTAAAGTATGGGTTGTAGCTTCACCAATATGGAAAAGGGTGCAGAAATTGAAAAAAGGATATATTAGCAAGTGGCATATAGTCAGATTTAGCCCTTACTGGTACTGTATACAGCAGTAATAAAGTGGCCAATACCTTTACATACATAAGTGACCTAAGGCCCTCACATTAGAGATCTGCTGTGTAATAATCCCAACCTGGTTTCTTCTTCTATCATTTGGAGGATTCTCTTAATAAAATGCAGACTATAGACTGTAGTTTGCTTTATAGAAGTGACATAGAAATACAGAAATATCCAGTCTGCATTAAAGGGCACCAGAACGTGAAAACCATTTTACAAACCTTGCCCTGGTGGTATTGCACTGGTGCCTTGCTCTTGGCTCACAATTGGTTGTTTCTCTTCAGGAAACGCCAGGCCAGACCCCTTTAGGGCAATAAGGTACTTTTCATGACTCTTTGTACTTGTATTCTCCGCAGAACCTACAATAAAAACATACAAACTAGATTTAATTACCATTTATATATACAGTGCATTAATATCTGTTGCAGGGAGATCACCATTTAATCCACCAACCTCACCCACACTTTAGGATCATATCCATGCAAAAAATGGCATGGCTGGAATAAACCAGAAGACCCCACAATTTACCATCTAAGGCTAGATTATTCATTATCCATTGCTCTCGTCCTGTGACGGATGAGAGCAACGGATAATAATCTAACGTTAGGACATTAAATGGCAGAAGCAGACAGAGCCCCCATCCACTGGGCGTCTGTCTGCATTCACCGCCATGACATAAGTGTCCATCATCATCTCACACGGAGGGGGCTGTGTGAAACTGAATTCACTTGAATAATTTGCAGTTTCAAAAAAACGTGATTTTCACCAGAATCGTGAGATGTATTCCATGTAGACTTTGTCCTCTCCGCCACAAACTATAATCCACAGTTTCTTCTCTGTAGTCAAATGGTAGGAAAAGGAAGCCTGCAAACATATTGACGACTTCTCTGGCTACCAGTGCACTGAACTTTTTTAAAAAAAATTTAAGTAAAAGCATGGAATGAGATAAAAAAAAAAAAAAAAAAAAAAAAAAATCGCCCACCCCTAGTTGCATAACCCCTTTAGGCCGAGAGGAAAACTCTGTGGACTTACTGTGAAAAGCACTGCAGGAAAAAATGCGATGTTTTTCCGCCATGGTTTTTCCCGCAGCACTGTTTGAAAAAGAGTCTTCCAAACAGGACTAAGGCTGTCAAACCACATACTGTGTCACGTTTCAAAGCTCTATAATGGGTTGCACATTGGCTTACAGTGTAGCTACCTGTAGGTGGCAGACGCCCTCCTAAACCAGTGGACATTCTGGGGATGGGCATCGAGATTGTGAACACCTATAAGTACCTGTGTTTGCTCCTTAATAATAAGCTGGACTGGGCAGATCACATGGAGGCCCTGTACAGGAAGGGCCACAGCAGGCTCTACCTGCTTAGGAAGCTGAGAGCCTTTGGAATCCGGGGGGCACTTCTTAGGACTTTCTTCAACTCGGTAGTGGCATCAGCCATCTTCTTTGGAGTGGCCTGCTGGGGGAGCAGTATATCAACCAGGGACAGAAATAAACTTGACAAGCTGATTAGAAGGGCCAGCTCTGTCCTGGGGAGCCCCCCTGGACCCAGTGCAGGTGGTGGGTGACAGAAGGATACTGTCCGTGGTGAGCTCCATGCAGAAGAAGAAGTACCATCCAATGCATGAGACTGTGATTGCGCTGAGCAGTACTGTCAGTGACCAAGTGCTGCACCCTAGGTGTGAGAAGGAGCGCTATCGGAAGTCTTTCCTCCCCCACCGCGGTTAGGCTGTACAACCAACACCGACCTAAGCGGAGATCATTACACACAGAGAACTGAAATATCTCTCTGCCTGTTAAATCCCCCCCCCCTCTGCTACGTCCTATCTGTCTGTCTGCTATCAATGTAATGCCTCTCACCTTGGTACATTCCTGTACATGTTGTATTTGTATTTGTATCTGCTTATCTTATCTTTGCTGCTGTAACACACTGAATTTCCCCATTGTGGGACTATTAAAGGACTATTATTATTATTATTAAATAGATAGCTTTCTTGCTAAAGAGCTTCTTTGCATACAGATTCCCAGGGAGCACTGCCTGTAAGACTCCGGATTCCGGCTGTAACTCTGCAATGAGGGCCTGTACCGTCCAACAGCCTCTTTGCTTGTGACAAGAGGGTGGGACCTGTAACCACTAGTCTCATAATGAACAAGATCAGTTCTGAACATTCCAGTCACACAGGAGGTTGGGATGTCCGCCTTGCTACAAGATACAAACAGCGGTCTATTAAATCTGCCCTAAAGCAATAAAGAGGAAGGATATAAGGCTCATTCAGACAACAAAGCGCTGTCACAATGTATATTAAAATTCTCCCTAGTTCTTGGTGTAACCATACTGAGACCCTGAGGCCTCCCGACTGCACTGGATGGGGCCAGAAGCAGCTCTGCTCCTTTCCACACAATAGGCACAGTGTTATGGTGCGCCAGGGTGTTGCCGCTCTGTGCCTATTAGGTGAAAAGGAGGGGAGCTTTGATTAGCACCGAGGCAGTCAGATCAGCTGATCAGTGTGGGGTCCAGAAGTGGGACCACCACAGATCCCATACTGATGACCTATCCTACTATAAACTATCATCTGGGGGCAGAAAACTCTTCTATAGAGGACATGGCTCCATCATTCCCAATACCAACAAGGATAATGCAGTCATATGGTGCAAAGTAAGATAAAGAGTTTCAGCCAGCCTCCTACACAGCACACAGGACTTGTGCCAGCAATCTGTCCTCACCACACATGTACCCACAGAGACGTGATTCATCGTGATGTAAATGATCTCTGAAAAGAATATTTAGGAGCAAATTACACATTATAGTGTAAGATCAGAGCACAATAACAAACTACACATCTTAAAGGAGACAGGGGTCTGATGATACAGTCTGCATGAAACATCTCAGGATAAAAATACATGAAGGGGACCACTAGGGATCTTATCTGTTACTAGCATTTAAGACTTAGTCATCTTAGGATATTGTACATGAAAAGGAATGTGAGGGAGACTTCCTCTTGCATTTCTGCTGCAGCTTTCACTCACTGCTTAAAGGGGTTGTCCAGGAATTACAGTTTTCCGCACAGATGCTGAACACACCATTCACCTCCCCACTGTCTCCCAGCGCTGTCTGGTCCCATAGCGCCCCAGGGCTTGTTCCAGAGGAAATCCTTGCCGAATGTGAATGCACATCAGTGGCTTAAGGAACATGGGATGTGACAGGTGACATATGTGAGTGACGTCCTGGCTCCTTTCCTTAGGCCACTGGCTGGCCTCAGCGGTCACGTGCGGCGAGGACTTCCACCGCAACCCCACACGACCAAACAGCAGTGGGGGACACCGGAGCATCGGGGACAGGAGAGTATGGGGCTTTTTTTTTATTTTTCACCTTCCCCTGGCCTCACGGCAGTAAACTGTAATTCCTAGACAACCCCTTTAAGCTCAGATGAATGAGCCTCATCAGCAGCGTGGCTCATGACACAGGTCCTGCGACAATCTACGCATGAAGGAGCAGGGTGCTTATTTTTTCAGTGTCCTGCTTCAATTTCTGCTTCCCATAGAATATATTGGGTCGACTTTGGCGCAGATTTTAAAGGTGGAATGCAATTCACGTATGGCCACTTTTTATGAAATGCACTAACTTATCAATATAAAACAGTGCTGCTGGGAGTTGTAGTGTCACAAAAGTAGGAGGCCATTCATCTAAACCAACGCATGCACTAACAGGTTAACCGCTGTAATATAAACCTCTGAGAGCGGAGCTCTGGATCGAATAAACATGATACTGTTGTAGCGCAGACACCCACAGGAATAACTGAGCCGAGTGTGTTGCCGCTCTCTCCATGTTTACTGAAGAGTATTTATAAGCTCCCATTCACACGCTGTCATCATTAGCAGCTTGTAGATGTGCACTAATAGACCTTCTCAGTCTGGTAAAACACATGGCGTAACTAGGATTGCGCTCCTCTACCTGCTTGGTCTATTTTATGACGCTTCTCTATCTATTCTTAGCAAACCACACAGTACCCACTAAATATTTGTGGTGTTAGTCCCAAAGGCAATGGAGGTAAAACAGTAGCGGCAGTGCTTGTAATACAGCAGCTGTAATCGCTCTCCGCAGCACTAAATCATAACTTTTATTAAGTTAAAGCGTATCCAACTTTTCAGGATAAGTTGCTGGATATGGACATAAGGAATAACATCTTTTCCGGCCATGCCATGGCTTGTTTTCTGCAATTTATTTTTTTTTAAAGCAGTTTTCCTCTCTGCTTGCTAGATCTCTTTTAGGAGACATGTAATCTGAACTGGCAGTCCGTCTTGGGAGACCAAGATGGAATTCAGAAGAGGTTTCAGAGTGATTGCTAGCATTTAGGAAATACAGACTATTTTTTTTTTTTAGCTCAATTACATTCATGTGAAAGGACCCTGAATCTGATAAGATATTTTACAAAGTTTTTAACATTCACCTGTACTATTGATGCATACATAGTCTGTTGAAAACTTAGGGTAGGTTCACAATACTCTAATTTAATGTCCGTTGCTATCATTCATTAAAGGATGAGAGCAACGGACATTAAATGACAGATGCAGACCGAGCCACCGCTGTCAGGCGTCCATCTGCATTCACCTCAATGTATTTTCTTCAACTACAAAAGTAAAACATGACGGAAGAAAGTGCCCATCCCATATGGCCAATGGGAACAGACACAGACAGAGGGGGCTCCAGCTGTATCAGTTACTCTGCTACAGTTAGTGTCCGCTGCTGTCATCCTATGACGGATGCCAACATGGATATTAATAGTGGTAGTGTGAACATAGTCTTAGTGACCATTTAACATCATGAGCTCCAAAAACCCAAACAACAAATTACAAAAAAAACAATTAAGCTAGTCAAGTTAAATACAATTCCATTAAGAGGATTTATTATTTATTCATAAAAAATACAGATAAAATACAAGACCGCCTGGGGTCCATCCATTGGGACCCCCATCAATCACAAGGACAGGGGTCACAGAGTCCATGTGAATGGAGCAATAGTGCACAATAATGACTATCATTCCATTCTCTTCTATGGGACCGATGGATAAAGCTCAGTACAGTGCTCAGCTCTGTTTGTCAGTCCCACAGGACATCCTGAACTAGAAGTCATCTTAGTAACTCCATGCCTCATGCCAGCTCACTAAACACAACAGAAAATCAGGTTCTGTCGTGAAAACAATCTTGACTAGTAGAGTGCTAATAACCAGCAGAATTTACTGGAATTTTACCAGGTTTACAAGTTGTCACATCTAGACCAGTTTCCGAATAAGGACCTGCTAGTTCAGCTGATCCAAAAACCCAAATGTAAACACCTTTATGGACCCTATGGACATATTTTATCCTAAGGGTATAGCCCTTTGAAAAGGCACCTATATAGACAGTGACTGACAATGTCTGTAAAGCGATATACGGAATATTATGGCCGTTTACAAGTAAGCTAAATAATAATCATTTTAAGGGCTGTTTACTATTTAAGTCAATGGAAGGAAGACTCCTGGAGGCAACTTCCAAAATATTCCCTATTTACAGTGGGTGTTTTTGCTGCCCTTCTGACCTGGGCGCTGCTTTTTGTTTTAGCTTATCAGGCTGCACACTGGTGCTGTGTGAACGTTCTGGACTCTGTCGCCCATTCCACTTAAAATATGTGGAAAGAAAAGTCCTGCAAGGAGGACTTTTCTCTCTGACGATTTTGGGCGGGAACTGGGAAGACTCCATTACATTCTATGGGGTGCGCAAGTTTCCGCTGGTAACCACTTTTTAAGCGGATAGGGTTTCTGTTTTCGGGTCCCCAAGCAGACCCCAAGACCAGAAACCCATACACTAGTGTGAACCTAGCCCAAGAAAGAACGCACAATCCCCTTTTAAAGCTGAAGCCACATGTTGCAAAAAAGCTGCATCTTTGTGGCAGATTTTGGTGCATTTTTTGAGCCAAACCAAGAACGGATATAGCAGAAGGGCAGAACACGCTCATGACAAAGCTTACCACAGGAAAGTTCTTTGTAATATTGCTGATTGGTGAGAACTTGGGTGAGGACGGTTCGCATTGCTCCTCCCATCTTAGTTAAATCCTCCAAGAAAGATATCTGTGGCTCCAAAGCCTGGAGAGTTTTCTGAATATCTTTCTCAGATGAGGAATCTGTGAAAATATTAAAATATTACTATTGTCTTGCATTCACCAGAAAGACACATCATATAAGTCATTCCACTGTAAGTGATTAAAACCAGATACAATAGCGCTGCAGAGCTTTCTACAGAGCAGCCAAATGTTGTACGGAGCACAGCTAAAACCCCCCGAGAAATGGGGGCAACTCAGGACACATGGCATTTTCTTAGAACAGTTTCGCTTAGAAACCCGTAAGTGCACCTGCTGCAAAATCACAGTAAATGCCAGATCCGCTTTACGATACGCTAATGGTTCAGGTCTCCGTTATGAGAGCTCTTCTATTTGTAAGCAGAGAATTGCAAATGACACAATGTGAAGAAATTTTATATACCAAAGGCATACAGACATTATTATTTATAGCAGCTAGTACTGTCTGAACACGCTGCAGGGGATGGCACAGGAGTATTTACCTGGGTCTCCCCCATTATTGTGCTGGCAGTTTTACAGGCCTAGTCCAGGTGTACTGTTCTGACACCCAACATGGAGAGACGCAACAGAAAGCTGGGTGGTCGTGCCATTATTACATACAAGTTCTATCAGCAAAATATGAATGGTGCTTGGTATGACCTAGGCAATCCACTTGCAGATGTGTATCTTAGCATCAGATTGGGAGGCTATTTGAGAGTTTTGTCCAGTTTCACAATATCAATGGCCTGTCCTTAGAATAGGCCTTCAATATAAGATTGGTGTGGGCCAACCTACCTGCACACCATCACCTGAAGGGGACAAAGCTGTAATATTCTGCATAGCCACTTGGCATGCATGTAGATGGACCCAAATAGACAATGAGGAAGGTGCAGCACTGGCCCCAGCACTATGGCCTCCCCTAAACCAAACAGCTGACTACTCAAGATGCATAGACCCTACTAAGAAGCTGTTTGGAGGGGCCACAGTGCTCATGTAAGTGCGGCAACCTCTTCACAGTCTATTTGGGTCCATCTCCCTTTACGCCATTTACCAAGTAGTGGCTGTGCAGGGTATTACAGCTTCAAGTGACTGAGTGCAGGTAGACTGGCCCCCACCAATCTGATATTGAAGACCTATTCTAAGAACAGAGCAGCAATACTGGGAAACCAGCAAACCCCTTTAAATTCACTAGGACTTGTCTATATTTAAAAGCAATGCCAAACCCACAGACCATTAAAGGGAATCTGTCAGGTCAATCTGGGACACTAAACCACCCACAGGTCCTTATAGACCTGGGGTTTAGAGTCCCAAATCGCCCTGTTGTAATGCAATCCGCAGGCGCATTAAAAATAAAAAAAACGTTATACTTACCGAGAGAAGGGTCCGATGTACGCTCTTCGGCCAAGAGCAGTCCGGCTTATTCATGAGCTTCTTCGTTGGCACGCCTCCTGGCGCCTGCGCTGTTCTTCAGTGAAGCCAAAGATGGACACCCCGGCTTCACTGCGTAATTGCGGGGTACTCCTCTGGCTTCATTGAAGAACTGCGCAGGCGCAGGGAGTACAGCGGCAGGGTGAGTATAAAGCTTTTTTATTTTTAATGCAGCCATGGATTGCGTTATAACAGGGTGATTTGGAAGACTAAACCCCAGGTCCATATGGACGTGTGGATGGTTTAGTGTCCCAAATTGCCCTGACAGATTCCCCTTTAAATATAGTGCACCATTACCTCTGCGCATAAATATAGCCTTTCCTTCAAAAAAATAAATAAAGCCTCAGTTTCTGTCCAGCAAATAGTGAAGTACAAAAGAAAATGCACTTTGCATGTGATGTAGAAGTATTCTCAGGACTCTGTAATTAATTCGCCAACATATACGGCGGCCGTAACCTAGCAACAGGCTTTCTACAATCAGGGAATTTGTCAGGTATCGTACTGAGAAAATAGATTTCAATGGGTTGGAAATGGCATAGAAATGTAAGTAGAACGTGACAGACTAGAGACACGGCTAAGGAGAAGATTAGAAATATAGCAAGGCATGAAATAAAGCAATAGCATGATCCTTTTACCTGACCTGTTCAGCCATTGCAGACAGCAAAAGAAAAATATATAAAAGACATCACCATCAGACAACCTAGAGTAATTCAGTCAATTGGATTCCCGGCATTAAAGGGATATCTCCAGGAACAGAACCATGTGCAAAATTTGAAGACAATTAAGAGTTGAACATTTTTGCAAATATTAAGTAATTAAAAATTTTAAAAGATTTTCTCTAACCATCTTAGTGGTGACAGTCTGGTGTCTTGATTGGTTGTCAATGGATACGACCATGAATGTAGGAAATTTCTATAGTCTGAGACTTGTCAGAAACCCAGCCATGATGTAGCCCTGTCTGATAACTCGACCACAATAAGGACTACATGAATGAGAAGATAACCTAGCCATGATGTCCTTATTGTGGTCAGGTTATCTTCTCTTACATGTAATGTCCCTCCTGATAACCAGCCATGATGTCCTTATTGTGGTCAGGTTATCTTCTCATACATGTAGTGTCCCTCCTGATAACCAGCCATGATGTCCTTATTGTGGTCGGGTTATCTTCTCATACATGTAGTGTCCTCCTGATAACCAGCCATGATGTCCTTATTGTGGTCGGGTTATCTTCTCATATATGTAGTGTCCTCCTGATAACCAGCCATGATGTCCTTATTGTGGTCAGGTTATCTTCTCTTACATGTAATGTCCCTCCTGATAACCAGCCATGGTGTCCTTATTGTGGTCAGGTTATCTTCTCATACATGTAGTGCCCCTCCTGATAACCAGCCATGATGTCCTTATTGTGGTCGGGTTATCTTCTCATACATGTAGTGTCCCCTCCTGATAACCAGCCATGATGTCCTTATTGTGGTCGGGTTATCTTCTCATACATGTAGTGTCCCTCCTGATAACCAGACATGATATCCTTATTGTGGTCAGGTTATCTTCTCTTACATGTAATGTCCCTCCTGATAACCAGCCATGATGTCCTTATTGTGGTCGGGTTATCTTCTCATACATGTAGTGTCCTCCTGATAACCAGCCATGATGTCCTTATTGTGGTCGGGTTATCTTCTCATATATGTAGTGTCCTCCTGATAACCAGCCATGATGTCCTTATTGTGGTCAGGTTATCTTCTCTTACATGTAATGTCCCTCCTGATAACCAGCCATGGTGTCCTTATTGTGGTCAGGTTATCTTCTCATACATGTAGTGCCCCTCCTGATAACCAGCCATGATGTCCTTATTGTGGTCGGGTTATCTTCTCATACATGTAGTGTCCCCTCCTGATAACCAGCCATGATGTCCTTATTGTGGTCGGGTTATCTTCTCATACATGTAGTGTCCCTCCTGATAACCAGACATGATATCCTTATTGTGGTCAGGTTATCTTCTCTTACATGTAATGTCCCTCCTGATAACCAGCCATGATGTCCTTATTGTGGTCGGGTTATCTTCTCATACATGTAGTGTCCTCCTGATAACCAGCCATGATGTCCTTATTGTGGTCAGGTTATCTTCTCATACATGTAGCGCCCCTGTCTGATAACTCGACTACAATAGGAACATCATGGCTGAGCTTCTGACATATCCCAAACCATAGAAAGTTCCTGCATTCATGGTCGTATCCACTGGCAACCGATCAAGACAAAACATCACTTCTCAGACGATTATACTAAATCTTTAACATTTTTAATTACTTATATCTGCAAAAAACGTTTAACCCTTAATGGTCTACAAATTTGCATATACCAGTAGTTATGTTCATGGGAAAACCACTTTAAGGGATACAAAGTGACTTTGGTCGGATAAGTCATGCAAGCAAAAAGTTTCTGCATCTTACTGTTGAACTGTTGAGTTTACAAATAAGACTTAGTTAATGACTTAGTAAATAGAAATTAAAATACAATCTTTAAAAAAACATGGGCAGGTCACTGGAAAGTAGTTAAACATGACTTGTATTATAATCCGGGATCACAAATGACACGACTGTCATCTTGCAACAGATCTGGATTATTTTGTCGTGGTGTCATCATGACTCCATTGGTAATTATAAGATGCTACATTAACACCTTAATGACACGCAACCAAAATCACTGCATACTCCTAATCTAAACTAGATCTACACGGCACACCGACCTGTCACTGGTCTGTTTAAGCTGTAATTGGGCTTTTAGAAAAATAAAGTACGTGCCCCACAAAAATATGGTCTTCCAACTGTTCCCTTTGATAAAGAACAAATCTACTAAGAAAATTACTAAATGTGTATGACAGAGCATTGGACTGACAGCTAGCATGTAAGAGGACAAATGTTGGGCAAGCAGAGCACAGAGCCCAGCAATCTGCAAGCACTCCCACACGCAACATGTCAGCAGAAACCATACAGTAGACAATGCAGTCGGCCCAACACAGGCCCTTCTATATAAACTTAGGGGCTGTTCACACGTAGGAATTTGACACTAATTTGGAGTTGGATTCCGCCTCTTATTGTTTTCAATGGGAGGTAGAGATCGCAGCAGGATGCTGAAAAAATAAGCCTCCTGCTCGATCTTGCCGAGGGCATCACGGCTAGAGACTCCCTGCTGACTAGGCCCATTCATCTGGATCTAATCAGCAGTGGAAAGCCAAATTCCTCTTCATTTTCCGCCCTGTGAACGGCGCCTTATCCCCTTAAAATCATCATTCAGTGTCTATTACACTTACACAGGGTAGTGAAGACCTTACAATGGTTACAGAAGGAGGGACAGCCTGCACGCACTTGGCCCTAACAAGAATTCACTGCTCCAGTGTAGCAACAGTAATAGTTCGTGCCCAACATGATGAATCACAAAAGATACACTTTTAAGAGAATCCCTCTAATCCTGCAACATTGTAACCAGATTATAAAACACTCCAAGATTAGGTTATGATCTCGCCACATTTGGAGTATACACTGAAAATGTTTCCATAAAGCCAGGTTCACCATTGCGTAGAGGCCCCAAACGCTGGCAATAAATCCTTTGAGTGTCACTAGTGTCTACAAGGCTAGGGATCCGTCACTGCCAATATTTTGGTTCTTATAATGAAGGAGGAGAATGGAAATACCTGCAGAGTTGTGAGCCTAGCCTGAAATGTAATGGACATAGTGTGACAAAACAGTGTCCTATAGATATACATTCAGTCAGTATACAGGAGGGAAGGGCTCGATTTCTCCTCACAGTCTGTACATGCCTGCAGACAACCTTCTCTGTACACAGCAGGCAATGAGAGGATTCCACAGTTTCTACAATGTGAGGAGAGTTGAATATGTACCTCTATATACTTGAAACTAAATCGTTGTGTTCTTCCTGATGGGATGTTAGTAGCAGCTTTCCTGACTTCCCTTTCTCGTACAGATTTCTCTTTTTCTGTGTTAGGGATCTGTTTAGCTGCATCATCCCTTGAATTTGCAGTCCAGTGTCCCTGGATCCCTTATATTATGGTCACCTCCACTTTTCTGAGCTATTTTAAAGTTGCTCCTGGCAGAATTACATGTAAAGAAATCCAGTAGTAGTATTAGTAATGGATGTGGGGGGGGGGGGGGGCAGACTGCCACTTATCGTACACGTCCCCAGTCTACGAGAGAAATGTAAAGAGTGCTGTAGCCATAATGGGGCTAGCAGCAGAGAAACTGATAGGATATCATGCATGAAGGCTTATACAGTCATAGATCAGACTGCCCAGCAAGTCCCTGCACATATTTCAACTTTTCATGCCAACTCAGGTACCCTTTAATCCTTATACAATGAGAGTTAATGGGTGACCTCCACAACTGTATGTTTTTATTTAAAGGGAGTCTGTCACCATATTAACTCAGCCCCACAGATTGATATAGGTGACCCTAACCCTACAGTGTTCTTTCCCCTTGTGAATCTGTGCCTCCAGAGCAAATGAGCTCTTTGGAGCAACATCAACGCCTCTGTTGCTCCAAAGCGCTCGTTTCCATATTGACAAAGATATGGAGGCATAGATTAACAAAGGGAAAAACACAGTTTGATTCAGGTGACCGCAGTCTATGTAACTGTGGGTTGGGCTGAGTTCTGGGGACAGACTTTAAAACCCCATGTGTGGTGATGCTGTGTGACAATATGTCAGTCTTGACTTCTCTTATTCACTTCTGCTGAAGAGTAAAACAAGCAAAGAAAAGAAGAAATTTGTATGATAACTGGACCATCTTCTTCCTTCTCCATCATCAAGCATCACCATCTTGTTCTGGCATCACAGCTCCTTCTCTTTGATACATTGTACTTACCAGGCTCGCTGTACCCATCCCTTAAGTACTGAATAAGGTAGAAGATGAAGCGAGGGATAACCAGCTCAGACATAACCAGCAAATCATGGGGCACAGTGGGAACACATGAGCTCGACTTTACGCTGTGTCTTTTGCAAAATCTGTAAGAGAAAGGAAAAGGCAATTGTCAAAACTGAATTTAGCACACTGTTGGCTTTCCCGGTATGTGCCCCGGGGCTGGAGATATCGGTGCCGTTAGTTTTCTGCCCATCGTCAGAAGGGCATTCCTGACAGTCTAGCTTGGCTGTGAGGAACGCCCCCGCCTGACTGTACTCGTCCATAGCACTCAGCTAGACGGTCAGGAACGCCCTTCTGACGATAGGAAGAAAACTAACGGCACCGATATCTCCAGCCCTGGGGCACATACCGGGAAAGCCGACAGTGCGCTGAATTCTAGCTGTATATAAAACTGCATGTGCCTGAGGACATGAAAGGTCCTCTTTAAATAATTATGACTAATGGAGCCCTGCATGTTTATTATAACATTGGAAACTATAAGTGACATATGCCACAATATTCCTATACACGTTGGAACCTTCCACCATAGGTTCCAAACACTGTGGAATGTCCTTGTATGACAGAAGATTCAAATTCAGTGTGAACAGAGGCTTAACCACAGAATATACTATTACTCTTTAAATCCATCAGAAGAGCCGGTCTGGATGGTAGTTAACAGTACGCAGACCACCATAGACAGCACACTGTGAGCCTACAGGACATTGTCTTTATTGCATATAAATCAATAAAATAAAGCATTAATCTACAATAAAACTCCTCCTTGGAATGTGATGGTAGACGGGCTCAGGTAACCCTCAAAGATCTTGAGAAGCTGACAGCTGCTACATGAAATTACTCTGCGTTTCTGCTATTCCCTCTGTAACATCTTGATCGAGAACTCGCTGGTTATCAGAGGCGGTGTGCCGGAGCGCTAAACCTGCTATTAAGGGAAGATTGAAAGGTAATCTCTTACACGGCTTTTTCCACCATCACTATGACAACACAAGGTCTTTTTGTGAAGTGGAATATGAAAATCATTTGGTTTACGCTGATGTTGTAGACAAACAGCTCAATGCGTCTGCCCTGGCAGCAAGCAGGCTCCGCCATGTCCCTTGTGTACTATTGGTATGAATTGCATGGACTGTAAGTGACACTATTGTTATATAGTACATGCTTGTATAAAGGGGATAAACGTCTGATACTGTCAAACATTAAAACGGGTTCTGGGGGAGAATGAGAATAGTTACCCCGCTGCTGCGGCTCTGGTACTTACTGGATCTCCACTACTTCCTAGTCCAAGCTGACGTAACAAGAAATGGCCATATATGCCCACTCAGCCAATCACTGACAACACACACAACACCCGTCCATTAGCCATAGACATGAATGTTAAAAAAAATAATGGATGCTTAAAGTCCGTTATTTTGAGTGGAAACTACTAACAGTAGTGTGAACGCCCCCTTATGGGTATGTTCGCACAGCAGAATATGGAAATAAATCTGAAGCGGATTCTGCCTCAAAATAAGTGCCAAATTCCAACTGAAATAAGACTCCATTGAATTCAATGGGAGGCAGACACTGATTTTTTTTATCCAGCAGAAAAAATAAGCATCAGGCTCGATCTTCAGGTGGATTCCACCTGATCACTCCCACTGAAGTGAACTGGAGGCAGAAAAAAAAAACCCCCACTGTGTGGCAAGGGCGGAATAGGACACAGAATTTGGTCAAGTGCAAAAATGCTGCTTCAAATTTGTGAAGCTGAATTTTTCAACTAGGAAAAATTGCCTCATGTGAACATGCCCTATGAGGGATTCGTATGACCAAATATTCCATTTTTGCAGGAAGATCACAGATCAGATTAAATTCTTTTTTTTTTGGAAAGGGGGACATGGGTGACTGCAACTCCTCCAGTGCACAACACTTTTCCCCACAGTATATACAACACATCGGCTACATGAAGCAGGCCCAGGTCACCGCGCTGCATGCCATCTCCTTTCTCTTAGGTTTCTTCACGCTACTATGATGCATGCTGGTGACAGCTGAGGAACTTAGCTGTAGTGTATAGGGAAGGGCAACATGGGAAATGGTTACCCCCCTTGTGAGTAAAGCAGTAGGCCTGTGTCTTTCTATGTCAAGAGGAGCACTATTTATGGTGCTGGGCACAAGAGCCTGTAAACACAAGTGAGCAAGCATTCGGAATAGGGAAGGTGACAAACAGGACGACCACAGAAGGGGTTTGGAGTTTCATTTTCTGATGTGTAATAGGAAAGAAAAGGTCCTGTACCATGGAAAGGGCAGCACCCCGCAGCTCTCACCGGGTATCTCAACTAGTAAAAACAGATGGGTGCAGAAACCTAATAGTTTATTGGAGCAGTGCGACTCCACGTTTGTACTAAAATCAGCGCCCATACCGAGCGCAGAACAAACGCCCATACCGACTGCAGAACAAACGCCCATACCGACTGCAGAACAAACGCCCATACCGACTGCAGAACAAACGCCCATACCGACTGCAGAACAAACGCCCATACCGACTGCAGAACAAACGCCCATACCGACTGCAGAACAAACGCCCATACCGACTGCAGAACAAACGCCCATACCGACTGCAGAACAAACGCCCATACCGACTGCAGAACAAACGCCCATACCGACTGCAGAACAAACGCCCATACCGACTGCAGAACAAACGCCCATACCGAACGCAGAACAAACGCCCATACCGAACGCAGAACAAACGCCCATACCGAACGCAGAACAAACGCCCATACCGAGCGCAGAACAAACGCCCATACCGACTGCAGAACGCCCATACCGAGCGCAGAACAAACGCCCATACCGAGCGCAGAACAAACGCCCATACCGACTGCAGAACAAACGCCCATACCGAGCGCAGAACAAACGCCCATACCGACTGCAGAACAAACGCCCATACCGAGCACAGAACAAACGCCCATACCGACTGCAGAACAAACGCCCATACCGACTGCAGAACAAACGCCCATACCGACTGAGGTCACTTTCTAAAACCCCTTTAAGGAACATATCTACCCTCACCAGCACATTTTATTCTCTCAAGAACAAACATGCAGCAACACTACCTTTTAAGGCTAAGTTCACACCCGCATCAGGAGTTAGAATTAAAAATTGCAGTTGAAGAAGTCCTGAATGCTGGACTTTTTTTTTTTTTTTTACCCAGGAAAATGATGGACACAGGAGCGGAAGTCCAACAGAACCCATTATAGACAACAGGATCTTCTGGGCTCCATAAGTTGTTCTGATCCTATAACAGAGGCTGTCCATCAATGTGAACATAGTCTTAATGGTTAAAAAAAAATAAAAAATGTCCCGCCATGTTGTATATCTCTGTTCTAACATTATGTGTAGTTATTCCCTTCCATCTGTCCTCTACTGGTTATGCTGGCCGAATAGTCTGCTGCCAGCTATCTCACATAAGCATCCATGTGTCCTGAATGAGGAGAGGGGAGGAAGCCATTACCAAACTCCTCTAGCAGTGACTCTCACAATAACATAGGATTGGGTAGTTGAAATCCACCTGCCTGAGCCTTAACTTTTCCAACATCTAAGTCGGGAGGTCCCCCATACACATTAGATGGTTGGCTGGTCCTGCAAAAAATGAATGGGGGAAATGTATCAATCCCTCTACACCAGTTTCTTTTGTGTGTTACTGGCGTAGACCTCTATTTAGGCACACGGGCATGCGACTGATTTATGAAAAGGCTGAAGCCTCTTCATAGATCAGTCGTGCCCTGCGCCAGTCAGGCCTTTATTAAGATTGGCCTATGAAAAGCCAGTCTTAATAAATTTGTCCCATTGGGTTCAGCTGACAACCATCTAATGCATAGGGCCAGTTTAATGACACACATTTGGTACATTGGCAATAAGTAGAGGAGAGAATACACTATGACAGCTGTATCAGACTACACAGGGCTTGTTTGTGCCTGTTACCAAGGAGACACATAGCCATGCATAGGAGATGAATACACTTACACAAAATGGAATTTGTAATTTAAGAATATTTGCACTGGTTTCATTTTAGATTTCCTATGGCGACACTGTGATCTTTGCCCATGCAACCTGTGTTGCAGCTACATAGTCTTAGGGTATGTCCATATGGGAAGAATACGCTGTGAATTGTCTGCTACAAATTATGGGTGGAAAATCCTGGCCATGTACTGTAGTAGCAAAATGGATGTAACAAAAGGGTTTTCCAACTAATTTTTACCGATGGCCTTAGGAAAGGGATTGTTGGGTATCCGACACCTGGTAACCCAGCAGATCGGCTGTAACCACAGCGCTCGTGTGAGCTCTGTGACCTCTTCATTGTTTACAGCGCATGCTGCCTGTTTACTAGGGGTCATGAAATGTAAATACTGCCCCATCCCATTCAACAGGACAATAGTGGAATTACATTGCAACAGATGGCGTACAATATAAACCGCAAAGAGGCCACGGCATTCATACTATCGCCATAGCCCCTTCAAACAGCTGATCAACAAGGATCTTGGGTGCCAGACCCCCAATGATTTCTTATAGATGACATGAGGATAGGTCATCAAAAAAAGAAAAAGTTGGACAAATCTCACAACCCGCAAAAAAAAAAAAAAATCTGCAGCAGAAATTTACCCACTGAGTATTTTTAATTCACAGCATCAATTTATGTAGCAGATTCTATTTTTGCAATTTTTCACCACTGCAGATTTTAGACGGATACATTGAAAAATCCATAAGTCCTGTACAGAGATAGAGGTGCAAAAGGATGAAGATAAAAATGCTCTCCTCCCCACAATGTCAACCACAAGAAAAAACACCGAGCCCTGGACTGCCTCGTGAAGCCACAAGACATCTACAAGTCACCCTGACTTTAATACCCAGGTACGCTGATTTCCATAAAGTCTCCGGAGCATTACAATAAGCAGATGTAACCTGCATCACTTCACACTGAGGAGTCAGCCTCCAGCAATGCTGACAGCTCGGAGGAGTCAACAAGTGGTGGATCACCATACTGATCTGGGTAGACTATTTGTAGGTCTCGGCTATTTATAGCCCCGTATCCTCCTACTGTCGCTGCTCAGGAGGTGAGGTTAGGCAACAGCACTGGCTTCTGTTTTCTGTACTAGACAGAAAAGTCTGACTCACATGAAACTTGGCAGAGACTTCTAGGCGTCTCCCAATAAGGGAGCAGGTGACCTATAATAACAGTGATATGGCTGCGAGGAGCGTCTAGTAGACAGCATGCAAAAGGTGCAGGACAATATGCATAATATAGATATCTATTACACAGAGATACATATGAAGCTGGACATGGATTTTGTGTTCCGTATATGATCAATTATGCATGGGGTAAGATAAATAATTGACACAGAGACATATACCTAGCTGAAATACAATGCACACATACACATATATATAAATATATATATATGTGTATGTGTGTGTATGTATGTATATATGTATCTCATGCTAGACTGACTAAGGTTTGCTTTAAAAATAAAATAAAAAAAAAAAAAAACACACACACACACAACGTGGACTCTTTATATATATATATATATATATATACACACATATAGATATATGCGTGTGGAAAATCAGCGGTGGTTTGTGTGAATTCCATCATGGCAAAAAAAAAAAAAAAAAGGTCACGTGATAGGACCTGGCACTCGGCTACCCCCAATAATAAGTAAAAAATACTTAACGGAAATTCCCCCTTAGGCTGAGGCCGCATGTTGTGGAAAATCTGCATTTTTTTGGTTGCAGATTTTTCTGTTTCCCAAAAGGAATGGGAAGTACTGTATATAGGAAACTCTTATCTTCCTTCTGCTAAATCTTCTCCTGGCTTTGGCTCAAAAAAATGCAGAAAAATCTGCAATAAAAAAATGCAGCTTTTCTGTAAGGCTTGGTCTCAGCCTAAATGGATCCAAGAATATCTGTACACATGCCAAAGCAAACAGGTACCATGGTAAAGAAGTTTTCCTCTAGGTACAAAGAGTTAATTTTAGCAACCAAAACAAGAGGTCCAATGATCTCTGGGTAGAGCCATGATGCACAGTCTGCTGCCAGTCACCAGGGAGTGGGAACTTCTGCAGCCAGATCTTAAATTACATTAGAGAACCTAAGAGAAGACACAAGATCTTGTCATGTTCACACTAGGAATAAGAACACTGCAGTACTTGCCCTATGCTGCGTGTGAGGCAATAAAGTGCTACAATTAGGTTCCTAAAGCCGGGGCCACGCCACATGAGACTGCAGCTGGCTAGCTACAGCGAACTACTAGCAGCGAACAGGCTGTGTTACAGTAGCATCATGTGGATAAGATCGGCAAGTGACTTATACTGTGGGCTGTAAACCCCCAGCATGACAATTATAGGCATGGGCTTTATCCATGTATTACAACCCTTGCAATACAAAGGTCAAAAGCCACAGGGGGCTAGGAGAGAAATGTACAGGTGAAATGTGGCAAAAAATACCTGATTTGGGATGTTTTTTTTGCTGCAGCAGCTTCCAGGAGGGCATGCTGCAGAATATCCCAAAATAGAGCAGCGGGTTCACATTGTGCTGCCCTAGCCTGGGCAGTAATCACATCTGTAGTTGAGGTGCAAAAAACTACACCAAAGAGACTGTATATGAGAGCAGCCCTATGTTATGTTCACATCTGCGCCGCAGTGTCCCTGTTCTGGTCCTCCGACAGACCAGAACAACGGACACACAAACCACTAAAACTTCAGACACCAACGGTGCTTGACAGACCCCACTGACTGAGTTAAACTGAAACCGCAGGACAAAGAAGTCTGACTTGCAGCACTTTTCAGAGGTCACTGCGGCAGAGTCTCCATATGAACCTTAGGGTAGCAGCACACGACTGTGTTACACCCGTGAAACTCGGTCTGTGTGTTAGCCAGATTTACCGGCTTGAACTTTGAGCTGGGAACAGACTCCTAGCATCCTAGTTATCTATGACGTTGGCAGTCCCTGCCTCCCACCATTATACTGTTCTGTACCGTAATTGATACGGGATAGTATGTCGCTGGGAGACCGGGACTCTTCGCATCAGAGATAACTATACTGCTAGGAGTCCTGTTCCCAGCACAAAGTTCAAGCCAGTAAATCTGGCTAACACACAGACCGAGTTTCACGGGTGAAACACGATTGTGTGCTGCTACTCTTAGTCTAGCCTGAGGACATGTTTATAAGACGAATCCATGGTAAAAATCTAAGAAAGACGATAAGATTTTTGCTGTGGATTTGTAGTTTAACATGCTGCGGATCTAGCCCACACACAAAATATGCAACTGGATACAACACAAACCACGTTGAAACATTTTTAGCCTTCAACATGACCCTATACGACTAGGTCTTCATTCACACCCGGTCAGTAGTATACAGAGGTATAAGTTTGGACCATTGCCTTATAGTTGCCTCTGACATGCACCACTGTACATTGCCCACAGGTTCCCAAAAACCTGGTATACAGCATGGTATACAGCATGGTATACAGTTTTACTGGATGCCTTGTACAGAATAGTGTTAATGTACACAGCAAAGATGTACCATTGGATGCCAAAAGAGTGTGAATAAAGGCCTATGGCCATCTTTGACATACAGTATAGTATAGGGTCATTTAAGACAGACCAGTTCTGGCACATTGAATTTGAAAATGAATTTGACAATTTTTAATGCTTCTGACTGACCATGGCTGTCATGGGAGTCAGAAGTTTGGCCTACCGTCTCAACAGCCCTGCTCCCTTATTACAGAACATCCAAATCTGCACCTATTACATGAATGCTACCTTAAGGCTGCATTCACACATTCAGGATATGTTGAGGATAGTGGCATGAATTCTGCACCAACATCTTCATCAAAGCTGCCAATATTCTGCCTCCAAATCACAAATAAATATATATATATATATATATATATATATATATATATATACACACACACACATATATATATACACACACACACACACATATATATATATATATATATATATATATATATATATCTCCACAAGATGAATGAGCATTTTCTTCCTTCTTACAGATGTGCAGCAGAATTTGAGTATCAACCTTGGATTTCTGCTGCGGATTGTCTTGTGAATGCATAGGAAAATCCATGATGTTGCACACAACATGGCACAGCCACAATTGTTCCCTTCCTCCTCTACATACAGGTCATGAGAATGAATAACCCCCTGACCGGGGAGCAGGGACCACCAGCCTAGCTGGGTTTGTTAGGCACGTGGGCAGGACAGCAGATTTCTACCTAGTCCCCAATATAGCCCCAGCTTGTAAAGGTGTGCAATGTCAGGTCACTCATCCTCCAGGTAAAACCCTGCGCTCTGCCACTAGCACATACAAATGCCAGAGTGATCACATACTGGATGCTCCACACGCTGGACAAGTCTTACAGGCAGAAAGAAACATTTCCTATTATTTTTCCAGACACTTCTAGTCCCACTTGACCTGGGGGTGACAGAATTGATATGTGAAAATGTAAGTGACAATTGTCAGCAAACACTTTGCTGGTATCCCGAAGGACCCGACTAACAAGGCAGAGCGAGGGCTGGTTCATTCATCTCTGCTGTGTATGACTGCCGTGCAGGTCATGCTGGGACATGTGGTTCACTTTGCTAGTACTGATGGCACAGTAAATACTAACAGTAAGCCAGTGAGTAATGTAATATAAGGACGGGCTGGATCTGCCATTTGTTACAGGGGTTATCCAGGGATTCGATCATCACCTCCAGGGTTTCGCATGTGACGGGTCCAGCAGTTACGGGCTTGTTCCAACCCCAGATCAGAACCAGCACCTGCCCCAAGTCTCTCCTCTGCCTTTTTCGCTGCTAGTTCTCTGTATCATGGGGTCGGGCTGACTACGCCATTCTCATAGTAAACCCAGCCCCCATGATACAGGTGACTAGTGGTGAATACAGGAGGGACTCGGGCGCTGATCTGGGGTCAGAATCAGCTCAGAACCCTTTGGTTTGTCGAATACAAAACCCCAGAGAATGTATGGGATGATAGACTCCCTGGAGAAAACCTTTACAGCACTTTGGAGAGACATCACCCCTTCTATAATGTCCATATGCCCTCAGTGACATCAACCTTAAGAGTCTGTTCACATCACGTTTGGGCTATATGTACGGAAAAAAAGAAAGAAAAAAAAAAAAAATTATGTATACAAACACACCCAGTGTCATACTATGTCATATGCCATTGCCCACTGTGACAACCACATATGGCCGCTATCCACCCACCATTGGGTGGCCAACACGTATTGTCTGTACCAGATGGCAAGGGGGTGCTCTGCTTCACCCACATGCAGTTCTACGTGGCAGCCACTACATGTACCGAATCTTGGTTCTAGGGCCAAACCCATATCCACTTGCATCTAACACCAGGGTAGGAGCCCTAACATTAAAATACTTGTTCCCTTTTAATACCCAGTATAAGTCATCACCAGCTGTCACATTTGGTGACCTCTCCTACAGGGTGTCATTTCGGTACATGCCTGCACGCTTCCCTTTATATATGAGATAGAAGAGCACACAATATTAAGGTATGCCTACATTATTAAGTTGTATTCACACTTGCTTCGGAGGCTTAGACGCAGTTTCTATGATATTTCATAGAAAAGAGAACGCAGCAGAGCAAAAGCCCAACACACCAAATAATAAGTCACTGGCGATTTCTGTCACGTGGTGGATCCGGCCCTACGCCATGCTTTCGGTTTATGACAGAACTGTGTGAACAGCGGCCAAACCCGTCAACAACTCTATCGCTGCCTCCACTGATTTCAATGCGATGTCTCAGACGGTACGTTCCCCGTTTACTCTTCTATACCAAACAGGACACCTGACAGATCCAGCTATAGTGACAGGAATCCATTAGGCCAAGTTCACACATTTTATCATAGGCGAGATCAGTCACATGACGGACACCAACGCCACCCAATGGACGCCACTCCCTTCCTCTGGGCAAATTTTTACGATCTTGGAAAACCTATTTTAATCTGCTCTCTGAGCAACATCATGGGTGTGAACAGCGCCCTAATCTCCCACCGGCGGTGGTCCAGAAATCACATTTACTTTGCCTATTGGTTGTCTGGCAGGGGTCGGCCGGTAATAGCACTTAAACTGCTGGCAGACTACAACCCCCAGCATGCCCTGACAGCTGCAGGGGGTTGTAGTCTCCCAATTTGGATATAACCTGATGATGGTGTGGTATGGAATAGCTGCAGCAGTGTGTCTGCTGGGAGTTGTAGTCCCCCGCAGCAGTGACAGGCAGCACTCACCCGCTCTCCCGCATGACATTGCTGTCCCCGCAGTCACACGCCCCCCCGGCCTGGCTGCGGAACATGTTGAAGTCATGGCCGGCATGTTCCCCCTGGTTGAAGCACTCGGCACACAGGGACATGCAGGGGGAGATGCCGCACGTCCGGCACCGGTACGCCACGAAGTTGGCCGTCCACACCAGGCCGCACAGAGTGGCGTTGTCATACGAGCTTACAGCCTGACAGAAGTCCTCGAACTTGTCCCCTCCGGCCAGCAGCGACCTGCACCAGTCCAGCGCCTCCCCGGCCGGCCGCTCCGCGCACAGCACCCAGTCCAGCAGCTCGTTCAGCTGCTCCCGGCTCCGCTCTGTCCGCCGGCTCAGCTCGCTCTTCAATTGGGCCGCTGTCGCCTTCTTATCCCGGCTGAGAAGCGGCGGCGGCTCTGCCGCCATGATGACTACTCGGGAGGGTTACTGGGATTTACTTTTGTTGTGTCTTCCATACATGGAGCACGTCTTCTCTCGCGAGATCTCCGGCGGCCCCTGCTGTCGGTTTTCCGGTACTACAGGTGTCAAGCACAGCTATTGGTTACAAAACGTAAAGCAGGCCAAAAAAAAAGTGACCTAGTAGCCCATAGCAACCACTCAGATCTCTGCTTTCATTTCCTAAACGTGCTTGTAAAAATGAGAGCTGGAATCTGATTGGTTGTTGAAGACTACAAATCCTGGCTTGAATTGGCCCACACCACCATGGGCCCCTGAGCTAGGTGGGCCCCCAGTATGGCACAATACACACACTGTACTTCATACAGAAACTCATTGTACAGTTTCTTAAGCAGGCAATGTGTCAGTGTAATATACCGGACAAACTATTTAATAGACTACCTACTGTAGAGACACATTGGGCAGCTGAGATGACATCTAGGTCAGGCCAACAGGTATCACCTCGGGCCCCATCTTCTCAATACCATTGCAGGAGCCCCAATAACCTATCATCATTTTAGCAGCAGTTAAATTTCCCTTGTCTTCTTTATCTGGGCCCAGACCGCCATAAAGGCTTGTTCACACCATGTCCGTGCACACAAGCTTCCTATCACTCTGATCTACTGTCAGGGACCTCCACATACTAATCATGCCCACGTTTGTGTCACAGCCTCCCTGTGATGATTCTGCTTAAGTGTGGTTATAACTCAGATGTATTTTGATCTCTGGGTATAGGATCTCCCTTCTTGCTTGCACTCATTCATACTGTGCGCAGCTATAAGCCTAGGTGCATATTGGCAGTAGTGGCCAGGCTGGAACAAAAGGGCTCCATTGTATTCCTATACAGCCCTGGCTGATCAAACAATAGTGCATTGTTCAAGCCTGGGCTGTTGATCAGATATGGCTGATAACAGTGTATCAATTCACTTTGTCTCAGCTCTATACAAAAGATCTGGACTTGATTGAATTAACTCATCAGACGTACTGTCGCCGGTGACCTCATTCTGGGAGGTGGCATAAAGGGTATAAAAGATGAGGTAAGAGGTCTGTGGGAGGAGATTATGCTATGGAGATTACACTATGGAGATCATGCTATGGAGACTTTGACGGAGATGCTACTATGAGCAGGCAGGTTGGAATGCTGCTGCTTACGATGATGAACCTACAAGAGACTGAGAGATATTACAGAGATACTAATGCTGAGATTTCTGTGAAAAGCATGCAGGCTGGATTATTGTTTTAATGCCACATGCTAAACGGCCTCCACTGGTTATTCACACATGACAGAGCATGTGTGAGTGTTGGACTACAGAACCACATCAAGGACATATGTGGTAAAGTAATTATTTCACCTTTTATCCCTTTTATTTTATTTGTACTGTATCTTGTAACTAGTAACTGTTAATGCTTGTATACATCTGCATATCTGTTCTGATCTGTATATGTTAGATGTTAATACCGACCCATTTAGGGGTTAATAAATATATAAAATTTAGAAAGCTTGTCTTGTATTTATCTGGTGAACCCGACATTCACTGGCGGTGAGTGTGGTTTTTATATGAAAGAAGACTCAGGGTGTGGCCAAAGCGGTTTGGCGCACTGAGGATCTTTCACATTGGTGGCAGCGGTGGGATCTTAGGATAAACAGCGTGTGTTGGTGACCTTTATCCCTCACATGCTGGGGATTATGGTAATCCTATGAGACAAGCTCGGTATTAAAGCAAGCATTAAGATACAGTGAAAGTTTGATACAGTGCTGTTCCCCTCCCTTATTCTTTTTATTCTATCCTATCTTTTATTTGGCAAATACCAGTGGATGGCTAGTGGGCTCAGAAGCAGAGCTCAAGAATTGTTGAACCAGGCTTTTGGAGATCCTGAGCGTATGGCTGAAATGGAGGCAGCCACAGCCATGCAGAGAATCGAGCAGAGTCCTGATTTTGGGGCTAGGCCAGGAAGTGCAGCAAGCAGCCCGGTCCCAAGGATTACTTCACCAGGAGAAACCATTAACCCCAGCCTTGTGGGGGGAACGGTTTCATACTGGCAAATGGCCCTGCAGCAAGTAGGCACCAGTGACCCTAACACATACCTGCAGGTGTTGCGCCGTTTTTTGGAAGCTGTAGATCAAGAACAAGAACGGCAGGCTGCTGAGCGACAGGCAGAGAGAGAGAGGAAAGCTGCAGAACGAGAACGTGAGGCTGCTGAGCGACAGGCAGAGAGAGAGAGGAAGGCAGCAGAAAGTCAGGCAGAGAGAGAGAGGAAAGCTGCAGAATGGGAACGACAGTTTGCTGAGCGACAGGCCGAGAGGGAGTATCAGCTTGAGCTGAAAAGGCGGGAAATCTCCCAGCAAGCGCAAACTCCAACAACCCTGCAGAGACCCTCAAGTTGGAAGGAGAAGCCAGGCCGGAGTTCACCACAGCCATCTGTCGTCAGGTCGGGTGAGACAAACTATGCCCCGGGTGGTCCCTCCCCTGTCCCAAGAACTCTGGGCACCCTAGTGACCTTCCCCAAACCCCAAGGGGAGGTGCGGCAGGGCCATGCCTGTAACCAGACAGGACATTTCAAGGAGGAGTGCCCCAACCGCCCTGAGAACTTCCCTGCTTCCCAAGCCACAGCAGGTGGCCCATCTGTGTATCTGGACGGGGGTGCAGGAAAAGGAATGCGGACTGTGGGACTATTGACTGATTTGCCTGCTAATGTACTGTTGGGAACTGATTTAGGACCTATGGTGTCCCAATATGGGGTGGGGAGAACCCCAATTTACTGTGATAAACTGTCTATGATTAATGCTGATAATGTGTCTGTCATATCTGCAGAGAGGGCCCGTAACCCCCTCTCTGAGATACTTCCCCTGGCAGTCAATGTATATGCTAATGAGTTGCCTTCAGCTGAGAGCAGGGAAGATGCAACTGAACTTCCTGCAACCCAGCTCAGCAAAAATGTTATTAATGCTTTGTGCACCCCCGTGCTAGGAGCCAATGAGACTAAGTCTGTAGACACACCCACATCTGCGGGGGTGTCGCCCTCCCAGCTTGTTAATATGTCTACCACAAATCTCATTGAGGCCCGGTGTGAATTAACAATTGCTAATGAAGGTACTGTCAATGTAATTGCCAATGCTTGTTGTGAAAGTGTACAGGGTAGCTCTTCTGAGTCACTGGAAGCGACTTCTACTATTTCGCCCAGTGTATCCGATGAGCACCCAACTGCTGACCATGTGCCAGGTGGTCAGGTAGGCTATGGGGATCTCATGGCCGATTCAGGTGAAGGACAGACTGCTGGTAGTGCGGTGTTAGCCCGCAGCCAGAGTGCTACAAGGGTGGAGGGCGTTCCGACCCTTGAACCGTTACCTACACCACCTGGAGTCGGTCGTGAGACCGCCATGACTAGCCTCACTCCCTTGAAGCCAGAGGAGTCCGGCCGGTATGAGACATACACGTCTCTTCTGTCCAGTTCTATTCCAGGAGCGCCCATGGCCCAAGTGCAGATGGCATGGGGTACTGGAGATGTGATCCAAGAAGAGGGTATGTCCAATGTATTACCTGTCAATGTATTGTGGGGGGATGTTTTGGGGAAGCATGATCTCAGTCATTTGCCCAAGGTATCACCATCACCCACCCAAGTACAGGAGAAACAGGATGTAGATTTGGAAGCAAAGGGGGAGGTGCAGAACCCCCTAGAACTCTCCCAACTAGCGGCTAGTGTGGGGGAGACCCTGAGAGAGCAGGCCAAGGGTAGCCAGGAGAGCAGAGATTGCCGGGATGGGATCTCTGGAATGGTATCCCAAGGGCCTGAGGTCATGAGTGTAAAGCTACGGGATGCCCACACTCAGAAAGCAGACCCAGAACAGGCAGGAGGTAGCCAAGTGTACGTGGCTCAGAGCCTGGGCCTTAGAAGTGTCCCTAGTCAGACTAGAGAGACAGAAGGGGCCGGCAGCTATGTAACATGCACCTCTCTTTTGTCTCACTCCAGCCAAGAGTTCAGAGATGCTGTCCAAGCTGACCCTAGTCTGGACATATTGAAGGCGCGTGCCGCCCAACCACCCTTAGAGTCTGACAAGGCCCGAGTCTGCTGGGACCCCGGGGGGAGGTGAGGAAGCCTTGGAGCCAGAGCCTGAGAAGCTAGAGGCGGAGGTGCTTTCAGAAGAGGGGCGTAGGCCCCTACTTCCTGCAAGCCCCATCTAAAGGGGGAGGTGTGATGATTCTGCTTAAGTGTGGCTATAACTCAAATGTATTTTGATCTCTGGGTATAGGATCTCCCTTCTTGCTTGCACTCATTCATACTGTGCGCAGCTATAAGCCTAGGTGCATATTGGCAGTAGTGGCCAGGCTGGAACAATAGGGCTCCATTGTATTCCTATACAGCCCTGAATGATCAAACAATAGTGCATTGTTCAAGCCTGGGCTGTTGATCAGATATGGCTGATAACAGTGTATCAATTCACTTTGTCTCAGCTCTATACAAAAGATCTGGACTTGATTGAATTAACTCATCAGACGTACTGTCGCCAGTGACCTCATTCTGGGAGGTGGCATAAAGGGTATAAAAGATGAGGTAAGAGGTCTGTGGGAGGAGATTATGCTATGGAGATTACACTATGGAGATCATGCTATGGAGACTTTGACGGAGATGCTACTACGAGCAGGCAGGTTGGAATGCTGCTGCTGACGATGATGAACCTACAAGAGACTGAGAGATATTACAGAGATACTAATGCTGAGATTTCTGTGAAAAGCATGCAGGCTGGATTATTGTTTTAACCCCTTAATGACCGGGCCATTTTTTGTTTTTGCATTTTCGTTTTTCCCTCCCCACATTCCAAGAGCCATAACTTTTTCATTTTTCAGTTCACAGAGTCACATGATGGCTTATTGTTTGCAAAACAAATTGTACTTTGTAATGTCACTATTCAATATTCTGTGCAATGTACTGGGAAGCTGGAAAAAAATTCAGAATGCGGTGCAATTGGAGAAAAACTGCATTTGCGCCAAATTCATATGGGTTTAATTTTTACACCATTCACTGTGTGGTAAAAATGACATGTTACCTGTATTCTGTGGGTCAGTACGAACACGGCAATACCAAATTTATATAGTATTTGTAATGTTTTGATACCTTTTAAAAAATTAAAAACTTTGCTAAATAGAAAAAAAAATTTTGCATCGCCATATTGTGTCACCTGTAACTTTTTCATATTTACATGTATGGAGCTGGGTAAGGCGTCTTTTAATGCGGGACAACATGACGTTTTTATTGATACCACTTGGGGAAAGATCTGATGGTTTGATCACTTTTTATTCAATTTTTTATAGGAGACAAAGTGTTGAAAAAAACGCTATTTGGCCATTTTGATTTTTTTTCCCCGCTACGCCGTTCACTGTATGGGATAAATATTTTAATAGTTCGGGCATTTTGGAGCGCGGGGATACCTAATGTGTTTATGTTTACTTTTGTTTATTTACTTTTATATCTGATCTAGGGAAAGGGGGGGTGATTTGAACGTTTGTGTTTTTTTAAATTTTTACATACTTTTAAAAACTTTTTTTTTTATACTTTTACTTGTATGATCAGACTCCCTAGGGCAAAATGCCTTCACTGCTATTAGACGATGCCTCTGGCATCGCGTAATAGCTATACTGTAATGACAGGCCTGGGAGCCTTCAATAGGCTCCCGGCTGTCATGGAAACCAAGCGCCGCCCTCCGGAGGGCGGCGATGAGGTAAAAATGGCGGCGCCCTTGTCGGCTCCGCAATTTAGACGCCGAGGTCGCGTTTGACCGCGGCATCTAAAGGGTTAACAGCCGTGATCGGTGCAGGCACCGATCGCTGCTGTTAGCTGCGGGTCCTGGCTGTATTATACAGCCAGCACCCGCGGTGTATGGAGAGCGCTCAGCTCCTGAGCGCTCTCCATACATCGTCATGCGACGCAGGAGGTACTATTACGCCCTGCGTCGTTAAGGGGTTAATGCCACATGCTAAACGGCCTCCACTGGTTATTCACACATGACAGAGCATGTGTGAGTGTTGGACTACAGAACCACATCAAGGACATGTGTGGTAAAGTAATTATTTCACCTTTTATCCCTTTTATTTTATGTGTACTGTATCTTGTAACTAGTAACTGTTAATGCTTGTATACATCTGCATATCTGTTCTGATCTGTATATGTTAGATGTTAATACCGACCCATTTAGGGGTTAATAAATATATAAAATTTAGAAAGCTTGTCTTGTATTTATCTGGTGAACCCGACATTCACTGGCGGTGAGTGTGGTTTTTATATGAAAGAAGACTCAGGGTGTGGCCAAAGCGGTTTGGCGCACTGAGGATCTTTCACACTCCCCTTGAAGAATCCCTCCTTGACTATAAGCTGAAGACCAACTGTACTTTTGCTATTAAAGAGTTCATTTTCTCCTTTCTGACAGTGGAAGGCTGTGTATCATAAATCTTCTTACTCCAGTGCACCAGGGCGCATACTTTTACAATGCACAGACTGCCAGCTATTAAAGGACATCAGAAAGGAGTTCAAATAAGTCTATTGAACTGTAATGTGTTGAGGGTGACCTGTGGGTCCCCTATTTTCTGGAAATGGTTGCAGCTGCCACCACTGTGACCCTCTATAGTTATTCCATTGTCCATAGGATTGATGATAACTTACTGATTAGTAGGGGTTCCTGCTGAAACCCCCACCAATCCTGATAACAGGGGATGTTTTACTCCCGTTGAGAATGTAGCCACAGTGGATGTAGACGAACCCTGGCTCCTTTCATTTCAACCCAGCGTAGGAGATAGCTGACTGGTGTACTTCAGCTACTTCCAGCGGTCCCATTGAAATGAACAGAGCGAGGTGTGTCTGTGCCCACCACATCTACATTCTTAATGAGCGTAAAACACCCCCCTTCTCAGGATCGGTGGCAGTCTCAGCAGTCAGAGCCCATTTGACCAGCAATTTATCCTCTATTCTATGGAGAGAGGATACTTTTTTTTTTTTTGTGGTGTAACCCTTTTCATGAGAACTAGGCTAGGGCTACATGGCAACATTGCCTGTGACACACAACACATAGCCAAAGTTTGCAGTAATTCTGCAAGAAAACCAAACCTTATGGATTTTTTTTTATTTTTTACAACTCTCGTGCCATGCTCATGTTGACTGGTAACTCAATGGCATTCACATTCACATACTTCAGACAAAGGTAGTGCTAAACTGCATCTTTGTAGCTGTGGATAGGTGACAAAGAGCTTGTAAACTTGTTCCAGTCCCTTTAAGCAAATACTGGAAATGACTTCTGTTTTGCGACCCTAGAGCTGCACCAAGTGCTTGTTGACCTGTTATTATTGCCAATAAGTGCCCCCAGAAGGATAGACTGTAACCATGGCACTGTTTCCTCTGTGAGAGGTTGTAACCATCATTCTGTGTGCCTCTGTAAGAGACTGTAACCCCAATGCTTTGTGCCCTGTATAAAGGATTGTAACCATAGCGCTGTCCCCTCTGTGAGAGACTGTAACTCATACTTGCCAACTCTCCTAAAACATCCAGAAGACTCTTAAAACAAGGAGTAACCTTCAGCAAGAGATGGCGGTTCTCCCACATCCACCGGGCTCCCTGTAATTTTTTGTATGATGTGAGCATGTTATGTTATCATATCACAAAAAGGGGTGGGACAGGCACATTTTTGGGGTCCTGGTCTCGCAAAAACTTTAGCTGCGCTCTTCACACTGTTCTCCTAGACCAGTGGTTCTTAACCGGGGTTCTATCGAACCCTAGGGGTTCGGTTAGTCGGTCTCAGGGGTTCGGCGGAGCCTCCGCCACGGAGGTCAAGACACACCCGACTCATTATGTAAATTCGTGATGACACGCCCCTCTTGGCCATCACTTGCTGCAGATGATCACGTTACATTAATTGGCCAATCAGTGCTGCGGGGAATTTTGTGTGCTCAGTAGTCACCGTATGACTGTCGTAGTCGTACGTTGTGTGCTTTCTTTCTTAATATTTTAATCCATACTAACTATGTCGAGCAAAAAAAGAAAATGGTCGGACGAATATGTACAACATGGATTCAAATGTATCACGGAACGTGATGGGAGTCAGCGTCCTATCTGCATGATTTGCAATGCTAAGTTGAGCAACTCTAGTCTCGCACCGGCAAAACTGAAGGAACACTTCTTGAAGATGCATGGAGATGGGGAATATAAGAACACAATGCTTGCTGAATTCAAGGTGAAAAGAGCCAGATTCGATGAAAGGGCCACTCTGCCTGCTCTTGGATTTGTACCCGTGAACAAACCGATCCTCACCGCATCGTACGAAGTTGCTTACCTGATCGCAAAGCAGGGCAAGCCGCACACCATCGGTGAAACACTCATAAAACCAGCAGCGTTAAAGATGGCGAATCTGATACTCGGAACAGCGGCTGAAGGTAAATTATCCCAAATTCCTCTTTCAAATGACACCAGTCCGGCAAAATTCAGCCTTGAACTCGACGAGACCACAGACGTTTCTAATCTAAGCCAGCTTGCTGTTTTCGTGCGCTATGTGAAAGACAACATGATAAAAGAAGAGTTTTTATTTTGTAAGCCTCTTACTACAACAACTAAGGCAGCCGATGTGAAGAAGCTTGTGGATGACTTCCTCAGAGACAACAATCTTTCATGGGATATGGTTTCTGCAGTTTGTACGGATGGAGCTCCAGTCATGCTGGGAAGAAAGTCTGGTTTTGGTGCACTAGTAAAAGCCGATGCACCACACATCATTGTTACGCATTGTATTCTGCACAGGCATGCGTTGGCAACAAAAACCTTGCCTCCAAAAATGGCAGAAGTATTAAAACTGTAGTGGAATGTGTAAACTATGTGCGAAATAGTGCTCGGAGGCACCGCATCTTCAGTGAGCTGTGTAAAGAAATGGGCTCTGAATTCGAGGTACTCCTGTACCATTCTAATGTTCGGTGGTTATCCCGGGGACAGGTGCTGAATCGTGTTTTTGCCATGCGTGTGGAATTAGCCCTGTTTTTGCAAGAGCACCAACATTGTCATGCAGATTGCTTCAAAAATCCTGAGTTCATTCTCATTTTAGCGTACATGGCTGATATATTCGCAGCTCTAAATCATCTCAATCAGCAGATGCAGGGTGGTGGAGTCAACATCATGGAAGCAGAAGAAAACCTGAAGGCTTTTAAAAAAAAAACTACCATTATGGAAACGACGAACAGAGAACAATAACTTTGCAAACTTTCCCCTTCTGGACGACTGCGTAAGTAAGATCGAAGATGTGTCTGGAATCGGAGACATTTCTGTATCCATGGAACTGAAGCAAACAATTGCCACGCACTTAGATGAGCTTGCAAAGTCTCTCGACGGATATTTCCCTACAAGAGAGTCATATCCAGAATGGGTAAGACAGCCGTTCACGTTTACTGTTGAGACAGCAGATGTCAATTATGAATACCTCGACTAAATCATTGAAATTCAGCAGAGCCAGGTTCAACAGCAAATCTTCAGAACAACAACACTCTCAACGTTTTGGTGTCGACAGTTGGAAAAGTACCCAATTATTGCTAAGAAAGCCCTGGGATTTTTTATACCATTTGTTACAACATATCTCTGCGAACAATCCTTTTCGAGGATGCTGGACATAAAAACAAAGAAAAGGAACAGACTTTGCTGTGAAAATGACATGAGAATAGCACTTGCCAAGGTGAAGCCACGCATATCTGATCTGGTCTCTCAAAAACAACAGCAGAAGTCACACTGAATTGCAGGTATGTAATTTGTTGTGAGTTCATGCACTGTGTTGGTTTTGTTCTTTGATCAAGGTGATGTTCATGCACAGTTCATTTTGTGTACCAGTAAAAAAACATATACCTATGTCTTGAATTTGCAAAAAATCACATTTGATTTATCACTAAAGAAGGGTTCGGTGAATGTGCATATGAAACTGATGGGTTCGGTACCTCAAACAAGGTTAAGAACGACTGTCCTAGACATTCAAGCATGCTGTGACCATCATTGTGCCCTCTGTTATAGACTGGAACTATCACGCTGTGTGCCCTATATGAGAGACTGAAACAATAGCGCTGCGTCCCTTCTATTAGAGACTGTAACCCAAGTGCTGTGTATCCTCTAGGAAAGACTGTTCAGTTGCCCATAATAACCACCAAGTTCTGTATCCTTGAGAGATGCTGAAATTGCCTTGTACGTAAGACTGAATTCACTTCAGCGCTAAAGTTTTCCATTATTCTGATCTGTCAGAGGATCAGAAATATGGAAACAGTGTTTGTGAAAAAGCCCATTCATTTCAATGGTCTTACAAATCTATCACTTTAGCTCTTTTATGTTGGATCTCTATTATTTTTGACAAAGAAAATAGAGAAGGCAGCTGCGCTGTTTTCCAACAAAAGAAGAAGGGAGGATTCCTTTTTTTTTTCACATCAACCAAATTGCAGACAAATATGTTACGATAGTCTTCTATTTTAGTCATTATTAAGGAACACTTTTTCTGTTTGTTTTTTTAACTAGAATCAGGGAGAAAAAATTAGTGATGCTAGATCATCTGTACTAGCAGCCTCCATATGCCTGCTCCTATTACTTGTATAGGTGCAATGCTGCACATGCCGCAAGTCCATTAGCAGCTTACAGCACTCAGAGGCTACCAGATCAGATGACCTGTGTGGGGCGTTGGGCCCTGACAGATCCTGTGGATAAGTCATCACTCTGAAAATTCACTTTAAGGTTCTGTTCACTTATGAGATAAAAAATGTTATATGCAGCAAGATGACTGTGTCTTTGAGCTCCTCATTCACTCCGTTCCTTATTCTCCTCCCCTCCCCTCCTCTCTCCATAGACTTCTATAAACTGCATCCAGTCTGAGCAGTGAATTGAGCAGTTTAGGATAGAGGATAGAGGAAGAAGTAGGAATAGAGGCTTATCAGTGGAGAAAGAAGTGTAACCCCTGCAAGGAGCACTTTGCATACAGCAGATGCTGCAGTTAATGCCAAGCCAGGACCCATTACAGCAGACATCAGCCATTTTATACTGAGGGACAGTGGATTACATTTCCCTACACCCCTTACTCCAGGGGGTAGAGTATCAGAGAAAGGGACTGATTGGCTGAGCAGGGAATTATGGGAAAGGTCTACAGAAAAGAGAAGACAGGCAGCCACATGGGCTGCAGAAGGGGCTTCTTCCAGCAGCTGCCAGGGGGCACATAGCTTGGCCCTGGGTAACCCAGGACATAGAGACAGTCCTGCCAGCCCACCAGCTCACTATGAGGGAAGAAGCAGCATCCCTGCAGCAGCAGTATCACCTGTCCACAGTGATCAGACTCCCAAAAGGTACCCAGGGCCGCATCCAAGAAGACTCCTGCCTCATACTCCATTAGTATCCTGTCACCTGAAAGCTGCAGCACCCAGTGAGACTCCAGGCTGGAACCAGATTCCCTACAAGAGTTAGTCAGTAGACTTTGCTGGAATTTGCTGTACTGCTGTTAGAAGGTTTATGAGAACCGTGGTAGAAAGGATCTGCTGTGTCTATAGTGCACCAACATTTCCTGAATGCGCGCCATCGTCCGCAGCAACTGGGTCCCAACGGATGGACTGTTCTGTTTATTGCTGCAGCCATTAGTAATTCTGCATTGGGTGATGTTACTTAGGAGTGCAAGCTGTTACCTGCAGTATGAGTGCATGTGTGTGATGACTATCATCTGTGGGTCACTATCTTAACCCTGTGCTATTCCCTATAGTTTATTATACCCGCCAGGCCTGGCACATAGTCCATTCCTACCACTAGAGGGTTAATACTATAGGATGTACCCGTGCATTGTCATGTGAATTACTGAAACATTTCTCTGTTCACATTTTATTAAGTTTGCCCTTGTTTACCCTTCCCATAATAAACCAGTTAAGTAGTTTCACCCTCAACATTTGTGAGTGTGTACTGAGCTTAGGTGGGGGTTTCCCGAGTAGAAGAGGAAGACCCTCCTGAATTCCTATAGAGCTCCTAGCAAGATTCGGGTGGAGGCACTGCGCCATAGCGAGGTGAGAACTACAACACACCCTGTCTACAGAGGTCGGCCCAAAGGGGTGTTACAGAAGTATTATAAAATTTCTTATATTGGCCCGTACTTTATGAAAAAATGGAACAACAGTTTAAGACACAATGTTACATATATGTTACAGCATTTTCTTTAACATCATAAAATGAGTGTAGTGCTATTTCAAGGTACATTAAGTGTGCACAGAGAACTCAGACAGAAGAAATTGTAACTTAAACTGAGTTTTGTTTGAGAATAGATCCAAAATTTCTACCACAATTACATTGTAAGTCAATCACAATCAAGGTCCAACCCTTGTTGACAATCATACAGACCAACCATTATATATTTATTTCACCAACATATTTTGCAGCAGTGTACAGGTTGGTATCACTCACATCATTCTCTGTCCCATTAGGGCTCAATCTAAATTTCTAAATACAGTTCGCCCATGTGTACTAATGCACAGAGTCCACTCCAAGTCTAGGTTCAAGGAAATCACCATTCCTCTAGACATTCAAATTGAGTGAAAACTGCATTAGCACCTCAAGGGGCAGTCGAGCTAAAGCTGCACACAGTTGTCTTCGTCCTGTATTTTTATTGTATTTACATTATGATTGTTCTTTCTTCCCAATCTTTTCTAGTAACTTTTTCACCCTTGGATAGCAAGCTACCAATACTATATAAACATCTAGGTAACAGGTCAGCCTTTCTTGGCATGGATTGCTAAATTAAAACTTATTTATATAAATATAATTTGCCTGTGGTGTGGTAACGCACAAAGAACATTCTGTGGCAATGTAAAGATTGTCATCAGTCACATCAGTCCTTGTCCCCATTAGGTCTCACAATCTAAACTTACATATATACAGTTCACCCATGCAGTGCTAATGCACCACACAGGGTCTAGGTTTAGAGAAATCACCATCACTCTAGACCTTCAAGTCTTAAAACTTATTGTGACATGCTAACACATAACACTGCAGCACTGTACAGATTGTCATCACTGATATCAGTTCCTGCCCCTATTAGGGCTCACAATCTAAACTTCTAAATTTAATTCACCCATATTGTGCTAATGCACACCAGGTCGCCTATTACCCTTATGTTATGTTATAAATCTCCACTAACCAGCAAAAGTGCCCTTTAATGGGTTACTAACAATGTTATTGTAAAATTCAAGTGGTAAAGGATTAGCATAAAAAATACTTTTATTCAATATGATAAGTATCCCATCTATTCTTCAGGTTGGGTCTGCAGCATCAAATATTCATAGCAAATTTGTTCCGATTCAAATGTGCCCTTAAAAGTTGTTTATCATACTCTGGGGTCTATTCAGGCCACAAATTATAATAACTGAGGGCAGTGAAGGGTGTTAAAAATAAAAAAAACATCACTCACCTGTCCTAAACCCCAGCCTAGCAGTTGCCAGACTTCTGATACCCCTCTTCATGATGCCACTCAACATCCATGTCATCACTGAGGCCTGTGATTGATGTGGAGTCCAGATGTCAGACCCCCACCGATCAGATACTGATGACCTATCCGTGGAAAGGTCTTTAAAGGGAACCTGTCACGGCAATTTGGGACACTAAACCACCCACACCCCCTGTAATAAAGCTATCCGTGCCCGCTTTAAAAATTAAAAAGCTTTATCCTCCCCCTGCCACTGTACTCCTTGCACCAGCGCAGTTCTTCACTGAATCCAGAGGAGTACATCTCAGCTTCAGTGTGCATACCCCATACCTCCGGTACTTGCGCAGTGAAGTTGGGGTGCACGTCCCCAGCTTCACTGAAGAACTGCGCAGGCGCCGAGAGCACCAGGGATGAGTCCGATGAGACTCATCTCTAGGTAAGTATAAAGGGTTATTTTTTTTAATTGTGGCCACAGATGGATTTAAAACAGTGCAATTTGGGACACTAAACCCCAGTCTATAAGGACATGTGGGTGGTGTAGTGTTTCAAATCGACCTGACAGGTTCTCTTTATTATCCAATACACATGCAGTCTAAGATAACCCTTTTAATACAATATACAAACAATAGTCCCTCTAGTGGCCAATGGTGAAAGACATTAAAAATGATTTCATAATCTTTAATATTTCCTGAAAGGTGGAAAAAAATAAATTCTATGAAATTAATAAACTATTATTTACATGAATAGAAAAGGGTATGTTTTGGTGACACCTTCCTTTTAGGAGCTCTCTATAACCAGTGGTGAGGTTTACTATGTATAATACAGGTGACAGATTCACTTTTAGCCCATGACAACTCAGAAGGATGTAAATCCGAGATGTGGCACTGCATCTATCAGATATTTATGGAATATCTTATGGACTAAGATGAGAATACCCATTTAATATACTGTCTACAGTAAAACAATTCGGGCTGAAATGGTAAAATAAGGGCCGATATTGTAGTTTGCATTTCATGGGGGTAATTGAGGCAGGAAATTCCGGTTGCAAAGCTAATTTTTAGTTCATATCTATTTATATTCAATAAAATCTGCTATAATTGGCAATATTGCTAAATAGTTTAGGAATTTGTGCAGGTTCTTAATGCTGTGCTAGGTGCAATGACTCAGCAATACTAGATAAAGTGACAGCTGAGTCATCATCATTAGCATAAAAGAACTATACAATGCACAGCAAACATTATACTTAAAGGGGTTGTCCATGGTAAATTTGAAGTACACAGTAGTGACATCTTCACATGGTACAGACTCTGATACTGATTCAGCCGCAGAGTCTGCAGCTTGAGACTCCCTGTTAATTAGGTCCATTCATCTGGGCCTAATCAGTAATAGAAAGCCGTAGCAGAATGCAGATGTCTAGCCACAGGATTCCATCACAGGGAGGGAAGAAAATAAAGAGGAATCAGAGGTGGATGTCTGCCTCAAATTCCTCATCATTTTCTGCCGTGTGATCATACCCTTAAGGCACCATGTTGTGAAAACACAGCATTTTGGACAAGGTGGAAACGTTGTGTTTTACAGTACCTGCAAAGTGGATGGGATTCTGGCTAATCCCATCCACACATTGCAGAAAAGCTTTTCACTTTCTTTAAAAAAACGTGATGCATTTCTGCCGTGGTTTTTTTCCACAGCGTTTTTTTGTTTTTGTTTTTGTGGCGTCTCTCTACGTGGTGCCTTAGCCCTAAAGGGGTATTCCCATCTCAAGGATCCTATCTACACTGCTATCTTATGTAAATTCAAAAGTTTTCCTAAATACTGCTTCGTTTGCCTGCTATTTTACCCTAGGTTCACACTAGCGTTGTGGTTTCTGCTCTTCAGGTCCGCTTGGAGACACTTAAAAAGCAGTTACCGGCGGAAACCCCATGGACTATTATGGGGTCCGCCGGGTTTCTGCCCAAAAAATGCCGAGAGAAAAGTCCTGTTTGCAAGATGTTATGTCCGCCCCGTTCGAACTTCTGCGCCATCCTCTGACTGCATTGTATGGCGCAGGAGGCGTGCCCTCTCATGATTACCTGCTCCTGGACTCTGGTCATTTTGTGTTGGCACAGTTAGGGTTACTTTTGTGTGCTTGTGATTGATAGCCTATCTACCAATCAAGCCTGGGGCGGGTTCTGGACTTCCTTAAACAGGTCATCAGCCCACACATGTTTGCTGGCTATTGTGTCTCTGACTGTGCTAAGTGTTTGTCCTTCTCCTTGCTCTTGGTTTATATTACTGACCTCTTCTTTTTGGCTTTTGACTTCTCTTTGGATTTCGATTTGGTACTGTTTGTCTCTCTGGTTTGAGCTCGGCTTGCTGACTCCTCTTCTGTGTTGTTTTGTCTTGTCCTGTTCTGTGTAACACTTATCCAGATTAGGGACTGTTACCCAGTTGTCCTCTACCACCTAGGGTAGTGAGGCAAGTAGGTAAGGATAGGGGTTGGGTCAAATTTAGAACTCACTGTCTCTGTCATTCCCTTCCTTCCAGGTTATAGCAGCAGCCCCTGAGGAATTGCTCAACAGGCAATTCCCTAACACAAGACTTTTCTCTCCGCATTTTTCAAGTGGAATGGGGGACAGAATCCCCGAACGGTTACACAGCGCAAGTGTGACTGTAGCCTTAGATTATGCCTCCCATTGTTCCTCCCTACACATTGTTTCCTTGGTCCATGTCCTGTCCTGTGATATGTCACTGCTCTCTGGGGGGGCTGAGTTCTCTCTCTGCTCTGCAGTCAGGACAATCAGGTCATCTAATTGCAGTTTGCTGATAAAGGCTTCAGGGATTTGTGTCTCTCTGGAAACACAAAGATAACATTGAGATTACTGCAAGTCCATTGTCTGAGATCATGTAAGTGTTTTCCAAACCTATGTAATGTAATATATATTTACTGTACATATTATTTCATCTGCATTTATGCTAGATTTCTAGTAATCATAATAAATAATCTCTCATGGTAAAGGCAATGTCTATATCTATTGTGATACTTCATAGTGTCCTGTTCATCAAACAGTCATAGCCACTCTCCAGCTTGTGGAAGAACACGGAAAGCCAGAAAAGCTTCTGAGACAGGGAGATGAGAAAACCCCTTTAATTTCCTATGAGAGGCCTGAATGCCCACGATTAGCAAGAGCTCTGTTCACTGGCATTATCACCGGGTCTCCACTGTGCATAACACATTATTTAAAGACCCAACATACTATTACAGCAGATGTCAGGAAGGAGTATAATAATGTATATTATAAGTACGGAAATGATTTACTACAGTAAAGCATAAGGTTTTTTTTTTTTTTTTTGTTTGATATATACTGTGGGGGCAACTGAAAGGGGACATAAAACATATAATGCCTCCTTAGTACCCACCGATTATAGTGCCCCCTTTGTTGTCCCCGGCACTCCAGTGTCCACCACCGCCATCCATTTGGGTGCGCCGTCACTTTGCCTCTGGAAGTCCTGCGCCAGATGTGACCGCTGAGTTCACTGATTGGCCACTGAGTGACTGGAAAGGACGTCCTGTGATGGCCGCAGGAAAGGACCTGGTGATGTCACTCACATCACTCATAGACATCACAGGACTTCCAGAAGCGAAAGAAAGGAGCGTGCCCAAACGGACAGCGGCGGTGAACACCCAAGCATTGGGGGCAGGTGAATATGATTTCTTCTGTTATGTTACACAATCTCCTCTGGGATTTGTCCAATTCCTGGACAACCCCTTTAACCACTTCCGTACCGCCCATAGACTATATACGTCCAATGGGTGATTGTCTAGTTCTGCAAGGACGTATCGGTACGTCCAAGCAGAACTCAGTAGCTGCACGAAATCAGGGAGCCGGCTGTAACTTCAGCCGAGGCTCCCAGAGGGAAGACAGGGAAGGTTTATTACCTATGGGTGTGGGCGGTCATGTGATCTGCCGGGTGCAGCATCTGCAAGAGCTGCTGGGTCCTACAGGACCCAGATCAGCTCTATAATATTGCTGAAATAACGTGCAGGAGGCTGTATTCCACCTGCAACTCAGGCTAAATGTACCGGCCCCAGTTACAGGGGAAATCAGCCTCCCCAACAACAAAAAAAAAAGTGATCAGATGTCCCCAAAGGTCTATTATGACCTTATGGGGACACAATGTAAAAAATAAAAAAATAAATTAATAGAAAAGTAAAAAAAAAAATGTAAATAAAATAATTTTAAAAAATAAAGAAAATAATATGCTAATAAAATGCCCTTATTACAGGTTTTAGCCCCACCCCCGATGACACCATAAACAATAAAAATTACCGTAACGGGGAGGAAAAACAATTTTTTTTTGTAGCACTTAGTGTTATTAAATAAAAAAAAAAAAAATGAAAAGTGAAAAACAGACACGTTTTCCTTCCTCTTTTGTTTATATTTTCCCAGATATAAAAAAAAATAAAACACATGCAAAAATAAAAACAACATAAAAATAAAGCCCTATGTGTCATCGAAAAAAGACGCAGAAATTAATTGAATAATGCATATGATAAAAATATTACAGCCCTCAAAACCGCACATACAAAAACAACGAAAATGTGTCTGGTCCTGGACCAGAAATAGGCCTGGTACTGAAGTGGTTAATGTACAGTGATTATATTTTACGTTCTACCATCTGGATGCATGTCACTATTTCCATACATCATATTGAGCAGCAGGGGGCAGCAGAGCACACCTCTTCTGGGCATTTTCTCCTCCGGAACTACTTTGGTAGGTCGCAGGCAGCCGGGGACACAGTATAGTGATGGACCGGCCCCTGTACATGTGTTGCTGCTCAGTTTTGCACAGCTGACAGGTGACCTGTGTGTACAGACTGTATTATATGCTCTTCCTTGTGGATATTTCCAGCACATGTGACGGGGTTAGAGTCTTATACACGGGTTCTCCTCTATATTTTCCTATTTCCTTTAAGGAATGAAGCTGAAGGAGCTGGAGAGCTGCCTGCAGCAAGTGGATGTCTTTGAAAGCCCCAAGCTGCTGCTTGAGCAGTATCCAACCAGACCTCACATCGCAGGTGAGTAGTTGATTCCTTTGCATGCTCACATCTGCGGTGCCGTTACCTTGTATCAGAGTATTGTGTTATATTGTATCTGTAGAAAGTAGCCCTCCATTAAATAAAGGGAACGGGACTCCCTCAGTCTCTAAATCCCGAGGTCCCAGCAGCTGGAGCCCACATTAGTCATACATTTGTCATGTACGTTGGTGGTAAAACCCCCTTAGTCACAGTTTTCATTGTGTATTGGCAGTGCCCGGTTACTGGATGCATCAGGAGAGGTCCTGGAACATCTAGTAATCCCCATTCATTGACCGGTATACATCAGGGGTTCTGTCTTTTTGGCATTATAGAATGGCACTATTGTATACAGCAGGGGTAGGCAAACTTTTTTTGTATGGTGTGTTGAATTAAATAAAAAAAAAAAAAAAATCAAGGATGAAGTACTTAATTAATTTTTGTCGACCCCTACATAAAAGTTATAATGGGAATTGCAGCTGTAATACAGAGAGTAGATGTAGATCAGTATTACAGCTGTGTGAACCTGAAAATATTCTAACAAAATAGTACAGCATGCTGTGCTATTTTGGGCTGTCGAATTCCGGGACCTTTATACACAGTATAACGCTCGTCATTGCCTCCCTATGCACAGTATAAGGCTCCTCGTCGCCTCCCTATGCACAGTATAAGGCTCCTCGTCGCCTCCCTATGCACAGTATAAGGCTCCTCGTCGCCTCCCTATGCACAGTATAAGGCTCCTCGTCGCCTCCCTATGCACAGTATAAGGCTCCTCGTCGCCTCCCTATGCACAGTATAAGGCTCCTCGTCGCCTCCCTATGCACAGTATAAGGCTCCTCGTCGCCTCCCTATGCACAGTATAAGGCTCCTCGTCGCCTCCCTATGCACAGTATAAGGCTCCTCGTCGCCTCCCTATGCACAGTATAAGGCTCCTCGTCGCCTCCCTATGCACAGTATAAGGCTCCACGTCGCCTCCCTATGCACAGTATAAGGCTCCTCGTCGCCTCCCTATGCACAGTATAAGGCTCCTCGTCGCCTCCCTATGCACAGTATAAGGCTCCTCGTCGCCTCCCTATGCACAGTATAAGGCTCCTCGTCGCCTCCCTATGCACAGTATAAGGCTCCTCGTCGCCTCCCTATGCACAGTATAAGGCTCCTCGTCGCCTCCCTATGCACAGTATAAGGCTCCTCGTCGCCTCCCTATGCACAGTATAAGGCTCCTCGTCGCCTCCCTATACACAGTATAGCGCTCGTCATTGCCCACAGGGTATAACGCCCATTAGTGTTCCCAACATAGTTTAATTCCCCATTAGTGCCCCACACATTAGTTGCTACCTCTGTGCGTTTATTCCCGACATCTACCCAATGTCATCCTCTGGCACCTGCACATAACGATCCTGTCCATAGCTTGGCAGTGAGTGGAGGACCATGTGGTGTACACGTCACTGAGCCTGCTCTATAGTACCACACTGCGCTCTGCAAACTAATAAAGGAGAGGTGGCTGAGTGATGTGTACAGTCACATGGTCCTCCAATCACGGGAAAGTTATGGATGAGATCAGTGCGTGCAGGTGCCGGAGGCTGACAACAAGGGCAGAGTGATCATGAGCTTCCGTGCCAGGAACTTATGGCTTGTGTGTCATGGGTTTCCGACCCCTGCTATACAGTGACTGCCAGTTGAAAAAAGTATATTGTATGGAGCATGCGCTTTTTTTTTCAGAGCTGAATTCCAATGGGGACAGATACCTGCCACTGTAAAAAAAAAAAAAAAATGCAGCATGATGATACCTTAAAAGGGTTATCCAGTTTCCTAGTATTGATGGCCTATCTTTAGGGTGTCGGATTCCCGCAGATCTGCTGTACCAAGACTGTGGCGCTGTCGGTAATGTTTACATACTTTGAGCCAAGCTGCTCGCTCGCCGTACAAACCTACAATTGCCACTACAGTTTGTACAGCGAGTGAGCAGAGTGGCTCTCAGTATGTAAATGCTGCCGAGAGCTGCACTGTCTTGGTATAGGTGATCTGTGGGGTGTTGGACCTCCGCAGATCTAATATTGATGGCTTATCCTAAGGATACGAGAAACTGGGGTTTTCCAGGAGTTACATATTGATGATCTATTCTTAGGTTAGGGCATAAATATCAGATTGGTGGGAGTTTGACACCCAGGATCCCCACAGCTGTTTGAAGTGACTGCAGCATTCGTGTGAGTGCTGCGGCTTCTTCACTGAATATGTATAGGGGCTTTATTTGGTATTGCAGCTCAGCCCCATTCACGTGAAGATGGATTGCATGCAGGTAGTCAGCCCAATATAAATAATGAAGTAGCTCTGTCAAGAGTCATGGCTCTTTCAAACAGCTAATTCGGGCAGATGTCCGGAGTTTGACACTGACCAATATGACGTTGACGGTCTATCCTAACTAGCAACCATCAGTACTGAGATTCTGCTACTAATGATTTGACTTTACAAACCAAATATAACTGATATGTGTATTTTATTATTCTAGCCTGTATGCTGTATACTATCCACAACACATTTGGTGATATTGAAGATAAAGTAATTGCAGATCTCGGCTGTGGGTGTGGAGTACTTAGCATCGGGGCAGCTATGTTGGGTGCTGGGTAAGTACAAGGTTTTATGTTCATTTTAAAGTAGAGAATGGATATTGCTGATGGACTGCAGGGAAGCCAAGAAGAATATGCTCTCTGATCCATTCACAAATGTCTTTCCTCTTGTGATGTTAAAAAAAAAAATATATATATATACACACACACACATATATACATACACATGTGGACAAAATTGTTGGTACCCCTCGTTTAATGAAAGAAAAACCCACAATGGTCACAGAAATAACTTGAATCTGACAAAAGTAATAATATATAAAAATTCTATGAAAATGAACAAATGAAAGTCAGACATTGCTTTCCAACCAGGCTTCAACAGAATTTTTAAAAAAAGAAAACTCATGAAACAGGCCTGGACAGAAATGATGGTTCCCTTAACTTAATATTTTGTTGCACAACCTTTTGAGGCAATCCCTGCAATCAAACGATCCCTGTAACTGTCAATGAGACTTCTGCACCTCTCAGCAGGTATTTTGGCCACTCCTCATGAGCAAACTGCTCCAGTTGTCTCGGGTTTGAAGGGTGCCTTTTCCAGATGGCATGTTTCAGCTCCTTCCAAAGATGCTCAATAGGATTTAGGTCAGGGCTCATAGAAGGCCACTTCAGAATTGTCCAATGTTTTCCTTTTAGCCATTCTTGGGTGTTTTTAGCTGTGTGTTTTGGGTCATTATCCTGTTGCAAGACTCATGACCTGCGACTGAGACCAAGCTTTCTGACACTGGACAGCACATTTCTCTCTAGAATCCCTTGATAGTCTTGAGATTTCATTGTACCCTGCACAGATTCAAGACACCCTGTGCCAGATGCAGCAAAGCAGCCCCAGAACATAACAGAGCCTCCTCCATGTTTCACAGTAGGGACAGTGTTCTTTTCAAGATATGCTTCATTTTTCCATCTGTGAACCAAGAGCTGATGTGCCTTGCCAAAAATTTCGATTTTTGTCTCGTCTGTCCATAGGACATTCTCCCAGAAGCTTTGTGGCTTGTCAACATGTAGTTTGGCAAATTACTTTTGCCAGATTCAAGTAATTTCTGTGACCATTCTGGGTTTTTCTTTCATTAAATGAGGGGTACCAACAATTTTGTCCAAGTGTGTATATACAGGTTCATCTCGATAAATTAGAATAGCTTTGAAACATTTATTTCTTTCAGTAATTAAATTAAAAAAGTGACCTCCTATATTTTCTAGATTCTTTACACACAGAGTCTTCTATTTCAAGTGTTTTATTTCTGTAAATGTTGATTATGGATTACAGGTAATAAAAACCCGAATCTAAGAAAATTAGAATATTGTAAAAAAGTTCAGTATTGTAAATTCAGCGTCACCTGCCAAGGTTTCCTAAGCCTTTAAATGGTCCCTCAGTCTGGTTCAGTAGGACACACAATCATGGAAGACGCTGATTATGGATTGTATTACTGAAATTAATAGAATATTTTTGAAACATTCAATTTATTGAGATGCACCTGTACACATACACACACACACACACACACACACACACACACACACACACACACACACACACACACACACACAGGTTGATGGCAGAAAAAACACATGGTTCATCTAGTCTGTCCTTATATAATTTCCATTTTATCTTAGGATGGACCTGTGTTTGTCCCAGGCATGCATATTGTAAATTTCCCAACTACATCTGCTGGAAGTTTGTTCCAAGCCTCGGCTACTCTTTATGTGAAATATTTCTTGACATTTCTTCTGACCTTCCCCAGAGATTGTACATGAGTAGCTGCAGCCATTCCTAGATTACTGTACACGTATGCAAATTGTTTTGTTGATGTGCCTGTTAGCAATGAGTATCTTGTACTGGGTTATTTTGCTTCATTCTTCTATTTTGCCTTTGTCCGGCAGGTTGTGCATAGGATTTGATATAGATGAAGATGCACTGGACATATTTAAGACAAATGCTGAAGAATTTGAACTTCCAAATGTTGACTTGGTTCAGTGTGATGTCTGCTCACTGCCATGTACTACCTTAGAGAAATCTGTGGACACTGTCATAATGAATCCTCCTTTTGGTACAAAACATAATAAAGGTAACTTTCCTTTATATTGTATATGCAGAAATACTTGAGTTTTCATGAATAGCCGAAATATGTGCAGGGTCTTTGTCGGGGGTTAATCTCCCCCGGGATGGATGTCACCGTAAGCCTAATCAAATAGATAACCAGTTTCGAGCGCTCGGGAAACAAGACGTACACAGGTATCGTGTATGAACAGTTTCTACTTTATTGCGTAGTTCAATACAGTTTTAAAAGCAAGCTCAGTTACATAACAGTCATGTGATCAATATACATATATGGTCTTTCCAGTTCCGTTATCAGACAAATTTGTTCAGTTACCCATCACCCCAGATGTTTCCTTTTCACCTTATCTGAATGTCCTCCTTATCTTCCCTGAGAATACCAGTTCTGCTGAGAACATCAGAACTGTTGACATCTTCCCCCCAGACTCCAAGTCTGTATTCTATCTATAAACTATGCAGTCTTGTCTGCAGAACATTCCACCCTCTTGTGCTTTCTGTATATAGTGCAAACTATGTTTTAACCCTTACAATTCCCCCATTTAGGACTTTATTTTTAATCAATATTCAATGAATACATTCACACTATCTGTGTGCCATCTGTGATGGATTCTCCATTGAAGATGTTAAAAATAATGATCCTACCTTATATACTGAGTATTGTCCCTCATGAGATTGCATAGCGAAGGAATACATTGGATACGACAGCATCCTAATATCATAAAAATGATTACACAAAGGATTATACCTACGATTTGTCGGAGGTATCCCAAGTCAGGTAGGAAAGCTAACAGCCAGTCCCACCATCCTTGCACATCTTCTGAATGGTCAGACAAATTAAAACAGCACATTCCCGCAAAAGTGTTGCACCCATAACCATGTTTAAGCAGTAAATAATCTATAGCCGCTCTATTCTGCAATATTGCTTTTTTATGTGATTGCAAATCTAATACAACATAATAAGGACTTATCCAGTCTGCATGCACATGGAGATCAGCTTCCATACTGCAACAGAAGTCGGCACTGCAATCAAACAAGTTTCTAACACATTACTGGAATATGCATTTCTCAAACAAAATTCTGTCATGTTTAATACTCGGGCCAAATATAACCACATATTCTCTTTTGTTCTCCATATGTGTTCCTCCAGCTCCCTTACTCCCCGATTTGGGCTGTCTTTTCTCCTGTAAAGTTCAAGAGACTTCCTAGTGTGTCTTTTCACGACCACCCAATCACCAGGCTGCAGGCTATGTGTTCCTGAAAAATCAGAAGGGTCTGGAATAGAAGAGAACACTTGTTTATGTGTTTCTTTCAGTTTTTTGACACAAATCTTGTACATAGCTGGCAATACTGTCATAGTTAAGCTGTAATGTCTGAGGGAAGTACAATCCTGTTTTGGGTGCACTTCCAAACAATATTTCAAATGGTGACAACCCTGTCTTCCTGTTAGGGGTGGTTCTTACTGAATATAAGGCTAGAGACAGGCATTCAGGCCAAGGCTTTCCTGTCTCTGCTATGGCTTTCTGAATCTTCAACTTAAGTGTACCACTCAACCTTTCCACTTTGCCTGAACTCTGAGGATGGTAGGGTGTGTGGAAAGCTTGCTCAATCCCTAGTGCAGACATTATTTCTTTCATTATCTCACCTGTGAAATGTGTACCTCTGTCAGACTCAATCACCTCGGGCACTCCAAACCTACACACAAGCTCAGACATCAGTTTCTTGGCAGTTGCTTGTGCGGTTGCTTTGCTCACAGGGTAGGCCTCAGGCCATCCTGAAAACAGATCCACACAGACCAATACATACTCGTATGTTCCAGACTTAGGCAACTGTATGTAATCTATCTGTACTCTCTGAAATGGGTACAGGGATTTTGGTGTACACTTGGTGGGTGTTTTGACTACCTGTCCTGGGTTGTGTAGAGCACATATGTGACATGCTTTTACGTGGTTACTAGCAGCTCTTCCAAAACCTGGGGCAAACCATAATTTACCCACTAATGACTCCATGGCATTTCGAGAGGCATGCACCTTACCGTGGGCCAAGCCAGCCATCTGGAGGTAGACTGCTGTGGGCAGACATAATCGATCCCCCATTTTCCACATACCATCATCTTCTGTAGCACCTGGTTTCTTCCATCTATCAGTTTCCGCACTGGTGACCTTTGAGTACAGCCCTTTTGGGTCTGCTAGGTCAATGTCCATTTTGCTCACCTGGTTGGGACCCCTTCCGGCCAGTAGTGCTGCAGCCTTGGCTGCTATGTCAGCTCTCTCATTTCCACAGCTTTCAGGGTCCCTTCCTTTTGCGTGAGCTCTGACTTTCACAATTGCCAGCTGCTTTGGGAGCAGTATGGCCTCCATCAGTTGACTTACCACATCTCCATTCTTAATTGGCTTGCCCTGGGCCATTAGGAAGTTCCTTGACCTCCATATCGGACCATAATCATGCGCAATGCCAAAAGCATACCTGGAGTCAGTGTATATGTTGGCTGTTCTACCTTTGGCTACCTTACAAGCCTCCATAAGGGCTTTGAGCTCAGCTTCTTGGGCTGACATGTGTGGTGGAAGAGCTTCCTGGACTATGTTCAGTGACTACAGCATACCCTGTAACAAATTTGCCTTCATCTGTCAGATACCTTGAGCCATCCACAAACATCTCATAATCAGGATTTTGTAATGGCACATCCGTGACATGGTCAAATCCCACTGTTTCCTGTGACATGTGAGCCACGCAATCATGCTCATGCTGGCTGTCAAACAGTTCCTCTTCAGAGAGAGAGTTTAAAAATAACTCATCTTCCACTCCCCCTTTTGAATCATGCACTCCTACAGGAAGAAGAGTTGCAGGATTCAAAGTTAAACAGCGTTGAAAAGAGATGTTTGAGGAGGACTGCAGAGCAAATTCCATTTTGCACTGCCGTGCCAAAGAAAAGTGATGTCTGTCTACCTGTGTGAGGATAGCATGGATGTCATAAGGTGTATACACAACCAGTATATGATCTAGGACAATGTCTGAGCTTTTCTCAAGCAACGCTTGTACTGAGAGGACAACCCGCACACAGGAGGGGGTCCCCCTGGCTACAGCATCTAACCGTGAGCTGTAATAGGCCACCGGGCGTTTCTTATCCCCATGTTGTTGTGTGAGAACTGCAGTTGCATGCCCCATCATCTCAGTCACGTAGAGCTGAAAAGGTTTCTGATAGTCAGGTAGGCCTAGGGCCGGAGCACTGACTATCTGCAACTTCAGCTGGTAAAACGCATCCAAGGCCTCAGGTGTGAGGCTGAATGGTTTTGAGGAGAGGCTATCGTACAGAGGTTGCATGGTCAGAGATGCAGATCTGATCCATGGCCTACAGTAGGATACCAATCCCAAGAAGGTACGTAGCTGAGCATGAGAGGTCGGCACCTGCATGTCTCTCACCACCTTGGTCCTCTCATCTGACAGGTGCTTGGTACCCTGGCCGAGACACTGTCCCAGGAACACCACTTTTTGTTTGCAAAATTGCAACTTGTCCTTGTTGGCCTTGCAGCCGTTCTGGTAGAGGAAACACAACAGGCTGATGGTCGCCGCTTCACAGGTTGGTTTGTCTGGAGCACAAAGAAGAAGATCGTCAACATATTGTAACAGAACAACATCATCATGTGGAAAATACCAAGTACTCATAATAAGTGTAAGACACCTTGTGAATTGGTTAGGACTGTTTTGCGCCCCTTGTCCAAGTGTACTGTTTACCCCTGAATGTAAATGCAAACAAATACTGGCAATCGGGGTGTAAAGGCACAGAAAAATATGCATTGGAAAGATCTATACAACTGTACCAGGTGGTACCTGTGGGGACAGCTGACAGCAAGGTGTGTGGGTTAGGTACCACTGGGGTTTCAAGTAGTGTTACTTTATTCAATTCCCTAAGATCATGAACCATACGGTATGTGTCTGGTTCTCCCTTTTTGCCCTTTTTCTTCACTGGGAAAAGAGGAGTGTTTGCTACAGAAGTACATTCCTTCAATGCCTCTGCTTTCACTAATTCCACTATTGTTACTGCTATGGCATCCTCTTGGGCATGAGTCAGAGGATATTGTTTAATCCTGGGTGGCTGAGCTCCAGGTTTCAGGGTTACCATAACAGGGGGTACATCCAATTTACCTAAGTCTGTTTTCCCAGTTGCCCATAATGCTGTTGGCACTTGGGATAACAGTACATTTTCTTCTTCAGTGAGGACAAAAATACAATTTGGTGTACTTAACTCGGCAGATAACAAACACAAAATCTCATGGTTAGTATGTGTGACTTTTACATATGCTTCTCCTGATGAATGCAACATGATGTTACAACCTAATACTCCCATCACATCTGTACCAGGAATGTTATCTGATGTGTCTGAGACTAAATACCTAGTGAGTATTCTGCTACCCTGAAATGAGGTTTCTACAGGATCAGTTTGATCTAAAGCATCCACCGTTTTAGTGAGAAGTCTTCCATAATAAGCTTCCACTGATTCACCTTTCTCTCTTTTAACAGATACCTTACTTCAGATGATAACAGGCAAGACAATAAATTCACATAACATAGTACAAGACATAATTTCATATGTTTGAGTATGTTCTTGAATATTTTACACATATATATTGTCATTGTACCTTACTTTCCATTTAACCTTAGGCTAACACTTTTATCAAAATATTTTCCCTTTGGGCATAAATAGTCATCATACCCAGGCTGCGGACCCCGGAGGCCCAAAGCCAAGTTTCACTTTGTAATAATTGACATGTAACATTACTGGGTAACAGCATCATGTTCAGCTTGTGATTTTCTGCTTGCGCATCATATCAGATACAACGTCCTTGGAGCTACTTGGCAGTCAATTAATGTTTTGGTTATTCCCTGCAGAACATCTGCAGAGCGCTACAACAGAATACAGGAATACAATTCAAGCAGATAGCAGTTAATACTGACACCAAAATTACATATTACTATTTTTGTACAATTTTCAAATATTTCCCAAACCCCACAGACTTTAGAATTTTCTTCACTGGATTCCAACCAAAAGTTGAACCCCTGTGGAACATCACAATATCCTAGTTTCTTCTTTTTAGGGGACATTTCCTGAAAGCGGATTTAATTTTACAAAAAGCATAAAAGTTGAATCCTGGCATTGATATAAACAGAATGAATATTACAAATACAGGTTGACATATATATATATATATATATATATATATATATATATATATATAATATATATATATATATAATACATAATCCAATAAACATCATACCGATGGTGGACAGTTTTTCTCTTTGCACTATATCAGATTCTCTGAGTATTTTGTTAAAGTAAGTAATATTTCATACAGAACTGGGAGATAAGATGGGTTATATTAAACAATAATACTGAGAAGGGGGATGTCTCCCTTCAAGCCTGATTCTCGGAGTGAGGTGGGGGTGATTCATTATTTCCTGAACTATCATCCCCTTATCCTATTCTATTGCTTCCTTTCTTCCATATATGCCTCTTTGCAATTTACTGTCCTGAATCAATCCCACATGATCTAATCTCCACTGATACCAAAATTTACTGTCTACTAACCCAGTCTGGTGTATTCCTGCTCTTTTTAGGATTGTTTTTACCTGTGCGGCTACTTCTTTCCCTTCCCCTATTTCTATTAGTTCACATGAGGTGTACCATATCTTAGAGGGTCCCATCCCCATCTTGGCTGGTAGCTAATCAGCCGATGAGTCTCTCACTCCTCTAGGGCAACCTTTGAGACAATAGAGGGTCACTTATGACTACTTAGTGAGAACTCCCAAACAGACTCTTCTGTCTTCTATGAACTACTTGTGCAAGTTCAGGAGTAGTGCTCAGGGCAATGCCTCAATTGGCTTCCACAGGCTCAACTTTCTGCCTGTGTCCCCTTACCAAAACACTCCCAAATCACTACACGCACTTCTTCGCGCGGATTCTACTAAGTCCTTCGTGCTACTACTCAGGTCCCATTCGACCTTGACCGTCCAGACACGGCTGGAGGCTAGTTTTCCAAAACAAGGACTTTTCAATCACTCTGTGCTTCTCAGTTCGGAACCTTGTCCGCAACTCTAAACTCTAGGGGTTAAGAATAGAGAACTTTTCCCCATTCTTTGCAGCCTTATATCTTATAACACAGGTAACATGCAAACATCAGTAGACAGGTAAACAGGTAAGACAAAAAGCAAAGAAAACAATTTCCATATCATTTACAGGTGACATGTCCCTTTTAGGTTCTTCCGTACTATACAATTGGCATCGAGATGTCATATAAGCATGCAGCAGCTTACCTCACTCATCGATACCGAGAATAGACACACAGGAACCTCAGATATACTAATTGGCAAGATCAAAGGCTTACCTTCACAGTACTGTTTTTATCTATCTGAGGTCCTCTGGTCCTGTCCTCAAGTCGATCGGTGAGTGGGTCGGCACTCTATCGGCTGCACATCAGACGATCTCGAGGCCCCACGTTGGGCGCCAATTTCTGTCGGGGGTTAATCTCCCCCGGGATGGATGTCACCGTAAGCCTAATCAAATAGATAACCAGTTTCGAGCGCTCGGGAAACAAGACGTACACAGGTATCGTGTATGAACAGTTTCTACTTTATTGCGTAGTTCAATACAGTTTTAAAAGCAAGCTCAGTTACATAAGTCATGTGATCAATATACATATATGGTCTTTCCAGTTCCGTTATCAGACAAATTTGTTCAGTTACCCATCACCCCAGATGTTTCCTTTTCACCTTATCTGAATGTCCTTCTTATCATTCCTAAGAATACCAGTTCTGCTGAGAACATCAGAACTGTTGACATCTTCCCCCAGACTCCAAGTCTGTATTCTATCTATAAACTATGCAGTCTTGTCTGCAGAACATTCCACCCTCTTGTGCTTTCTGTATATAGTGCAAACTATGTTTTAACCCTTACAGTCTTGCTGGGCAGTCTGTTCTATGACTGTATCAGCCTTCATACATGATGTCCTATCGGTTGTACTGCTGTTAATAATCACATTATGGCTGCAACACTTTTTACATTTGTCTCTGAGGCAGGGGCGTGTACAATACGAAGCAGTTCCCCCCCCCCCCCCCCCCGCCATGCATTACTACTGCTACTACTGTTTTTACATAATTCTGCAAGGAGTAACTGTACAATAGAAAACAAATAGCCTAATAACCCATCTGTAACCACACAAGCAGCCAGAAGTAGATAAAAGTACATAGAAGACTTTTCTTAAATTGTAAGATGTGAGATTTTCAGAATGTTCAGTCCTTTGTATAGAGAAAGCTGTTTGCAGTCATACTGTGAGGAGAATCAGCCCCTCCCATCTGTATTTACTGTTTTAAGAGAGAAAAGAAGCCCCCCCCCCACCACCACCTCCACTCACTGTGGACCCCTCTTGCGTCTATGGAAACAAAGCTTCAGTCACAGAATGTGAACTGCAAATTACTTAGACGGGAGACACCTAGTGGCAGGAACTTTATAGAGGTTTTCCAGGAAGAAAGAAGTCACATTTTAATCAAAGTGCATTACATTCTGGTACAGAATTGCATACTCAATGTAATGAGACTAAGTTGTCTGAAAAGTTAGTGACCATTTAAGTTCTTTAAATAAAGTGACCCGTTTGGACACTTCTCAGGACCCCTCTGCTCTCCTGCTCCCTCTCAACACACAGTAAATGCATGAAAGGAGTCCAATACATTGCTAACCCAGAAACTGGTGCAAAAGCTGTGCAGCATATCAACATTTTTACACACAGCTATATGTCCAGATATTATATACAGTAATTTTACATTAGATATTTGGGCTGCTGAAGGACGCCGGGGGATTTCAGATGCCAAAAGCATTTTCTTCTGTATGATTTGTTGCCATGGCAGCTTCTTTTATTCATTGTAGGACACCTTACCAATCTGTCTTCATTTATGTCGATTTCTTTCTTTAGGCATGGACATGACGTTTCTGAAAAATGCTCTGCAGATGGCGAGAACATCTGTATATTCACTGCATAAAACATCTACAAGAGAAGTATGTTTATTTTATTTGTGAGACAATCCTTGTACAGTATAACATGAGGCAAGAAATACCTAGAACTAGAACATGTCTAATTGTAATGTCCTTACTTCTCTAGCATGTCCAAAAAAAGGCTGCAGATTGGAAGGTGAAGATGGAAGTAGTAGCTGGTAAGCATATCCCGAATTACTGAAAAGGAATGTGTCATGAGAATATCACGTATAGTTGAAAGAGGCTTTCCAGTTCATACTGGATAAGGTTTATTTCCAGTATACAACCTGGAGCTCCATTTACTACGTTTTTCGGAACTCTTGTTCCTCTGCCTCCCCGACAACAACTCCCTCTACATGGACTGTAGGTCCCTTGAGCAGAGTGACGTTGGTCATGTGACCTAGAGTCAGAGCATTATTTGGAGAGGTAAAAAAGAGAGTTCTGGCCTCTACAATGGTAATGAAAGGGCTCAGGGGTATTGGGCTATATGTTAGTAATAAGGCTTATCCAGGACAGGAAATGTACTGGTAAACTTTTTTTACTCCCTGGATAACCCCTTTAAATCAATTGTATACATGGATAGCCTTCCAGTCCTCCATGAGCTTTGATTTGGGAGTAGTCAACAGGTATAGACCCAGCAGTAGTTTGCCGGCTACACCCCCTTCCCCCACTCCTTTTTGCCCCTCTTCCTCGCTCTTCTCCCTGTCATGGGATTTTAAACTGGTTTGGATTCTATGTATACTGTATTCCATGTCTTAGCAGTATGCTTCAACTTGATTTTTATTTTTTAATACCATAATCCAGTAGGTCTCTGGCAATATCCCACTAAACTGATTATTTGCCATGTATACTTATTGTAGATGTTCATGTCATTTGTGGGCTGCAATAATACAATGTTTTAGTAGTTTACTTTGTAAAGCAAGACACAATAAATAACTTCTTAAACATAGTCTTATTTGTTTTCCAGAGCTCCGGTATGATCTGCCCGCCTCATACAAGTTCCACAAGAAGAAATCAGTAAGTTATCAAGCAGATGCACCATAATTATTAAAGGGAGTCAAGTCATTAGAACTCAACCCCATGGCTATAGCCGCCTGACTCAAATGATGTTTTCACTTCAACAGGGCTAACCACTGAGCTGCTGTGCTCATTTACAAAAGGCCATCTCTGGCCAATGGAGGCACTGAGGGAAAAACCCGTGAAACACAGTCCGTGTGTTAGCCAGATTTACCAGCTTGAACTTCCTTCGTGCTGGGAGCGGGACTCCTAGCAGTATCATTATCTATGATGCTAAGAGTCCCTGCCTCCCAGCCTCATACTGTCCCATATCAATTACATTACAAGACAGTATGTCACTTGGAGGCAGGGACTCCTAGCAGTCCTAGATAACTAGGAGTCTCGCTCCCAGCACTAAGTTCAAGCCAGTAAATCTTGCTAACACACAAAGTTTCATGGATGAAACATGGTTGTGTGCTGCTATCCTAAGGGTCCATGCATGCGACTGTGTGTTAGTTCAGTGTGCTGTCTGGGTTTTTCCTGGATAGCACATGGACCCATTCAGTTTTGTTGGCCCATGCACACAACCGTGATTTTCACAGATCCGTGTGCAGGCTGACAGACAGTGCTGAAAAACTCAGGACAGGTCCTATTCCTGTCCAGTTTTGCGACTGTGCATACTGGCCCTAATGAATGGAAGCACAGTCGGCACACGGCTGACATCCATGTGCCATTCAATCACAGCTGGTGGCTCGCACATAGTCCTGTGCATGCCGCCTAACCTTTAAGCTGGGTCCTAGTGATACTCCTTTGCCACTGAACTCTGGCACACACCACAGGAGGTCCTGTGTGCCAGAATAAAAGTCTACACCAGTTAGGGACTGGCTCCTAGGTCAAGGCATTTCCCTCCTGCTCACTTTCTTGGAAGTGGCATAAAAATGGACAATCTTTCTTTCTACAGTGCAGCATTTTTATTACTGCTGCAAATCAGTCCTAATAGTCCAAACTAACATCATCATAGGGACACGGACTGTAAAATGCAGCCATTTGCATGCTGACACTTGCTACACAATCTATCAGCTCTACAATTTTTATGGTAGTGACTGTAAAGTGATTCAATGTTACTACATTGACAATCATAATATGCAATTTAGCCCCATTCCAAGTCTCTTCATTGAACAAGTAATGTTCCTGTAGCTTCTTACTGTTCGTTTTCCTTTTGAGTCACCACATGTTGGTTCCTACAGTTTAAGGTAGCATCAAGGCCGGTTTAGTATAAGAAATTGTACTTGGTAGAAGTCCTAATTCTCAAAAAAAAAAAAAAAAAAAGCCATTTAGCAACTTTTTTTATTGAATATTCTGATATACATGTTTAAAGTACATTTGTGAGTAACAAGTCCTCATTACACATGTTTTGAAAGAAATTCTTTAGTATTAACAAAAAACATAAATATAAAATGTTTCAAGTGCCACTCGTTTCCATCTAAGAAAATAAAAAAAAAAAAAAAATTCTCCTTGCAGGTTGACATTGAAGTGGACTTCATTAGATTCTCATTTGTCTGACATTCACCATCTGAAGACTTAAAATAGGCATTCAATATTTTTGAATTTTTATTAGTTTTCTAAAAAAAAAAAAAAAAAAAAAAAAAACAAACTTCAAGAGCATCTAAAACACTGCAGCGGCTTCACTGATCTTCAGTCTTCTGCTGCTTTGGGTCTGGTTCATCTGTGGTCTTATCCTCCAGCTGTCTCTTCTTTGGACTTGTTGGTGCTCCTGTCCCATTTTTAATGTCAGCCTTTTCAGACTCTGAAATACGTGAAATGAAATGTGTTAGAATGAAGAGGTTGGAAACGACAATTGGCTTTAATTTTATAGACTGTATGTAACCAAAACCAGACATTGTATTTACACCTAAATTATTAAATCCCCAGATACTCCAGGTACATTAGAACAGTGCCACCTGCTGGATTTATGAATATTACAGTAAATGTGCCCAGGTGGACACACACACATGGACAGCCTTACTCATCTCTGCCCCATTGAAAATGCAGAGGTAGTGGTGAGCCAGCTGCTTTCTTATACTGCAGAGTCTTCTCTGCTTGTGAGGTAAGGATGTCTCATTCTCTTTGCTTGTTTAGAGATGCTGAGCAAGAGCTAAGACAATGCAGCAGTTTCAGGCGTGGACACCTCAATACACCACAGATAACACTGCATACTCAATAGGGTGGAGATGGAAGTGTCCACCTCCAGCAAGTTTAAAGGGGTTGTTTGGAGAGTTTAAGATTACTTCCTCTGGGGCTTTATTCAACCTGGACCTAGGAGTTCCAGGCAAATTTCACCCCGGGTCACATCATCAGAACCAGCACTCAACACCACCCCCAGTTTTCACTGGTAGTTAGTTACCTGTACTATGGAAGCTTGCACAATATTGTAAAAGCACAGGCAACTTACCTGTGAAAACTGGAAAGGAGGCTGCAACACCCAGGGCCTGGTTCCAATCATGTGACCAAGAGTCAGAACCAACCCAGAACCCTTAGGGCCTGGTTAAATAAATCCTCTGAGGAAGTACAGTCATGGCCAAAAGTTTTGAGAATGACACAAATATTATATTTTCACATGATCTGCTGCCCTCTGGTTTTTGTGTGTGTTTGTCAGATGTTTTTATCACATACAGAAATAGAATTGCATTCATATTATGAGTAACAGAAGCTTATATTGACAGTTAGAATGAGTTAATGCAGCAAGTCAATATTTGCAGTGTTGACCCTTCTTCTTCAGGACCTCTGCAATTCTCCCTGGCATGCTCTCAATCAACTTCTGGACCAAATCCTGACTGATAGCAGTCCATTCTTGCAGAATCAATGCTTTAATTTTGTCTGAATTTGTTGGTTTTTGTTTGTCCACCCGTCTCTTGATGATTGACCACAAGTTCTCAATGGGATTAAGATCTGGGGAGTTTCCAGGCCATGGACCCAAAATCTCTATGTTTTGTTCCCTGAGCCATTTAGTTATCACCTTTGCTTTATGGCAAGGTGCTCCATCATGCTGGAAAAGGCATTGTTGAGCGCCAAACTGCTCTTGGACGGTTGGGAGAAGTTGCTTTTGGAGGACATTCTGGTACCATTCTTTATTCATGGCTGTGTTTTTAGGCAAGACTGTGAGAGAGCCGATTCCCTTGGCTGAGAAGCAACCCCACACATGAATGCTTTCAGGATGCTTTACAGTTGGCATGAGACAAGACTGGTGGTAGCGCTCACCTCTTCTTCTCCGAATAAGCTGTTTTCCAGATGTTCCAAACAATCGAAAAGGGGATTCATCAGAGAAAATGACTTTACCCCAGTCCTCAGCAGTCCACTCCCTGTACCTTTTGCAGAATATCAGTCTGTCCCTGATGTTTTTTCTGGAGAGAAGTGGCTTCTTTGCTGCCCTCCTTGAGACCAGGCCTTGCTCCAAGAGTCTCCGCCTCACAGTGCGTGCAGATGCACTCACACCTGCCTGCTGCCATTCCTCAGCAAGCTCTGCACTGCTGGTAGCCCGATCCCGCAGCTGAAACACTTTTAAGAGACGGTCCTGCCGCTTGCTGGTCTTTCTTGGGCGCCCTGGAGCCTTTTTGGCACCAATGGAACCTCTCTCCTTGAAGTTCTTGATGATGCGATAGATTGTTGACTGAGGAGCAATATTTCTAGGTGCAATACTCTTCCCAGTTAGGCCATTTTTGTGCAGTGCAATGATGACTGCACGTGTTTCTTTAGAGATAACCATGGTTAACAGAAGAGAAACAATGATGGCAAGCACCAGCCTCCTTTTAAAGTGTCCAGTGGTGTCATTCTTACTTAATCATGACAGATTGATCTCCAGCCCTGTCCTCATCAACACCCACACCTGTGTTAATGGAGCAAACACTGAAACGATGTTAGGTGGTCCTTTTAAGGCAGGGCTGCAATGATGTTGAAATGTGTTTTGGGGGATAAAGTTCATTTTCTAGGCAAATATTGACTTTGCAAGTAATTGCTGTTAAGCTGATCACTCTTTATAACATTCTGGAGTATATGCAAATTGCCATTAGAAAAACTGAAGCAGTAGACTTTGTAAAAATTAATATTTGTATCATTCTCAAAACTTTTGGCCATGACTGTACATTTAAGCTATCTGGATAACCACTTAAAGCAACATTTCCATTGAATGATACTAGCTGAACGCTACTAGTTCTCCACTGCAAATATAGGTCTTTGCCCTAGTGATGCTGCAGTGATATGACTTTTGGTACAACCTCAGTCAAGTTCCAGGCGAGCTAACACAGAAACTAAGGGTACCAGGTACAAGCGAGAACCTTTATACGGTGGAAGAAGAAAAAGTGAGTAGAAGGCATTCAAGTCTGTTCCATGCAGTGGAGGGTGTTCATAGGAACAGCAGGTAGGGTTATTCTATCATTCCTGGAATAGTTGGGGATAAGCTCCTTTTTGAATGATTTCAAAGAATCTTTCTTTGTGGGACAGCCCTATAAACCTCATGGAGCTAAGGAGTATATTCAAGAAGACACAGTTCATGTACACTACTGAAACCAGCAAACCCAAGCTGACTGGGCACAACATATGAAGCTTTGGAAGAATACCCTCAACCAAGTGGGTTACTGGTCCTACAGTGGAGTAAGCGCAACAGTGTGGAAGACTCCATGGTGCACATCGTTTACTGAGGAGCACACCCAGGCAACCTAAAACTGCCCCTGTGTATGTATATATAGTGTGACCCCCATAAGGAAGAGGGGAGAAGGAAAAAAAAAAAAAAAAAAAAAGTGTGCAGTTTTTTTTTTTTTTTTTTAAATCTACCTTATATATGTGTTGTGTATAAAATTGAAATCTTACCTTCCATGTCCTCCTCATCACTGCTGTCAAACTTCTTCTTTTTTCCCTGGAACTGTATCTTCTTTCTGGAGGAGTCATTACCTCTTCCACCCCTTCCTTTCCCTTTAGCTTTCTTTCCACCTGTAAATAAGATTTTAAAGAAGCCGCTTACATTCACTGAAAATAACGCTCTCACACAAGCATTGCTGGGGAACAGAATCCATTTTAGCCAAGCACATCTTTTTTTCAGAACCCTTCCTCCCTGGATTTGCACAGCATGTTGTGAATGAGGCTTTACATATAACCAGCACTACATAGAAATCACAGCAAACTATACCTGGGCTACTCAACAGTGCATAGATTTCAGTAAGGTCTCATGCACAGAGCAAAGCCCCCCAACGTTTCAGTACGACTACAGTCATATGTGCTGTGAACAGTATGCAAAATGCCAAGAAAGCCATGCAGCAGTTTAAGGGGCAAGCTTAATGACTAAGATTAGTTTGATGCGAGCAAGTACATTATATTATATTATATAAAAAGTGTATAGTCCAGCAGCGCAAGCCTCAGGCAGATTAGCTTCAAGGGCTATTCAGTGAGCAAACCTGCAGCAGAAAACCCTAGCAACAACAGTGTCAGAATTTGGAGAAGAATCGGAGGCAGAAAACTGCCTCAAATTCCAACATGTGAACCTAGGCCAAATCTCCCCCAATGAGTGTTACATACTGGCCAAATACACAAGTGTTAGTCACTCACCTTTTCCCTTCCATTTATTATACGATTCTTGTTGATCATCTATGATTTTCTTTAATGCGGTTTTCTCTACATCACCCTCAAGAAGTTCCCAGTTGACATCCTTGTCCTTCAGCTGTAGGCTGTCATTATTTGCAGCTTTGGCCTTCTCCAACGCTTCTTTTGCATTGCTTTTAAATAATATAATTCCCTTGGAACAAACAAGAAAGTTTTGGTTTTAAATCCTTAGTATGTACAAGTTTTTCACAATTGGAGACTAAAGCAGACTCATAGGCAGTTGTTCACAGGATAAGTGCTGAACCCAACAGAACACTTATCCAGAACCACATGATAGGGAATAAAAGTCTTATCACTGGGACTGCTGGAGCACATAACGGGAGTTTTGTTCCCCTACTTGAATGACGCAGCCAGTACTCTATATCCACTGCCACTTTATTCACTAGCCAAGTAAAGTGCTGTGTAGTCACAGACAGTGAATGGAGCAGCAGTAGTAATGCATGACAGCTCTTCCATTCAAACAAAACATGTCTCAGGATGTGCGGAGGTCCTAGTGATCAATGCTAGGGATTCTCCCATAACAAGTGAAGAGTATTTACCTCTTTTGATCCCCTGCTAAAATCAATCCACTTTATTTCCCCGTGATTCTGGAATAATGCATGAATATCTTCTCTGGAAGTCATGTTGTCCAATTCACCTGAGAATTTTAGGAGGCAGCCAGTCTGTTCTTCCAAGGATTTCTGGAAACCCAAAAAAATAAATAGGTAAAAGCGTGAAAAAAGTTACTGTACTTTCCTAGCCCATCATTTCAGCCTGATAAAAGCTTCCCATAGAAGACCAGGTGAGTTAGACATGCAAAATGATTTTTCAGAGTCTGTGCATATTTCAAGCCATTTGCCATTTTGAGCTGGAGCATTTCCTTTAACGCCTACAGGTGTTGCCACATTCCAAGAATCCCAATATTACTTTGTTGTAGCTGTACTTTTTTTTTTTTTTTTTTTCGGAAAGTTGTATTTATTTCATAACTTAGGGGTACATATTCCAGGATCTTAGTGGTCTATCTTAAGGATAGGCCAGTGATATCAGATAAGTGGAGACCACCACCAATCAGCTAAGTTAAGGGCTGCAGCGCTCTTCACTGTATGTACAGTGCGGTGTCTGACATAGCAGCCTTGTCCCATTCAGTGGAATGGAAAAAAGATGCAGAATAATCGTGTGACTGACAGACATGACAGCATTCACCCCAGCGCCAAAACTCCTTCAACTGATTAGTGGGGACACCAGACCTACAATCTTAGGCCGGTTGCAGACGACCGTGCTGCAACCGGCCTGCCGTGATTTAAAAGCACGGGCTGCACACAGGGAATTCCCCATGTGCCACCCGTGCACAGGCCATACTTCCGCGGCTCCTTTCATCAAATCAATAGGAGCCACGGAAGCACGGGCTGCAAAATAGGACATGTCCTATATGATGTGGCCTGGACTGTCGGCCCGCACACGGGACCGTGAAAATCACGGTCGTGTGTACAGGCCCATAGAAGAGTGAGTCAGTGTGCTCTCCGTGAAATACACAGATAGCACACTGACCCACAGCACGGTCGTCTGCAACGGGCCTTATAGTACGGGCATATAAGGAGGACAAAGAGTAAGGCTGCATATTGTGTAACTATGGTACATAGCATTTATAAGCATTTTCACATGGATGATTTTATTAATAGAATAAATCCAAACTGTATACCATTTCAGCTTCTTCTGCTTGTTTCTGGGCATCAGCCTTTTCCCTAAGGGAGAAAAAAGTCAGTTTCACATCTGGATGTAGAGTCTTGCTGTATACAGAGGTCAGTGCTGGATCTTTTGAGGATAGCCAGACAAAAACTTAGCAAATCCTGTACATGTCTATGCAGCTTTATATACAAGTGCTTTAAAATAAAACCTGTGTACAATATCAAGACTATATGGGGTGGGGGTGAAAAGTCACAACCCCTGTGCCCATGCTATGCATTTACATCTCCCCACACTGCTCTATAAATACAAAGCTTCCCCTTCCTGCATGTATATACACAGGCCAACAGTTTCAGACTAAATCATTTCCCAGTCGCAGAGTCTGATATTAACAATTGTACATTTACAGAGCGCTGCAGAAAAACATTTATTACTGTTTAGACTTTGCTTTGGCTTCAGACTGTTTGTGCTTCCTTTCTTCATTCTTCTTGGTGAAATATTCATCCCTATGAAATAAGGTAAAATTTTTAGAAATTACTCGTCAGATTACAAGACCTGTCGTATTTAGAAATCTTGGAAGAAAGCCCTTAAATTGTCACATCCACCTTTGTTGTTCACAACACCCCTTTTAAACTTATTAGGTTTACAGTCGCTGACAATACTGTATATTTATTGCTTTCTCCTTTAGGCTAAGGCCACATGTTGCAAGTCTGCAGCGGGTTACTCGCAGGAGAATCGCCAGCAGTTAACCCCCTGCAAACTACAGTACAAATGTAGTGGATGGAATGTAAACCAAACCAATCCAATCTACACACCGCAGACAGGAGCAGCCGCGGCACAAAACGTCTTGTGCTGTACGTTTTGAACACATTGCAGGATTTCAATCTTTGTAATGCAAATGGTGAAACCCAGGGTAGTAACATGGAAAACTGCCTATTAAAACTGCAGCACAAGCCAGCCGATTTCTGCCATAGGCAGGTCCACTAAAGGATGTCTCCTATGGGCATTACACACAGAGTTTACAATTGTCTAAGGTTGAGGCCCCACGGTGCAGAAATGCAGCTTTTTTTGTTGAGTATTTTGACACTTTTGGCTACAAAAATAATGGGAAATATAAAGGAATCTCATACTTCTACACAATCCAGGCCCTGTGTTGCTGTAACATGGGGCCTTAGCTTAAAGAGGTTTTCCAGGCTTATAAGTGCTGACCTATCCTTTGGATCAACCATCATCATCGGAGATCTGACACCTGGGACCACCGTGGATGATCTGCTTGAAGATACAGCAGCATTCAGACAAGTGGTGCTGCCTCAGAGGCGTTTAGCAGCATTTTATCACCCAAATAAGATTGGATAGATTTGATTTTTCATGTTTCCGCCCATACCTCCCAGAGGACATGCTTTTGGCCTCCTTTGGGTGAGCTGACACTCATGGTTTAAGAAGGGGGTTTTAAAAGACACACACACCAAAAAAAAAAAAAAAAACAACCACCCTTATCCCTAGGTTAGCCCATGAATATCTGATTGCTGGGGGGACCAAATAGCCTGCCACCACACAGATCAACCTTTCAGGGGTACCTCTGCTGTGTACTATATGGTACATGGAGCAGGAAGCAGTTGGCTGTGTACAGGCCAAAAATAAGGAATAAAACAAAACAAAAAACATCTCTTGCCCACTGAGCATAGCCTGATCCATACATTTTATCAGGTCTTTGGAAAGAATTAAGCCCAACACACTTACTTTGACAAAACGATCATGTCAGAATCTTTGAATTTGAGATCTCTGTTTTCCAAAAACTTTTTTGCATCCTCTTCAGTTTCAAATACAATAAATATGGAGCCCTATGAAGATATAAAGCGGCCAGGTTACTGATGTGCTATGGCGCATCCCCTGCCCAAGAATAAAAATAATTTATAGGAAAGCGCTAGATTAGTGTGGGATACGGACCTTAAACGTCTTCTGAAGCGTCCGTCTCATCTGAATGTTCTCAATGGGACCTTTGCCTTCTAGCCATTCTTTTATATCATCCAGGGTTGTATTGGGCTGAAATCCTTTCTGCAAGAGTTAAGTCAGGTTAGTGTTAGGTCAAATATCTTGGGTTCACTACAAGACAGCCATGAAATACAGACGAAAGTTTTTTGGCACCAAGTTTCATGGAGGAGTCTGAGGGATCTATGAAAACACGGGCAGATATAGGACAAGTCCTATTATTTAATGTTCCATTAAAATAGATAAGTGTAGGTGAAAAATGCCTAACCACTGAGGACCTCACCGGATGCATGCCCAACAATTACTAAGATGAGGGTCCCAAGCTCCCTTTGGGAGCCATGTTATATTAATGTTCATTGACATCCATGGTCTATCATATATCTGTACTGCATATCTAAATTATGGTTGTGTGAATAACTAGATTGACTTGAAGCACACGTCCATGCGACTTACAATGTAAACAGATTTGGTTTTTATAGAATTCTTGTACTCTTCTGTGACTTCAGGTAAGGGCTTGTCAGGCATCCGTCTAATTTTACATTTCTCTTCATCGATCTCCAGCAGACCAGTCTTGGATTTTTTAAGTGCTTCAAGAATTTTGGTAAAATCTGTTGTCAGTTTGTTCAACCTATAAAGACAATAAAGACATAATACAATTGATACTGTATATTGCAAACCGGACCATACATTTCAGCACCAGACAGTATAAGCTTTAGGGTTGTACCTGTTAAACTTAATCATAGTCTGAAGGGGCACCCAGCCATCATCAAGGCCGATCTGTTCCTTCAAGAACTTGTCTCTTGGAAGATTATGGTCACCAAAATAGTACTGTAAAGAAAGTGCCAAGGACATCAATTAATGTAAAGCCGTGTAGACTTAGTCTTCTACAGACATCATCCAAGGGTAACACTTCCAAAATCTGCAATAAAACTTACCTCAATCTGCTGACAGATCTTTGTATCCAAGTCTTGTACTTGTTCGTTGTTCCCGTTTTCAGCCATGTCAAAGCCTAAAATAAGTGAAAAAGTTTAGAACAATAAATTAGGTATATACAATCTCAACTGTATAGCCTACATGTATACGGGGCTCAGTCTTATGCCCTATAGTGATTTATTGGAAGTGGAGATCTCAGCTACACGTGCTGTATACAGAAGTGCAGGATGTGTACATAAAACCCTATACACACACTCCTCCAGACATGGTACAGGTACATAAGCAAATACAGGAGTGCCTGCAGCTACAGACGCCGAATAAATGATCAGTCTGTACTGCTGTACGCGCAGAGGGGAATAGCTGGGATCACTAATCCACAGGCTTTGGGTGACTAATGGTGTCAGATCCCTGGAAGTTGCTTTATGGAGGATGATTCAGTGCGATGAGCGGAACAATTCTAAGCAATGTTTCATCATGCAGAATAAATGTGCTAAGCTTCAGAACGGTTCTACATAGCAATGGGTGAAGCTATACCCAATTATCACCTATGTGTATACTATAAAGAGCAGATTAGTCGTCTTATGTTGCCCTAAATAAACTATATGGGGCAGTATATTATAGCTACATTTCTGTACTACCAGTTAAACAAAGCAAAACTACTGAGCTGAAATACACTGGGGTCCCGCCAAAATCAGCAGGTTCAACCGACAACATAGTTATGCCTTATTCACCCCGAAACTGGGCCATTGACTAATGGATTAGTTAGTTCAATGGGTGAATCAGGTCCATGAAAACAATCCCAATAGTCTGAAGCATGACAAAATAAAAAAATTCTACTTTTCCACATATCTCTATGCCTAATCCGCATAAAAAAGTGGTTACCTCAGGAAACCCGCGGACCACATAGACTATAATGGGGATTGTGTGGTTTCTGCCTGAAGTGGGCAAAAAGTGTGGAGAGAAAAGCGCTGCTTGCGAAGAGGGGAACGGAATCCCCAAACGTAGTGCAAGCGCTGATGTGAACCCAGCGTCAGGTGCCACTCGGCCTAAGAGCCTAGTCACATGACTGCGTACTAACAATATCAGATATAGACAGTAGTCATGCAGGGACTCCTAGCATTGTAGATGACACTTGGGAGTCCGGATCCCTCGGTCTCTGGTCTGAGAATTATGGCCAACATACGGTCTGTATTAGACAGACTGAATATGCCAGTGTGAACTGGCCTAAAGGAATATTCCCATCTCAGACATTGATAGCAAATCCCCAGCACACACTATTAGTGTGATGGACGTCGGTCCCATCTCCATACTCACCGGTCCCTGGCACTCCTTTGTCCCCCCAATCAGTGGTCACAGAAAAGGACACAGGACATCACCAGCGAGGTAGACAAGTGATGTCCCGTGTCCCTTCACTTGTAGCAAGGATTTATGCTGGAACAGCCAGCGGCAGGGGACACTGGAGGGACAGGTGGGATGTGGATGCAGGACCCCCTATCTGTGACACATATCAAACCACTGCACTCCGCTTCCTTTTTCAGTCCCATATAAATGAATGTGCAATTGCACTGCTGTTCTAATTTGCTGTTCCATTCATACCTTACCAATGGTGGGGGTCCCATTGATCAGACAGTTCCTCAGTAATAAGGGGATTCCCAGAATACCCCTTTAAATACTATCTTCACATTTCCTGGACTTGGCCTCCACCTCTTCCTATGATCCTCTCTTGCAGTATAGTTTCAGTTGATGCAAATAAATCTCCATTATCCAATGGTCATATACTGCTGAGCGCCACAACCTGTAGAGAAACTACATCTCCCGGCATGCACGTCCACATGTGTCCTGCGGGGGCACTCTGGGAGTTGTAGTTTACCACCAGCTGGAGGGTTACAGGTTTCAGCACACATCAAGCCTGGGAGCAACCACGTGTAAGAAGGGGGGTCTGTACGTCTAAGTGTGCCGGGCGGCCACACCACAGGACTAGGAAATGGGCGCACCGGAGATTAACCCTCTCCCCGCCAGAGCTCTGTGCCCGGCGCAAGCCTATGTAGAAGTAGAGCATAGAGTACACAGTGCAGGCCCACGCGTGGACTCCTACACGAGCTGTCCGGGCCTAGACACTGCAGTCCGGTCAGGCTCCTCTCCAGTATCCAGGCCCGCACAGTCATCTCTCGGGAGACCTCCGGCTGGTCACATGGCTCGCCTACTTACCTGAGCACGCCGCAGTCCTCCCGGTCTACTAGTCACACGCTGCACGGTCGCAGCCTCTGAATGACGCGCTGTTTTAAGGGCAGAGCCGGCTCAGCACCGCCCCCTTCCGGCATGCAGTAGGTAGCGCAGCAGCCTGTCGCCTCCTGCTGCTGGCGCTGGGGACTCCTGGCTGGAGTATTACAGCTGCTTCTTGTCATGTGTAGTCAGTCCTGTGGCGCTAGCGCTGTATCCGCTACACCGGCACAGACTTACTATCGTGGCTATGACTAGACATTGGAGTAAACGCGTTCACGTCTGCGTCTCCGTCAGAGACTCCATTGCAGATTCCGCCGAAAATCGACGGAGAGAAAAAAAGTTCTGCACGGAGAACTTTTCTCTCCGCAGGTTTCAGTATAAGGCTAGGTTCACACCTGCGCTCGGTTTCAGTTCAGGGATCCCGTTCCCCATTCCGCAGGGGTCCTGCAAGCAGCGCTTTTGTCTCCACATTTTTTGGGTTCAAACCTTGCGCACCCCATTATAGTCTATGAGGTCCACGGGTAACCGCTGTTTTATGCCCAGTTCACACCTGCGTTTGGAGGTTCGCTTAGAGACCCCCCCCCCCCCCGAACGGAAACCTAATCCAATTAAAAAAGCAGTTATAGACTATAATGAGGTCTAATGAAAAAGGGTGAAAATGCAGAGAGAAAAGCGCTGCTTGCAGGACTTTTCTCTCTGCATTTTTTAAGTGGGTTTGGGGACGGAAACCCCAAACGGATTTCAAGTGCTAGTGTGAACCCAGCCTTAGCGGGCGAGCTCCCCATTGTTTGGATCCCATGGCATATAGGAATGACGGAGAGCACGGCGAAAGTGTGAACCTAGCCTAAGGACAGGTTCACACCGGTGCCTGAACTCCATTCCCCATTTAGCTTGAAAAATGTGGAGAAAGCGCTGCAAGCAGCGCTTTTCTCTCCGCATTTTTCGCCCTTTTCGGGTGGAAACCTGGCGGACCCCATTATAGTCCATGGGGTCTGCGGGTAACCACTTTTTTTAAGCGGATTAGGTTTCTGTTCAGGGGTCCCCAAACGGAAACCTGAATGCAGGTGTGAACCTAGCCTCAATTTGCACTGATTTATTTAATCTGGGCCACTGAGACCGATGGACCCCAGTGACTATAATGGCCAAACGTCCTTTTAAAACTAAAACCAGTAGAGGAAAAAGTTCTTCGTGCAGGAGTTTTTCCTCCGCTGATTTTCAGGTGGATCCTGCAATGGGGTCTCCAACAGCGCAGATGTGCCTGAGGGGAAAACAAAAAACAACAAAGCACATGTGAATACACCCTAAAGCTAGAGAACCACATTGTGGAAATGCAGCATTTTACAGTACCAGCAAAGTGAATGAGATATTGGTTAATCTCATCCACATCCAGGGGAAAAAAATAAAAAAAAAATTCAGCATGTTACTTTGTAGCTGTGGACTTGCAAGCATTTTCCCTATAGATTTAATATGGAAAGAACAATGCAGAGAAAGACACAGCAAAAATTCAATGAAAACCACTGGGAAAAGAAAGCAATGTGGGGGTTTTTTTCCCACTATTTTTTTTAGCTGTGTTTCTCTATGTGGTGCATAAGCAAAGGAATTACAAGGTCACACCGTTCTTTGGTCAGAAGACTGGAGTTGTGTCCAAAGTTGTTTTGTAGTTTTAGGGCCCTTGCACACAACCATGTCCTGTCCGTGTGGGCCATAGTACTCAGACTGAACTAGGCCATGTGCATAGGAGTCACTGCATCGTAGTCACTTATGATGCGAACTCCTGAACGGACCGATCGCTACAGTAATGAAGTTACAGCTTTATGTGGGGCCGTTCAGGAGCTCACATCATAAGTGACTATCATGCAGTGATTTCTACGCACTCTGCCGAGTCCACATACTATGGACCACACATGGATGGGACTTGGTCATGTGCAAGGGCCTTACGAAAAATCTTTGTATGCTGGCAAAACACCTGCAGTGCAAATTGACCCATAGTGCAGATTTTTTTTTATCCACAGTGTGTTAGTTTACGCTGCAGGTTTTTGGCACAGTTCTTACGCTTTGTAACGCATGGGGTGAAAGCAGAGACATACCTACATTTATTCAATTAATTCTGCTGCAGCTGTCTTTTAGGTGTTTTTTTTTTTTGCCATAGCAGAATTCAGACAGAGAAATTCATCAGCAGAGCTGTCTATGACGACAAAACCTAATTTGTTGCAGTTTTTGTGTGCATGTTGCAGTCTTTTTCTGTCTCACAGTGATTTTAATAGGATTTTCAGTGGAGATCCTTCTGAATATAGGGTAGGACACGTTTTTCAGCTAGCTATCATTACTGGCCATGAAATTTAGTTGTTACAACAAGGTCAATAAAGGGGTTGTCCAGGGCGTTTTATTTTACTTACCTCCTCCAGGGTTTTTTTCATGGTGGTTCTATCCCCAGGTCATGTGATGGAAAACAGCACCTAGCCCCTCTGCCTTGTCTCCTGTTTTTGCAGGTAGTTACCTGGACTATTGGGGATGGCAGGCTATAATAAAGCTAGCCCCAATAGCGCAGGTGAAGCAACCTGGGCTTTGGGTGCTGCTACCACCAACCCTGTGAACCATGGTTGGAACTGGGCCAGAACCACAACATGAAAAAGACCCCCTTGAAAGTAAGTAAAATAAAACTTCCTGGAGTTTCATTTGACTTACCTGACTCGGCAGACTCTTGATGATAACCAGCCCCCACAGCACAGTTAATTACCTGTGAGATCAGGGGAGGAGGTGGAGCGACCTGGGTGTCGAAATGATGTTTCCAGTCACATGACCCGGGGGCCAGAACCAGAACCCCTGGGCCTATTATTGAGAGACCACTGGATCAGGTAACCTAATCTAAACTCCCTGGACAACCCCTTTAATGGCTGTGTAGTAACAGCAAAACAGCATGGCCAGTAATGATATCCAGCTGAAGAGGCTGTGGTAGGTAGGAAATGGTGTAGATTTCCATTCTAGGGCCCAGGCCCCACAAATTGCGGAAAAGCTGCTTTTTTTTTGTTGTAGATTTTGCTGCGTTTGCCAGGCGTGGCTAAAAAAGGAATGGGAAATATATAGGAAGCTGTAATACTTCCACCTCATTCCATCTGTAACCAAAAAAAAGCCTTTCCACAATGTGGGGGCTCAGCCTAACTCATAGCAGAAACTTATGTGTAATACTAAATAAGTCAGGCTAAAGTGTCCCACATCTCGGTCCGCCCACATCTGCACAGTGTGGCAGGCGAGGCACAGGTTGGGATTTGTGGCACATGTTTGATGTAAGAAAGAGCCTCAGTATCATCACTCTATGCCAGAAAACTGTGCACACCTGGATGTGGCTATAGCTGCATTCAGTTCCTGGGTTGCCACTGCCTTCACTTCTCTGTAAGATCAATTTTAGCTGGTCATCTTTACAGCTGTGCAGGAACAGCAAAACCATGGCCGGTGATGATATCCAGTGAAAGTATTGGTGACTGGGCAGTGCATGGTGCTATAGTCGCATCCAGGTACACCAGGTGTTACCACTATAACAGCAGAACCGCATGGCCAGTAATGTGAAAGCACCTATGGCCTCAGAACTGGAGGCAGCTCTAAGTCTGAGGCCCAACGTTGCGGAAAAGCAGCTTTTTTTGTTGCAGATTTTGCGGTGTTTTTTTTGAGTCAAAGCCAGGAGTGGATTGAGCAGAAGGGAGAAGTATAAGTACTTCCTATATATTTCCTATTCCTTTTGTAGCCGATACTAGATTTGGCTCAAAATAATGCAGCGTTTCCATAACGTGCAGCCTCATGCTAGGTTCAGGTTTCCGTTTGTGGGGTCCGCTTTGGGAACAGAAACCTAATCCGCTTAAAAAAAGCGGTGATCCGCATTTTTTAAGCAGATTCGGGGACGGAAACCCCGAACGGAGACTGGGCGCAGGTGTGAACCTAGCCTAACTGTGTCCAAAACACTGTGCGGCACCACCATAAACCAGAGGTTTCCAGTGTTCAGCATACAGGTAAAATGCATAGTAACATAAACTACTCATTACTGCAATTATAATATACATGCAGGTCTGCAGTAAAAAAGCACTGTGTGAATGCAACCTTAACTTTTGCAATACAAACTGGGTGCCCACATAGAAACTTGCAGGTGAGCTACCATAGAAACCACCTGATTTCGGAGAAGATTACGGGATAACAAGCTGTTGAATTTCCTTTGCAGAATTCAACAGCGTGTTCACACTGTGTGTCTGCGGCCTAACACTACTATTACACAAGCAGTTGTGGCTGCTGCTCATGATTTGCAGCCAATGGCCTGGTGCACCCAGCATTTCAATGGTCCTGTCATATTGCAAAAGAATGCCCTGCTAACACAGTGTGAACAGAGCCTAACCCACTTCACAAATGTTGCGATTTCCAGCCTTTGTAGCTGTGTACCCCTTTAAAACATTGTGAAATTACAGTAAACTCATTTATTTATTAACAACATACTCATTTGTTCTTCATCAGATCCTCATCTATAGCCACAAAGAGCAACATGAAAATTATGACCATATATACATATAAATCCAGTATATACAGCTGCTCATACAAAGAATAATTTTCACTTCAACAATTTTGTGCTTTTACTATCAGTATTTCTTCTTATAATCTGGTCATATGACAATCTTTTCATATTAAACATTATAAAATCACAAGTGTTCATTTCATGAACTCGGTAATATCAGAATTTATAACATTTTGTTCAAATTTTCAATCGCTGTAGAACACAAACAGGAATAGAAATAGAAAAATTACCAAACATTTAAGAATTTCACATATAAAGAAGTTATTAATATACCAAACCGCCATTATAAACTCCAGTGTGGGACTTTATGGCTCATGGAAGATGGAAACGTTTGGAAGAAAATGGAGTACTTGTGTAACATTAAAGGGGTTGTCATTCCAAATGTTTTTTTCTACAGCATTTTTAGCTTTGTTCTGTTACGTGGGGCCTTAGCCTAAAATAGATATCCATGAAGGCTTTTACAATCATTTGGATAAAGAACTAAAATTTGGAACCATATTAACCTTCACATGGACACGAAGGTTGGAGAAAATCTACAGTAATAGTTAAACATAAACATAATTTTTTTGGCACTGTTTTCACTTAATGATCGGGCAGAGCGACGTTTTCATAACTGCATTTCCTCTTCCTCCTGCTCAGCACTGATCTGTATGATCATGGGAGGAATGGAAGCTAAACATGTGGACATGGCGCAGTCATACTTGTCGACTGAAACAGGGTAACCTCTATAGAGTGGATGAATCTCCAGAGCCCGGCGAAATGCTCCTGCATCCACCGCGCTCCTGGTCGATTTATATGTTGCATGGGAACTTTGTGTGTCTGACGCATCACAAAAAAGGAGCGCGTCATGGGAATGTGACCATGCAAAAATTTTGACTCTGGTACTCCTGGATCTCAGCTCACAAATGTTGGCAAGTATGGGTGTAGTACATCAGTCTTAATAATCAGCCAGATCAGTATGAGTCCAAAATTTATAAGGTGAGTGTTCCCCATGTGACGCATTTTTGGGTGGTCCATACGCCAGAAATTGAAAAAATACACCACCTTGGAGCTGGCATGGATTTCAGTCATTATTGTGCTAGTTTCATGGCAAAAATAATTTCAATTTGTCTTAAAAAATGGCAAATTTTGCAGAAAATGTGAATTTTCAGCGGCACTAAACATGGGTGTGTCTATAGTCCACAAGAAATAATATTGCCAAGGCTTATTTAAATCAATATCTGATAGTTAGACATTGTACATGTGTGGCCATGTGCATATCCAATTGTAGTAGCATATGTATTACATGTGGGGCTGTTTGGAGTGCTTGCATCCACTGGCTACATTAGGCCATTTTACTTGTTCTTGCAGAATCTACCTGTCATGATTTGCTGTTTTACCTCCCTGTCCATATACATTATATGGTGATTTTGTCCTGAGCAGTTTTCTCTACATATAACTACAACTTTGGACATGTGGCTCTATGATATGGTGTATGGTGCCAGCCTGCGGCTTATTATTGTATTATTATTATTCTGACAAGTGACATCAGGGGATGACCGCTATGGCTGCCGCTGGCCTTTGTGGGTTTCCAGACTAAGGTAACAACGCAGAATTAAAGTCATTGGACTGCTCTCGCGTCAAGGTCTGAATTGGACAAAAATTTTGCAAACCACACATTGTGCTCCAGTGTTAACCTCTGACATATGACATAACCATTACATGATGAAACATTATACAGGTACAAGCAACTTTGTAATGCACGTTGTGTTTCAATTCCTTGCCACTTCCAAGATCTCCATGCTGTTTGCAAACCTAGTCCTGCTCACACAGAGACAAGGCTATACCAACATGGTCTCCTATAATGGACATACACCTGTATCAGTCAGGGATTTTTAACCTCTGAAAGTACCGATAGCAAGAAGAGATCTTGGAAAAGATTAGGAAATGAAAGGGTTTTTTTGTCTTCAGTATGTGATCTGTCACAGTCCATCTCGCCAGACCACCTTTGTAGCAGTCTCCGGGTGCTGGAAGCTGCTGGTGGACAGGGAGTGCGTGCAGTCCTATTTAAGGAATAGGAGTGGTGCAGCAGCCCTGTCCACTGCATAGTAATGCTTCTGGGGAATTGCAGCATTGCTGCTATTCCTATTACAGGAGCGGTACTGCACGCGTTCCTCGTTCACTTTGCAGCTTCTGGTACCCGGAGATCAGTGCAGGGTCAGGGTATGGGTTCCCGACAGATCACATACTGATGATCAGTATGAAGAAAACCATTTGATTCTGGAAAACCCCTTTAAAACAAACTATATAATGAGGATGCAGAACTTTTCATCATGCAATAAATAAGGGGTTCTCCCATCTTATAAAGTGATGGCATATCGCTAGGATATACTATAATGATCAGTGGGGGTCCAAACTTCAAGACACTCATTGTATAATGCTGTGCCCCCTTCACTTCTTTACCATGAACCACCTGCTGTGCGGGGAACTGGATCACAGCTCTATTCAAGTGAATGGGATCGGCTGCAAAAACAAAGCCCTGCAAGGAAAAGTGGATGCATTGCTACACCAGAGCTATAGCCTGTTCATTCTCAGACTTAGATGCCCATGGATCATAAAGTGATGACATATTCTAGCAATATTCCATCACTTTATGAGACTATAGCCCCGTGTGGGATATCTGGTACGAGATATCCCACAGCAGACATACCTGTAGAAAAAATGTCTGTTTTTTGCCATGGGTTTAACCCCTGCGGTTACAGTGGCTTTCACCAATTGTATTGAAAACAACCGCAGAATCTGCATTAAATCCTATCCCCTTTACTGTTACTGTAATTCCCAGCAGGTTAGCCAACAGAGTGATTTCACAGAGGCTAATCCGCTGTAAACTTTCCATGTGTGTCACCAACCTAAGATGGAATGAATCACGGGAAACCCCTTTAAGTATGGCCAAAAATATTCCTTGAGTAGATCTAGGTTGAGCTTAGCAGCAGGCCAGACTGGCACCTAGATCACATAAAGCCAGTTAGTGTATTTGACCAATGCCAATTGACTAATAAATTGGGACCAGTTTAATCCCATGGACCTGAGCTGACGTCTTAGACTTCGCATTGAATAATTTACTACATATAACACACATTGCTTGATCCTATACAGTATATACACACACGCATCCATGTGAACGCATAGGACTGGGAAGATTTCCCACCAGCTCCCATTTGTCAGATTCAGGATTGTACTTCTCTACGCTCTGCAGGTAGGTGCCTTTAGACCAGGAGTAGCCTCCAGTGATGTATATAAATCCGTTCATGACAATTGCACCACATTCCATCCTCCGCTCCATAGTTGGCGCCAGCTCTACCCATTGATTGCTGTCGAGATCATAGCAGTCAGTAATTGTAGTCTGTCCTCCGACCAGGTACAGCTTATTATGTAGCGCAACGGAACATAGACCATACTCTGAGGAAGGAGAAAGACAGACGTGACTGTTAACCAAGACATTTGAATTGATAACCTATAGCAGTGATGGCGAACCTTTTAGAGACAGAGTGCCCAAACTGCAACCCAAAACCCACTAAATTATCGCAAAGTGCCAACATGGCAATTTAACCTTAAATTAACCAGGATCTGTTTTATATTGACCGTGCAATGTTATTACAGCCTGTAATAATATTACATGTCTGCTATAAAACAGATACTGTGAGATATAAATAGTGAAGGGCCCCCAGACAGTACAATGCGCTCCACAGTGGCTCCCAGACAGTACAATGCGCTCCACAGTGGCTCCCAGACAGTACAATGCGCTCCACAGTGGCTCCCAGACAGCACAATGCGCTCCAGAATTGCCCCCACACAGTATTATATGCTCCACAGTGGCCCCCACACAGTATTATATGCTCCACAGTGGCCCCCGCGCAGTATTATATGCTTCACAGAGGCCCCGCGCAGTATTATATGCTTCACAGAGGTCCCGCGCAGTATTCTATGCTTCACAGAGGCCCCGCGCAGTATTATATGCTCCACTTTGGGCCCCCCACATTATATGCTTCACAGTGGGCCCCCACACAGTAGTATATGCTTCACAGTGTCCCCCATACAGTATTAGATGATTCAGTGTCCCCCATACAGTATTAGATGATTCAGTGTCCCCCATACAGTATTAGATGATTCAGTGTCCCCCATACAGTATTAGATGATTCAGTGTCCCCCATACAGTATTAGATGATTCAGTGTCCCCCATACAGTATTAGATGATTCAGTGTCTCCCATACAGTATTAGATGCTTCACAGTGTCCCCCACACAGTATTAGATGCTTCAGTGTCCCCCACACAGTATTAGATGATTCAGTGTCTCCCACACAGTATTAGATGATTCAGTGTCCCCCACACAGTATTAGATGCTTCAGTGTCCCCCCCATATAGTAGTAGACGCTTCAGTGTCTCCCATACAGTATTAGATGCTTCACAGTGTCCCCCACACAGTATTAGATGCTTCAGTGTCCCCCCCATATAGTAGTAGATGCTTCAGTGTCCCCCACACAGTATTAGATGATTCAGTGTCTCCCACACAGTATTAGATGATTCAGTGTCCCCCATACAGTATTAGATGCTTCAGTGTCCCACCCCACACAGTATTAGATGCTTCAGTGTCCTCCCCATACAGTATTAGATGCTTCAGTGTCCCCCATACAGTATTAGATGCTTCAGTGTCCCCCATACAGTATTAGATGCTTCAGTGTCCCACCCCATACAGTATTAGATGCTTCAGGATCCCCCACACAGTATTAGATGCTTCAGTGTCCTCCCCATACAGTATTAGATGCTTCAGTGTCCCCCATACAGTATTAGATGCTTCAGTGTCCCCCATACAGTATTAGATGCTTCAGTGTCCTCCCCATACAGTATTAGATGCTTCAGTGTCCTCCCCATACAGTAGTAGATGCTTCAGTGTCCCCCATACAGTAGTATATGCTTCAGTGTCCCCCATACAGTATTAGATGCTTCAGTGTCCCCCATACAGTAGTATATGCTTCAGTGTCCCCCCCATACAGTATTAGATGCTTCAGTGTCCCCCCATACAGTAGTATATGCTTCAGTGTCCCCCCCCATACAGTAGTATATGCTTCAGTGTCCTCCCCATACAGTAGTATATGCTTCAGTGTCCCCCCCATATAGTAGTATATGCTTCACAGTAGGCCCCCACACAATAGTTTATGTTACTTACCCAGTCCCATGAACAGCGTTCTCCTCCTCCTTCTTCTTCTTTTCGCAGGCGCTGATGAATGGCGTCATCGCGCCAGCGTCGGGGCAGAAGTCACACTCTGCAGTCAGTGTAAGCTGCGGACCGCGGCCTACAGTGACAGCTTTCATCTATATGATCGCTCACTAACCGGGACACCTGTACCGGATTCCCGGTTAGTGAGCGATCATGGCGACGGCGTGCGTGCCAACTGAGAGGGCTCTGGTTGCCCTCTCTGGCACGCATGCCATAGGTTCGCCATCACGGACCTATAGGGTAGGCTCTGACGCAGCAGAACTTAAAGGGATTCTATCACTAAAAAAAACTAAATGTCGCCGTTTTTGAATTTTTCTTCATAATGCTAATTGTGCTCAGAGAGCACAGGGGCCGTTCCCTCTGTCCTCAGAGCGTTGTCATCGATTCCAGCGCCGCCTCTGTCTTCTGTTCCTGATGCGTCTCCTCCTCTTCACTCCTCATCTTACACGAGACCACCGCAAAATGGCCAATGAAACATGCGCAGTTGGCTCTGTTCAACCCGAAAGAGGAGACGCATCAGGAACAGAAGACAGAGGCGGTGCTTTGAGCACAGGGGGAACACCCCCTGTGCTCTCTGAGCACAATTAGCATAATGAAGAAAAGAAGAAAAATTCAAAAACAGCGGCGCGGACCTGCAAAATAAAGGTAAGAGATGAATAGCCTTTCTAAAGGCTATTCCTACGTGCTTTTTGTTTAAAAAACGTTTTGTTTTTTTTTAATGATAGAATCCCTTTAATAAGAGAACAATACAAAACCGTATCCAATATAGCATAAAACATTCTAGTGAAAGTGGGAAAGGGGGACGTAGAAAGGCAAGGGGATTGGTCAGTGGGGGGGCATATCAGGCAGAATGGAGGTCAGCAAAATGAAGGGTGACAAACATTCCTTGCTTTTTTAACACTACTAGGTTGTAGATAAGAAGCTAGGAGTGCAAGCATGAGGCAATAAATCAAGGCAGGAGAATTCTACTCCACCCCTCCCTGCTCCATAGAGTTGGATATGTGAGACTCAATACATATATAATGTAAACAAGCAGTCACATTTTAGAGAAGAACTTCGTGCAGCTTAATAAGTCCTGAAGGAAACAGATCTCCTTAATAAGATAAAATACAAAGTTTCTTATATTCACCTGTACTATTAATTTATGAAAAATTGTTTATCACTGGAGGTGCCCTTTAATATCAGTGCTCTTAGGTGGTTATATCCATCGTCCCCATTCACTGTGAATGCTGTGGGTCTGCACGAAGATTAGCCCCATTGTCATTCAATAGAGCTAATCTGGAGCCATTTTTTTTTTTGTGAAATATAAATCAAGCTGCATATTGCACATGGATTTTTTTTTTAAATAGACCCAGATATGTGACAAATTCAGAAGACCGAGTACGAGTCAGATACCCCGCTTTTTGAAAACAGTTAGATTCTATCCTGTTTAACCACTTCCATACCAGATGCTTTACCCCCCTTCCAGATCAGGCACATTTTCAAGTTTTTTGTATGTGCGGTTTTGGAGGGCTATAACATTTTATGATTTGCGTTATTCAACGAATTTCTGCGTCTTTTTTCGGTGACACATAGGGCTTTATTTTTATGTTTTTATTTTTACATGTGTTTTAAATTTTTTTTATATCCGGGAAAATATAAACAAAAGAGGAGGAGAAACGGGTCTGTTTTTCACCTTTAACTTTTTTTTTTTTATTTAATAACACAAAGTGCTACTAAAAAACTTTATAAAATAGTTTTTACTCTCCGTTACAGTAATTTTTATTTTGTATGGTGTTGTCGAGGGTGGGACTATAACCTTTAATAACGGCGTTTTTTTGGCGTATTATTTTATTTATTTTTTTAATTATTTTATTTACATTTTTTTTTTAACTTTTCTATTAAGATTTTTTTTATTTTTTTTTTTACATTGTGTCCCCATAAGGTCATAATAGACCTTTAGGGGCATCTGATCACTTTTTTTTTCTGATTTCCCCTGTAACTGGGGCTGGTACATTTAGGCCCAGTTGCAGGAGGAATACAGCCTCCTGCACATTACTTTCACATTACTATAGAGCTGATCTCGGTCTAACCAGCTCTAACAGACTCTGATCCCGGCGGATCACATGACCACCGGGTCAGAGAGGAGCTGCAAGATGGCAGCGCCCATAGCACTGTATACAGTGCTCATTGAGTAATAAACCTTCCCTGTCTTATCTCTGGGAGCTCCGGCTGAAGTTACAGCTGGCCCCCCGTTTCATCAGCTGCACAATTTCGTGCAGCTGATGAGTTCTGCTTGGACGTACCGGTATGTCCTTGCAGAACTAGGCAACCACCTTCCGGACGTAAAAACCCAATGGGCGGTCCAGAAGTGGTTAAAAAAAAAAACATGAAAAATAGCTCATGTAAATAGAGATGTTAGAGAAGAGACGGATCAGACTGTGTTTGGTGTGAAAGATCCTCAGTGCGCCAACACCGCTTTTGCCCACACCTGAGACCCGCCAGTGAGTGCTGGGTTCACAAGATAAATACAAGACAAGCTTTCTAAATTTTATATATTTATTAACCCCTAAATGGGTCGGTATTAACATCTAACATGCAGTTCAGAACAAATATGTAGATATATACAAGCATTAACAGTTACTAGTTACAAGATACAGTACAATAAAATAAAAAGGGAATAAAATTGAAATAATTACTTTACCACACATATCCTGGATGTGGCTCTATAATCCAACCCTCACACATGGCATGTGGGGCTAACCAGTGGAGGCAGCAACATCAACATATTCCAGCCTGCATGCTCCTCACAGTATGTCCCAATAGTCTCTCAGTCTCTTGTAGTCTCATCATAGTATTCTCTCAGTGGTAGTCTCAGCCCAATCTCCTCCCACTGACCTTTTACCTCATCTTTTATACCCTTGATTACACCACCCAGAATGAGGTCACCGGCGACGGCAAGTCTGATTGACTAATGCACTCAAGTCCAGATTCTTTGTAAGGAGATGGGACCAAGTGAAATGATACAATGTTATCAACCATGTCTGATCAACAGCCCAGGCTGAACAATGCATGTTTATTTGATCACCCAGGCCTATGTAGGAATTCAATAGAGCTATACTGGGATGGATACAAAGCCCTATTGTTACAATGTTGCCACTAATGACAACATACACCTAGGATTATAGCTGCGCACATTATGAGTAAATGGAACTAAGAGGGAGATACGATACCCAGAGATCAAAATACATCTTTGAGTTATAGCCATATTTAAGTGGAATCATCACAGTTGGGTAATAACTTACTCTCCTCTTTCTATTGAGAACACATTCAACCAAGAAAATCTATCGGCTGAATGAGTATTTGGCAGGCCATCTAATGTGTATGGCCATATTTACAGAATCTGAAGTGCAAGAATCAAGTAAGGCTTCATGCACAGGACCATAGTTTTAGTCCAGATGCTATCCATTTTTATGAATATATGACAACAGGATCGCATATGGACCTATTCATATCAATGGTCCCATACATATAGTATGTCCACAAAATAAGGCACAGGTACTATTCCTGTCTGTTTTTGCAGACTGATTCGTTCATCCAAATGTATGGATCCGTGAAAAACATGGACCACACACAGATGCTAATTTGTGTGCCATATTCCCATTTTTATGGACCTATACGCTGCATATGTATCGTCGGTCATGTGCACGAGATTTAAAAGTTGATTTGATGTAACTAATCTTAAAATCTGGATTATGAGACTTGTTTTGTCCATGAATTATACCTATAACTTCTCGGTGTAACTTGTAATGACGTAATTCCATCAGTCAAGCGTTGAACATACCTGGATGTGGACACACAGATAGGATGCTCCATTCATTTAAATCAGAGTGAAAGCTCTGGATTTTATCATAAGTACAGCTTCCTCTATATCCATAGTGACCTCCGCTGACATAGATGACATCCCGCAGCACACATGCAGTTGCGTTCCCAACACCTATCAAAAGAATAGAGTAAAATATATAATTCCCTCCTACCAATACACAAGTAATAAAAAGCTAAAAAATGACACTGTGGTATGTACAAAAATGGATAAAGCTGCAAATGAAACAATTTTTACATAGAAATTATATTAAATTTTATTATTTAATCAAAGTTTATTGAAGATTATATAACATATAGGATAACAGTGAGACATGGTAAAGAGAGGATGTTTGGTCCTATAAAGAACTTGAAGAGTTGTGAGTGCTAGGCTGGACCCACGACAGGAGCCAACAGGGACTGGTCCAGAGGGGGATAATGTGGGTAAGAGCCAGAACCGGCCATCCCACATGTTAACAGGAGTCATGAGCAAAAACTGGACAAGGGGGATAACAAACAGTGACAGGACATGAGAGGAAGAAACACTACAAGGGGATAAGAGAAGACAGAAAGAAGACCTAAGGACTAACGATACCCCAGGTACATCACAGGGGGTTCCATATAGAGGTCATCAAGTGAAGAGGTGAGCAAATTGTTAGATTCCCTAAACAGTATCCACAGCTGCAAGAGTGCCCCCCTACTGGTGGAGCCGGGAAATCTTCCTCCACCAGTGCTTCCATCCTCCGTATGTGGGAGAGCTCCTGGAGCAACTCCACAAAGGAGGTAGTAGCTGTAGTGTGCCAATGCCTAGGGATGATCAATCGGGCAGCCATAAGAAAGTGCCGCAGGAGATCCTTCTTCACAGTAGAGATCTCACAGTAGGATAACCGACAAGAGGGTCAATTGAGGAGAAGATGTGATCTAGCAGCCACTGACCTTTGCATAAAGTTTGAAACAGTGTCTCAAAAGGGTTTATCGCCTCAAATTCCTACCAGATATGCAAAAGGTTCCCTCTCTCTGATCAACAGCACCCTAAAACATCAGGGTAAAACTTATGGGGGGGGTCTGGATAGCGGTACCAGTGGGTCAGCCGTTTCTTTTCCTGGGCGCTACAGGGCAATAAAGGCTTAGGGAGCGAATAAGAAGGATCTGTCCCAGTCTGATGGGAGAAAGGTGTTGCAGATCCTGTTCCCACAGACGGGTATAAGATGGAAGACAAAATGATGCCTCTCGAAGGAGCAGACCATATAGCAGGGAGAGGACCCGCTTAGGTGTCTCCATATGGGTAAAAACACCCTCCAATTCTGTAGGGCTAGAGTTTAGCAGCGAAGCGAAGAACTGTCGCACAAACGCCACCAGTTGGTTGTATTCTAACCATGGCAGGGGGATATTGGAACACAAGGATACAAGCTGGTCTAAAGGAGGCAACGGAGAGTTCCCGGTAACCTGATGAAGCCGCACGTTGTCGCTGGCACTCCAGCTCAGGAACCAGCGGACAGCGCAGCCTGGCAGGAACATTGGATTGTGGAAAAGGGGGCTTAAATTTTATTTATAGTCAAAACCAAACCCACTGCCCCATTCAGAGGCGTTAGGCTAGGTTCACATGAAGGAATTTGCAGCTGATTTTGAGGCAGATGAGAAAAAAAAAGCTTATAATGTGATTTTGGTTGTGACCAGCTTAAATCGAGGGTCAACTGTATGGGACAATTGTTTGTAGGTTTAGGTATGACCAATCATTCACCAAACGATCATAATATGCCACTTCAGCAGTCTAAAACCTAATGTGTATGGCCAGCTTTACTCCTTGTAATGCCTAAAAATTCAAAGGTGATTTAAAATAAAGCACTGCAGAATATGATGGCGCTATATAAGTAAGCATAATAAATAAATAAAATAATCTCAGTATCCCATTTCCGTTTAGGAAGATGAGATATAGGGAGATGTTTGATGTGGTCCTTACACTGTGATACTGCTTTAGCTGTCCCTGTAACATGGAGGAAATGTTATAGTGATGTGATTTTGTTTCCCCGGCTAATATAAGAGCAGCTGTGCAGGGTCAAGTAGGCAAAAATGGGGGGGAGGGGATGTTTCGTCACGCATAAGTGAACCCTATGAAAAATGCAAGCAGTAATTTAATACAGAGATTTCACACAATATATTCCAGTGCCATTCACTGCTTTGTTTTGCCTTTTGTAATATGTTGTATTGAGAACCGAGAGATATTAGGCTATGATAACACCATATTTCAGGTGTATATACTGGGAATATACTGACCTATACACCAGCTGTATGGATTTACATATAACTGCCTTTAAAAAAACAAAACAAAGAATATCACATACTTTGGTTTTTTTTTTTTGTAGAATGCCTTTTTATTTGAAAGCATAGTCTGTCCAACACAGTAAAAAAAAAGCTGGTAAATTCCAGGTGAATATATTCCCATTGGACACTCTTAAAAGTCTATGGATATGTTTGCTATATATGCCTTAAAGCATGTCAGTATTAAAGAGGAGCGTTCATGCCCTCATCGATGTGCGGTATTATATACCGCTAGAATTCAGATGGGCAGGCCTTACAGCCTAGTGTCAACGCTGGGCTGTGAGGAATGCCCCTTCTGACTGTACTCTTCCATAGACTTGTACTGTCAGGGGTGGCGGACCTCACTGCTCAGCGATGACGCTAGGCTGTAAGGCCTGCCCATCTGACAGTGGGGAGATATGTCCAGCATTGGGGTGCATACCTGGAAATCCAACAGTGCACTAAATTCAGTGGCTTTCTAGCGGTATATAATACCGCACATTGATGAGGACATGAAAGCTCCTTTTTAGCACAATCTTTAAAGAGGCCCTTTCACCACCTCCACCAGCAGTGTGTGGATGGGGTTCGCTAGAATCCCATCCACTTTGCAGTGACTGTAAAACGCTGCGGTTTTTGCCATGTCGGGCGTTTACGCCACATGGGGCCTCAGCCTAAAAAGCAACTCACATTTCGGACACTAGTTGTTAGAAGTGTCCCAGGTACTTTCCTGACCCCTGATAGTCACACAGTGCTAATGTCATATACAAGGCAGTAAATGGATGATAAAGAATGCTGTGATGTGTAGTTGCTGCAAGTTTTTAGACTGCATAGTGCTATATACATATAACTATCAGCAAAATTTCTTTGAAGACTTTTCACCTCTTTTGCATCCTTTAATAGGTGCCGCGCCACTGATTTTGCCGCAGTTGGCATTTTTTTCTCTATCCCTGACCATTCCCACCTGACAGTAGAGATCATAATAGTGCTGAAAACAGAACAACAGTAATAATAGTTTGGGAACGGTCAAGGATAGAGAAAAAAATTCTAACTGCGCCAGAATCAGTGGAGTGGCCTCTATTGCAGGGTGCAAAGAGTTGGAGTTGGTGGAGGTGATGGAAGATCCTCTCTAACTAAATATTGGTACATGCATACTTTTGACTTATCATGTGTACATGCTATGGACGACATATACTTTTTCCGCATCTACATACCTTTAATCATGTTTGCAATGGGGAACCAGGCCTTCTTTAATGGATCATAAAATTCTGCTTCTTGAGCAGGAGCTCCTTTCCTGTAACCACCTAAAGCATAGACACAGCCACCCAGGGTGACGGAGCAGTGATAGTACCTTGCGTGGAGCATAGGACATCCTTCTGTCCATTCATCCGTCTCTGTGTTATAAATCCAGACAGTGGTCAGTGCCTCAATGTTATCCGTCCTGTAGCCACCAGTGATATAGATGTGAGGTCCTAAACTGGTAGCACTGTAGCTCTCTCTGGTGTGATCAGGCATGTCTGCTCCCTGAATCCAGTTGTTGCTTTCAGGATCCCAAATATGCACTTCAGATAAGGGGTGCCAGTAGTAGCCTCCAACTACAAACATGTTGGCTGTCGATCTTTTGGGCACTTCTTGCGATTGAGTCCGTAAAGAATAGTAGAGCAAAGACTGTATCTTATTTTCATTGAGTAAGTGTTTCTTGTGCAACTCCAAAGAGGTCCTGAGATAATTGTCATCTACATCAACTTTAATACATTGCAATAGTTCATAAATGTGTTCTATACGATTCCTGGAATCATGTGCAACCCATCTAACCAGAGGTTGCAGAAGAGCCTCCACTGTCCACACATTGAGGTTCTTCTGAGAGAAGACATACATCAGCTTCTCAAAACTGAGATCCACAAACTCATCTTGAGTCCACACTTCTTGAAACCTAGAAACCATGATTCTTCTAGATTCTTTCTCCAAAGCTGGACACATGTGAAATTCAGCAAAAGAATGCATTCCCAAACAGTTGTCAACATCCAGATGTCTCACCAGGAACTGTTCACAAGCCTCTTTGACTGACACGAAGTGCAGCTGGTCAGCAGCTTGCAGAAGACATTGGACATTCTTAGTGGTGATCTTGATCTGGGCACTGTACGTATAGTTCAGCAGCGCTTCTAGGATGGAGTGATCAATACCTGACAGCTTGATCTGATTGTTGGACTTTTCCTTCATATCAGCTGTGAACATCACCTTGAAGTAGTGGCTACATGCCGCCAGAGCAGCTTTATGGCACTGAAAAATCTTACCGGAGGAGCTCATCAAGGTGACGTCGGTGAATAGACCTTCTTTATAGAATGTCCTAAAGGAGTCAAGGAAGTCTACATGGTGTGTAGGGTCATTGTATAAAAGACAGTAATCTTCAAGCTCCTTCTGTGACATGGCTGTAAAATAACAAGATAGCAATATATTAATGCTTATTATACATGGACTAGAAAATGACTAGCAATACACCCAAACTTGACTCCTATGATACCTTATACCAGGATACATTTCTGAAAGCCACAGAAAGAAGACCCATTGTGTGTTGCTGTATACATTACAAGGTTACACAGTAGCAACGCACTATTTTAGAGTACATATGATACAATGTATTCTGGATACATTACCGAACGTCACTTGATCACTTGTTTTTCTAGTCTACAGAATATTCGGATTCAGCCTCAAGGGGTTTTACCTATTTGCTTCCTAATAGTTTTCACTGGTGAAATCTGCAATCAGCATAAAACATCAGTCAACAGCATCTTTTATTTACCCAACTATATCCCAAAATAATCCCTCCCCCCGCAGATTACTGCATGCCATAATAATAATGACCACAATGAAATGCTATTGTGTGGGACGCCACAGCCATAGGTGCAGGCTTCTGCGGTTATGTTGTTGTAAATAAAGCCACGGTTGTAAGATATGACTGCAAACCTCTTACCATCAATGCCTCCTCTTATTCACTAGCGGGATTAGCTGCGATCTGTCAGCCTTGGGATAAAGTCACCTCCCTCATGCACTAACATTATGGCACAGAGCCACTAGCAACACGAGCATGCAAATCCAAGCAATAATATATCCGCTCTATAACTTCCTATCTACACAGAGCATATGTGCCAAGTGATACTAGATACCCAGACAATATACCACTGCAGAGATGTCAGCATAGGCTATGGGTACTCTCTCTGTGTACATTCTAGTGTAAAATCCCATTCCCTTATGTGCATTTTATAACCCTTTGTCTTTTCATTGTCTCCTGTATGTATGTATTCAGCTCTGATCACCCTGCAGTGGAAGCATTGACACATATATCTGCATACATGCAACACATACCTGCCTGTGCTTCATCACATGTCATTGTAGCATCTCATGCATGATCTTTGTTTACCTGCAGAGCTCTCAGCGTGGGCTACGAAGTGTTAACGTCTTCTCAGCTGCTTGGCTGTTGCAGTGTTTCCCAGGCTGATGCCATTGGATACAGCGCCTCCTTGTTGACCATCTTTGGCATGAGCAGCACACAGGGATTTGGAATTGTAGAGAGTTACTTTGCAAAGGGGAGGGAATGTCACATCCTATTTTGGTATCCCAGCTGCTCCCCATCCCCTGCAATAATACACAGTATCCCTCTTACCATCCCCACCTCCTGAGTCCTCCCAAAGGTCACTGGGACTCTCTTGCACATCATATGATGACATATTGATTTACCTATTACTATGTCAGGAATAATAACATGCTATATAACTACATATTGGTAGTTATAGTGCATAAACATATATACCTCATACAATATTACTAAGGATATATATATATATATATATATATATATATATATAATCTGCAGAATTGTGCAGTCAGTGTGTGTGTGGGGGGGGGGGGGTCTTCGGCTGCATGGGGCAAACTGTGTAGTCATGCTCTTATTCCTGTGCTATGATATCATAGTGTTCATTGTACATGCACTGTAACCTCACTATGTTTATTATCCCTATAATGTGACATCACTGTTTATTACTCTGTGTTTATTTCTAAATATATGTACTTTGACATTACAATGTTTATTCTCTGTACTGTGACATCACTGTGTGCATTGGCTCTACTGTGACATTACTGTTTAAAATCCTTGCACTGTGACTGCACTGTAATTATTATCCCTGTACTGTGACATCACTATTTGGATTGTCTCTGTACTGTGACATCATTGTGTGCATTAGCTATGTACTGCAATTTCTTTGCATTTATTACCCATGTACAGTGGCATCACTGAATGAGGGTGGGTTCACACTTCCGTCGACACTCTGTCCACCACGAATCCGACCTAAATGTCGGAAAACTGGATAGGGAAAGGTTTGCGATGCTTTGCTTAAAAACCCATTCACTTGAATGGGTTTTTAAAGCAATGCGTGGGTGTGCGCTTACACCCTCTGCGCCGCAAAACCGTTTTTTTTTTCGTCAGAAACAAAGTCGGACATGCAGGACTTTGTGTCTGATGAAAAAAACTGGCTTCGCGGCGCAGAGAGTGTAAGCGCACACCCACGCATTGCTTTAAAAACCCATTCAAGTGAATGGGTTTTTAAGCAAAGCATCACAAACCTTTCCCTATTCAGTTTTCCGACATTTAGGTCGGAGTTGCGGCGGACGGAGTGCCGCCGCAAGTGTGAACCCACCCTGAACTGTCTTTGTACTGTTGATATTGCTGTTTTATCACTATGTGCGGTCTCTTCTGTGGTGATATCACTGTTTATTTTCACTGTACTGTGACATTACAATGTTTTTTTTATCCCTGTACAGTGACATCATGTGCATTGACTCTGCTATGCCTTCACTGTTTATAATCCTTGAACTGTGACATCACTGTGGGTATTGTCTCTGTACAGTGACATCACTGTTTATTATTTCTGTGTTGTGACATCACTGTGTTTATAATCCCTGTAACCTCACAAGGTTTATTTCCCTGTACTGTGCCGTACTATATATAACCCTACTGTGCCACTACCTAGCTCAGTACCCCACTATTGTTACATCTCTTTGGGTATTATCCCTGTGTTTTTGAGACCAAAATAATCAACAAGTTTCACTTTTCTACACTTGCTGCTAAAGTTGGTCATAGTGGAGTAAGACTGAGTTTCACCTGTGAAACTCTATCCATGTATTCACTGAATTTCACGGGTGTAATGGATATAATAAAAAAAAACTGAGTATAAAATAAAAAAAAATGATATGACCTATGCCTAGTTTTGCATACTGTATATACTATAGCCAAACCAGACTACTTCTTGCCTTTTGATCATTGGGAACTGACTTATTTGGTAAAGAGATTTTATAATGCTTGTTAATAAAATGTCATACAACACAATGATCCTCTCTGTAAGCATGTGACCTGCTTTGCATAAAATAAGAGATCTGCTTTGTCTCCCACATTTATGGCTAGTGAGCTATAATAATGATGGGTCACACAGGGACTTGTGAGTGAGGCTGGAAAATGTATCTACAGCCCCATAGTTATAGGTTTTTGCACAGCCCCAATTCAGCTGGCCCTAACCTATCTGTGTTTTCCTCTTGTAAATAGCTGCCTCCATTGCTGATCTATTAATGTTTTTGTCAATGTGCAGATGAGCTATTTGGAGCAACGAGGGAATTTATATTGCTCCAAAGAGGTAAGCGGTAAATTTGCATATTGACAAAAACGACAGTATCTCAGCAACGGAGGTGGCAATTCACAAGGGCAAAACACCATTTGATTCAGGTGACGTTAACCTATCTATCTGCAGGGCTGGGGTGACATGCTGGTTCTAGAGACACTAACCTATCTATCTGCAGGGCTGGGGTGATATGCTGGTTCTGGTGACTCTAACCTATCTATCTGCAGGGCTGGGGTGATATGCTGTGGTCTGGAGACATTAAGCTATCTGCAGGGCTGGGGTGATATGCTGGGTTCTGGTGACACTAACCTATCTGCAGGGCTGGGGTGATATGCTGTGGTCTGAAGACATTAAGCTATCTGCAGGGCTGGGGTGATATGCTGGTTCTGGTGACCCTAACCTATCTATCTGCAGGGCTGGGGTGATATGCTGGTTCTGGTGACACTAACCTATCTATCTGCAGGGCTGGGGTGATATGCTGGTTCTGGTGACACTAACCTACCTATCTGCAGGGCTGGAGTGATATGCTGGTTCAGGTGACACTAACCTATCTATCTGCAGGGCTGGAGTGATATGCTGGTTCTGGTGACACTAACCTATCTATCTGCAGGGCTGGGGTGATATGCTGGAGTCTGGTGACTGACTTCCTTTAAAGAGAGCTGCACTGCAATGGCAGGGGCACTGCAGAGTATAGAGAGTGCTTCTGGCTCTGTACACTGTGCAAATATCAGCTGATTGTTAGTAGTCCAACTGAATAGGCCATCAATATTGATTCTGGAACAACTCTATCAAGTGTACAGGAGTAGTTGATACATGTACAGTGCTTTACCATACTGTTTACATAGGATTTCAGAACTCCTCACTTGTCTGATGCAGTATTTTATCTGTATAAACTGCACCAGAGAAACACCAAAGCTGTCTGATATAACCCTTAAAGGGAAACTCCTGATAAGGACTGTACAGAAAGCAGCTTTCACTGCATTTTCATTAGGTGGCGCTCTTGTTCTTTAATGTAAGAGATATGTTGCCTTCATTTATGCAAATACAAGATAATAACTGCTAGTTCTCTGAAATAGTGAAATGCAAATGAGAATCGATTAATACTGATATACGATCACTGGAAACAGAAAAAAAAAATCCATTGATCACATACACTTGGAAAATCATGTCAGAAAGAAGGTTTTTTGGAGATAATTGAAGAAATGCCCTCAGCAAACCTAATAAGACACTCTTTGATACTGTGAATGCTATTTTATTGTCAGCAAATATCACCATGAAGGCATAGGCAAGTTCAGAGGGGTTCCTAGTATCCAGGACCCATTGGCGGTATTTTTTTAAAACTGGCATTTCTATCTCCAGTAAAGCCTAGATTCACACGACCCAGTTTCACGACCTTATGTTAGCCGGATTTACCCACCTGCACCTTAGACCAGGAGAGGGACTCCTAGCAGTATAGGTATCTATGATGCTAGGAGTCCCTGCGTCTCCACTACATACTGTCCCATAGTGAATATATTACGGGACAGTATGTTGCTGGGAGACAGGGACTCCTAGCATCCAAGATAACTATTCTACTAGGCGTTCCTCTCTCGACATAAGGTGCAGGCCGAGAAATCCGGCACTTACACAGCCTGAGTCTCACGGGTGAAACTCGGTTGTGTGAATCTAGGCTTAATCTGAAGTGCGCTGGAGTAAGCTATGGGAAATGTATCTAGAAGCAAACATCTTAATAAATTTGGTGCCTCTTTCTTCACTCCGTCTGCCAGAGAAATCTATGCCATTAGGTAGAGATTGGGTATGATGAATTTTTAATGCAGTACGATGTAGCAAGTGATAAAAGGGGTAACTCACAGGGTGTCACATCTGCCTGGTGTATTTTAGCCAAAATGAAGAAAATACCCCAGAAACACTTTGAGGCTAAGGCCACACGTAGCGAAATGCAGCTGAAAAAAGGCTTCACTTCAGTTCTTCATTGCCTTTTCCATTTTGTGACTCTTCCCCCTACAAGTCTGTGAGGAAAACACAGCGTCTCCCCCTGGTAAAATTAACATGCTGCAGTTTTAAGGCTGAGGCTCCACGTTGCGGAAACACAGCTTTTTTGTTGCAGTTTTTTTGAGCAAAAGCCAGGAGTGGATTGATCAAACAGGAGAAGTATAAGAAGATTCCTATATATTTCCCATTCCGTTTGTAACCACTCCTGATTTTGGCTCAAAAAAAAAACCCAACAAAAAAAGCTGTGTTTCCGCACCGTGGGGCCTGCAATCTGTCCTGCAAAGTGTGGGTGAGATTAAATGAAACCTCATTCAGTTTTCAGAGATTGTAAAACACTGTTTTTTTTCTGCAATATTTGGTCTCAGCCTGAAGGAGACATTACAGTAAAATTCCTTTAACGCAACATTAGGCCCCATGCACACAACCAAGTGTGCCACCCAAGGGGGCATTTTGCAGTGGAAATGACATCTGAATGCATTCCATGATGTACTTGCCTCTATGGGGGCTTCTGATCTGTTCTATTGCAATGACACTGAGCAGGATAGGACCTACCCTATAATAATTGGACTGGACCATTGGATGCCCCCTCGGAGGAGCATTGGCCATGTTACACTAGGTCTTCCCTATCCACTGATCCTCTAGGTTGAACGTGTGCCACCACTGCTCCATCTACTCTCTAGAGGTCTGACAAAAGTTATCCACGTACAGCGACGAGCCAACCCAAAATAAAAATCCAGAATGGAATATGGCAGCCCTCTCAGTTTTTGGTTTCTCATCTAATAACAGTCTATGCTAGAAAAAAGTGGCAGAAATTTCTGAACTATCAGGTTTACACTAGCGTTCGGGTTTCTGTTCTTTGGGTCCGCGAAAAATGGAAACCCTCTGTGCTTAAAAAGCGGGTACCTACGGAAACTCGCAGACCCCATAGACTATAATTGGGTCCACCAGGTTTCCGACCAAAATCAGCTGAGAGAAAAGTCTTGCTTGCAAAACTTTTCTCTCCGCATAGTTAAAGCAGAATGAGGGATGGAGTTCCCGAACGGTCACTGAAAGCTAGTGTGACCACAGCCTTAGACTATACTAATATAATAGGAGAATCATTTTATAATATAATATAGTACTGCTCTATATCATACATGTTATAATAAAATAACACACACATAGACCTATGGTAACTTCACCACAAACCTTTATTAGAGCATGGTTATGAATCCACATCATATTTTATAGAATCTTTTCCAAATATAATTATTAAGGTATAGTTATCACATATACAGTCAGTATGTGGGTGTGATATTGAAGAGAACCAAATCCAGTCATAAAAGATGACAACCTGTAAGCAGCATCCTCGTGAATATTGGCTTCATCCGATGGGTACAGACCTGTTATGATTCATTCATTAATACTGGTTAAATTAACATTTCTATCCAGGATATTACAGATAAGAACACAAGCTGTATTCCGTAAGACAATTTTTGAGAAATAAATATATATATATATATATATATATATACATATATATATATATATAATTAAAAAAATATATTATTCATCACCACACAAAACAGTGCAAACACTATTACAGCGGAAATACAATGTAAGCATCTCAAGTGCAAAAACCTATGGCAATCAGTGCAGCTTGGTAATACACTACAAAGTCTGAACCAGGCCTTATGCAGATGAAGATCAAAAAGATAGAAATCCCTCACTTCCCAGGATATTCACAGGATAGGTCTTCAGTATGTGATCTGTCGGGGTCTGACACTTGGCCCCCACGCTGATGAGCTCTTGCAGTAACGTCCGGGGGCCAGAATCTGTTTGCGGATGGAGAGCACGTGTAGCCGCCCCGTCCACTGGATAGTGGTGGTTCTGGGGAATTGCCGCACCGCTCCTATTACATGTATACTAGCAGCTTCCAGCACCCCGAGTCTGGGCGTCCGACCTGGACAGATCAGATACTTATGACCTATTCTGTGGATAGGACATCACTAGGCAAAATCGATCTGGGGCCAGAAAACCCCTTTAAGTACAACTTGTACATGAAACTGAAATGATGGACCTTTGTTCTTGGAACAATAATGAATACAATTTACTCTGGTCAGAAAAGGGTTAAGTTATCTTTTAAATAAGATTTCCCCAAGGCTCCTTAACCAGAATGCCTAACATTGTTACCTTTATATTTAAGAAAGATCTCTGAACATTTCCACCACTGCCTACAACAGGGGTCAGCAACCTTCAGCACTCCAGCTGCTGTGAAACTACAACTCCCAACATGCTCCATTCACTTCCATGAGAGTTTCAAGAACAGCAGAGCAAGTATGCATGCTGGGAGTTGTAGTTTTACAACAGCTGGAGTGCCGAAGGTTACCTACCCTGGCCTACAAAATAATGACAAAGATCCCCTGTGTTGATGGACTTGACTCTGACATCCTCTTGTGCTGCACCTGTAATGTGGAGTGCTCTTTCTCTACCAACCATAGGGTAAATGTAATTTATAAGCACATCTTGCTAGTGTTTTGTATATCACTTCATAAAACATTCATAATACCATTGCAGTCTGGATTTTCACACCATTTGCCTAAATGTCATAGCTATCTCTAACTAACACTGTATATAATCCTCTCCCGCTCCTTTATCCTGTATCCTTCTCCCCAATCCAATATACACCTGAGCTTGTACAGATCACAAATGGGAGACTAGCAAACCCAGCATGACTTATAATGTCCACATAACCGTTCTACGGTGCTAAACAAGCGCTTCTATCCACTGTACGACCCTACACGTCACTTAGCTCTAGCAAGCCAAAAATTCTCTACTTTTATCTTATTCTTGTGAGATTTTTCAGAACTAAGTTTTCTATATCTGATCAGTGTTATGGCCTTTGTATTCCTGGGGTGTAACGCACTGCAGAATAAATTGGCGCTATAGCTTCAAAGAATATCAATAGTAATGAGCCCGGCCCTACAGACTGTTATTGCCGGCTTCTAGACTTGTCTAAGATATTCCCCAGGTTGTAGCCCCAGCTTTGAGTCTTCAGTTTAGTATCAGGACTGCAGATTAGACAGGATATTTTAAGCTGCCCACACAACTTCAATAGCTCTTGGCTGGACACTTGGTCAACAGGATCACGACTCCAAGCATGCACATGTTTACAGTAGGGACAGGGTAATAGCTGCTGCCAGGCTCTTTGGCTGTGGCTTATCTGTTGTGGGAATACTGGATCCGGCATGCTATAATTTAACAAGCCGGATCCTTCTTTCACTCAGCATTTGCCTTCAGCCAATCCCGCCAAGACTGGACGGTTTGGCCAACTTTATTCTCATGCGTACAGCAACTTAAGAGTGATTGGCAAAGGCACACAGATGGCAAGCTTTTGACATTAAAAGCAACTTTTCTGCTTTCTGCTAAATGGTCACTAACTTTTTAGAGAACTTAATCTCATTTAATAGAACATGTGATTTTGGACCAAAATGTAATTCACTTTGTTTACAAATGTTGCTGTTTTCTGCCTGAAAAACCTCTTAAGTTCCTACCGGTAGGTCTCACCCTTCTTGCTAATTTGCTGTTCACTCCCTGTTACTAGGGAGGTTCCGTCTTTAGAAATAAGCAGGCTCAAGACTAAAATAAAGTAACGGGGGGATGGGGTGGGGGGGGGGGGGTTGAGACAGGCCTCTCTTCAAAGCCCGTACATCTCTGCAGACAGCTTTCCCTGCCTGTACACGGCACAGCAATGAGTATGCAGCTTCACACAGCTCACAGAGAGTGTAAGGAGAGTCTACATACTTTTGACTAGATGTTTGTATTATTGCTGACGGAATACTAGTCACAGACACTAAGCAGCTTTCCTGATTGTGTTCATATTTCTCTTTTTAATGCTTCAGGGATGTTTTTAGCTGCACCATAACTTGGATTTGAGGCCCAGTGTCCCTGGATCTCCTAGATTATGTTCATGTTTGTATTTTACAGTTACACCTGACCACATACACTTATATCAGTACTAGTAATAATGGATAGGAAGAGGCAGACAACCCTGTATTGTACATGCCCCTTGCCTCAGGCTAAACACAAAATGTGCTGCAGCCATACTGGTGGTATCAGCAGTAGAGAAACTGATAGGACCCCATGTAGGAAGGCTTATACAGCCAGAGAACAAACTGCCCAGCAAGACCATGCACATATTTCAACGTCTGATGAAAACTCAAGTACCCTTTAAATTATGATTCTTCTTGGCAGAAGTCTGATACTGGACTTATGTTACATGTATTCAAGTTATATCCAAATCAGTGCAGTTCAGAAATCTCCTGGACATGCAAATCACAATGAAAATGAATACGACAAGTCAAAGAATAAAACAAACTAAAGCAAACTGATCAAATAGTCATAATGACATCAATGTCAACTGCAAAGAAATCCAATTAACACATAGTGAACTGCAGAGATACAAGGCTTGCAGTGTACGACAACCTCTGAACGCCATTTTACAAGTTATATATAGATACAAGCGGCACCTAAGGTTGAGTAACCTTCCAAGTATATGCATTACTAATTCTGCACAGCCTATAGGATAATCCGGAGCTGCATTCACAATTCTGCTGGTTGTTATTAATTATTGACAAGCTTGTTGACCATTGACAGCCCCCTAACTGTTCAGATGAGCTCCAATGATACAAAATGGACAGTAGGGGTAAGTTCACATGGTGGAATTTTTGAAGCAGACTTCACCGCAAAGATTCTACCTATCATTCATTTCAATGAGAGGCAGACTCTGCTTTTAACACTTGTTGAAGAAGTCAGCTACTGGAAAAAAATGCCCGATCTTCTGGTGCACTCCGCCTAAGCATCCCATTTTAGTGAATGGCAGGAGATCTTTTAGCTGATAGCAGGAAGATTTTTGCAGTGCATTTTGCATGGTGGGTCCCGCCCTGTGAATGTAACCTTAGTTTTTCCTGTTTGACTACTTCACTGATGTAAAGAAGAAACTACTCAAACAGGAAATCCCCAATATAATAATCGTGTGCAGAACGCTGGGAGCTATTAGTTTTGAAGTCTGCAGAATTTTGATTTCAGCTCCAGACTAACTCAGAAGATATAGGGTGCAATGTTTTTAAGAAGGCAGTGTAAATTGTATATGCAGAACATTTTAAAGCAGCTTCTAACCATATCCAAGTATAATTTTCACGGGGGTGTGATTCAGAGCTCCAACCAGAGGCAGCCAGTGTCAGAGCTCAGAATCACACCCCTTGTCTGCTCCTGCCTGACACCGCCCTCCTGACAGTACAGAGCCTAAATAGCACATCAGGCACCAAAACTAACTGCAGTGATTGCTCAGGAATGGTGGGGGCTAGAGAAAAAAAAAATCCAACTGTGCCAGAATCAGTGGAGGGGCGGCTATTAAATTATGTAAAAAGCTGGACTTTGGCTGTGGTGAAAGATCCTCTTTAAAACCTGTCTTCAAGTATTAGTCATGATTTGAGGATATCCCATAAAGAAATTACCTGTCCTGTCCTGCATATGAACATGACCTGCTGTTGGGGTGAAGTGCCCTAACACATAGTAGCAAAAGTCAGCTGAACCCAACAACTAAGTTATATGTACTGGGTTGTGCCCACTGTCCCCTGACAGATGCTGAGGATGCATGGGGTGTGCAGGGGTCAGAAGGAATAGCTCTTTGGGCAGCTTTAAAACAGCACAAAAGTTGAGTGACATGAATGTCCATTGGCCAGTGAGCTTAAGGAACCCTGATGACAACAGATGCAGTACATGGGATGTCATAATAACTGAAGAATCCCTGGCTCAGAACCACAATACTACATTGATAAACCCCAACTATAGTGCAAATTATCATTAAAAAACATTTATTGACATTTACGTTAGATATATTGATTGTGCATTTAGGATTCTGACAAATTGTAGGGTAAAACACTAGTGACGTTTACCATGTTAACGTTAGCTGTAGCCTATATGGTAGATCAGATCTGTTCTGATGGCTCTATGTTTTAGCAGATGCTGACTCTTCCAGTAGGTGCTTCAGGTGAGACAATATCTCGGCCCCAGTTGACCACACGCTTATAGAAGAATCAATGAGTTCGATTTCCTTGGCAATTCTCTTCTGCAAAGTGTAGCCTTCCCTGGGCATAGCGATATCGCCCTTCTTCAGGAAGGTCACAGGGCAGAGGTCGTTGCTTCCATCGCCAATATAAACTATTTTAGAGTATTGTACTCCATTTGACGTCTGCTTGGCCACAAATTCTTCCAACACTTTTTTCTTGCACAGGTTCTTCGGGCAGGTTGCACAGTGGTGGACGTGGAAATTCTGCACTGTGAGGTTTCCAAAACGGTCGAAGGTTGCAGGATTGGTGAACACCTGATCAAATACACTGTTCACATTGGCGTGGGTGAGAATCCAGTCAATGAAGATTGTATTGGAATCAGAGATGATGATGCAGTCGAAACGATCTTTGTTTTGGCCAATGAAATGAAGGAGCTCCGTCATCCCGGGAGTATAGGGAATAGCGATCATGATTCTCTTCATGTCATCCTCACGAATTCCCTGTTCTCCCAGATAGGTGAAAATCCTACCCATGTACTCTGTCCATTTACCTTTTTCATATGAGTTTTGCAATACATTTGGGAGCTTTTTATCTGGGGCACACTGTACAATCCACGTGTCGCTGTTATCATTGACTATAGTGTGGTCAAAGTCAAATACCAGGAGAAGCTTCATCTCTGCAGAATGGTGGTCTTCACCTAGGGATAAAAAAGGGTTAGATATTTGGTCATATGTTTCGTCCATGGAGCAGAGTAGACAGAGTAACATTAGCTCAGCTTCAATCTGTGAGAAATGGAGCTGTTGTAGGCCATATTTCCCAGACCAAACACTGAATTGGTACCCAGACGTCCAGTATTATAGTCCCTGCTACCCCATAGCACTACCATCCTGTGCTGTAATCATGTTTTCTGTATGGAACAGTAGTCTCATGGGGAGGTAGGTACTACTAGCATCATAGATGAATAGTTTGGGTCCTGGCTCGATGTTCGGTCCAGGAAAAAGGCTGTCATCTGGTCCATAATTCATAGATCAAATAAGTCAGTGTGAAGCTGGCCTTATAGGACTTGTGCAGGCATAGTCTCACATCCAATATAACTTCAGGCATGGAGAGAAAGGAACACTTTTTAACGTTGGGAACCAATGTGGCAGAAACGCCGTGGCAAAAACCACAGCGTTTTACAGTCCCTGCATTGCAGAAAAATATCCGCAGCGTAAGTGCTGCAATTTCCTAAAGTGATGCATTTTTGGAAATCGCAGCATGTCAATTATATCTACAGAAACTCTGGTGTTTTCCATTTCTGTGAAAAGCACTGCAGGAAAAACCACCATGCGTTTCCCCCGCACCGCTTTTTGGCTGTGGCTCACTACGTGGGGCCTTAGCCTATGTGAGTTTTCCAGGACTTATTAACTGAGGAACTATCCTTAGGGCCCACACCCGGGCCCCTGGCCAATCACCTATTTGAAGAGACTGCAGTGTTCACATAAGCACCGTGGCCTCTTCAGTACTTACCAAGCACAGCGCTGACCACTTGTGCAATGGCTGTGCGCAGTAACGGAGCTCAGCCCATTCTTTTCAATGGGACGAGCTGCAATGGGGCCATGTAACCGATGAACATGACATCATGTGACCTATGAAGTGGAAACAACACTTCCGATTCAACCAGATGATCCACAAGGGTCCGACCCCCACGGATCTTCAATTGATGACCTAGCCTGAGGGGGTATAATATAACATAAATCATAATATAATATGCCTGCCACCTGTGGCTCTCCACCTGTTAGGTGGACTACAAGTCCCCAGCATGCCCTGATAGTGTGTAGATGCCGCGCATGTTGAGAGTTGTAGCTTCAGAAGAACTGGAAAGCCATAGGCTGCAGACATAGGGATTAATAGGGATTAAGCCCTCTGATCACATCACATCAGGCACTGATGGACCCCCCAACCCAATACCTACTGGACTGCAGTTATACCTGCCACTACATAGCATTTCTTAGTATTCCTCTTACCCCAGACTTGCAGAAGCCACCATAAACCAGCTCACTTCAGCGATGTCCCCAGTCAAAGGTCGCAATGACGTCAACGCTATTCGGTAGCCATCTTTGATGAGGGCAACAGTCAGCACCAGGTCAGCTATAGACCAATGCCAGCGCTACCAATGACGGCAAGAGCGCGGTCACCATATTCTGTTTAGGCAACCGTTATGGATGTATTTCTAACAACCTATATGAATAATGTCAAATGTTCATTCGTCTGTATTAATTAAGCAGTCACAATAGCTGCACATGCGCACTGGGCGGCTTCTAAACGGAGCCTCCGCCTCTCGTTGACGTAAAAAGGCGCCTGAACTTCCGGTTGGGTCACTAGGCAACGCAGTATTCTACGCCCCTGATGGTTGCCAGGCAACGTAAGGACGCGGCAGTGTTTTCTGAGTAGAGATGATGGCTGCGGTGTCCGGCCCTGTGGTCCAGTATGGCCGGAGGAAGGGGTCGAGCAAATCGCAGACAGGTAAACCGGATAAAGCGTGACAGACGGCAGGTGTAGACAGGGGCAACTGGAGGGGCCCAGTTAGCACAGTGCGGCATTTCATGGGAAGTAGCAGAAAAAATCTTAGGGCTACAGGATGACTTCAAAGCAAGTAAAGCTAGGGCAAAACAGCAATACATAAGTAACAAAAAGTTGTGCAACAAAAATTTCAGTTCATCACTATGGTGCTGCATTGCAACTTGTGACAGCAACAGGGCTGGCACCGAAAAACCAAACGATTGCCGCGTTGCCCTGCAACTCATTCATTAAAGTAATTGAATGGAGTCACATTGTGACCCCTAAACTGCTGCGATATTTAGGACGTCAGTTTTGAGAAACCGGGTAACCCCTTTAGTCCAGGGGCCCATGTTAGGGAAACACTGCGGCAAAAAGCCGCGTTTTACAGTACCTGCAAAGTAGATGGGATTCTGGCTAATCCCATCCACACATTGCAGAAAAATATCCACAATGGAAATACTGTGATTTCAAAAACGCTTGTATTTTTGAAAATCGTAGCTTGTCAATTATACCTACGGAAATGCTGGCGTTTTCCATATAGGTATAATACAAGCAGAAAGTCTGCAGAGAAAAACTCTGAGGGCTTTCTGTGAAAAACGTTGTGGGAAAAAAAAAAACTTCTTGAGGCTACGGCCTCACGTTGCGGAAAAGCAGCTTTTTTTGTTGCAGATTTTGTTGCGTTTTTTTGAGCCAAAGCCTGGAGTGGATTGAGCAGAAGGTAGAAGTGTAAGAACTTCCTATATATTTCCCATTCCTTTTGTAGCCATTGTTGGCTTTGGCTCAAAAAACCACAACAAAATCTGCAACAAAAAAAGCTGCGTTTCCGCAACGTGGGGCTTTAGCCTTACGCAGCGTTTTTTGGTTGTGGCTCGCTACGTGGGGCCTTAGTCTTAAAGACATCTGCAAGGGCAGTACCCCAACCTTTGAACAATGGTGCATCTGCTGAACCATGATCAGCAATGGCAGCTGGCAAGTCACCCTCAGACTGAGGCCCCACGTTGTGGAAAAGCTTTTTTTTTTGTTGCAGATTTTACTGCGTTTTTTTTTTTAGGCAAAATCAGGAGTGGATTGAGCAGAAGATAGAAGCATAAGAGCTTCTTTTGGCTCAAAAAACAGCAGCAAAATCTGCAACAAAAAAAAGCTGCTTTTCTGCAACGTGGAGCCTCAACCTTATGGTGTCTTCCTTAAAAATACTCTATCCTGAAGTCCCCCCTACGTGCTTTAGAGGTTGTCAGGCTGTAGGTGATATGTTTCACATATGGTGGACATGCCCTGTCATTAAACGGTTCTGGGCACCAGCGATTACTAAACTAGTCTGTCCCTCTGTCAGCACCAATCTTTCTTCTAGGGCTCCGACTGCCATTGTTACATTTTGCTCCTTACAAATTATTACAATATGTCTTGAAGGCTGCAAAGATACATGTTGCGTCTAGGTGGCGGTCGGTCGCAAACCCTTCTGTTTTCAGGTGTCCTAAACTGAGTCCTAGTCTTCGAAAAAATGAATGCTACTATTACTGATACAGAACAGCAGTTGGATAAAGTGTGGCCCCGAGGGGTAGATAATTCCAGAGCCCCTAAGTGTGATGATTGGGATTTAATGGACACGTACTCTTCCCTCCTACTAAGTTCTGAATCGGTCGCTGAGAAGGCATTCCCCTAAATCTACATGTGTATTTACCAGTTTAGGTTTAAGAATTTAATTTTTGTACTATTTTTTTCCAGTTTCATATATGTTGGATATCTGTTCTTTCTGTATGCCAATGCTTTGTACACCCAGACTTGTAACACTAGTGTATTTGTTCATTTAATAAAAACTTTTTGAAACTAAAGACATTTCAAACTTAACTTTTTGGCTACAGATAGACTCACCAGCGCAGAGAGAAGGAACTTTTATCTTATATGCAAATGAGATTGCAAGGGCGATCCGAAGACCGGCAGATGCTCCGCTTGTCTTGAGCAAATCCACAGTGATGTTGCACAATGTTGAGACCAAGGTTAGGCGTCAGCAGGTGCCGGTGCACTTGTTGGGTTGTGGACCACTCACAAGGCACTCGTGATCTTGTTTGCATGCAGAAAAAAAGTTCCTTTTCCCTGTATTTTTTTCTATTTTGGGCCACAAATATTTGCTTGCACATGTCTTTACGTCCGCTATCTGTGGCTGTTGTTAGCTTAGTATCCATAAGCATCTGACAGGTGACGTTAAAGATTTTTTTTTATGATTAAAATTGCAGTAGATACATTACCTGCAAACATGGCCGATGCAGCGCGTGTAGCGGTAGATCTTCGGGAAGTTACTGTTCTTCCAAGAGCAGAGTGGGAGCGCATTACCAGCCATGCCAACTCCTTGGAGGAAGAAGCAAGGAAACTTTATGAAGAAAGGAAAGAACGAGAAGACTTGCACCTACGTTCCAAGGAATTGGTGAAAAACTGGACCAACACTATATCAGTAAGTAGTTGTGCAAAAATAACCCTGTATTTGCACCCAGTAGTGTTATATTATTCACAAACTGAAGGCTGTGCATAGTGAGAAGCATATAAAAATATTTTTCCCAGATGGTGAACGCTGTAGCGGGAAATAAAGTCAAAATGGCCAACTTCCATTTTTTGCTGCTAGCTTCCCAAAACAATTTGAATAAAAAATGATCAGACATTACCAAAAATGGTATAAATAAAAAAGTACACCTGACCCCACAGAAAAAGACGCCTTATACAGCCCCATATACTGAAATATAAAAAAGTTACGGGTGTCAGAATATGACACCAAAAAAAGGGCCAATAACTATAGCTAATATATAGTGCAAGACACTAGATCAGAAAAATAAGGAAAAGTCGCAAATATTTTTTTTTTCTTAATCCCCCTCCATTTTGATTTTTTTTTTTTACAGCTTCTCAGTACATTGTACAGAATAGTAAATGGTGTCACTGTGAAGTATAGTCTGTCCTGCAAAAACAAAAGACCTCAAATAAAAAAGTTATGGGATTTAGAAAGCAGGGGAATAAAAAATGAAAAATGGCTGTGGTGGGAAAGGGTTAAGGAGTTAAATACCACTTTACCATTTTTCAGATATTTTTATTTTTTCACAGGGTTTGAGGAAGGAAAAATTACAGGGAAAAAAACTGCGAGAGGAAAGAGAAGAGGAGGAGAAAAAAATGATTGATCTGGAGGAGGCCCAGTACCAAGCAGAAAAGAGGAGGCAAGCAATAGAGAACGCCAGGCTCAAACAATACTATCAGAATGACAAAGTCAAGACCTTCCATGTATGTCATCCATTTCTGCCATGGACTCTTCAAAGTGTCGGCTGCTTTTATTTGATTCTATACCAGATTATTACTGCTTTTGTTTTTTTTATAGCTCTAAAGCATCTGAAATATAAAAAAATTGAGTCTCTGAAAGTAACACATAACTACAGGATCAGACTACACATGGGTTTGTTTGAAGTCCGTAACCATGGAGACACATAGGTCTGCATAGGAGTTATACAGGATTTTTCTTTATGAAAGGTTTAATTGTCCATTGTAGTGTTTCAATCAATAGAGTTGGGATAATGCAAGATCTTGTACAGGACAAAGTGATGATAATAGGGGCATCAGAGACAACCACTTCCAAAATGCATCCCTTGGGCAGATTGCAATGCCCTGGATCCTTCTCCCCTTGACAGCAGATTTTCTGTGGGAAGCTGCTTGTCAGCATTGTGGCTGATTTAGGCTGATATAAAGATTTACATAGAACATTCAGTTGCTAGAAATGACAAAAACATTACTCTACTAATGTTAGATCAGGCAAAAAAGAACAAATTTTAAAATTGAAATCATTAATGAAAGTGCAGATAATACTGATACATACTTGTTGTAGTGCCCCCCCTGCTGTTCTTTTAACTGCGTCTCAGTATGTCCACCTCATGTGTCCAATGCACCAATTTTTATTGGCTAACCTACATAATGGCTAGAATCACTCCACCTCCGTTGTTCAAGATGATCTGGACAGTGGAACTGAGCATGTGTGACCAGCAACATAGCTCAGATTAGGTGGACACACTGAGAGGAAGTGAAAAGAACACCTGGGGGCGCCATTACAAGTAACAGCAATATCTAATCACAGGGGCATAGGTTAGGGTCACCTGCCTCAAATGGTGTTTTCCTCTTGTGAATCAGTGCCTCCATTACCGGGATATCGTTTTTAAAAAAATGAGAACTTGGAGTAATGAGCTCATAACCATCGATCCAAAGAGGTAGCGGCAACACCTTCATTGCTCCAAAGAGCTCATTTGCATATTGATAAAAATGGTGAAATCTCGGCAATAAGGGCACCGATTCACAAGGGGAAAGCACCGTCTGATTCAGATGACCCTAACCCAGGGGTCGTCAACCCCTGGAACGCGTGCCAAGAGTGGCACGCGAGGTTTATTTCCCTTGCACGGCAGCGGAGTCCTCGCCCAGCAGCTTCGATCGGACCAAACACGGCCGAAACGAAACTGCTATTATTATACTGTGGGGTCTCTTCAGACCCCCGAGTATAATAAGCGGAGACTTAGGAGAAGTGATGAAACATAAAAAACAATGATACTCACCTTGTTCCCTGTGCTACGCGGTGGCTGTGCGATCTGCCGGCACTTCTGACAGCTGATAGGGCCTCAGCGTCATTACACATAATGATGCGATGTGACCCCAGAGACCCAATCAGCGGTCGCTGACTACAGGCAGAAGTGCTGCAGAGAACACAGTGGCTGCGGAGCGCAGAAAAAGGTGAGTAGCATTGTTTTTTTATGTTTGTCACCTCTCTTGGTCCTGTACTTATTATACTCGGGGGTCTGAAGAGAGCTATGGAACATAATACCATGTGCAGGGACCGCTATGGGACATAATACTGTGTGCAGGGACCGCTATGGGACCTAATACCGTGTGCAGGGACCACTATGGGACATAATACCGTGTGCAGGGACCGCTATGGGACATAATACCGTGTGTAGGGACCGCTATGGGACATAATACCGTGTGCAGGGACCGATATGGGACATAATACCGTGTGCAGGGACCACTATGGGACATAATACGGTGTGCAGGGACCGTTATGTGACATAATACCGTGTGCATGGGTCACTATGTGACATAATACGGTGTGCAAGGACCACTATGTGACATAATACCGTGTGCAGGGACCACTATGTGACATAATACGGTGTGCAGGGGCTACTATGTGACATAATACGGTGTGCAGGGGTCACTATGTGATATAATACCGTGTGCAGGGGCTACTATGTGACATAATATGGTGTGCAGAGGCTGTTATGGGATATAATACCTTGTGCAGGGGCCGTTATGGGACATAATACCATGTGCAGGGGCCACTATGGGACATTATTCTGTATAACTGTGTGTTTTCTGCATTAAGGATGTGTTTTTGCACAGAAAACACAGGCATTTTTTTTTGTGCAAAAATGCACCATGTGAACGCAGTTTTACATTGAAGTAAAAGTTCCAGTAGCCTAAGAATATAGCTGCATCCAGATACATAGTATGTATTCACCATAAGGATGCCGCCATACGGTGCTCCTGGACACATACATTTACCACTAATTGGGGGCTGCACATGGACTTTCATTGCTTCTAATCAGAAAGTACAGGAGCGTCCCAGGAAATAGCAGTAAGCGCATGTGTCCTAAAGCATCTGGTGGCAGCACTTCTGTGTTATGGTTTGTGGTATATGACTTTAGTTTAGGGGTCGTCAGACTTAAAATTATTAACCGGCACTCAGAGTACCTCATCTTTGGTTTTTTTAATGAAGATTGGCACGCCGAACAAAAAAGGTTGCCTACCCCTGCCCTAACCTATCTATCTGCAGTCTGGGATCTGGTGACAGAATCCCTATAAAACATTAGTCCAATTTACTTGTTATATTTCACTTGATTTGGCTGAGTAATTTAATATTTATTCAGGGGATAACCCCTTTGTGAGTTCTGAGCACTTTCAGTAGAGTGATCGGCGCACGTTTCCTGGCTGTTTGGGTGAATACATGTAAATGTGTTACCTCTCTTGTTACAGAGTGCTCTGCTGCTTACTGAAGTCATGAAGGAACGAGATGCCCAGATAGAACTAAAAAATAAACGGATGAATCTGAACAATAGGCAAGACAAGGACACCCTGACCAAGATGCAGAGGGAATTAGAAGAAAGTATTTATAATGACCAGCAGAAGGCGCTGCAGAGGTTAACTGAGAGAAAGACTAACGCAAATGATCTTCTGAAGCAGTATGTAAACTCTTTCTTGACACTTATTATTTATATGGTGGTTATGGTGAATACCCACATATATTGTGGTTCTCATATTCCTTAAATACATATGAGTAATCTGACCCTTAGGCTGGGGCCCCACGTGGTGTAAATGCCGCGGTTTGGCTGTGGCTGAAATGCCACGGCAAAAACTGCAGCATTTTACAGTCCCCGAAAAGTGGCGAATCCCATCCACACATTGCGTAAAAATATGCGCAGTGGACATGCTGCGATTTCCAAAACCATTGTGGTTTTGGAAATCACAGCGGTTTTTCCCGATGTGCTTATTTGCTGTGGCCCACTACGTGGGGCTTTAGCCTTAAAGGGGTTTTCTGGGACTGTGACATTGATAACCTATTCTTTGTCTGGCCCCTGGCACCCCAGCCAATGAGCTGTTTGAAGAAGCTGTGGTGGTTTATTGAGCACTCAAGCCAGTGATGTCATGTTCATTTGTCACACGGCCATGCTGCTGCTCAGTCCCATTCATCAACTGTAATACCAAGCACAGCTACTATACATTGTATAAATAGCTGATTGGTGGGGGTGTTGGGTGTTGGACCCCCACTGATCTACTCCTGATTGATATTATAATTCTGAAATACCGCTTTAAAGAGGACCTTTCACATTCTCATGTATATGCTGTTTTACATACCGATAGAAAGCTGACAGTGCGCTGAATTCAGTGCATTGCAGGCTTTCCCGGTATGTGCCCCAGGGCTGGAGATATCGGGGGTCTTAGTTTCACGGTTCACCGTCAGAAGGGCGTTCCTGACAGTCTAGCTGCGCTGTGAGGAACGCCCTCCCTGACAGTATTCCTCCATAGCGCTGTACTGGGGAGTGTTCCTCACAGCTCAGCGTCATCACTGGGCGGTATGGAGCGCCCCTATCTCTGTATTCGTCCATAGCGCTGTACTGTCAGAGGGGGAGTTCCTTACAGCCCAGCGATGACGCTGAGCTGTGAAGAACGCCCCCCCCAGTACAAGTCTATTGGCGAGTACAGTCAGGGAGGGTGTTCCTCACAGCGCAGCTAGACTGTCAGGAACGCCCTTCTGACGGTGAACCGTGAAACTATGACCCCCGATAGCTCCAGCCCCGGAGCACATAACGGGAAAGCTGACAGTGTGCTGAATTCAGTGCGCTGTTGGCTTTCTAGCGGTATGTAAAACAGCATATACCTGAGGACATGAAAGGTCCTCTTTAAATCCGCCCTCTAACTCTGGATGTCCTTATAGGGTATTTGGAAGAGAGTCTGTCACCAGAACCAGCATATCAGCCCACATGATTTGCTAATTTATTCAGGATGACATTGGCAACAATCGTATGCTTTTAATATAACCTTGTGTTTTAGGACATGCAAAGCTAATAGCAGCTGATCTGAGAGTGGGAGATTTCTCAATTTAAGGCTGAGGCCCCACGTTGCGGAAACGCAGCTTTTGTTGTTGCAGATTTTGTTGAGGTTTTTTGAGCCAAAGCCAAGAATGGCTACAAAAGGAATGGGAAATCTATAGGAAGTTCTTATACTTCTACCTTTTGCTCAGTCCACTCCAGGCTTTGGCTTAAAAAAACGCAACTAAATCTGCAACAGAAAAAGCTGCGTTTCCGCAACGTGGGGCCTCAGCCTAAAGGGGTTTTTCTGAACTAGGATACAGTATTGTTGATCTACCCTTAGAATACATCATCAGTATCTGATTGGTTGGGGTCTGACAACCCTCAGGCTCCCTCACCGATGAGCTGTTTAAAGAAGACATGGTGTTTGGACAAGCACCGCAGCATTATAACTCCTTACCAAGCACAGCGCTGTACACTGTATAGAGGCTGTGCTTAGTATTGCAACTCAGTCCCATTTATTTGAATGAGATTGTGCTGCATATTGATATGACCAATGGGTGTGAGGTCACTGGCCTGAGAAGATGAAGTGATGATTGTTCAAGCACCTCTTCAAACCGCTAACCCCATTGATATGATAATGATGACATATTCTAAGGAAAAGTTCTACATTTTAGGGACCAGGAAAACCCCTTTAATAGTTCTCTACATAAAGATATTCACTTTTTGACATCTTATTGCAATGACATTTGTCCCCAGGATAGAGGAGCACAAACATGCTGCAGACTTGGAGAAACGCACCAACTACCGCGAAAGTGAAGAGATCCAGAGACAGGCCAGGCTGTATGAGTATCAAATGAATAAACTAGCCAAACTGAAAATGGAGGAGAAGAAAGAAATGAAGAAGACTCATCTGGTAAACGGGGGAATTGTGTAGTGTCATGTAGAACGCACAAGCATATCTTGAAAAACGATATGCTTGTGGAAAAGAAGGCATTGTCTCCTTCCAAACAGTACAAAAACAGTAAAGTGAAGTATTTGCAAAGTTTTAGGCCAGGGCCCCACATCGCGACAACGCTGCGTTTTACAGTCCCTGCAAAGTGGATGGAATTCTGGCTAATCCCATCCACACATTGCAGAAAAAATTTGCAGCAGAAAAGCTGCGTTTTCAAAAAAGCTCGTGTGTCATGGGTCGTATAATGGAAAGAAAGTAGGCAGAGGAAAATTCTGCGCAATCGCACTGAAAAAAGCGTTTGTTTTTTTTTGCTGTGGCTTGCTACGTGGGGCCTTAGCTTTAAAATGTTTTTGCACCTACCGATAGCCGTGCATTATAGATGAGCATTATACAAATAAAGTGGCCACTAACCACCATGTGCCCACAATCTTGGCATATTTCAATATTAAGTGCCAAGTCATGTGGTTTCTGTCGTCCAATCATGAAAAGAGGCCCCTCATTCGTATACAGTGCATGCTTTAGGTCAGCACCCTGACCGAGAGTTTAGTAAATAATGATTCTTAGGCTAAGGCCCCACGTGGCGTCCCGCAGCAAAAAAGCGTTGCGGGAAAAACCGCGGTGGTAACGCATTGAAGTTCTTCCCGCAGCGCTTTAGACAGAAAGTTCACAGAGGTTTCCTCTGTGGACTTTCTGTTTCAATTATACCTATGGGGAAACCACCAGAGTTTCCGTAGGTATAATTGACATGCTGCGATTTCCAAAACTGTACCAGTTTTGGAAATCGCCGAGTGTCTGCAGCGCGGTTTTTACCGCAAAGTGGGCATGGAATTTGCTAGAATCCCATCCACTTTGCTCTGAATGTAAAACATTGCAATTTTTTCCACAGCGTTTCTACCACAGGCAAATTGTGGCATTTACGCCACATCGGGACCCGGCCTTAAAGGAGTCTATCTGGTGGCACGCTTCCTTTAAAGGGAACCTGCTTTACTACCAGGGTACCTACAGATCAGCCAATGACTTGGGGTTTCAATGCATAGCAGAGAATGGAAATATATTGATTCAGCACTGCCATCCCTTCAGTTTCCAGATCAATGGGGGTCCTGGATGTCGGCCCCCCAGGAATCATAAAATTATGATATATCCTAGGAATAAGTCATCATTTTATACCATTGGAATAGCCCTCGAAAGTCTTTCTGCTCACATTAAACATTGTTTTTCTTATGAGACAAGGCCTACTGTACCTAATGTAATCCATTCTAGTAAAACCAAAGGAGAGTATCGAGTATTGAGTGAAATAGTATGGACAGAAATCGTTAACACAGCTTCTGTGCACTGTCAATATTCCTAGGCACATATTGCGGACAGAGACCTCCTTCAAGCACTTGAGAAACAGATGGAAGAAGAGAATGATGACCTGATAAGGCGCTATGTTCTTGCCAAGAAAAAAATGGCAAACCTGAAAAGGGAGAGAGAGGAGGAACTACATAGGTGAGGATATATACACACTCAGATACTATGGGGGATTTAATATGAGGGGATTATTATATATATAATAAAGTCAGAGTCCTTGTTGGTGCAATTCGCAGCAAATTTATCAAATGTTGCATAATGTTTAATGAATTTGCTGCATCTTTAAGTCTAAGGCCTTACTCACATAATAGTTAAAATAAAAATGGTCATGTGATGGCTGTTCTATAAACGGTCAGTTTTACTGTTTTACACATCCGTCAAAAAATTTGACATGTTTTATCTTTGTCCATTTGAACGGATACAAAAATAGACATGTTAATACACCTCTAGACTTCCACGGGTTTTAAAAAGGACCTGTGATGGCAGTTTTTCACTGTTATGTGAATAAGGCCCAAAACAGACAGACGTTTAGTCTGTGAGAAACAGAACTGTTGTGTGAATAAGGCCTAACAGTTCAGTGCTGAGATGTTACTCCTCTTTCTACATCACCTCCCTACTGGAGTGAGATTGCAACAATTTTTGCAACTTTCTAAAAATTTGCACTTCAGGCTCAGGCCCCACATAGGGAGACGCAGCCAAAAAGCGCTGCAGAAAAAAATGCGGCAGAAATGCATTCCTGTAGTGCTTTTCACAGAAAGTCTGCAGAGTTTTCCTCTGCGGACTTTCTGCTTCAATTATACAAATATGGAAAACGCCAGTGTTTCTGTAGGTATAATTGACATGCTGCGAATTACAAAAACGTGATGTTTTTGAAATCGCAGCGTGTCCACTGCAGATATTTTTCTGCATTTAAGCTACACGTGGCCACAGCCTGATAAGTCTGACATCAATCAGCTCGACAGGCTAATCACGTCCACAAACCCAAAAGTGCAACGAGTGGCATAAAAATGGAAAAAGTCACAAAATAAACCCAAACAGTTGCAAAACCCTGTCAGAATTGGGACGACAAGGCTTTATAGATTCCCCCTCAGTGCCATTATATTGCTGATTGAGTTTTTCTTACTAGAGAGTGAACAATTGGGACTATCGGAGCAGGCTCTGGCACTGTAATTGTACGACTTTTAGCCCACCTACAGTAATAATATAGGATAGAATCTAGCAGTGTCCAGATGTAAAGCAAATCTCCACAAACCCATAAGAACCTCCAACAACTTTTATATATAAAGCATTTTTTTGGCAGCCCCTAGATTCTCATATCCTTTAGCATTTTATATTGATATTATAGAAGTCCAATGACCATGCCATACCAGATTATTTTTCTGGGAATTTTATTCATCATTTTAGGTTTAAAAGAAATGAAACAATAAACTTACCATATATTATATATGATGATATTTATTGAATGTCATCTTGGTGTGGAATAGGAAAACAGTGGAGCGCAGGGACAGAATCACCGAACTGCTGGCGGCACAAATGAAGCAGAAGCTCGATGATGAAGAAGAACGTCTAACTAGAGCGCTGGATGAAATGGAAGCAAAGCTCAAAAAGGAAAGTAAGGAAAAAGAGGAAAAGAGAAAAGCAGATCTGAAGGCGATCACCGAGCATAGAATCGCCATGGTGAGCACTGGATTCTTGTGTGCTTTATTGTACTGTAAATATGTAGCTTGGAAAAATCAGCTATGGGTCCATATGATGCTTGGTTAGATGGTACTGTATTTTACTGTTTACGCGAGATCCATGTTTCACTTTTCCAACACTTAAAGGCAGTGTCAGCTCCCAAACGGCCATTAAATTTAGCATATGGGCTTATTGATAACTCGCACACAACAATACCTGTGGTTTCTTGGCCGCAATCTGCAAATTTTTATTTTTTTTTTTCAACTTAATTTTGATTAAGTTTTCTAAGATTTTTAAACAGTAAACAATAGACAACGGTTTTCAACATGAGGGGTGAAGACAGAGGGAGGGGTAGGAAGGCATAGAATGGGACCGATGTCTATCTAGTTGACTTGCAATCTGGTTCTTTAGGTGGTATGATACTTAAGCGTCTCCAAAGGCAGGTATCGCTGTATCAGCTCCACTAGATAGTTCAGTCATAGCGACTAGTGTTCACCACCAGATACTTCTGATAGTACAAGATGGAAGTTCATGGTATTCCATATTACTCTTCCATTCTTAGTTCCTGTCTATGCCTTACTAGAAAGGTTATGATTAAACGATGGGAGAGGGGAATGTGCAGACCATAATCTCCCCACACAATTCAGACCAAAAGGTACTAGTAATATCTATAGTGGTGGATATATTACTGTACTACCGGTGGATTGGGTCTACTCCCAGAAGCGCTCTCTCTCCATACCAATAGTAGACTGGAACTAATCCGTTATTCTCTGTTTTATGTGATAATGTGGTAATAGTTTAATGATTGGGGTAAAAAAAAAAATATATCTTTTAACTTGTATCCAAATTAGTTATGCTGAGCACCAAGGGTGGTGGATTCACTCGCCTGAGCACAGTCCCTCATGTACTATCACCACTTCTCCTCATACCTTAGGGGAGCAGTGCTGTGTAGCAAGCTAATATGCTTAGTTTAATGACTGGTTGGAGACTGATAGACTACCTTCCAAGAGCATCTCCTCCATGTGAATGTGAGGGACACTAACAAGCAGATGACTGCGGGCTATAGTCTTTGGCCTCATGCACACCGAAGAGCTGCTTGTATGACTTTCTTAGCATGGGTTCTAGCAGCCATAGCTACTGCCTTCATTTCCTCCCACCTCCTCAAACTCAATATGGAGAAAAAAAAAAAAAAAAAAGAGTTCCTCATCTTCCACTTACCTCACACAGCCCCCATATTTCCTCCTGCCTTATCCTACAAGCCTCACATCCCAGCCCGCAACTCCTCCAATTGAAGAACATTCATCGAATCCGCTTCTTCCTCACCCATGAAACTACAAAAATTCTAGTCCATAACTTTCTACTAAATCTATAGGGACAAAACCTGTGACATGACTAGGGACCTGAAATTATTTTGTTCCTTAAAGGGCACCAGTCTGGAGCTTCACTTATACATGCCTAGTGCACCTGTATATTATATATGAAGATATAACTTGCAAAAATTAATTTTCTTTGATCAGCTTTTAACTGTGTATTTTATTGTCGATCATGTATTTTTATTTATCAGCGGAAGAAGAAAGAGAATGAAGAAAAGACAGAAAAATTGAAAGGACTCCAGGCTCTATATGAGATAAAAGAAGCGGATAACTTCTTTATCGCACAACAGAAGGAGAAAATGAAGAGAGCAGAGGATGAGTGTAGAAAAGTACAGACCTTACAGATCCAGCAGATGGTAAGACTACAGCACAGCAAACCACTTCACACTATGATGTTTGCAAATCTATATTGCTAAAGACACCCATTAGATTTAGGTCAGTGGATTGTCATTTTAATGGTATGTCAATTTGATGGCGTGATGGGCATGTAAGGCTGCCAGATCCTTTGGGTACAAATTTGCCATGTTTGGATTTTCTGAGCCATTCCCCAAATCTATATCTCAACATGCACATTAATACACTAATATCTCACAGCGATGTTATGTCTATTGGCACCTTTAAATATGCTACAGCTACCCACACCCATATGCTTTTTTATTTTTTTAAACATGTCATATCCATCAGAAAATACCAAAGAATTATCAAGGTGCAGAAATTACACTGATAACATTGATGATAAGATGATCAGATCCTATCCTATGGGATCCGGAAAGTCTTTCTCATAGTACGACCATGTATTTGAGAGCTCAGGCTAGTTCAAAACAGCCATAACATGGCTGCAAGACCATCCCAACTTCTCTGTAGCGCTAAAGAGGTTGTGTTATAAGAGTCTTTAGAAACAACTCTTGCAAAATGCATCCCCTGGGTTCAGCAACGATAGCCATATACCCTAATAGGGTACATAGACAAGGGTTGTCTTAATCAGACAACCTTTTTAAGGCTAAGGCCCCATATGTGAGCTGCAGACGAAAAATGCTGCAGACAAAACCGTGGTGGAAACGCATTGCATTTTTTTCTGCAGCGTTTTTCACAGAAAGTCCACAGAATTTTCCTTTGCAGACTTTCTGTCCCTATTATACTTATATAGGAAAAGCCAGTGTTTCCGTAGATATAATTGACATGCTGCAATTTACAAAAACGTGACAGTTTTTGAAATCAGCATTTCCACTGCGGATATTTTTTTGCAATGTGGGGTTAGGATTAACCAGAATCCCATCCACTTTGTAGGTACTATAAAAAGCCAGTTTTTGCTGCAGCATTTTTGTAACGTGGGGCCCCGGCCTAAACAGGTTTACCAGTACTTATTAATTGATGACAGATGCTGAAGATCGGTCATCAATTAAAGATTGGCAGGGGTTCGACACCTGGGATCCTGGCTGCAGCCTCTTAAGAACTTAGCAAGCACACCACTGTACATTTCTGCATCGGCCATGCTTGGTATCATAGCTCAGCCTATTTACTGGAATGGAACTGAGCTGCAATCAGGCCATTTGACCAGTGAATATGACATCACATAGCCTGTGAACCATATAGCTGTCAGAGCACTATGGATCTTTAATTGATGACCTATCATAAGGAAAACCCCTTTAAACCAGGCTCAGTCATATTAGTGTTCCTTTGCGTCTCCATTCTGCAATATCCTTTTTATTTTCTTAGGCTGAGAAGACGACTATGGCACACGCAGAAAGAGAAGCAGAGTTGGATTATGCCAAGCAAAATGAAGCACTGCTAGCTAAGGAAGAAGATATATTTCAGGAATATGCCAAAGAAGTGATTGATTCAGTCACCAAGGCTGGCAGAAACCCACTACCACTTATAAAGGCAGCGCACAAGGGCACCGGTGGAGGACGTGGACCAGTTTACTCCGGCAGGGGTGACATCCGACCTAGTTATCAAGTACAGGACACCAGCGGAGTTCAGTTGCCGACTTATCAGAACGACACCACCCAACAAATAAAGGAAATTTATGATACCGGTGATGTACAACAAGGGAAGAGAAGACTCGGCTTTACATTCTGATAAGGATTATTTCCCAGTATAAGCAGTGTAAAGATTTTATAACTCTAACATCACATTTTACGAGTGTTAGTATCATTTAAATACAAGTAAAATGGATCCTGACATTGTGCAACTTTATTTTTTTAATAATATAAACAAGACTTCAACCCCATGCACACAACAGAGTGTGCATCCGATGTGGGGCCAAGTTTTCAGCGGAACGCACTTGTAATGACATCCCAGTGCATTTCGTTATGCTTTCACATCTATGGGGGCTTACGATCCATTTTGTCCCAGTGACACAGAGCAGAATAAGACCTGCTTTATAATCATCAATGTCATCAGAACGGAATGAATCGGATGCCCCCATATCTATCTATCTATCTATCTATCTATCTATCTATCTATCTATCTATCCTATATGCAGAACAGAATGCACTTGGGAGTCACTCTGAGTGTCATCCATGTGCATTTTGCTGCAGACTCAGCCCCACATCAGAAGCACACTCGGTCGTGTACATGGGGCTTTAGGGAAGTGGATCCCAACCAGTGGCCAAGTATAATCATATCACCAAAAAGCAAGTACTAGTTTAAATTCTTTCTTCACCTTTTCTACTACATCTTCTAAGGTGACATGGCTGCCAGATAAGTTAGGTATTTAAATGATTCTGTTACCCAGGTGAAGTATATGAAACCAGCAACATAGATAGGGCAGCTTCACCTGAATGTCAAACATTTTTCCCCATGAGAATTCATTGCTCGGTTGCAGATTTTTTTTTTTTTTTTTTTACAATATGCAAATGAGTAGTCTGGAGCACCAGGGGCAGCTCCATTGCTCCAAACTGCTGCACTCCACCCTGCTGTAATACACCTTCCTTGAGTAGCAAGGCTAGGGATCTATGCTGAAATCTCACCTGGCCAGCAGTGTGGGGCGTAGCAGCGTCGTCCTCAGTGCTCTAGTCTCCTCATTTGCACATTGTGAAATATCTCAGCAACAGCAATTTATCTCTAAGGCCAAAAAGAAAGCTAAAACATGGCCATCATTGTAGCAGCCTTCATGATGTAAACTAAGGTTACCATAGCTCATGTCTAGACAACTCGTACGATCAGCCTTCAGTACCCAGCAGAACATTTAATACACATCTATAAGCAACTGACTATGCAATACTGAGTTTCCGTTGCTCTTTGTATTTTAGCAAATTAGACTAGAAACAGTTTGTAGTCTATTACCATGGAAACACACAAGTCTGCAAAGAAGGAAAAATATATATAGGTTCCTACATTCTGAAATAAACTCTGGGTTTGTTTGGAGCTTCAACTTAGCAAGTTACTCAGTTCAAAGTAAGCAGGTTAGCACACGACCAGGCGCGTGCCGTCCGTGGCCCCTTTCATACAAGGAATAGGAGCCACGGAAGCAGGGCCGCAAAATCGGACAGCAATAGGACCTGTCCCATATTTTGCGGCCCGGACTGTCGGCCCGCACACGTGACTGTGTAATTTATGGTCATGTGTACGGGCCCATAGAAATGAATAGGTCAGTGTGCTCTCCGGGAAAAACCCAGATAGCGCATTGACCAGATATACTGTACGGTTGTCTGCAAGGGGGACTGAGGATGTGGAAATAGATTACTGTAAGAAAAAAAAAAAAAAAGACAGCAGGTCTCACCTTTAATGGTACGGCCTATATTGGATTATGTACATTGCTAAAGAACATACAGCACTGGACACAGTCAACCACTCACAGGCCCTTACAAACCGGAGGTTTAATATCCCAAATCGTATCCATGCCCACAATAAAAATAAAGTTCATCCTGCCGCTGTACTCTTGCACCGACATGGTTCTTCCCTGAAGCCAGAAGAGTACTCCTCAGTGTGCAAGTCCCGTACCTCCAGCATTTGCGCAGTGAAGCTGGTGTGCATTTCCTTGACTTCACTGAAGAACTGCGAAAACGCCGGGAGCACCAGAGAGGAGTCCGATAAGACTGATTTCTAGGCAAGTATAAAAGGTTTTTTGTTTTTTTTTTTTAATGCGGGCACAGATAGATTTAAAGCAGGGCGATTTGGGACACTAAACCCCTGGTCTATAAGGACCTGAGGGTGGTTTAGTGTCTCAAATCAACTTGAAAAGTTCCCTTTAAACTGCCATCTTAGGGCTCAACATCAAGTCGCCTGAAATTCGCAGTGAGGCCTCTTCACATACAGGTGTAGCCTTTCATTGGGGAGGATTTCTCAATGTACACCTCTGATGGAACGCTCTGACATATGCCATTGTATCAGGACCATTTTGGCATGCACTGGGCGAATGAGACCTACATTTATTATATGCACTAGAAACCTTTCCAATGCATACGCCAATCATAGTTGATAAACATTATGTGAACAGAGCTCAAAAATCTTCAGATTTCCCTATGGTGGGGAGAAGTTTCATGGATTGTTGCAAAGTTTTGCAACTTTCTTTGCATCTGGATATTACTACGTATTACTATCACCTATGTCACACATAAAAATTTCTTAATTTTTGAAGTCTTTCCACTTCCCTTTTTCAAGATTGATCTGATACCTCACAAAAAAAAAAAAAAAAATAAAATGGAGTACAGTAATACCTCGTACATTCGCGAGGTTAGGGTCCAGAACCGGTCGCGGATCGCGAATGTTTGGTACAAGCAATTAGAAGTGCTTACAATGCTGATTTCTAATGTTTAACCCCTAAATATCAATAAACTTTACCCTACAGTACTGTACAGTATACTAAAGTATACTGTACAGTACTGTATATTAATACATTCATTCATTTTTCTTATACACTCACAGTAAAATGAAACTAATTACCGGGTACGTAACGAACAGGACGCTACTACCCAATAGCGAAGGTGTTTTGTTTTTTTTAAATTTCACAGATCTGAGAAAAAAGAGCAAAATCTATATATGTTAGTTGCCAAAAAAATATCGCGAATCTGTGAATTCGCAAACGCGAGTGTACGAGGTATTACTGTATCTCATAAATAGGCCAAACTGAGCCTGATACAGTTTACCAGGATGGCCTGAGCACACACTGAAAACTTGTCTCCTGTGTTATTTCCATCACTTGATGAAGGCCAAAACTCACAATGTCATGTGGAGGGATTGGCCTTTAATGCACAGTACCGTACAAGAAAATGATTCTACTATGAACATGCCAGGATTACAGTAATGAAATATTCCCAAATAGCATCATTTTAATCATAAAACATGCACTTTTTATATTCCCACAGAAAATAGATTTTTTTTTTTTTTTAAGCAGCCAAATTACATAGGGGGGCGGGGGGAGGGGGGGGAGAAACAAAAATAAAATAGAGAGCCATCCTGTGGTTGACAACAGTTTTACATCTCAAAAAAAATCATTTTTTTTGGAAAGTTTATTAAAACATCATGAATACAAATGATCCAGACCAAGGATATCAAAAATGTGGAACTTAAAGTTTATGCTTTTTAAAAAAACAAACAAAAAAAAAAAACCCACAAAGAGAAAGCCGAATGTCCTTTAGGGTAATGCCAGGTAGTATTAGGATCTCATTTCTCATTTTTGCCATCAGTACTCATAGGACTTGACTGGTCATTTACTTTTGCGTGGGAAGAATCCCTTTCACGACTGAGTGACTTTTTGTTTGTCTCCTTATCATGTGAGGACCTTGAAGACCTTTTCTCCCTTTCCCGGCTCCTTCGGTGGGATGAACGCTCTTCTTTGTAGGTACTATGTACTGTATTGGAGTCTGGGCTTATATGGTTTCTACTGGACTTGCGGACCCGCTTACTGTCCGGACTACTGCTACGAGACTGTCGCCTTCTATGGCTTTCCCTCTCTGTGGTCTTTTTCTGAGAGCTACTTTCTTCCCGTCTGGAGGAGTCTTTGCTTTTGCTTTGACTGACCTCCCTATCTGAAGATTTTGAGCCTCCCCTACTTCTACTTCTTTTATTTCGGGACCTCTCTGGCGTTCCCTTTCGGTCTCTGGATCTAGAACGACCTCTTCGCTTTGTGTCCTTCTCCTTGCTTCTTGCATGGTCTTGACTCCGGGTCCTGTCATTGTCCCTACTTCTTGAGCGAGCTCTTCTGCTGTTCTCTCTACTTTTGCTCCTCTCCTTAGTTTTACTACTAGATCTATGCTTTGTTTTCTCAGATTCTCTCTCCTTGCTTTTGGCTTTTTCATGTCTCTCTTTGCTTTTATTGTGCTCCTTGCTTTTACCTCGCTCTTTGCTTCTACCCCTTTCCTTACTTTTACTCCTTCCTCTTTCATTTTTGGATGTACTGTGCCTTGACCTCTCTTTACTTCTGCTTCTCTCTTTGTCTTTTGCTTTGTGATTTGAGTGCTTTTCCTTTTCTTTTCCCCTCTCGTGTCCTCTTTCCTTACTTCTTGAGCCACTCCTATCATCTCGTTTGCTTTTCTTATCTTCCCTATTGTTCTTTATATTCTCTTTGCTTTCACTCCTCCTTTCTGATGTTGTTCTTCTTCTACTACTCCAGCTTTTGTTTCTTTTTTCTTCATTTTCATCATCCTTAGACTCCCTATCCTTGCTGCCAGGTTTGCGCTCTTTACTTTTCTTCCTATGATCACCTCTTTTGTGCGGACTCTCAGACTCTTCTCTTTGATCAGATGGTTTCCTTTCTCTTCCTCGAACTGGGCTTTTCTGAATTTCTTTTTCATTTAATTCACTCCTGTAAAAACGAGACAAAACCTCCATATATTAGAGGTTCTTCTTCAGGCATCTCCATAGTACGGCAATAAAAGAGAAACATGAAAATACAAAGTCTATCAATCATATCTGTGAAATGGCACTAAGATTTTTGTAAAATTATAAAATTCTCGCTACAAAGAAGAGGAAACCAATTTTTGTGTTGGCTCCTGCACTGCTAGTAAATGGCTGAGGCGGTCACATGCAGTCAAGTAAAATGAAGACTGGTGAATATGGTTGGAGCGGTGCTACATTTACCATAAAAGTAAAGGATCCTTTATTTATTGGCATTTTCCCCACACAACCCCTTTCAGGTTATATGGCCACATCAGACATTGATGGTTTTGCTCATCAAGACAACATACTTATCTCCCTTGATCCAACGTTCTCCACTTGAATATCTCATTCTTTGGGTTCTTTGCATCTCCTGTCTCCAGTGTGGAGGGGTCTCACTTCTTCTAAAACGGTCTCTAGACCTAGATCTCGAGGGTGTTCGGTAGCGCTAAAAAGGAAAGGTAAAATGCGTTAGTGATGAAAGCAAACCTGTTGACAAACAAAACCAAGACATGTGTAGGACTGGTGGAGTTACTTTGGTTACATGACTAATCTTGCAGGCATTTGCTACAGTTATGTATCTCCATGGTAACAAATTCTGTGTAACGTACTAAAGTCTCATATTTTCCATTCCCAGCCCATTTTATACTAACATACTTTTAATAGGTTAGTAAGAAGAAAGGACAGTTCAAAGAAGTGCAGAATCAGACTACACAGTTTGTAGTCTGTTACCATGGAGATGTGTAGCACGGTATGCACAGCTGCAAAATGCTAAGGAACTTTTAAATTAACAAATATTGCAAAGTTACTTTATTTTTCCTTGTATATGCATTGAGAGAGTTGACTCAACATAATTCCTAAAGATCACTAGAGAGAAAGCAGAAAAACTTACTCTGGGGCCTCGTCCCTTGATCTTTCTTCCAGACCTGGTTACTAACAGTCTTCTCTGATAAAGCGAACTACTTAAAAGAAAAAAAAAGTTTTAAAACAAAACAAAAGAAAATCACACCAAAATACAACACATTTATAAAATGTGAGAGTCCATTTTAGACCAAACTTTCTATTTTAAGGGATTTTTACATTTAAAAGGGGTTGCCCGGGATAACCCATTTTTGGTAAGGAGGCCGGTGAAGGTAAAAAAAAAAAAACAAACAAAAAAAAAACCCCACACTAACCTGCCCCTGATGATCTGGTGTCTCCCACTGCAGTCCGGTTCTGTTGCTCCAGGGTCTTGTTTTGGCAAAAGTCACTGCCACATGTGACTGCTGAGGCCAAGGAACCAGGACGTCACTCACATATGTCACCTGTGACGTCCCATGTTGTTTCCTTAGGCCGCTGATTGGCCTCAGCAGTCACATGCAGCGGGGACTTCTGCCAAAACAAGACCCTGGAGCAGCAGGAGTGGACTGGGAGACTCCGGAGACAGGAAAGTATGGTGTTTTTTTCCCCACCTTCACTCCAACCTCCTTAGCAAAAACGGGTTATCCTGGAAAACCTCTTGAAGTCTGCCCGATTGTTCCAACATAATGTAAACAAGGACTGATCATCCTGGATATAAACAAGTCCCTTTTTGTATTTCACCAGGTGACGGCAACAGAGGAATCTGCCAACTGCACACCCCTCAGAAAAACATGCATGCTATGTATAGGGAGGACAAGGATGTCAGCAGTACAACTATCTAATGTGTAATCTAACTATGGCCACATAGATAAACCTTGCCTAGTACGCACTTACCTTTCCCGTTCACGTTCTCTGTTGTTTACTCTGCTTTCCTTCTCGTCAGCTCTTTGGGGGCTCTTTCTCATCAAAAACTTGTTTTCTGGCACAGTGGGGATCTCTTCTGGACGGACAGTGGAGGTCACCTGAACTTCTTGATCTTCATTTTCGCTCTCAGAACTTGCAGACAAAAAAAGACAAAATCATACTTCTCACCAATAAACAAGAAATATGTCATATAGCTCATGTAAATTAAAATCCTACACGATATAGCTGAAGACATTTAACCAATAATGAGGATAACAGCTTCTCAGCAAACAAAACTTTTTCTAGCGCTGGTTTTCATTCTGGTTTCTATCTACATGTTGTTGTTCTAGTAATATCTTCAGTATCATGGTCTACAGGCAGGGCTGTGGAGTCGGTACGCCAAAGCCCCGACTCCGACTCCTCAATTTCCCCTGACTCCGACTCCACCAAAATAGGCACCGACTCCGACTCCACAGCCCTGGACTGCTAAACCTTATAGGTTCACTCAGAACTCAGTCCCATCATTATATGAGGAATAGAACAGACCTTTACAGGACATTTCATCATTTTCAACATTTCATCATTTTCCCAAATTCTTATGAAAATATATTCAGCACATACTGCATTGTACTACTAACTGTACCAATTTATTATATATTTTGGGAGTCGGTCCATTTTATACCAACTCCGACTCCACCAAAATAGGCACCGACTCCGACTCCACAACCCTGTCTACAGGGCAATTTTTCTATCCCTCTAGATCCACGGCACCCATTACAACAGCCCAAGATGCTTTATTTTTTGCCACTTTATATCCCTTTAGTTTAATACTAAGCATTTGCCCCCCATGAGGCAAAACAGGACCTTGAATTTACCTTTTCTTGTTCTTCTTACGCTTTTTCTTCTCCTTTTTCTGTTTCTTTGAATTTTTCTTATGTTTTTTCTTTTTCTTCTTGGATTTCTCCTCTTCATCGGAGTCAGAAGAGGAATCAGAAGAAGAGTCGGAATCGCTAGAACCGTCCGTGTCACTGGATGACGAGGACTTGTGTCTTTTCTTCTCCTTCTTAGCTAATAATTAAGATGAAAGATTACAGTATCAGACAATTGTTATGGTGGGAGCCTTACTTATATACATAGCTAGATCACGGCCACTTTAAAGAGTTTATGTTGAATACCATTGCATTTCCAAGCATGAGAGACGTTCAGGATTAGAAAAATATGGCCAAACCCCACAAACTGTATAAGTGCGGTGCTGATTTTGGAAGATTTAGGAAGTTTTTTTTTAAAATCCTGACAACTCCTTTAATATAATCCAACAACGGTTTCTACTGCTTAGTACTAGCAATGCTTGCAGAAGGGAAGTTATAAGTGCCTAGAGGAGCAGGTTTTGTTAAATTCTGTTGGATCCCTATAGGACTTGCATATTATGTGACTATAGACTGTTATGGGTATTGTATTATACAATTATGGAGCAGAAATAATCCGATCCCAAATTTGTATGAATCCTATCATTTGGTGTAGTGAGGCAATACAGGTATAGGTTAGGTGTAAAGCCTGCTACGCTCAGTAACGCACATTGTTACAAAAAAAACAATAGTGATATATTCTCACATTTCGACTTCTGGACGTGGACGAGCTCGCCACAATTCTGTATTCTGACTTCCGCTGTTGGTTTGCTGGAGGCGTCTGTTTTCTGATTCTCAATCTCCCTCACTACTTCCTGTCCCGATATTAATTGTCCAAAAACAACATGAAGTCTACAAAGACAAAGAATATAAGAGTCAATGAGCAGGCGAACCAAAAGACATGCTACAAAGTATAAGCAATACGCAAGGAATAGTTACCCATCCAAATGAGGCGTCGGCTTTGTTGTTCTGAAGAGGTTCAGAAAAATGAAAGTGTAAGGAAAAAAAAAAAAAATAAAAAATTTAGGTGCATAATATGATACATTTTTGCATTTCCTAAGGACAAGAATTGAGGTGTACTACTACTAACATGGCACTCACGACTGGATGACCATATAAATATATGGCAGTGGAGAGTCCTTCCAGGGTGTGAAATACTATCAACATCATCCTTTGCTCTGGATAATCAGAAAAGTCTAAAAGGTAGCAGGCCACCTCTATGATGTCCAAATGCCCTAATAGGACATATACACTAGGCATGTCCTAGTGGCATAACCCTACAAATGAACATAAAGAGGTACTCACATGAAAAATTGTGACCCGTTTGTGTCTTTGCCTCTATTGGCCATTGACAGCAAGAACTCCTTGGTGTGCTTAACTGAAAAGTTCTCATCTGGAGGAAAAAGAAACAGTAGATAAGTAAGAAGAGGACAGAAAGGAAAACCATGACTACAGGATCAGACCAAGTCTGTAGGAGACCCAAGTAATCTTGAAAGCTTGCCATTTGTCTTGATCAATTTAGTTAGCCATTTAAAAGTATCAACTACTGAAGACTTGATTTTTTTTTTTTTTTTTTTTTTACAGGATCAGACTACACTCAGGGCTTGTATGTAGTCTGTAACCATAGCGACAGTTTGCCAAGGACCTGTATAAACAGAGTTACAGGAGATTTCTGAAAGCCAAGAAAACTGTACTCTTCAAGACATCTGACTAATGTATCTTAATATATTTCATCCCCTTTAGAGTGTAGACGTTTATGCCATAATAATGGTTCACTTACCTTCAAAAAACCCTCCATATATAGACTCTCCGCCTCTTCCATTTCCTGAAGTACAAAATTTGCAGAATGTAGTAAATGCTTAACTCCAAGACAAACATGGCCCCATTATATGGAAAAGCGAGGGCTTACCTTCACTAAAATCACCTCCCTGGATCATAAAATCTTTCACCACTCTATGAAACAAGCAGTTCTTGTAATGCAATGGCTTCTGTGTGGTTTTCCCACTGCCCTTTTCACCTACATAGGAAAACAGTGGAACACATGTCCTTTAAACATCTAAAAAAATTCATTAAAACAATGTAAAATAATGTGGCAATTGTGTCCATGTCAGATTCTCTACTCAAGTACACTGTGGAGCAGAGCATGGCTATCTGGCTGCAGCGCATGTACTGTAATGATATATGGCAGGGCCTTTGTTCTGGTCCCATGCAGGTTTCAATGCTGAGGACAATGATAACAGTGGAATGGTCAATCATGATCAAGAGGGGCACTTTCGGCGTGGTTTACTGAAGAGACCCTGAGCAGGGCACTTGCAACCTCACCTGTTATGTTTCTACAGCCACAAAGGTATGTTGGAATATATGTGTGAAGGTATATCCACTCATGGCTGACATAGGAATACAGGACTATGTCCAAACCACCAAGTCAGGCGTTATGGAAACAGTCCAGCGAGTTGGGCGAACGTTGCCTCGTATAACATGTCTCAGGGTGCCGCTGGGATCCCCAGGTCCGTGCAAGTACATTCATGCTCCCCGGACAACCCCTTTAAAGGCCTGGCTTATTCTCTTTTAGCTACGTCACACTGTTGTATGGTCACCCACAACTTCCATGCTCCAAGTTTTGCTGTGGGAGAAAGTCTCAAATGACTTGTGACAATCACAAAGATTTTTAGAATTCTTCAGATCTTCACACTTTTTTTTTTTTTTTTAAATGGAAACTGGGGATGCACAATTGTCATGATTTTAATGTAACTCGCAGGTGACCTAAAATTGGTGTAGAGCCCCAAACGTTCTCATGTAGCTGACATATACAAAGATGCATTGACCAACCTGTGCAGAGACATCGGAAATTTTCACAAGTTTTTGGACAAACGTCTGTAAAAAGTTCAAAGACAACTCTTCCAGCTGGAAGGAAAAAATAAAAACAACAGTCAGATAATCTGTGAATGTACAGAATATAAGAGAACGTCAAAGAAATGTGATAAAATAACCTCCTGAGTGCTGGAACTCCAGGGCAGATGTGGCAGATTCTTATTTATTTCACTCCAGGGATGACGTACATTGTTCTACAGGAGCCACGCCGTCACCTCAGTGGCGATACTAGCATGTACAGCACAAGACTGCTGAGGCCTGTTATTGGCTGAAGTGGTAAAGTGAATGTATGTGATGTCATCACTGGAGGGCGTTCAGGAGAGTATTGGATTTCGTGATGATATTTCCTGCTGTTAGACAATTTGTTTAGGGGGGTTGGCCAGCCTTTTCATATTGATGACCTATCCTTTAGAAAGATCATGGATATCAGATCAGTTGGAGAGTCAGGTGTCAGACAGCAGTTGCGAGGATCGGAAGAAGACGGCTCAGCCCATTGTGTAGCTGCTGTGCTGGGTTACTGTGGCTTAGCTACCATTCACTTGAATGGGAGCCGAGCAACAGCCCCCTAGCACGGTCACTACACAACGTACAGAGCGTTCTAAAAGCTGCAAACACCATTCAGATCCAGCAGCCACAACCGCTGATTGTTGGGGTTACCAATTGTTGAACTCCACCAATCAAATACCGATGACCTATCCTATGGACAAGTCATGAATATCAAGAGACTGAGGACTAAATTGTCTACAATTTACTAAGTACTGTAGAATGGGATCAGCAATCTTCGCCACTTCAGCTGTTAAACTACACTTCCCAGCATGCTTACTTGCTCGGCTGTTCTCAGTATTCACACTGATGTGACTGTAGCATGCTGAGAGTTGTAGTTTCACAATAGTTGGAGTACTGAAAGCTGCTGAAAGTCTATGGGAAGACTTTGACCTTGTCATGGCCTTTAGTGGGGATACTTATGCCAAATCTACTGATTTTTAGAACATGCAGACATGAGGAGGAATCCAAAGATGCCAAACAGACATAGGTGTAGGCATGTTAATGACATATATATACACATACATATATATATATATATATATATATATATATATATATATATATATATATATTTTTTTTTTTTTTTAAGGCAGACTTACCCAGTACATTGTTGATTGTTATGTCAAAAAAGCAACGAGGACGCTGCACTTTGATCCCCATGATCTCCACTGGAAAAAAAAAAGTAAAAAGCTGAGATGTGATGCAATCTAAGAACAAAAAGTAATACAGCAAGAATACATCACATGTTTCTACCGCCAGCATGCTAGCACATTACTGTAGCCAACTGGCAGCTCCAGGTCTTAAGGTCTAATCCTCATGGGTACATTACAGCTCTGTATGAATGTCATATTCTTAGCACAGGTTTTATCCGGGGCAGCTTTTCTTGCATTCTCCTGACAGAATCTGCACCCATTTGCGGTGGTCAATATCCAGCATGCTGCTATAATCCTTTCCCCATAGCAGAACATAAACATTCTCTCTAAAGTCACATGAACAAGCCTCTGTTCACATTTGTACTACAAGCCTCCATCTAGTTTTTGATGATTTTTGATGGTATGCCCAGCATGCAACACGCCATCAAAATGACAAAGCACAGACAGAACCCATTAAAAGTCAATAGGGTTTGTTGGTCATTCATTCATACAAACGGAGAACATTAGGAATCAATGTGAACAAAGCCTCTTCTGACATTCTTGGATTAGTAAATAATTTTATTTCCTAGAGTTCTACATTGTATAGTTCCTCTTAGACATGTAGGAGTAAATTGACAACTAGGCGTTACCAGTTGGGGGTGTGACCCTAAATCGATTAACATTGTGCAATCACTGCTGACAGTGCCAACTGTGTAATGACACGCTCCTCTGACAAAGAGAATGGTAACACCCAGTTGTCAGTTTATTCATAAATTTCTAGGAGGAATAACAGAGGAACGATACAACACATCGGCCTCCCCATTTTATTTTTTTTTAGATACCTTATAAACAAGCTATTGCTGTCTTACCCCCGGGGGGAGAGCTCCTGCAGCTACAAATCTGCACCATACACATAAGATAAATGGCTGGTGCAGCTAAAATCTTAATGTAACACCGACCATTAAAGGGGTAAGTATGAAATATAGCACTCTTTTTTCCCCCCAACCCCTGGGATGAACACGGCTATTCTATGCAGTTTGTGTATATTAGGCAGACACTTATCTCTTTCGCAGAAATCGCATACTGTCAGGGAGGCTGACAACTACATTATGTATATATCTAGCTTTAATTATTAAGGCCCCTTGCAGGCGACCGTGAGTTAGGTCCTACTCCTGTTCTTTTTTGCGGCCGTGCTTCCGCAGCCCCCATTCATTGAATGAATGGGGCCACAGAAGCGCAGCCGGTGCATAGGCGGCACATGGATGACATTCTGGCTAATCCAATCCACACATTGCAGAAGAAAAAAAAAATCTGAAACAGAAATGCTGCGATTTAAAAAACGCAAGCGTTTTTTGTAAATCTCACCATGTCAATTATACTTCGGGAAACACTGGTGTTTTCCGTATAGATATAATAGTGGAAGAAAGTCCTTAGAGGAAAATGCTGCGGACTTTCTAAGAAAAAACTGCAATGCATTTTCACCATTCTTTTCCGCAGCGTTTTTCGGCTGCAGCTCACTATGTGGGACCTTACCCTAAAGTGGTTTCCAGGTTAAAAATATTGTAGACCCATTTTTAAGACAAGTCCCCCAAAATCAGATCAGTGGGGGTTAAACTCCTGGCACCTACACCAATCAGCTAGTCATAGCAGCCGCTGGAACCAACACAGAACAGAGCCAGAAAGAAATCTCCATCCTGTGTGTGGGGCTGAGCCTAAACCCTGCAGCTTATCTCCTATTCAAGTCATGGAGCTGAGCTGCAGTAACCAGGCTTGACCACTACACACTGGGGGGGTATAAACTAGAGCTTATCCGCCAGAATTCTGTCTAAAACAGATACAGAATTAAAATTCTGACACAGACTAAAAGTTTCCGCCTATATTAATACAGAAATGCAACGCACTTGTCAGTTCGTAACATACGTCCGAAAAAGGGGCGTGATTAAAACAGTCTAAGGCCTCATGCACATGACCGCAATTTTATCTGCAATTGCAGATAAGAATACGGGCCCATACACACAGCCATAGTTTTTGCGGCTGTGTGTCCGGGGCGCGTTACAGGAGCAGGTCTTATACTTGTCAACATTTGCGGTTCGGGTCAGTGAAAATCATGAATGACACCTGGACAGCAATCTGGGTGCCATCTATGCTGTTTTCACTGACCCACAGACTGCACACCATTGTGTGCATGAAGCCTAAGAATACGCTGCATAAACTAATATGCAAATGTGATTTTTAGTTACAAAATCACACTGCAAAATAGCCCACTCCTAAACTTATTCATTAAGTGCACCAGGTTTCTATTGCCTCAAGACATAATAGAAAATCTGGCCCAGTTTTCGATATTGCTGACGTACGAGTATTTAAACGTTTCTAATACTTGGACCGTTTTAGTTTATTCCCCCCATTCTCTGTTAGCTGTGATTGGCAGAGGGGCCGCGTGTTGTGTCCCCACCGATCTGATTTTCATTACCTATCCTAAGGATAAGACATGATACAACAGGTATTATTAGGCACAGCTTGACGAGGGCTAGTAAGTAGGGCAGGAGCGCAGGGAGATGTAAAAGTGTCTATTAAAGGGGTTTTCCAGGTGACTGTATAAAGACTCAGCAGACCAGTCATCTCTCCTGACTTCTCCATTGTAGTAACTATTTGTATTCTCCATAAATCTATTTTGGAGCATCATCTCTTACAGCTCAGCATTGTGCTGTTCCTCTGTTATTCCTCCTGGACACTTATGATTGACAAGTGGTTGATACCAGTTGGGGGGGGGGGCGTGTCCAGGCACTTGCAGGGAGGACTGGATGATGTCAGATTGGAGGCATTTCCCTACACAATGGGTAACACCCAATTGTCAATACAGTAAAGAGGTTTTCCAGTCAAATTGGAAAAACCATATTCGGCCAAGGTTGGGGTGAAACTTCTGTCCTGACCCAAAGCCGGAACAGGGGACCAGGACTTGATAACTAAGCCTTTTTTTTATTTTAGCCCACCCCAAGCCCCGTATTTCCAAGTTTAACTGGATAACCCTTTTAATATATTTCCCTGAATAACAACAGAGGTCCTTTTTAATGCTATTTTGAGGTTCCTCAGCTTTGTAGCCCATTGAATAACAGAACAGCAGTAGAAAAATCAGACGTTCCCCCAGAGACCTACAGTCTCCATCTGCAGAATACAGGGCACTACTTCGGGCAGCCTGTATTCTGTCACTTCATTCTTTTCAGGAAGCCTGCACAGAAGTAGCATATATTCCTTCACTAGTAGCCCAAACAAGGAGCTCACCAGGTGCTGTAGAACTACAACTCCCAGCATTCCTTGACCATCACAGGCTGCTTTACAGGACATCTGCCTGCGCTATGAACATTTTGGCGCATGCTGGGACTTGTAGTACTCCTAACATCCACAAATAAATAAAAGGAAGAAAATATCAGCGTATGCTTGGAGTTCTGCACAGCTTTCTGGTGCATTCGGGGATTTGCCGCTATGGAGTAGTATTAGTAATGCCCCGTCGGCTGCTGCAGGACTGAGCTGTAGAGCCGTGCATGCACGAAGCAGGTCCCGAGCACCCACCTCAGTCCGGGCACAGGACACTCTGGAAGCCCGCGGCCAGATCGGAAGCAGAGGCAGAAACGTGCGGGAGCCCGACTAGTAAGAGCACCATCCGGGCCCGACCCACCTCCCTCCTCACCACTACTGAGCGCGGAGACACACAGGCATGAGCAGCTGCGCCACAAGCCAATCGATCGTCAACTGCAGCAGTCTGTTCGGAAGATGGCCGCTCTAATACAGGTCACATGACCAGACTCCGCGTATAACCTGTAAAGAGGAGCCAAATGTTCGGCCATCGATTAGTACTTATTGCGGCTTGATTTTCTCGCGAGATCTCATTGACGTTCCTGGTGATGTTTGTTGTTCTGACCTTCAACCAAACATGATTGTGGCAGAGTGAAACACTGTGGAGGGATGCGCGACTTGCAGGCTGACGTCACATGTGCGACAGGAAGTGTGTGTGACTGGGAATGAGACTTGCACATGTCTTTGAGGCTCATACAGGAGGATGACTTGTCCTCTGTGTCCAGAAGAAAGATGATGTGGAGATTAGCAAGATCATGGTGAATGTAAGGATGTGTTGTGTGGCTGATGTGCACAGTTGTGTTTACTTGGGGTTTTTCATCACTGTTCTGGGACCTCTCAAGTGCCCTTGTTTTAGAGGGGCAGTACAAGTCTCTCTGTCCTCCTTGCTCCTTAAAGCGTATCTCCAGTTATAAACAGCTTGTCATAAATGAATAGTACAGGTGAAAATAAGAAACTTTGTAATATAGCTTATTAAAGAAATCTGTTTCCTTCTCCACTTATTAAAGGGGTCGTCCACTTTCAGACCAATATCGAGAGACAAATGTTATTGTTTGCATGAAAAGTTGTACAATTTTCCAATATACTTTCTATATCCATTCTGCACAGTGTTCTAGATCTCTGCTTGCTGTTATTCATTCTGCTTACTGCCATTGGATAAAAATTGGTCCATGGTCATGTGATATACAGTCCACGGTCATGTGATGGACACACAGGTGCACGGCTCGTCACAGCACAGTAATCAGACATCTGCCTGGTCACGATCTGTTCACCTGTGTGTCCATCACATGACCATGGACTAATTTATAGCCACTGGAAGTAAGCAGAATGAATGACAGCAAGCAGAGATCTAGAAAACCATGAGGAATTGATACAGAAAGTATATAGGAAAATTGTACAACTTTTTATTATACAAACAATAAACATTTGCCTCTCAATATTGGTCCGAAAGTGACCAACTACTTTAAGGCTAAGTTCACATCTGAGTTGGAGATTCCGTAGGAGAGCTCATTTGCTTACTGACAAAAGCAATGATATCTTGGTGATGCAGGAACTGATTCACAACGGAAAAACACTATGTTTGCATCACCTGACTTGATATACTGTGCTTCGTAGACTGACTCCTCTCAAATGGATGCTGAGCAGCAGTAACCTGCCACGGAGCTGCACTTTTGGCTTTGTTAGTTGCTGCAAACTGCTGATTGGTGGGGGGTGTTAGACCCCCCCATTCATCTAAGGCCTGTTTCACTTCTGCGTTCGGGCCTTTCCGTTCCCCTCTCCGCATGAGAAATGCGGAGAGAGAAGTCCTGCAAGCAGCACTTTTCTCTCCGCATTTTTCGTGCAGAAACTGAGCGGAGACCACGTTAGACCATTATAGTCTATGGGTTCCGCCGGTTTCCTAAGGTAACTGCTTTTTTTATGCGGATGAGGTTTCCGTTCGGGGGGGTCCCCAAGCGGACTCCCCAAACAGAAACCCATACACAGATGTGAACCGGGCCTTATATTGATGACCTACTCTAAGGATAGGTCATCAATATCTATAATCTGGGAAACCCCTTTAAAGTTGTACAGATTTCATACCTAGAACGCAGTTCTTTAGATATCTACAGATTAGACATGCACTCTCTTCTCAGTTCCCGGATCGGTTGGACAATATATCTGAGTATCCGCTTATCGGCATACTTCGCTCACAGGGCCCTGGGGGTTTGATATCTACTTTATATGCACATCTGATACAGGCCAAGGTATCCACATTGGACGCCCCGGCCCTGACACGGTGGTGCATAAATATCATAACTCTCACAAATGAGATGTTTCAAGACATCCTTGAATCTCCTCAACATGTGTCACCTTCAGCTAACAACAAACTGATTCAAACATATATTCTACACCAATGTTACTTGACAACTTCCCGTCTCTACAAAATGGGATGTCTGCCCAACCCCGGATGCCTTAGGTGTCTTTGTCCACAGGCAGACTTTTGGCATATGATTTGGGAATGTCCGATCATACAATGTTTTTGGAAAGGGGTTGTGGATCTCCTGGTGGAAGTTCTGGCTAAACCTATACCATTAACCCCAGAGATATGCCTTTTCGGTGTATTAGATGAAGAATTATGGCAACACCATGTTAGAATCCTTTTGAGGGAGTCTTTATTCTATGCCAGGAAAGCTATTGCACTGCGATGGATGGCTCCGAAACCCCCATCAGTATCTCAGTGGAAGAAACTTGTTAATACTGTTCTTCCTTATAACCAGATTGTGTATAAAGGGAGAGGGTGCCCTCAGAAATTCCATAAGGTGTGGGGAGCATGGTGCAATTCTCCGGTAACCCAATATACGGCTCCCTAATTGCGTTCTGCCATTCATTTACTCATGCCGTGAGGGGTGCGAGACACCGGGAGTATCCACGACCTCTCATTTTGGAGTGTATCCTTGTTGTTACCCTTGACGTATTGACTGCATGTTTTGTACATGATAACTGATGTACAGTCATGGCCAAAAGTTTTGAGAATGACACAAATATTATATTTTCACATGATCTGCTGCCCTCTGGTTTTTATGTGTGTTTGTCAGATGTTTTTATCACATACAGAAATAGAATTGCATTCATATTATGAGTAACAGAAGCTTATATTGACAGTTAGAATGAGTTAATGCAGCAAGTCAATATTTGCAGTGTTGACCCTTCTTCTTCAGGACCTCTGCAATTCTCCCTGGCATGCTCTCAATCAACTTCTGGACCAAATCCTGACTGATAGCAGTCCATTCTTGCAGAATCAATGCTTTCATTTTGTCTGAATTTGTTGGTTTTTGTTTGTCCACCCGTCTCTTGATGATTGACCACAAGTTCTCAATGGGATTAAGATCTGGGGAGTTTCCAGGCCATGGACCCAAAATCTCTATGTTTTGTTCCCTCAGCCATTTAGTTATCACCTTTGCTTTATGGCAAGGTGCTCCATCATGCTGGAAAAGGCATTGTTGAGCGCCAAACTGCTCTTAGACGGTTGGGAGAAGTTGCTCTTGGAGGACATTCTGGTACCATTCTTTATTCATGGCTGTGTTTTTAGGCAAGACTGTGAGAGAGCCGATTCCCTTGGCTGAGAAGCAACCCCACACATGAATGGTTTCAGGATGCTTTACAGTTGGCATGAGACGAGACTGGTGGTAGAGCTCACCTCTTCTTCTCCGAATAAGCTGTTTTCCAGATGTTCCAAACAATCGAAAAGGGGATTCATCAGAGAAAATGACTTTACCCCAGTCCTCAGCAGTCCACTCCCTGTACCTTTTGCAGAATATCAGTCTGTCCCTGATGTTTTTTCTGGAGAGAAGTGGCTTCTTTGCTGCCCTCCTTGAGACCAGGCCTTGCTCCAAGAGTCTCCACCTCACAGTGCGTGCAGATGCACTCACACCTGCCTGCTGCCATTCCTCAGCAAGCTCTGCACTGCTGGTAGCCCGATCCCGCAGCTGAAACACTTTTAAGAGACGGTCCTGCCGCTTGCTGGTCTTTCTTGGGCGCCCTGGAGCCTTTTTGGCACCAATGGAACCTCTCTCCTTGAAGTTCTTGATGATGCGATAGATTGTTGACTGAGGTGCAATCTTTCTAGCTGCAATACTCTTCCCAGTTAGGCCATTTTTGTGCAGTGCAATGATGACTGCACGTGTTTCTTTAGAGATAACCATGGTTAACAGAAGAGAAACAATGATGGCAAGCACCAGCCTCCTTTTAAAGTGTCCAGTGGTGTCATTCTTACTTAATCATGACAGATTGATCTCCAGCCCTGTCCTCATCAATACCCACACCTGTGTTAATGGAGCAATCACTGAAACGATGTTAGGTGGTCCTTTTAAGGCAGGGCTGCAATGATGTTGAAATGTGTTTTGGGGGATAAAGTTCATTTTCTAGGCAAATATTGACTTTGCAAGTAATTGCTGTTAAGCTGATCACTCTTTATAACATTCTGGAGTATATGCAAATTGCCATTAGAAAAACTGAAGCAGTAGACTTTGTAAAAATTAATATTTGTATCATTCTCAAAACTTTTGACCATGACTGTATACAGTATTATGCATGTCCTGATTATATCCTTTCTGTATCGAGTCTACGTTATATGGTCCGGGGGCCTGGCGGGGTGGGATGTGGTGCGTTGTGTGGATTTACATTTAAATTCTCGTTTTCTGGTGCGCAACATGTTATGTATATGTTTTGATTACTTTTCTTGTGTCTGATACGCAATTTTCAATAAAACGAGTTTAAAAAAAAGTTGTACAGATTTCAAAGTTTGCCAGTACGTATCTAGAAGTTCTCAATACTCAATGTTTTTTTATGGTTTTATTTTTCTTATTTCAGATGGCTATAATAAAATGTCTTATCGTATTATAACATGATCTTATCCAGAGAAAGGGATTTTGACTTTCCAAGAAAATGGTGCAGAAAAAGACATAAAATATTCTCTTTCTAAAGCTATCGAGCACTTTCCTATAGTCCAGAGATGTTTTGCTGGAGAAGGGCATTGCCTCTTTCTCTGCGCTTGTTCCAGAGGCGCAGTATAAGTTCAGATCCGCTCCTGGACCAGCTGATGACCTGCACAAACCAATTCCAGATTTTTCAGCTTGTTGGGATCCAAAAGTCCAAGCTTACAGTGCAGCATGTGGGGTGCGCAATAAACACATTGTGGAAGCTTCAGAAGGAGAAGCCGAGTACAAGTTTAAATCTTGAAGCCGTCCGAACTCACCCGGAATTCACAGCTCTTCGAATCCTGGCAGAAAATAAAATTGACTTTATGAATGACGCCACCTTGGTGGATACATTGTATTCTATAATCAGGTACAATATAAGGGTCCTTATTACTTGCTCTGTTGCTCTGCTGTTAAGTGATGCTTCAGTTACTATTGTATTCTATCTTAAGGTTTAATGTGGAGGCACATGATTCCTTGGTGCAGCAGCTGCTAGTGGAAGGCTGGAGAAGACTGGAAAGGTAAGCTTTGCTCTGGTTAAATCCGATAAAATGCAGTATCCTTTTGAAGCCAAGAAGATGATTCCAGTAGCCAATATGGGTGTGGGACAGGGTGTTTTAGACCAGACCAGAGTGTACAGACTCTACTTTTTTGACCCCATACTCTACTCACTTCGCTTTCCAAGGGTGGGTGTCTCACTGATCAAAACTTCTGATATGCCAATGTAATAAAAATGATAGATATGCTTATGTATTTCTCAACTTTCCATGAAATATTCACAGCAGCTTGATTATGAAATGATGTAATTACTTATTAATATTACATGACTCTATGTGTGTGTGTGTGTGTATATATATATATATATAAAATTTATTTAGTTGATGTTTTGGTATAACTTAATTTTTTGTTTTCAATTATTTAGTTTTGACTTGGAGACGTTATCGAAATTCTCAGTTTGTTTGGAAAAAGTTGGTCTAGACACCAGTGCTCTAATGGGCAAAGTAACCAATGCTATGAGCAGAAATCTGGACAACATACAAAATATCAGGTAGGCATCATCATGATACTAAATCATGGCAGGATTAAGGGTGAGACCTTCTTTATTGTCATTGGTGGGGGTCCTAGAAATCAGACACCTATTGAACAGACTCTAGGACAACAGTGAAGAACAGTCATGTGACAGTCTACGATCATCACGTGGCCATTTTGGGGCAGGTTTACTATTATTTTATACCAGTTTTCTGACATAAAGTTACAAACTTCAGATTTTTTTTTAATACACCAATTCCAACATAAATTGTCGTAACTGGTACTTTTGTGCCAGATTTGCCACTTTCTCATAAAGGGGGCATGTGAGGCCGTGCCTGGGGAAGAACCATCAGCCCCACCAGACTTTTATAATCTTGTTCGGCAGAAAACTGTTGTAAATGTTGCTGGAGATCTACAGAAGTTATGAGCTGTTGTACATTGCAGTATGTTTTATGAGCAATGGTAGAGTATGATGTTCTCTAGAGATCATAAAACTGATAACATTACCAAAATTTCCAATTTTGAATCATTTACCAGAATCTTGTCCAGTCTTATGATCAAGACATTCCCAGTTACCTCCGCAAGTTTGCAGCAGCGACTGATCCTAAAGGCCGAATCGTTAATGGAGAACAGCAATCATGTAGACGTGCACAGCGTGCGCAGGATTGTCCAGTTTCTCTTCTTAATGAAGTACGACTACCAGCCCCTGTTGGATAAATGCAACCAGATATTTGTACAGAACATTCAGAAAATGAGCACAGACACAATGTGCATCGTGACCGGTCTGTACCGACAGATGGCCTTCAAGCAGTTTGAATTTCCTGTGATGGCAAAGTCGGCCCTGCTCGAATTATCAAGCCTGTGGAATAATGCGGAACATTTTGGAAAAATATTTTGTGCTTTGTTTCCAATGGCTTCACAAGAGACTAGAAATAAGTAAGTGCTTTCTTAAAGGGGTTTTCATGATTTTAATATTGATGCCCTAGCCTTACGTTAGGTTCACACTAGCATCACCTTTCTGTTGTTCTGGTCCATCGGAGGACTAGAACAATGGATAGGCAGATTGCTCTAATAAGCAGTTACACACTGAGCCCGACAGACCCCATTGACTATAATGGGGTCTGTCCAGCGGCCAGCGTTTTAAACATGAAACCATCAGCGGAAAAAGTCCTCCGTGCAGGGCTTTTTTAATCCGCCGATTTCTGGCAGACACATTCTGGCACAAATGTGAACATAGCCTTACCTGGCCTGTTTGCAGGTGAATGGGATTGAACTGTAATTCCAAGCACAGCCACTATACAATGTACATGCTAGTGCTTGGAGTTCAATGGAGAGCACCACCGCCTCTTGAAACAACTGATTGGTCATGGTGGTGGGACTTGGACCCCCACTGATCTGATATTGTTGACCTATCCTAGTACTTGAGTGGTCACTTACATTCAGGAGAAACAGAATGGTGGCAATGGTTTACAATTCTGGTGACAGGTTCACTAAGCTTTATTTACTTACAATCCTTGTAAATTGCCACTTGCAGAATATTATAATTCATGGAAAGCAGCGAGATAGAAGTGTTCATGTGGTCATATTGGCCCTTGACCAGGTAAAAGAAAGTAATAATTGTCATTGTGTGTTACTTTTGTATTTGTAAAGGTCTGTTCACTGTTTTTTTTTTTTTTTTTTTTTTCCTCCCAGACTTGAAGACGACCTTGTAATACTGGCAGATAAGATCCATCCTATCAGTCTGGTGTATATCCTGGAGACGATGGCGGAGGCGGAATGTAAAAACCCCATGCTCATACAAAAGTAAGTTTTTGTGGAATTTTTTTTTCATAATAAAGCATATAAAGCCATGTACAGACATCAATGTCACATAATATGCAGGCTTATGCACCAATATTCATGCCTATGAGGACAATATGACATTTATGGGGTAAATAAGAGTCTCCCATGAGTTGTGCTGGAGCTTATTGATTGTGTCCATTGAGTCAGCATAGCCATATACATGTGTTATCTAGTCATGTATATCTATGTGAAACCCTTTCTATAGTCAGGTTGTAGACATAATGAATCAGCTTCTTCACATTTGGTAAGTAGAATAGTCCAGCATGTGGTGCTGTTCTTGCTGTCAATACAGGAACATTAGTAGAGTCCCATTATAAGTCAGTAGGGCCCTGGCTTCTGCTAGAGATGGATGACATGACCCGGTTGTGATCACTGCTTTATTATGCTTTATGCATATGCTACTTGCTGATTTGTGTGTTGATGTTGTCCCATCTTTTTACTATCTGTTTAGAATCTGTTCCGCCATCCAGGAAAATCTGGATATTTATCAGCGACTATATTTATGTAAAATAACAGATGCCCTGGTGTGCCTGCCCTGCCAGAATTATCAGCTGTTTGCCGATCTACAGAAACGTCTAACAGTGTAAGTGTGAGTTTATTCTATGATCGAGAGGAAGGTGTTTGGGTAAAAGGGACACGGGGTGGGGGGGATTTATTAACCCATCTGTGCCAGTTTTGTGACATAGATGGATGTAATTGTGGTGCTTTGTACCACCTGGTTTGCTCTTCGCCTCACTCACCACTTACTGCATAAATAAGCAGAGTGGGGCGAAGAGCAAGGTGGGCCGGGGATGGGACACCTCAGCCCAACAAATATATTATAACTCATGGCAGAAAGCTGGTGTGAGTTAGACAGGAAAGCTATGCCAGTTTGTGACTGGTGCAGATTTCAATTGTGGTGCATGGGAGTGTGCAAGATTTATTAAGAGACCAGAATGGGGGCTTTATCAAAACTGGAGTTCTCACCCAACTTTTGTGAAATTCTGAATAGCAAATATGCCTGTATAAGTAGTATGACGTTCTCATTTTAACCCATTCCACTGTCTGAAAAGCAGTTTATAGCCAAGTGGATATAAGTTTTTCATTTGTATGTATGGATGATAACAACTGCTTATAAACACCTGAAATTTGCATTTCCATAGCTATATGAAGACGTGTTATATCCCGACTATTGTGGTAATGATGACCAGATCCCTGTCACTGCTGACCCTTACAAAAGTAGATGACGCTATACTTACCAAGATTGATGCTGTCATTCACCAGTGTGACCTCAGCGACTTGAATAGCATTGCGAATAGCGTCATCAGGTGGTTACAGCCGGTCCAGGTGTCCAGGCAAAATAAATCTGGACAGTATGAAAAACTCCTCCATAAAGTGAGCAGACATGGACTGGAGAGGATCAAACATATGGACAACATTGATACTCTGTTAAATGAGCTGACGTACATGATGAATGGACAGTGGCTACAGAAAATCCTCATAGATGACATACTGCACACCTGTCAGCGCCTCCTGCATCAGGTCACATGGATGAATGCTCCATTTTTGGCGCTGGTTATTAGTTACTGTAATACTCTGTGTCCGCCAGTACTGGACAAGATTGCAGAAGTTACCATGGAGAATATTACTAAGGTAAGAAGCCACATGTATTCTGTTTGTTGTATATCACATGACCCCCGAGGTCAGACCCGCATTGATCAGACATATAGGGTATATACTATAGATATGTCAGTAATGTCTGCGATGAGATTAAGGCGTGTCATAGTAAATACTAGTATTCTCCATGATAAAAACAAGATCCTAGAGTATCTTATCAGTGTTTGTTCCTGTTATTCCTCCAGAAAATCAAAAAATTGACAGCTGAGCGTTACCATTCGACTTGCCTATAGGTTATTTCCCAATGGCTGCAGTGGCGGGATATGATTTTTTTTATTTGTATTTTTTTTCCCAATTTACCATAGCAATATGTTATCACTTTGTAATCGATGGGGGTTTGTTCTTTGATCCTAAATATAAATTTATTTATCCTGCGTAACAATATACGTGCCCCAGTGCTGTGCAGGGAACTGCAGCTGGCCAATGTGCTGTACTTTCTGCACCCTTGGGTCCCCATTAGTGTCACAGTGCAGAAAACTTAATAGGAATGCAGTACTAAGCCGATGTCTCAGCTCCTTCATCCTTAGGATTGGTGGTGGTCCCCGAGGTTGGACCCTCACCAATTCTAATCAGTCACTCTATATGCCATCACTTTACAAGAAGAGAATAGCTCTTTGCAATACAGCAATGGAACCTTACCCATAATTAAATACCATATATTGGGAACTTTTATTGTTAAAAATGGTTCTGTAATACTGGTGTCTTCCCATGTACTGAAGCGCCAGGATCCAGTTGCTACCTCTGCACTCCCTATAGCGATAAACATATGCAAAAAACCTGACGTAAATCCATCTTTCCGTGGAAGTCCTAGCTCGTGGGTAGGCAACCTCCGGTACTTTAACTGTTGTTAAACTACAAATCCCAGCATGCTTACTTGCTCCGCTGTACTTAGAACTCCCATAAGGCTTATCCAAACAGACTGGTCTAATCTTATGTTTTGTTGGTTTCTTGTTTTTCTTTTTTTTTTAGATTCATCCCACTGACTTGAACAGAATTTTATATGTCTTTGTCAATCTGAACTATGATCCCCCACAGGAAGAAGAGCTCTTCAATATGTGCATTCAGCATATTCTCGCTAACTTGAGTAAGTATTAAGTTTAGTAACTTAATGGGGGGTTTCCTTCTATAAACACTTGTGTGTTATACATGGGATAGGGAATAATAGTCTGATCGGTGGTAGTCTGATCACCTGGACCCTAAGCGATCAGCAGAACAGAGACCACCAAACACTTTTGTAGGATTGTTGCAGAGCGCGAAACCGGCAGTCCCACAGAAATGAATAAATTGTGCACATTCAGATGGGACATTCAGGGAAACTTGCAGACCCCTGTCCTCATGACTACCTCCAGCAATCAGACATTTATCCCCTCTCCTGTGGATAGGGGATCAATGTCATTAATGGGAAATCGCTTTAAAACTAAGGCCCCAGGTCGCGGGCCGCAGCAAAAAAGTGCTGCGTGAAAAATGTGGCGGAAACGCATTGTGGTTTTTCCTGCAGAGGTTTCCTCTGTGGACTTTCTGCTTCATTTATACCTATAGGGAAACCCCCGGTGTTTCCGTAGGTATAATTGACATGCTGCGATTTCCAAAAACACAATGGTTTTGGAAATCGCAGCATTTCCACTGCATGTATTTTTCTGCAATGTGTGGATGGGATTAGCCAGAATCAAGCTCGTTCTTGATCAATAAAATTGCAAAATTGCAGCAATACTGATAATGTAGCAAGACCAAAGAATGGAACATTATAGTGCAGGGACCCCTTGTTTTTATAGTGGAGAGCCATTAACAGAGCATCTACCTGTCTGGCACACATGGCCTTGTATTACATGGTAACCTATTTATAGGCAGGGGAATTTGGTGGCTAGCTGCAGCTGCTGCATCACATGTTCCTTCATATATAATAACTGGTTCTGAAATCACCGGATTTTATTGCTGAGGTTTCAGAAGCTGCCAAAATTATACTCGAGGAAACATCTGCTGTAGCCACTGTCTATACCTGCAGATTTCACAAGTACCAGTATTAAATGTTTTTAGTAAAATATATAGGAAATCAGTTTTTTCCAGATCCTTTTTGGATGTCTTAAAGCTATAAGTGACCCCATACTGTCTTGTAGGGCTGCAGGGACTTTATATTTCCCACCTTTGCAAAACCTATGATCAGAACACAGGCCATGTACAGCAGTGTATCTGTAAAGCAGTAGACGCGGATGTCCTATTTCTGTTTTTTTACAAGACCACTTTTCAATGCCACTTTGGGTGGTTGTCTCAAAGAGGTTGCGCTGTAATAAGGAATTGCCGATTATGCAGTTTTCTAATATATTTGTCCCTTGCTTGCCACAGAGGTAAAAATATTGAAGTTGGTGCCCTTAACTCTTTCCTGACTTGTGCCATAATGTAAGCAGATGTCAGGAATTAAAACATGGCGCCCCTTCAGGAATTGAGGAGGGCGCCATGGCTGACCTGCGCCATAGTTGTGGCGCCACAGTGAACGCTGTAAAAACTAAACCTGTAAGAAAATGACACAAATGCAGTTTTTTTCTAATAATGGTGCTGGATGCAGCTCTTTTATTAACTAGTCAAAAACTACAGAATTTGTAGATGTTGGACAGTTTCTGACACAATGTGAACACAGCCTTAAAAATGAATGGAATTTTCCTCAGGGGGATCAAACCGAGCCAGCCTCCTGTTCTCATACTTCATGCTAAATACTTCAGCTTTGATCTTTATCACCTGCGGAAATAAAATTACATAGAAAAAGATTATAGAGAAAAATCTTAAAAAAAAAATCCATTCTTGGTGTACATAGGGGATAACGCCAAGCCTTCTGTGAATTGGAGGCCTAAAGTCTGCCTTGTCATGCTGAGTCCTACTCCTTCCTATTCATTGTATCCCTCTTTCCTATAGCCATGCGAGTATTGTTTGTACTGCTCATGAATTGGAAAGCTCAGGATGAACAGAGTACTGCAGAGGACAGGGAAACTGGGCACCTCATGTAGGGAGAGGGGAGAAATTTGCTGCCAGACATGTACTGTTGGGGGAAAGTAAGGAAGTCCCATACACATAAGATGGTTAACCAGTCCCAGGTTCATCTGCCCATATTGTGTATGGCCAACTTAGAGGGAACCTGAGTTTTCATTAAAAGTTAAAATATATGTAGGTTCTTGCTGGGAAGTCTGTTCTATGACTGTATGAGACTTCATATGTGGAATCCTATAAGTTTTTCTACTGCTAATAGCCCCATTCTAGCTGCAGCACATTTTACATTTCTTGCTCAGGCTAGGGGCGTGTACAACAAGGAGCAGTCTGCCTCCTCCTATCCATTACTACTACCATTGGTTTCACATGCATTTCTGCCAGGATTAACTGTTAAATAGAAAACAGCTGAGAACAACCCAAGTGGACATAGAGAAGACCAGGGGCACTGGACTGCAAATACAGGGTGTGAAAGATCCTCAGTGCGTCAACACCGCGTTGGCCCACACCTGAGACTTCTTTCCTAAAAACCACACTCACCGTCAGTGAGTGCTGGGTTCACAAGACAAATACAAGACAAGCTTTCTAAATTTTATATATTTATTAACCCCTAAATGGGTCGGTATTAACATCTAACATATGCAATTCAGAACAGATATGCTGATATATGCAAGCATTAACAGTTACTAGTTACAATATACAGTACATAAAATAAAAAGGAATAAAAGTGAAATAATTACTTTACCACACATATCCTTGATGTGGCTCTATAGTCCAACACTCACACATGGCATGTGGAGGTAACCAGTGGAGAATTCTAGCAGCAGCATCACAGCATTCCAGCCTGCCTGCTCATCACAGTCTCTCTGTAGTAGTCTCACAATAGTCTCTCAATAGTAGTCTCTCCCACTGACCTCTTACCTCATCTTTTATACCCTTGATTACACCACCCAGAATGAGGTCACCAGCGACAGCAAGTCTGATTGACTAACGCACTCAAGTCCAGATTCTTTGTAAGAAGATGGGATTAAGTTGAATGACACAATGTTATCAACCATGTCTGATCTAACAGCCCAGGCTGAACAATACAAGTGTATTTGATCACCCAGGGCTATGTAGGAACTCAATGGAGCTATTCTGGGATGGATACAAAGCCCTATTGTTACAATGTTGCCACTACTAACAACGTACACCTAGGATTAGAGCTGCGCACATTATGAATAAATGGAAGTGAGAAGGAGATACGATACCCAGAGATCAAAATACATCTTTGAGTTATAGCCATATTTAAGTGGAATCATCACACAGGGCAAATGCATGCAGGCATGATGCAGCTAAAAAGATCCCGGATACAGGAAAAGAGCAATCTATGAGCACGGTCAGGAAAGCTGCTGCTGCCTATGAATAATATCCCAACTGTAACCACACAAGGAGCCAGAAGTAGATACAAGTACATAGAAGACTTTTCTTACATTGTAAGTTGTGAGATGTGCAGAGTGTTCAGTCCAATGCATAGAGAAAGCAGTTTGCAGATGTGTGTGGAGACTGTGAGGAGAATCAAACCCTCCCCTAGTGGTAGGATCTTTAGAGAGTTTTTTCAGGCAGAAACCTGCAACATTTTTAATTAAATTTCATTACATGTTGGTCCATAATCACATGATTTATTAAATGAGACTAAGCTGTGTGAAAAGTTAGTGATTGTTTAAGTGTAGTCTAACAGATCTCTTCTGGGGTAGATCTTTAATCGCCTACTTATATTTTGTCTCGTTTTATCTTCCAGATTCCTTCCCTCCCCATCTCTTGGTTCTTGTCGCATTCACACTTGTCGTTGCACAATATTTTCCAGAAGAGTTAATTAAATCAATTTTTAACATTGGTTTCCTCAGGAAACTGGATTCTGAGCTTGATAGTAAGTGTGATGTGTTTTTCTTTTTGACTTCACCAAAACCAAAGTTCCACCCTCCCCTTTTAGGGTATGTTCAAACGGTGGAAAACGAAGAGGAATATGAGGCGGACCTCCTCCTCAGATGAATGGGTCACAGACCCACAGACTCTGCAGCTGAATCAGCCGTGGAATCCACACCAAGATTGAGTAGGATGCTTATTTTTTCGATGTCCTTCTTTGATCAGGATGGAATTTGGCGCTGATTTTGAGGCAGAATGTGTCTCAAAATTAGCGCCAAATTCCTCTGTGTGAACTTACCCTAACTTTTCAGTGTTATTGTTTTAGTATTTGTCTGTATTCACTATTTGTATTGTTTATAGCCTTTCCACCTGACAGAAGTGCCAAGATACGAATTCGTCTGATGCAGTTAAATCGAGCGGTCTGTCTGGAGTGTCCAGAATACCAAGTCCCATGGTTTCATGAAGAATACTGTCGGCAGATGAAGCAAAGAGGTGCGGGCCTGGTTTCGTTATTTTACATTGATGTCTAGTGATAAGAAGTCATAAAAGTCTTGGATGACTTGGTTGCATATGGTGCCTCCGTGGTCTGTGACTACTCACCTGTAGTGCTGATGTGCCATACATGCGAATGTGACAGCTGATGGTGAACCGAGCATGTTGGCACGTGACCACTACAGGCCAGTAAACAGAACCAGTGGAGACCACTGGAACAAGAGGGGTCAGGACAGGCGAGTAATTTTTTTATTTACTTCTTTTTACATTCTCCTTTAAGACGGAGCTTTGTTAATACTTACTACATCAAGATGTTCTGCAGCAGCCAGGGCAATATAATATTAAAGAGAAACTAAACTTTCGGGCAACTTTTGATTTTTCTGGCAGTATTTGTGTTAATACATTTTGTAATATACTTTATTAACAAATTTTGGCTCCTTTTTGTGAAATCCTGCATTTTTCACTCTTTCCCTTGCTTCTCTATTGAGAGCTGTTCCTGCTTCTTATTGTGTATAGTGTACGAGATGTGTGACTTGATGAGAAAATTAGGGTGGGGGAGGGACACTTCAAAGGCTATATCTCAGACATTATGAAACATAGGAACCTGTTTGGTGTCATATGAAACAGGAGGTTCTCATTTTCATCCTTTATTTGATACTAAGAATGCAGTTCTATCTGTATGATTTCCAGAGATATCGCTGGTTGAAAACACAGTCGGGTTTGGGATATTTCTATGCAGATGAAGCTATACATTTTTATAATGCCTGAGATATAGCTCCATCCTCACATAGCCTACTCCATACCCAGTGAGAAGCAGGGACAGCTCTCAATAGAGAAGCAAGGGAAAGAGTGAAAAATACAGGGTTTCACAGAAAGGAGACAACATAAAGTATATTACAAAATGTATTAATGACACAAATAATGCCAGAAAATAAAAAGTTTAGTTACGTTTTTAATACACCATCGGCTGCAGCAGAATATTTTTAAGACATGGAATGAAGACCCCAAATATCTATCACCACAAACTACACAGGTGTGTAATAAGAATTAATATACTGAACCTTCTACTTGAAGTTATTCAGAATTCTTTTTTTTGTTCTTTGGCTCAGATTCTAACACCAAAAGATCCATATATCCTCAAATTCATCTATTCCTGGGAGATCTCCTTGGAGGAATTAATTATGCCAAGATGTTCGTAACCACTCCATATTACTATACAGTAGGTAAGATTTTGACATTTCTGTTATATTTTAAATGTACACTGTATGGACAAAAATATTGGAACACCTAAAGGAACCTTTATAGCATTCTAAATCCATAGGCTTAACCCCTTAAGGACATGGTGAGTTTCTATTCTTTCGTTTTTTACTCACTGCCTTTCAGAAGCCATAACTTTTGTACTGTTTCATTGTCAGATGTATGAGGGCTTATTTTTTGTGGGACACGTTGCACTTCATATTGACATTTAATAGTCTTTATAATGTACTTGGGAAATGGGGAAAAAAACACAATAGTGCTATTTTCTTACAGGTTTTGTCTTTTTAGAACATTCTCCATTTGTTTAAAATGACATTACCTTTATTCAAAATTTTAAAGAATGAAAACATTTTTTGAGTCATCATATTGTGGTACCTGTCACTTGCTTCTATTTCAGTGCACGGAGCTGTGTAAGGTGTTTTTTTTTTTTTTTGTAGGGCAAGTTGTAGTTTTTATTGATACCATTTTGGGAAATGTATGATGTTTTGATCGCTTTTTATGCCACTTTTTTCTGCTAAGGCATTCACTGTACGGTAGCAATGTTTTTAGATTTTAATAGCTGAGGCATTTTTGGACTTGGGGATACCTATTGTGTGTGTTTGTGTATTTACTTTTATATGCATTTTAGGGAAAGGGGGGGGGGGTGTAATTTGATTTTTTTTTCTATATATAAATTTATATAATTTATTTTTCTTTTTAAAACTTAAAAAAAATATGAAAATGAAATTAATATTTTTGTATCAGACTGTATAGTACAATGCATATCCTTAAGTGGGGTATTAACATGGAGTTGGTAGCAGCTGTAAAGGTGTAAAACAGTCAAACCGTTGCATGCTGCTCTGGCCATGTCTATACAAAACCAACAACAAATGAAACCTAATTCTACCATATTGTGGTGCTTTGTTCCTATAGACTTTGAGTGCATACTGAATCAAAATAAAAAGCCTATTGCCTATGTGGATGAGAACAAGCTTTCGCCCAATGTGGCAGAAGTGCAGTGGGGCCTGGACAGTCAGTTATGGGATAACAAGTCTTTACCACAAGGAGCCCAGAGGTTAGTGACTGTGTGACGTCTGTGTGTGTGTAGACGCGGGGCGCTGGATCGTAGCGCTGCTTTATTTCTCAGCATGAGGTTTCCATCACTACAGAAGAAACCAGAATATGTACAATGTCTTATTATACGTCTTCTTATTAAATTGCACTGGCAACTTTTTCCTTTTTTAACTATTTGTTTATATATCAAGAAATGTTATTTTCTTCATCCTTAGAGTCGCCATTGAGTTTCTTAATCCAGTGGCATTTTGCAGAAACTCTTCCAAGATCAAAGGCTTAAATGCCATGAAGAAGAGACACTTGGAGATCCTGGGGTACTACGTGGTTCAGGTTTGTTACAGTTTGTGGTCGTCTATCATTGTGATTGAGGCTTCTAGATATGTCAGCCCAATATGTATTCGGCTGGAAGCTATTCTTTAGGAATTCCCCTTCGTGTGTGTGTGTGTGTGTGTTGCACATGGGTCATTTGGAGGGTGAATTGGAATCCTGTAGGAGTTGGGCGAAAAAAGGATCGGCATGCAACAGCTTAGTCTTTCTCTCCATTCACAACACATGCACACTCAGCCGACTGCAATTAAAGGTGTATTGTTGCCTTTAGAAGCAGACACTGTAAGCTAAAGGTCACTCACTACTCAGCTGGTTAGGGGTCTGTAGCTTCTGGATCTTGAATCCTGACTGTTTCCATTGCCTATCTCATATCGGAGGCAGTATATACTGCAGGTTATGTGCCACTCCCGTAGTGACTTGTATTTTCTGTTGTACAGATCCCTAGTTTTGAATGGAATTCAATAGAACTAGGAAAAAAGGACACCTGGATCAACTACCTCAGGAAGAAGATCTTTGCTCATGAGCTGTAAAATGTTTTCTGTAAATAAACTATATTTTTTATATATTTAATCTGTGTGTTGTATATCTAATGAATTTTTATCCAAAGTCAAGATTTTTGGTGAAAATGCAAATAAAAATAAAAATAAGAAATTAACATTTTTCATCATATGTCTAGGCCATACACCCTCTTTACATGAAGCTCCCCCCTATGTACATGTGATAAAATCTGGATAAAATAGTGCAGCATTATGCATCTTGTCTTGTAAAATGCCAACTCCCGTAGGTATAATTAACATGCTGTTAATGTTTCCAAAACCACAACGCTGCGTGTATTTTTCGTATTTTCATTTTTTTCTGCAATGTGTGGATGAGAGTCTCTAGAATCCCATCCAATTTGCAGTGACTGTAAATTCCGCAGTTTTTGCCGTGACCAAACCACGGCATTTACTCCATGTGGGGCCCCGGCCTTACACAGGTCTACACCACACAGTGCAATGCCCCCTGTAGTGTCTCCAAAGACTATAATACACCGCTATAGGGCAAACAGGGGCCCTATAGCAGCGAGTGGCTTTTCTCAGCTGTACCGAATCTAGCAGGGCAGTCCCACATTTTGGATGCTGTCCCACCAATCCTGATTTCCACTCTATTTGCTTTATATAGACTGACATTGCCATGTGTTATAACCACCACCATTGACAATGCCATGTGAAGCGAGTCTTCACTAACTTACTTGGCAAGGACGCCCAGCAGTCAGTAAGCATCTCTGTCCCTGTGGAGATGGAGCCTTACTTATCCTCATCCTCTATCTGCTGTCCGTTATTCAGTTACAGTCCAGAAGTACAGATAGTAATGTGTTTAGGTAAGAAGTTGATTCAGTCCTAATATATCTTCCTGTTCCTAATCCATGGAGATGGGAGAGCCCTGAGGAGTTCCCATGTTTAATAATGCTGCTCTGGGTGCTTTTGCATTTGGGCTTGGATGATGCTGGGCATAATGACTTTCTAATACACATAGGATTCAGGTGAGAGCTCCTATATTGTATACTAATATATAGTTACAATTGATGTTACATTAGCAGCAGCACTACTACTATAGTCGGTGTTATTCCGCACATATGTGGTATTATACATGCACCAGTTGCTGTATCCGGCCCTCCACCAACAAGAGCTCCCATGGTTCAGGGGTAGATATGCTATATATACTGCAGTTACATATGAGACAGGAATTTATAGGTGAAGCACATGCGTTATCAATGGCCACATACCAGAGCCCTCATCATGGAAAAGCTTGCATCATTAAACATTTTTTAGGATGTAATAGAAATCCGTGGCAGCTCACTTTGCCACGTGGTTTTTGGCCATATCACAGCCATGTCTGACCTTGCCATAAAGAAACACTCCCACAAAAAGTGTAACTAGCTGACACATTAGTAATTCAGATGGTGTAAATGGCATTGTCAAAATATCTGTTCTGACCTTCTACTATGTGATCCCAAGACTGACTGCTTTGCCATTCAGCAGGGCGAAGTGGGTGGGCATCAGGGAAAGGCGAACCCTCGCACCAGGCCCATGAGCCTTTAGTTACATCTCTGTTACTTTTTTTTTTTTTTTTTACCCAAAAATTTCAGCCAATTTGGGATGGCCTGAAATTGACACCTATTCCAAGCGGAATGGTGAAGTAATACCGAGTCTTTAATTTATTCATCCATTTCCAGGAGGAATAACAAAATGTAGAGCAATAAGAAAATATGTTCAAGAATTGTTTTATGACAAGTACTAATACAACATGCCCATCAGGAGAGCTGACAGATCCTCTTATCCTTGAAATGCTCAATAAGGCTAAGGCTCAACGTCGCCAGCCGCAGCTAAAAAACGCTGAGGCCATGGCAATAATGCATTGCATTTTTTTTTCTGCATTTTGTGCAGTCTGCGGAGTTTTCCTCTGCCCCTATTATACCGATAAGGGAAATGCTGTCATGTCCACAGGTCTAATTGACACGCTGCATTTTTCAAAAACACGGCTAAAACACTGCATTTTCGCAACATGGAACCCTGTCCTAAGCACAATAAGAAAGCTAATTTTTGTCAATGGTATTGGCAGTCATTACATGCTCTATGGCTATCCAACACAAACATCCCATTGTTTTTATTGTCAAAATTATACATTTTTATAGGGTTCAGAACTCTTGTCTTTATCAGAGTCCCAAATCCCCTGCTTCCCTAATATACATAGAGTTAACTGATAAAAGTCTGTCTCCGTGCAGCTTGCACTTCTATGAATTTACTAAAACAATTATAAAATTTGCATTAAAATCAATAAGAAATCTGTCTTGAGCAAGCAGGAAGGAGTAAATGAAATAGAAGTCCCTGGACAACTCCTTTAAATGTCTTTACACTGAGTATTATTGGTTTGGAATGAAATTTGGTCCTTATCAAGAGAATTTAAAGAGGTGTTCATATCTGAGTGAGACTTTTAGTAAGAAGGAAAGCAGCAAAAAACGCTCTATTTTACAGTACCTGCAAAGTGAATAGGATTCTGGATAATAATAATTATTATTATTATTAATCCCATCCACACATTGCAGAAGAAAATCGGCCGCATTTTTGCAAATCACTGCATGTCAATCATATCTGCAGAAACGGTGGCGTTTTCCGTAGAGATATAATAAGGGCAGAAAATCCACGAAAAACTCTGAAAACGCTATGAAAAATGTGATGTGCATTTCCACAGGCCCTACCACTGGGACCTAATCCTACGTCCTATACTAGTCTCACAGCTGCTGTGAGTGAAGAGGTGGCTGTCCCTGAGTGGCTCGCTTTATTCAGGTTTTGCTCCCTCTTTTGTGATGTAGACACTTTGGGGCATATTTATCAACCAACCAGTGGTATGGAATTCACAACGCGTTTCGGAGCCAGGGATGCTCCTTTTTCAAGTGTACAATTGGAAAACATAAAACATTTCTGTACATACCAGCTTTAAATCATTAAAATATGAGTCGCCAGACAGATAAAATCTATAAGACACGGATATTGGATGCAAAACCTAGGATCATAAAAAAAAAAAATATATCTAAACTTATCCCATCCAATGTGTTGCTGTAATAAGACATGTTTTTTCCACTAAATCATAGTATCATACAGACAGCCGTGGATGATATTGAGAAAATGAGTAAATACTGAATAGAAAATGTATATGGTAAAAAAATATATATATGTGAAATTACAGAAATTAAACAGTAACAAGAAGACTATATATGTGGTATCAGATATACTAAATGAAGGGATATACTCAATAAAAAGGGGGTGAATAAACAGTACAAAAATACACGATATGTGGTTTGGAAGTGTCTCACTTTGCGACACATTTATGAGACAGAAAAGAACAAATATGGCGCAGATTTTCTTGTGCAAAATAGATCAAGTTTAAAATGGTGTAAACTATTAACTTTGTGTGCCATAAATTCCCATAATCCGCCACATATTTGTCTCCTCAATGAGAGAGATGATTTGTCTCTGCTTATGTTGTGCCATAAATTGTAGGTTTTTGATGTGTGTGCCAAATATTGTTCCTTACAACCTGCGAGTTAAGTTTTTTGTTTACATTTTTTGCGCCAAATATTTGTCTCATGGTGAAACTCGACACTTTTAGTCAGAAGGTATTTGAGTCCGAATTTTGGAGCTTCTAGAAACTCTCCATCCTTAAGAAGGTCTGTACGACCAAATTTGCAACCCCCCTTGGTGGTCAGTGAGCTAACAGCAGTCACTTTTTGTATTTTGTCCCAATTTGAAAAACTAAAGCACAAATTGTTGCTATGGTAACTCTACCTTCCCCTTGCACTAGTAATTTGTCTTTATTTTAGCAAACTATTAGAGTACCTAACACTTGGCGACCAGCAGATGGCGCGCACTATCACTCACTATATCCTATGGGAAAGTGATGATCGATGTTTCGGTTATCTGGTGCTTTGGTCTAGAGCGTCTCTTATATATGATCGTCAGTGAAAGTCAATTCGGCGGTCGCCAGTAATCCTGCCGGGCTCCTGACCTTCTCCCAGTGTAAGCCTGCACGGGGCTCTTATGTATGTATTGGTGTGTCATGTCCTCAGGCTATTCCGGTCATGCACTCAGTGTCTGTCATAATGGTGAAGAAAGTTACGTGTAAGAAGTGCAGGGCTTGCAGGATGACGTCATGAACGCGACGTTCTGGGTCACATGGATTTTCTTGTATTTCAGTCATTGAGAGAACAGTGGTGGTGATGAGTGAGAGGATGAGAGTTGTAGTCAGTTATGTGTTATTGTGTTACATGGAGGTTGGGTATAGTAATGTCTTACCATATGTGGGATGGGGCGGTCACCAGACTGTCAGTATAGACCACTCCTCTGCGATTATTGCAGGGCATGACAGTCACTCATTGTAAGGCAAAGGCTTTATAATAGGTTTGCATGCAAAATAAAAATCTATGCACCGCACTACAACGGTGACATACATCATGGCGGTTCCAGCATGTATGGGTTCCTTGGAGTGGTTTTTATCGGCTGTGTCGTGGATCCAGTTAGTGGCCTCCGCCTGTCCGTCACAGCTAACACTTCCAGTTTCTCAGCATTTTCGGATTTGCATTGTTGATGTAGAGGCCAACTATGCCTCTCCTATATGCAACCCTAATCCTAACCTGCAGGGTTTAACATGGGTATAGCAGGTGGTGTCTCATACAAACCGTAACAAGAGGCAGCGCCTCCCACAGGATCCACAGTAGAAAGACAATGGCGCCGCACACTCTCGTTTGTTAGTAATGCTGTCTGGTAAGGTTCTTCAACCCACTGTACATGTATCCGAGCTAGGTATGTAGATAGAAAATTGTCCACGGGTTATACTTTAGACCTAATTGATTGTTTCCAGATCAAATTGGCGATGTTTTGGTCGCTGCGGACATTTTTAAAGCCAGATCTGTGATGAATCAGGCAGGGTAGAGCTGGAAGCGACCAACACATCGACAATTTGATCTGAAAACAATCATTTAGGTCTAAAGTGTAATATGGACAATTTTTTTTTATCTACATACCACACTACATGTGTGCTTGCAGTCAATCTCTTGTATGTGTGCCATGGTTTGCTCTACACCTGGATCCACAGCACACCAGCCACTGCACCTGATTTTACCACTTCCATTCTAGCATCTACCTTGCAGGTTTCCATTTGGCATGGCTCCAGTAGGTGGTACTGCCTCATCTCTGGGCGTCTGGCACTCGTCGCAGCTAACACACTAACGCATTTCTTGGTGCAGCCTGGTTCAAGGGATATTGGGCAAATATGCCTCTTCTAAAAGTAACCCTAAGGCTAGAGCTATGCGGCAAATTTGGCTGCAACAACCGAAGATCACTTTGTTGCCCTGCAACTTCTTCACCTATGTAAATGAATGGAGTTGCATTGTGACCCTGAACATACTACTACTATAACTTCTAGTCGCAAAATAAAAATCCAGCAGTGCTCAATATTTTTGTGACTCTGTTCACATACACCAGACAGGAGTCACAGGTAAAGTCACCATGTAGCACTAGCCTAAACCTAACCCCTCTGGGTTTACGTGGACACAAGTGGTTGTCCCTAATATTAAGGGCAGGTTAACACAGGAATTTGGAGCTGATTTTTCTGACAGATACCTCACACTGATTATCCTCATTGTATATTATGCTTTGATACAGCTTTCTGCCGCAGGATTCAAAGGGACAGAATTAGGAGAGGAATCTGAGGCTCAATATTGCCTCAAATTGCTCTCCACATTCCTCCACATGAACAGTCAACAGTGGATAGGCCATAAATACCTAATTGGTTGGGGGCCATTAATCAGCCCCTGGACCGATCAGCAGCATGGAGCTACTTCCAGCTCAGCACTCATTAATGTTATGGGAGTTGAGCTGCAGTGACGGTGACTGGCCGCTCTACAGGAGACAGAGCTTTCTCCTTCTGGCCCTGTGTTGTGTATAGTATGGTCATCAGAAGTGACTCTGTACAGCTGATAGGTCCAGGGGGCTGTGTCTCGACCCTCCGCCATCAGGTATTTATGGCTTATCCTGAAGATGGGCCATAATTAACTTAAACGTGGGGAAATTCTTTTAAACCTCCTAGGTACTCAGTCTCCTGCTTGCAGGACTTTTCTCTCTGCGTTTTTTTAAGCAGATTCGGGGACGGAAACCCCCAATGGAATACAGGCGCAGGTGTGAACCTAACCTAAAGCAGGGTTGTGGAGTCGGACTTGAGAAAAGTTACATCAAAATGAAATGATTTCTGATTGTTATATAATTATTAATATTGTATAATTCAGTAAATGTATAGCTTGTTACATATTCACCGTCATAGGAGTCAATCACTGGCTTTATGTGAATTAGCGGAGATTTACAGCTCTTGACTGACCATGGCTGTCAGACATTTGTGAAGGAGTTGGGGTCATAACACAACATAAAGATCTTGTAACTGGGCCATGTCTAAGTCATTGGGGAGATGAATCAAAACTGGTGGAAAGAAAAAGTAGGGTAGTCGCATAGGCAACCAGATTCCTTATGAAAACTACATCCTTAAATGACAATGGCATCCAGATTGGCTGTCTAAACATTGGGTTAAAAAAACCAGCATATGTTTACCTTGCATACATCTGAAGATGACCTTGTGTTTCTGCCGAGGACTGTTATTTAGTGGGGATAATCATTAACATCTCTGTATGGAATCCACTTAATAAGTATGTACAGTATGTATTTCTTCAGCAGATCTAGATTTTTATAAACCGGATTACTAAAACCCCATTAATGTGTTTAGGATGTGGATTGCTATCAGATGGACACAGATCGAACATGTGTGAATGTGTGCTAGGCATATGCTTACTTTACATGACTTTTGAGACATTTCTCTCATTATGCAATGTTGGAACCGATTTTGTCAAGAAATAGGAGGATGGCGCATGGGCCACAAATGCAGCCAGTTGAGCATGATCTTAGGCCTCATTCAGATGGGGCATCTGATCTGAACTTGCCTCACTAGAGACCACCACTGATCCCAAGATCGGAGGGTTCTTTTTCTCCGCTGCACAGTGAACCTGACCGAGGCCAAGCTGAATGTAAACGTTACTGACTGTGGAGGTGCCGAAGATGGCCAAGTGCTTTATTCGTCTGTCTCTGGCACTCCCATTGAAGTGAATGTGAGCGTGTCGCCAGTTATGCCTATATTCAGCCTGGCTGCAGTGGGCAAGGACACCCCCATTCTTGGGTCTCAGACCCCCACCGATCAGGTATTTATCCTCTGTCATATGAAATGAGGATTAATATTTTTCGTGGCATAACCCCTGAACACTTGTCTGAAGTGCATGACCAGCTTTACTTCGATGGAAATTATAAAGTCTGTTGTTTTATATTACATGAATATTACCTATAAATATCTAATAATAAAGATCTAAAATCCATTGAATTGTAACACTTATATTATAGGTGTAAGGACCAGAGGATGTTTAATACAATGCCAACATCTCTATAGATCGCCGCCATGTTTTGTTGGAGGAGCCCCCTCCGCTTCTCACTGAGACTGCTCCGGACCCATAATGTAAAAACGGAACCATTATTGGACCAGTTAAAAAAATGCACAACAGAATATCAAGTCTTCCAGCTGCTTGGCATGAACAGATCTGCGCTTACGGTACATCATGTGGGCTACGCCGTGAATCTGCTGTGGTATTTTCAGGAAGGAAAGCCAGACAAGTTTAGAACTTTTGGGCAAATTCGAGATCACCCGGAATTTATCGGACTTCGCACTTTAGCACAGAACAATGTTGATCTTCTAGATGACAAGGAACTGGTGGATGTTTTATACACCTTACTGATGTAAGTGGGTGGCGATGCGTTCTATGTTATTTTTGCCAGGATAATTTGGATTTGGGGCAGCTATTTTAGCTTAAGTAAACAAGGGGAGGTTTAAGCAAAGAATATCCCATTGCTTAGGGTTACCTAGAAGTGACAAAATTGTATTGGAAGAAACTTAAATTGCCTAAACACTGGTGGTCAGGAGCTATACAGTTGTGAATGAGACATATTATTTTTTTTTTTTTGACTCGCTATATTGTCTGAAAGTCCATCCTCTCAGTAGTAATACTGTAGTTGTCTACTCTGTTTCTTTCCTTTTTCTGCTTTCACCTGCTTCATTAAAGGGCACCTTTCACCAACTCCATCTCTTTGCATCCTTCAATAGGTGCCTTTTCACTGATTCTGGCATAGTTGGAATTTTTTTCTCTAGCCCCCACCTTTCCTGAGTAATCATTATTGTTAGTTTCAGCACAGTTGTGTCATCTATTGGTAGGTGGGTGGTCCTTTTCTTTCTGCTCCATCCTAGGACCGCCCACCTGACAGCAGAGAGCATAATTGTGCTGAAACTAACAATGATTGCTTGGGAACGGTGGGGGCTAGAAAGAAAATTCCAACTATTCCGGAATCAGTGAAAAGGCACCCATTGAAGGATGCCAAGAGTTAGTGGTGGTGAAAGGTCCTTTTAAAGTCACCTGATCACAGTGTGACTATTTTTTTTTTTTTCTAGCATGAATTGCTGTATAAACAGGCGATAGACATGGGTACAGGTGTGGTATGGTGCCACAACAGCCTGTGGGCATACCCTCCCACATTAACTCTTTGTTTGCTCATGTCAAGGTTTCAGCTGGAGGCGCACGATTCAGTAATACAGCAGCTGGTAGTGGAAGGCTGGAGAAGATTAGAAAGGTGAGTTGGTTTATTTGTATTTAACATTTCCTTAGAAGTATACATTTCTGTCAAAAAGTAGAAGTGGTCAGTAATCTTTATTTAAATTCAGCCTTAGGCCTCATTTACATGGCACAAAGCTGTATGGTGGCACATGGGGTCCTTTGTGTTTTTCTACTAGTGTATGGATCTTTGTTATCCCATGCCGCATAGGGTGACCTTGACCAGACACTTTGTTATACTTGACATCTTTCCTGGGACATCTGGGAGGCATCTCGAAAAAGGGGAGACAGCGAGCTTACAAATCTCCAGTGAGTGTTGCTGTATATATATTGTATGTGCAATATTACGACTTCATTAGATGTAGTCTTGGCTCCCAAAATCACATTTTGGTGTGGGACTTAAAATGGGTGTGACTACCAGACAGTGGTCTGGAAGTGTTGGTAAGTATGGTTATTGTCCCCTAGAACCAATGCTTCTAGGGTGCTTACCTGGAGTCCCATGGAGTATGCCATTAATTTTTTTTATTGTCAGATTCATATGGCACTTCTATAGATTGCCTATTATGACTGTCTACAAAATGGAGCCATGTGCATGAGGCCTTATAATGTGTTATTGTGGAACCATAAATTGGGTTTTGGTGAGACTCCCTTTTAATCAGCCTAATCCCTCAGATAGATAGGTTAGGATCACCGGAATCAGACAGTGTTTTCACCTTGTGAATAGCTACCTCCATTGCCAAGATGTTGTTCCTCGTTGTTGCAATAAGGGTGTTGCTGTTGTTTCAAAGATGTAAGAGGCAATGCACTTGTTGCTCCACAGAGCTCAGTTGCAAATTGACAAAAATGGTGATATCTCGGAAACCGAGGCATCAAGTCACAAGGGGAAAACACTGATTCAGGTGACCATAACCTATCTATCTTCAGGACTGGGGTGACATTCTGGTTCTGATGACACTAACCTGTCTATCTGCGTGCTGAGCTGATATGCTGGGTTTTGGTGACAGAATTGCAGAGAAGTGTAATTGTGCATCTTGTGATCGGAATTTTCTTTCTGCACACAGGCTCGATCTTCCAACATTAGCCAAATTTGCAGTATGCCTGAGAAAACAAGATCTGACCACCAGTCCGCTTATAGGACACATAGCCAGTGTTGTTGACGAGAATTTGGATGACTGTGATGATCCTGCGTGAGTCTATATATCCACATGTACATTTATAGTTATTACATCACTTTGATAGACTGATATGTCAGTTTGAGGCCTTGAGTAAATTGTACATTGGGGCAGATTTACTAATCCCATCTAATTTGTAGACACTGCAAACTGTGACAAAACAGTCTTAACTTTTGGCAGATTTATCAGTTGCTGATGGTGGATGAGAAATCTGTCATAACTTGTCTAAATTTATACCACCTATTAGTTGGCCTACTTGTGCTTGTTGGACTTTCCACTCTTAGGGAATGGGCCTGGTTGCTGCACCATTTTCCTGCTGATAGACTCCCTTTAAGAACCAGACTGAATAACTAATAAATGCTCTAATAAAGAGCATCTCTCACGCTCAGATCCAGCCTGTTGCTGTATTACATGGCCAGCCATTCATTTGCTTTGTGGAAATATTATATCCCTCTGAAGCTTCCCTAAGCAAAAACAGTAGTGCCCTGGAGGTTCCTGAAGCAGGCCTGCGAATCAGCTGATGGGTGGGCTGGCTTCAGTCGAAAAAATTTGCAGCTTTTCCCCCCACATATGCCTAAAATATTTGCACATTACTGTATGTCAGGAGCTGTCCTGACATACACACTAAATGTGGATCATAACACAATGTGAACCTTCTGTGTTGTATTATTGCGATGTGCATCTGTCTCCTATACAATAACTTTATCCCATCTTCTGGTCTCCAGAACATTGTCCGGTCTCCTGGTTTGCTTGCATGCCGTGAGCTCACTAAGCCTGCAAGAACGACTGATCGAAAAAACAGAGTCCGCCATTCATAAATTTGACGTGTCCGGCATCAGGCATGCATTCAGGGCGCTGAGACTTTTCTACAAGTATAAGTTTACCTATGTCACCCTGCTGGAGAAGTATGACAACTTGTTCAAACAGAATATAGAAACAATGGACGCCAAAAACCTGTCCAATATTACAGGCGTGTACCAACAACTGCGTCTACACGGTTTGGACTTCCCACTTATGGCAAAGCCGAGACTTGTTGAGATGATGAAAACTTGTAATGATCCGGAGACTTTTACAGTTCTGTTTGATGTCTTAAGTAGAATGGTATCTCCTCATATAAGGGACAGGTAAGTGTCTGAAATGACGTGTCATAAATGTGTCTTTTGCTTAACACAGAGCACACACGTACTCTCTTGTTCATGATCCAGCTTCTTGGCCAAAGTGTATTACCCGGACAACTTCAATACTTATTTTATTGGCATAATAATTCCATACAATGGTGTTCTGATTTTTCCCGGAGCAGTAACGCTCTAGTTATGGGCTGTGTCTAGTATTGCATATCAGTTCTATACCAGCAATACCAGACACAGCCCATGGACAAGGCTGGCGCTCTTCCTGGAAAAAAAACCATTGTATCTAATATTAAACAACCTCTTTTAAAGATGTTGTCCAGGGAATCTTCTTTTAACTTGCATGCTCTGGGGGTTTTTAGACGTTGGGTTTCTAGACTAGTTACGACCCCAGGTCACGTGACCGGAATCAATGCCTAGACTATGCGTTGATCCCCTTCCTCCCTCCCTCTTCCATTTTCACCTCTTAGTTGCCTGTACTATAGGGAGTGGCTTTACTATAGCCAGCCCCCATAGCACAGGTGACCTACCTGTGAGTAAGGGCGAGGAGTGTGCAAGCAGGGGCAACTCAAGGGCCCGGTGCTGGTTTCAATCACGTGACCCGGGGTCGGAATGACTCTGGAACACCTAGGTCCAGTATTTAAAAGCCTCCAGAGCATGCGAGATAAAAATACCTCCTGGACAACCCGTTTTACAGTAATTTCAGTAGGTAAATGCTTAGGACCTTGTTTGGCCCAGACTTATGTCTTCCATATTCATTATGTTTCTCTCCAGACTTGAAGAAAAGCTGCTGATCCTGATGGATGAGATGAACCTGAGCCAGCTACTTGTTGTCGTGAAGGCAATGGTAGAAATGGAATGCAAGAATAACGCCCTCATCCAAAAGTAATATATTGGGTTTTAGCAGTATATTTTCATTACAGGACAGTAGAGCGTTTGTGACGTCAATGGCCAATGGAGCCATATTTAATTATGGTAATCTGTATCTGCTATTGTCACACCACCTCTGACCTGTACCTTCCTGGTCACCATTGTACTGGAGATCCATGATGGGCTTCATATGAGTTGCCTTTTCAGCGCAGCTGCACATTGAGGTCGCAAGCGTAGGTTGTCATGAGCTGCCCTGGATCCTGTCCATTAAAGTAACTTGCTGAACTTGCATGCACCCAACTACTAAAATTGTGAATATGTTAGTAAATATCTCAGATCATTTAGTCATATTTTATTTTTTGTTTCCTTCTTTAGAATTTGCTCTGTCTTGCTGAAGAATCTGGATAGCTGCAAACCCACACACTTGTTTCATATCACTGAGGCCTTGGTGCAGTTGGCACCAAATACCAAGCTAGTAAAAGAGCTACAAAGGCATCTGCAAAGGTAGGTTACCTGTGAGTGATGCTGTACAATTACTCCAGACTGTTGGGCATCATCACTGCTGATGGTGAGGATGTACTTGTTAGGTACGTTCTTGTGGAGTATTTTTGCAGGTGGATTTTAAAGCGGATTCCGCTTCAAAATCCTCTTTAAGAAAACACCTAAAAGGTATGTTCATACAGCAGAATTTGCTGTGGATTTCGCCCCCTGAATCTGGGGCAGATTCCGCCTGGAATCCGACTCCCATTGTTTTCAATAGGAGACAGAGATCACAGCAGGATGCGGAAAAAAAAGAAGCGTCCTGCTCGATTTTGCCACGGATTCCGCAGCTGATTCAGCCATGGAGTCCACGGCTCGAGACTCCCTATTGGTTAGGCCCATTCATCCGGGCCTAATCAGCAGTGCAAAGCCACAACAGAATGCCGATGCCCTGCATCAGCATTTGGTCGCGGGCAAAAATGCCAGCGGCAGAAAATGAAGCGGAATTTGTTCACAATGAGTTTTTTTTTGCAGACTGAAAAAATCTTCAGGATTTAGGAAACTTTTTTTTTACATGATGTGGTTCGGTGTTTTTGTTTTTTTTTTGCTCCAGCACACTATATGCACGTGGAAACTTTTTTTTTTTTTTTTTTTTTTTTTCCCCCCTAGCTGACAAAATCAGTTTAGTGGAAAAAAAAAACTGCTACTGACTCCCATTGAAATGAATTGGAGGCGTTTTTTGAGGCAGATTCTGCCTCAAAATCAGCCTGCAATAAACTCCTTGTGAACATACCCTAACTCTCCCTCCCATTCATTTCAGGTCTCATTCTCTAGTTGTTATGGGGAATATGGGGTCCTGTTTTCAGGACCATTTGGGGTCCCAGAGGCAAGCCAGTTATCAGATATCCCATGGTTAGGTAATAACTTGCTTACTTGGTACAACCCCTTTAAGGCCTGTAATAGACCAGTCTCTAAGTGGTTAGACACTCAGATGCCACAGTCATATTTCACCCTCGTTTAGGAGTTCTCTGATCTGGAACTCTCTAAATATTTTATTATTTTATTCCGCAGGACCCTTCTTGCAAACTTTATACCATCTGAAGTGGCAACAATGGCCAAAGCCCTTTCTCTGTTGAACCTCAACCAGGTGGATGAGGCTGTCCTCACTAAACTTGATGCTATAATCCAGCAATGCAATTTGCCAAGTATGGAAAAGATAGCTGTCTTACTCATACAGTTGTCAAAAACACCTCGTGCATTTGGGAACCACCATAAAACTTCCAGGGAACTCCTCCAAAAATTGAACCACTGTGCACTAGAGCGACTCCAGTATGTGGACAACATTGACCTTCTACTGGATGAAATTATACAAGTCAAGACCAGGCAGTGGATGAATGAAGAACTTCTAGAGGGAGTGTTGGATACCTGCCAGCGCTTACTGCATAACGTCACCTGGAGAAATGTCACAAAACTTTCTATTTTTTTAACTCAAATGAACTATGCGAGAACCCCAATTCTACATACAGTTGCTGCAGTGACCATGGAGGATATTACAAAGGTATTTCAGGAGGGTGACGCCCTCTCTAGTTTCCATGTGGAGGGGGGCTGTCTTCATGAGACAATGGGGCAAATTTGTTAAGCCCGGCATATTATACATCATTATTAATAAGACCCAACTGGGGCAGGGACTGAAAGATTTTGACGTGGCCGCCAGAATGGAAATCTACGCCAGTGAGTTTTAATAAATCGGTAAGGCCGAAGAGTCCCTGCCTTGGCCTGTCCCCCTATGCACAGGCAAGGTGTGGATCAGGGCTTCAGATGCACGTTTGGCACAAGAAAGTGCCTTATGCCAAATGCACGCCTTAGTGTCACCCATCCACCCCTACACTAGTCTCTGGTGTAGAGGATTGATGCATTTGCCCCAGTGTCTTTTAAAGGGGTAGTCCAGGCTTAATTTTTTTTTTTTTTTTATGGCCTATCCACAGAATAGGCCATAAATACCTTATAGATGGAGGCCAACACCTGGCCCCTGGACCTATCCTCTGTACGAAGCCGCTTCCAGTGCTCGTCCTGTACACAATACTACTGTGTAATACTGTATACTGACCTCAATGGGAGCTGAGCTGTAGTGAAGGTGCTGGGCCTGCTATGCAGTGGATGGAGCTTTGCCCAATATTGTTTACAGGACGGGTGCTGGAAGCGGCTTTGTTCAGATGATTGGTCCAACACCCGGCCCCCTACCACTCAGGTTTTTATAGTCTATCCTGATGATGGACCAGAAAAAAAATGAAGCCCAGACTTCCCCTTTAATGCAATTTTTTTTCTTTTAAGTAACTTCTATCCTGTTTTCTATATCAATCTACTTTCTTCCAGATTCATCCATCCAATATCCTTACCGTTCTACGACCTTTTAGTTTGCTGAACTACGAACCACCTCAGGGAAGAGAATTTTTTGACATATGTTTACAACGTGTACTGGAGCATAAAGGTATATAAATATACCCAGTGGTGTAACTAGGAATGGCTGGGTCCCAAGGCGAACACTTGACGTGGGTCCCCCAACCCCCCCTGCACACGGTATTATGCCCCATAGTGGACCACCCATGAATGATTATTATACTCTGGGGTCTTTTCAGACCCCAGAGTATAATGATCGGAGACCCAGGGGGGGATACAAACATAAACAATGCTACTTACCTCTTCCTGGCTCCAATGCACTCCAATGGGCTACTTCGGCCATCTTCAATGTTGGACCGGATCTCGCATGATCCAGGCCGGCGTCGCAACGCATAATGACATCGGCTGATGATTGGGACATCACCAAACAGGCCAGAAGCCTGCAGAGCGCTGGAGAGGTAAGTTACAGTGTTTTTTTGTGTTCCCTCACCTCCCATGGGCCCCTGATTGTTATACTCTGGGGTCTGAAAAGACCCCGGAGTATAACGATAGCAGTGTTTGTGGGGTTCGCAGTAGCTGTTGCCACAGGGCTCCGGGCCCAATAATGTTCCAGGCCCTGTGGCAGCCGCTACCACTGCTACCCCGGTATTTACACCCCTGCATATACCTATACATATACCATTTATTATGGAGTAATTCAGTATAGTAAGCAGAAATGGGTCTTCATAGGAGACAAACACAGTACTATTTGTATCCACGCTTACAAACACAGTGTAAGTCGGACCTGCAGTCACATGTTATTCCTTTTCATTTGTCCATGTTTTATGGTCTGCAGTATCAGACTACAGAACGTTTGTAGTCTGTAACCATGGAAACTGTATTGAGCTGTATACATTAGGTAAAACAGGATGTTACTTTAATATTGGTTGCAGATTTCCTTTAGGGTGATACCTCTAAAGTTGAAGCTTTTCTTAAAACATTTATGCATTGAATTTATATATATTTTTTTTTTTTAGTAACCATGTCTGTCTTAATTTTTTTTTTTTTTTTTTTTTACATAGATTTGTTGAGTTCTTCATGCTTGCTGCAAATCTGTTACCATTTTGCTTTGGCAAAACGGTTTCCAGAACAATTAATAAATTCTATATTCAACATTAACTTCTTACGCCAACTAGATGCTCACTTGACATGTAAGTCTGCTGTTGTTGTTGTTGTTGTTGTGTGGTCTGTAATATGTATTCATACATCTGGAGGATTGCAGTTAGTAAAGGGCCTCTACAAGCAATAAATATCCCTACGATTATCCTTGGAACGTACTAAATCCTGTAGACGTCACCATCTGTGGTTTCGCAGCAGTCTCTGAAAAGTCTGCAGACTAAGGCGCGTTTCTGCCATGGGTTTTTCCCACAGCGCTTTTTTGCTGTGGCCCGTTACATGGGGCCTTAGCCTAAAGGATGGCTTCAGGAAGGCGCAAGGAATTTGATTAAGTAGCACTGCATTCATGGAAGGAGGTTCTATTTTTAGAAGGTTCTATGAGCTGTCATAGATTTCACTCCAGGCGCACTGCCCGGCGGAGGGTGTGCCTCATTTATGTGTAGGTGTGTGCCTCGTCATAACTGTGGCGCACCCTCTGCCGGTACAGGGATTAGGAAGACTGGCATTGAATATGCCTGTCTTCTTTAATCTCCCCCTTTTATCCTTTTTACCTACATAGCATAATTACACCTTAACAATTTCAACCTACCTTCTTGGAATGGAGTTGCACATAAGCAAAGCAGGCTGGTGCCTATAGGTGGCTTGGGGGAAAGGCGTCTGCTGGAGGGGGCAATTGCATACGTTTGTGTATAGAGACCTTCAGCTATGTGTATGTACATTGCCAGTGCTGTAGGAATGAGAGGACGACACCAGGGTTAGGAGCTTTGCGTGCATCTAGATGTACATCTAATGTGTATGGACAGCTTGAAGGAGTTATCCAACATATTAAAAATAAATGTGTAATCTACAACTGCAAAAACCATAAAATAAAAAAGAATCCGTACAAGTGCTGCAGAATACGATGGCGCTATATAAATAAGCAAAATAAATAAACTATAATACCTCAGTAATATCCAGTCATCCAGCACTGGCTTTCTGATGGACCTTCAAGTCTGTTTACAAGCAAACAGTATGTCATTGCTGCAGGCAGTCATTGGCCACAGTGGACAAGTGCCATATTACTGGCCTCTTTGGTCTCATCGCTAAGCCCTTGTACCTATGGCACGTACTGTTGTGGTCATTGATGGACTGCAGCAGTCACATCCACTGTACAGCGACCAAGCGAGAGCTTTGCTGGATCACTGGGAATAATAAAGCCCTTAAGGCACCAGAGGAAGCATGCCTGCAGGATACTGAGATGTAGATTTAGTGCTGTCCCTGCATATAAGCCCTTCATACATAATGTATAGACAGTCCTTGTTATCAGGTAAATGATGGATATACTATATACTGTCAGAAACTGAGGAATTGGGCAAATGACCTGACTCTAACCAGTGCAAGTTACTAATATTCTCTTGGTCACTGACTGCTTAGTCTTGTCTTCACTGACGCCTTCCATGAAATGTTATATTTCAGCTTATCCACATGCTCAGAGCATGAGTTTACGGCATTATCTTATGGAACTGAATCGTGCAGTATGCATTGAACGCCCAGAATATAAGATTCCATGGTTCCATGAACCATACTGTCAGCAAATGAAGAAAAAAGGTAAGAGGCAAACTTCTGAAGCCGAATGTATATACTGTATCTGACTGCATGTCCTGATTGACAAACAATAGAATATGGACAAGTATAAAGTCTCTTCTACATTAGAATAGTGTGGACCATATATGTGAACCCATGTGACAAATACTGTATATGTATATCACATGAGCGGCATAATATGGAGAAGAAATGAAATAAACACATTGTAGTTTATAAAGAGGTAACTGGCCCTTTAAGAACCTAGAACCTCCTTTACAGCAGATTACATAAATATCGCAGTCACAATGCAACTTTATTCTCATTGGGAAACACCGTGATAGTCACAGGGTCACCGATTGGGAATAATAGAAATTGCATAGTGACTGCGATGTACTTGCAACTGAAGTTATACGGGCAGGGTCTAATATTTTAGATCATGTTATATGAGGATGATCCAATGGTTTAGATCAGTGTTCAATACTATTGAAATAAAGAACCTCAAAGTACTGAATTCTAAAGTTATCAGGTCCAGGACTTTTTAATTGACCTATCCTACTGGACCCCTCCGATCTTTAATTGATGAACCTTCCTCAGGATAGGTCATCAGTTAGTAAGTCCCAAAAAAACCCTTTAAAAGAACATCTGAGCAACCCCCCCCAAAAAAGGTCTCCTGAGCTACATGTACCACGGATTCAGAATCTAGCATCCAGATTAAGTTGGTCAAAGGAAGACTGAGAATTGTCCCTTGTGGCCGCCTTCCAAAATGTTATATCTGTAACAGTAACGCAGCAATTTCATTCTGCAGAGATGACCGCCATGAACCAGCAACTTCAGGTATCATTGGAGGAAGTTTTAGGAGGAGAACATTATACAAAGGCCTCTGTAACAACCCCCTACTGTTATTCTATAGGTAAGATCTCAGTATACAGCTTATGTGAAAGCTTAAAGGGATCCTGTCACCAGGTTTGGGGCTCCCAAACCAGCAACATGTCCTAAGAGAGTACATCATGATAAAACTCCACATGGCATGTACCATTGCACAGTCATGGATGGGACTAGGGTTACCAGGTTACCCCAGCAGCATAAAGACATGATGCTGATTTTGGGGCCCCAAATCTGATGACAGAGACTTCTTATAATGTGCAAGCGAAGTGAGAGTGCCTACATAGAGGTCAAAGTTCACAGCATGTCCATAGGTCCAAATGAATGTACATTCATGAGTAAGCATTAAGTATGCACAGGAATCTCAGGCCAAAGAAAGGTGCCAAAATATAGAAGAATGCATTTCTTATACTTTCTAATAACTTAGTAATATGCACTTTTTGTAATGCAGATAGCTGTTGGTGGAACGAGCCAGCAGGGGGTGCCCTAAAATCTATCTGAGTTAGGTTGCAGATGGGTGCAGTTAAAACTACAGAACTACATTGGGGAAAAAGCATGCATTTTTTTATGGGTGTTTATTAGTTTTTACAGGTAAGACATGTTAAATAATTTTGTTTTACCTCCTAAAATGAACTCTGCAACCAAAAACACCGTAAAATTGCATGCAGTTTTTTTCTGTGTGCATGCACCCTAACCGCATGTGTTATAGTTATCTGTAAAAGGACTTTGCATGTCTTATATGTTTTAGCTTTATCATGGTGATTAAATGTCTTTCAAAGTTTGCAATATTTTGTTCTTAGATTATGAATTCATATTGGACAAGGATAAAAAGCCAGTTCCATACCAGGAGCCGGACGGTGTCTCTGGGGATTCAGTAAAGACAGGTGACCCTGATGGTCGGTCACTAGAAGGAGCTCAGAGGTCAGCGACTACTTCTAATGTACTCTGTACTTTCATGTATTTTTTTTCCATTTTATTCATGTATACTTCCTCTACCAATTCCTTATGGTTCAGGATCTCTGCTTGCTGTCATTCAGTATTCAATGATGTGTCCATCCCAGCACAGATTATCCGCTAGAAGTAAACCTGTCGGGTTCTTATTGAATAAGAATAACATTTACTTTCTGTATTCTGTGTGAGGGCTGGACATTATGTTTTTCTGTATCTATTTATTTTGTTTAGCATAAACCCTGATGTGGTTCTCACTTTTCCATAATTTTACTATTTCACACACAATATAAATATCCTATATAAATGTATTTTTTTTTCTACCACAGATTTTCAGTGGATTTGCTTAGTACCAAGGCCTTCTGCCAGAATATGCATTTGAAAGGACAGTTTGCAATGAAGAAAAGGCATTTGGAGATCCTGGGATACCGTGTCATTCAGGTATATTGAAGATTATTGTGCTTGGTCACTGGCTACACTTTAACTATTTGTGCTGACACCATTGGCAACAGCTCCCTTAAGAACAAAGGAAGTCTGACATGCCCAGTCCTTCCTACCTTTATTTTTGCTTACTTGTATAGCACCATCATATTCCACATCACTTTATAGATATTGTCATCCCTTACTGTCACAATCCACACTCCCTATCAGTATGTCAGAAAACTAGAGTACCCGAAGGAAACCCACACAACCACAAGGAGAACATACCTTGGCTGGATATCAGCGCAGCACTGCACGGCCATTGCGTGGCCCTCGGTGATACCTTGACACCGTCATACAGATTGGATGGTCATCTGGTCCCATTGAAATTGGTAGATTTGGCTGACATTTATCTGTGTCTGGTCAGCCTTAGAATTGTCCCCTATCTGGACCGTGAGACCTCTTAAAAGGGGTTTTTGGGACAAAAATATTGACCAACACCTGGAACAGATCAGCTAATCGAGGTGGCAGTGGCTGTCTGGTGAGCAACCGTCAGTGACACAGGCCATGTAACGTCACATTCATCTGTCCATTGCCAGTTTGCAGCTCAGTCCCAAGGATAGATAGGTCATTGGTCCCTATTAGAACCCCTGCTCTGTTTTTGCCTGTGGTCACCACACATAGGGACATGTCAACCTTTACACTAGAGGGCAGCACTGAGTGGCGACCGCAGATGAAAATGTGTGCTCTGGTGGGTTCAGCTATGTCCCGGGTGCACCAAACAACTAATTTGCATACAGATTAAATGATTTTCTAAGCAGCTTGATTGCCCTTTGACATGAGATGGGTATGATCGTTATTTGGTGTAGAACAGATTTTAGTGGTGGTAGAGTGAGTCATTAAACTGAAAACAATGGGATGCCAATTCCAGCTGGCATTTGGGATTCATTCTGAGTTGGAATCTGCCTCCAAAATAGACTCCAAATTCCTGTGTGTGAACATGCCCTAAATGCATAATCAGTCAACACTTGGCAGCTACCAAGACTGTATAGACACATCAATATTCTTCTTATATTCCTGCCAGTAAATTGTCTCTGATACCAGATTTTATTTCTCCTACAGATACCCAATTATGAATGGAAATCGATGACCGTAACAGGAAGAGAGCATCAGATCCAGTACCTCAGGAAGAAGATTTATGCTGACCTCTGACATACGCTGTATATTTTATATTTTATTGTTGAAGATTAAAATATTATCTCACTATTCCCCGATTAGTTATTAACATTTGTGATGAATCAATGTGATGGATGATCTGTTATATACAATGGGGACACTGGGACCGATTTATGAAGATCGGTGTATTGAATGCCAGTCTTCATATCTGTGATGTCAGGGGTGAATGCGCGTTCTCTGGCAGGGAGGTGCGCTTGGACTAAAATATATGGTACACGAAGTCATACTTGGTATAGATTTCAGGAATCATTTATGCCTTTTAGAAAAGTGTTGAGGGTGGCGCAGAACAATAAAAGGTCACAATTGTTTTCACAAAGCGCCGACTCGTACAAGACATGATAAATCTGCAGCGATATGTTTGCGCCATTGCTTAGTTGTGGCTGGTGAATGACAACAATGGAATTGCATGCGTGGACCATCTCGCGCTTCTGAAGTTTTCGTTAAATGGCAACCTAGCTACTTATTCAATCTAAACTTTTAAGGGCAGCACTTCTTTATGGAGATGGTATTTGATGGTATCTAGAATTTTGGTCGGCCTAATGCTACATTGCTTCATTTTCTGCTGCCGTATTCGGCCATGGGATAGCTGCGACGGAACGCAAATGCAGGGCATCAGCATTCCATTGAGGCTTTCCACTTCTGATTAGGCCCAGATGAATGGGCCCAATCAACAGGGAGTCTGGAGCCACGGAATCCGTGGCAAGATCAAGCAGGACACTGCCACAATCTCTGCATCCTGTTGAAACTGCCACAGATTCCTATATATGAACGTACCCTCAGAGTTTGTCCTAGATCAGATCTTGATGGCCTATCCTTAGGATAGGTTGGTGGGGGTTTGGCACCTGGCACCCATAGTGGGTTAGCTGTTCTCAGTACAATGTACAGAGCAAGAAAAAGCTCTGCCCCATTCAAATGAATGGAAGATAAGATCAGTGAAGCATGGCCACTACGCAGTATAAGGAGCTGTCTGGTTCTGTACACTGTATATCGTTGATCAGTGGGGGTCCTGGGTTTCAGACCCCCAATAATCTGATATTGGTAAGGATGGGCCATCGTAATCCAATCTTGGACAGCCCCTATCACATAATCCTCCTTCTCTGCAACTGCATACACCAAGGAACAGTAGGTAAACGTCAGCTGATCCCACAGCAATAAGTGGGATCAGGTAACATTGTGTTTGGTCAGCTATTGTTATTAGACAACTATCACCTAAGGAGGATTCATAAGCAATATTGAAGGAGATTTCATAAGACCAGCACAGTAGCCTGTGGACTGCATTAGACAACTTGAAATGACTGGAACTTAAAACTGGCTAATGATTTTCCCTATGCAAGCCAATATCAGAATGTCCCCCTGCGCGTAGTTACAAGGGCATGTACATGTATGACCAGATGAACCAAATATGCTCATGAAATATTCTGTAGGCTCTTGTAAAACATCACAATTTTCACATTATTAGTTTCGTTTCCTGAATATTTTATCAAGAGATTAAAGTGTACCTCCAGTTAGTTATGAAACTTTATAAAATCTTAAAGAAATCTCCTTTCTTCTCCACTTTTCAAGCAGTTACTTTCTCCATATTAGTCTATAAAGAGGGGAGGGGGATAGAAAAGACACTAAAATAATTGCTGCTGTTACTCTGCTAGGTTGTAGATAAGATGCTGTGTGTGCACAGAATGAAGCAATAAATCGATGAACCAGGCCGCATGAGAATCCTAAGGCTCCACTTAACACCCCGTAAGTGTCAATCACATCTCCTCACGTATCCAATATGCAAAGCTCTTCCCCCTATCTAGATTACTACACCTCCTCAGGGTTCCAGTCTCCCACCATCAGTCTCTCCATGCACAGGATGCAGCCTTGGTAAGATTATATATATATATATATATATATATATATATATATTCTCAGACCAGTATTTTGCATAAATATGAATTTTGTCATGTGAGAAGATAAATACCTCATTTCCAAAACTTTATTAATTGAACTATAAATGTATGTACAACTTTTCTTTAGTCTTAAACAATTAGTAGCAAACAAAAAAAATCTTGTAATACTTTAATGTCTGGTATCACCATAGACCATCCTCTATTCTTACAGCTTTGTCAGCTTAAAAAGATTAAGGCGAGAGTCGAGGCAGGTGGCCCCAGAGGCGTATCGGATCTCCTTCAGCATGCCGCTCCATTCCTTATTGTCATCTTCAAACCTAAAGAAATGTAAGAAATTTAAGTTGGGATGGAAGGGAATGTACAGAGAATATGTCCATTTTAAGTATGGAGTCCACTGAATGAATAGAAAGGTTACATAAGTTGTATCACATGGTCGGCCGTTTATTTGCATATGCAGAGAAGATTATGGCTAGACGTTCATTTCCAGCAGCAAGAAAAGCTGGACCTGCATCGATCAGGCGATCACAAAGAAGACTTCTAATTCTAAAGTTGTTTTTGTGAGACAATGAGACATTTATTAAGCTACTGGTGCCTTTTTTATGTAAATTGCACTTTTTCTCTGCACTTTATTTATGAAGCATTTAGCGCCTTTTCTTACCAGATGTTACACTGCCCTCGCCATTTTTGCTTTTGTCGGGAAAATTTTGGCATGGCCTATATGGAGATCCTTTTCATTCTGTATTTATGACTTGCGCCTTTTTAAAAAGGGGCAAAAAAAGTGCAAATACCCTCCAGTACATGGGCAGCATAAAAGAGCCTGTTACTGTAGGTCAGACACCATTAAAAAGGGGCAATTAGTCTAAAATAGTCTAAAAAAAAGGCAAACCTGAGAGGTGGGAGAGGGATCTCATTGCACAAGTAAGCTGTCTATACACTTTAGCTGAACAACTATTCCTCCTAACCACCTTACACATGCAAGCTTGGCTCAAAAATATGTACATCTGTTCTGACTGAGAATAAGTGTGTAAGCCTACATGCACATGACCGTTTTACACCTGAGGGGCTCCCCATACATTACAGTGTGTGGATGGATCCGGAAAAACGGACAAAATTAGAGCATGACCTATATTTTGGCAGTCCATTACAACAGGCCATCAAAATATCGGTCATGTGAATAGCCCCCAGACATCACACCAGCGTGTGAATATGGGTTAAGCCACTGCTAGACTAAATCTACATTCACACGAATGAATAATGGCCGTGTGACGTCCGTTTTACCAGACATCTTATGGCAGCATTAAATTCAATGTCAGTGAATGGAAGCTATTCACATGACCATTATTTTGATGGTCCATTGTAACAGACTAAAAATATAGCTCATGTCCTATTTTTATCCATTTTCACAGATCACTCCATATACTGTAATGTATGGGGGATCCATGAAAACAGGTGCCCCTTGGGTGCAAGACGGCTGTGAAAAATGGACATTTTCACGACCATTTTGCAACAGCCCAATCCTTTGCGCATGGATTGCTTGTATGAATGGTCCCACTGCAGAGGGCATTGAGCATTACAGTCACACAGAATGGCTATATATATATATATATATATATATATATATATATATATATAACACACACACACACACACACACACACACACACACACACACACACACACACTACCTTTTCAGACAATGATCAGAAAAGAAACACGTAAAAATCGGATGTGTTTAACAGCAATCGACACATACTAAGAGAATGTATGGGCAAAATAATCCAATATGACTGATATGGTGAATTTTTCTTCATATAATATTTTCATATAACCATTTTCTGCAGTATTGTCTGGTACTATCTTGGCAGTAATATCACACCCTCAGGATGAATTCTCATCCAAAAGATTTGTTGCAAAAGTTTGGTGCAAAAACTCCATTCACCTGCTGAAGAAACAAGGCCATAGAGATGTATGGAGTCGATTTTATCAGTCACAGGAATCGTACCAGTAGGGTCTACATTGCCCCCTATCCTATTAACAACCTTATTATATAAGTGGTTCCTATACAAATGGCTTGCCTTCCCTTGAAGCATGAAAGTGAGGGACAGTATGTTGCTATAAAAAAATAAGCAAGTTGGTAAGCTTGTACATGTGGAACATTTTGACATTAAGACTATTGCGCAGTTTTCCCTCAACTGCACAAAAATCACACACGGGTGTAGAAAGGTTGCACACATACTGCAATGTAAGTTGTATGCCACCTCGGCACCATTTGTTAAGTAGTATGACATGCACAGTAGCTCACAAATACTTCAAGGCCTGCTTTGAAGGTTATATCTTGTCTGTGTGACTCGCCTGTATACAACGCCGTAATATACATTCTTCACATTGAAATCAGATCAACTTACTTCCATATATCTGTGACCTCTGAAGGTGCAAATTCCTTTGATTCCAGCTGAACCATCGCAAATCCCCCTATTGCGTACAGAGATCCTGATGAAGTGACCAGGTTGATGGAGCTTCTTTCTTGTGGGAATTCGGATATTGTTTCCCATCTGGAAGAAATGGCAGAAAATAAAAGGTTAACTTGTCAAAGCACCAGCTCACGAAATGGGTTGTGTAGGATTAGAAAAACATGGTCGCTCTTGTGCAGAGGCTGCAACTAGTATTACAGCTAAGTCCCAATCACTTGTATGAGCAGAGCTGGGGAGAGGTGTAATACCAGACACAGCCTACGGACAAGAGAGGCGCCATTTCATTCTCATAACTATTTAATATGATATTTTAGAAGGGGTAGAATTTATATTCATTAGTAATTCACACCAGTGGGTAAACTCCTGCAAATGACCATGTAAGCATCTGTGAAGGTTTCTAAGGAACTGACCGGCAATGTTTATTGTGAAGGATTCCATTATATTGAATTCACTTTAACACCAGTGACTGGAAAGAGCATTGTGTTCTATCTACAAATCTCATGTGCCCAGTGCCAAGGGCTTCATGGATGCCTAGTTGTGGACACAGTCAGGTTTAGCTTTCATCTTGGGATTACTGTAGGATGTGTCACCCATATAAATTCGCCAAGAAGGCTATTACATGACATCAGAGCCCCTTTTTTTCTCTTGTAGCTGCTCATCACTTATTTCCTGGAAGTAATGTACTTGGTGGTAACTGATAACTAACCAGGATGTTCTATGAAGTTATAAAACTATTACACTACTTGTGATACAACTTAAGCCCCTGCGGCCCAGCGTCTTACATCCTCCTGGAAAAATATAATCTTTGTTAGCAGCTCTTCGGCTTACAAGGCCACAAGGGACGGATATGCTGTGGGATATTGACTTTGCATTGTAAAGGTTGAAAACAAGCAGCAATAATTGACATGTTGCATGTTCAGAACCCCCCAGCTCAAGACACTTTACGCTGCAGTTTTTTTCTGCAGCTTTTGAATGGGGTCGCCACTGGGCCTAACCCTTTGCAAACTTGCCCCACGTTCCCTGACCTTAGCTTTGGTTCTCAGGCTCCCCCTATTACATCTATATTCCCTATAACGTGTACCAATCACAAATAGTTCAGGTGAATTTAAGAAACTTTGTAATAGATGTTATTTAAGAAATATATTTCTTTCTCCATTGATCAAGCTGAGCTACTTTTTACATATTGGTCTATAGAGAGGGTTGGGGGGGAGAAGGCAGCTGCTGGAAAAGACATACACATAACAGCAGCTGCTACACTGTGGCCCAGGGAGCTCTTTAAACACTGCAAAGTTTCAAGATAAGAATCTACCACTGCACAGAATGAGGCAATAAATCAATTACCGGACTACTCCTCCCCCCTCCCCTCTCCATAGACCCCTCTCTGTGAGTGAGATTAATACAAAGATAGAATCTACTGTAAAGAAACAGTTTGAGAAGGATTTAAGGAGGAGGAGGAGAGCAGTCAATTAAGTAGAAAATTAAACAGATTTCCTTAATAAGATATATTACAAAGTTTCTTATATTCACCTGTACTATTCATTTATGAAAAGTGGTTTTATAATTGATTATAATAATTTATAATGAAGGTACGCTTTAAGGCTACATCCACATTGTAAAAAATGGACATGAAAAACAGGACTGGCATAAATGATGCTGTAAATCTATCTGGATCTCCTTCTAGGCGGACAGCTCGGTGGAGGGTGCACCTCATTTATGAGGGTGCACCTTGTCATATATGAGGTGCATGCTCTGCTGTCAATAGGGTTATGAAGACTGGCGTTGATAACTGGCATCTTCATAAATCTCCCTCAATGTGTTTTAAAGACGGCCGAATGACAACCATGTCCCATATTTCATGTCTTAAGACCCCAATACAAATATGAGAAAAGTTGTCTGAACCTGCTTATTCCGCCAGGGCGGTAGACTACCATTTGTGTGGGGGTGTCCTGATGTTAAAAGAAGGAAGAATCGGCATGTTGAATTTCAATGGGAAAGGGGTGAAGTGTGAGTAAAGCTGTTGGTCTAAGATAAGACATCACCACATTTTACTTGGTGGAGGTCCTGGAGAAGTATGTGGAGCTTGATGACCACAGGTCCAAATTTCCTACTGTTACAGTGTGAAGCAGAGCCCTGCATTATAGGTGCATTATAGCCCTCCATAGGTGTGTGCCCAATCAGTGTTAGTTACTTAAATCCCTTAGAGGGTGCATTGACCACTAGACATATTTTCCATTGTGACTGAAGCTCCATGTCAAGGCTCACAGCACTGGAATAATAACACTGGGGTCCTGGTGGTCTGGTGTGAGAAGTATTGGGATACTCAGGAAGTGTACGAGCTTTTTTCTCATACTTACTTGTTTGTAGGGATATCAAAGGCTTCCACTGATGCTGTCAGTCCTTCCTCTGTGACTCCTCCAGCAACAAAGATCTTGTCTTTATGGACAGCAATACCAAACATGGATCGAGCGGTTCTCATCGGAGGAAGATCTTTCCATTCACCTTTCTTGGGATTAAATACGAACACTCTACCGGTGCATTTCCTGTAATGAAAAGAAAAGCCTTGAGACATCAAATGTCTCTTTATGAAGTCCAGCAAGATTCATGGGCCTTCTCTTGTTCTCTAGTCTTAATGCAAGAAGATGGCAAATTTTCATGGACCCAGACTGCCCTGAAGACTTCCCATCATTCCCATGCCCTGTCAGTGCCCCCTATTCTGCCACAGCCTCCCCCACAGAATTCCTCCTTGACTTTATTCTGCTGACCATTTGCTACTTCTGGTGTTAAAAGGTTCATTTTCTCCTTTTTGTCAGTAAAGTCTGTGTATCATAAATCCTTTTCACCTGTCTGTCTCCAGTGCACCAGTGGGCAGGGGGAATACATTTATGATGTGCAGACTACAAGCCATCAAAGGAAATCAAAGAAGTTTAACCAGCTTTAGTGTGGTGAGGGTGACCTGTGATCCCACTGGCTTATGGGCAACTGCGACCCCTATAGTTATGCCAGTGCTTATGGACACCTATTACCTTTCCAAAAAATCCAGCACCCATTGAAATAAATGTGCATCTGATTAGTTCAATGGGTGTGAAGGGGAGGAGATAAGAGAGTCTTCAGTGCAGAGAGTCTGAGACACTGCATAGGATGAGAACCTTCCAAGACAATTGTGATCTCAGAGGACTAAAACTTGTTTTCCTTGGCCATGCATGAGGAGAACCATCAGCTTTCCAAAGATTTAAAAGGAGAATCTCTACATGTCTTATTTTCATGCCAGAAAATATCATTGGCAGATGGGGGTCTATAGGCTTAGACAACAACAGGAAACAGAAGGTAGAATACCACTTACTTCATACTATGCCTACGGACAACTTTATGGTCCATGGCTATGTCTATGGCTGAACAACCCTGACCCTACAGACTGGAAGAATACATGATCCTATGTGGTAACCCTGTATCCTACACACTTACTTGTCATCTGTTTTCCCTCCAACACAATAGATCAGTCCATTATGTGACACTACAGAATGTCCATAAATCTTGGCGGGAAGTTTCTTTGCCTCTTTCCAAGCCACTGATCTGAAAGGGTATAAAGAAACTTAATACCATTGCATGGGGGCGCCAAATAGTAAAGGTCTCGGTAACTATATACAACATACTTAACATCATAAGAAAACACTGTATCAAGTGACTCTTCAGACTGCAGGTCTTTGCCAGCGATGGCATAGATACAGTTATCGGCCTCGCCCAGGCCAAAAAGACATTTGGCTGATGGTAGAGGTGGGAGCCCAATCCATTCCCCACCGATGCTGTCCAGCTGCAATACAGAACAGGCAGAACATTATATGGTATCACATCCCTATGACATACTGTATGTGTTTTCTGTATCTGCTTCAAGATTCATTTCGGGCAAATGTAAAGTATATTATACCGAGGATCATAAATGCCCTGTATTAGTAAGACGTGCCTGCTTGTGGCTACCAATAAAACACGATTAGCCCATAAAGGCTATAACTATAGCACTGCTATACATTAGTTTTAACATAATTTCCTGTTCTTAAAAGGATCGTCTAAGATAAAACAAGCCAGGAATTGTTATGATATAACATAAGGACCTATACTCACCCACTTAATCCCTTGCCGATCCAGCACTGCTGCTCTGGTTCTTCCCACTGGGATTTGTTTACTTGCCTGCAGGGATGACACACCCATATAGCCCACATGACCACTGCAGCCAATCACTGGCCTCAGTATACCTGTGATGTGTATTGCTGAGGCCAGTGATTGGCCACAGTAGTCACCTAGGTATATGGCCATGTCATCACTGCTGCCAAGTAAGCAAAGCCTGACAAAGAGAGCCGCAGCTGGATTAAATGGGCATGTGAACCTTCTTTTGTTATTTTATGACAATTCCTAGCTTTGGACACATTTTTGATTATCTTGGACAACCCCTTTAAACAGTCTCTTTTAGTTCCAAGGTCCCCCAATAGCTGATCACAAGTTTTCTCACTATGGGAAATAAAACATTACTGACCAGACAACTATTAAATATTTCCGTTTGCATTTCCCTAAAGGTTGAGATCATAGAAAATGTATCAAAATGGAAGGAATGTGATAAAATAACTGATACTTACCTGTTAAATCCCTTACCTCTCCAGTGCTGCCGCTCTGGTGGTCCCTGATGCTCTTTGTTATCCTTGCTGCACAAATGACATCTCTATGTCATTTAACCATGTGACCGTTGTAGCCAATCACTGGCCTCAGTGGTATCATGTCATACACATGAAGGCCAGTAATAGTGGTTACATGGCTAGCCTGGCTGTTGCCAAGTAAATAAAGACCAAAGTCCAGTGGGGATCACTAGAGTGTACCACTGGAAAAACGGGCAATTTAACAGGTAAGTATTGGTTCTTTTATTTTATCACATTCCCTTCCTTTGGATACATTTTTTAAGATGTAGGAAACCACTGAAGAGGACCTTTTAAGGCTTCCACCAAGCCCAGCTCTTTGCATCCTTCAATAGGCTCTGCACTACTGATCCTGGGGCAGTTGGAATTTTTTCTCTAGTCCCGACTGTTCGCGAGCAATCATTGCTGTTAGTTTCAGCACACTCTCTACTGTCAGGTGGGCGGCCCTAGGCTGGATCAGAGACCGCCCACCTGACAGCAGAGAGCATAATAGTGCTGAAATTAACAGACATGATAGCTCAGGATTGGTGAGGGCTAGAGAAAAAATTCCAACTGTGCCAGAATAAGTGGAGTGGCGCCTATTGAAGGATGCAAAGAGTTGGAGTTGGTGAAAGTGATAAAGGGTCCTCTTTAAGGTGATCAGAAATGTAAAATACAATAAACTCTATGGGTAAAGCAATTGGCTTTTTGTCAGAAATGTATTCACATTTGTGCCCTTTTATTCCAAAATATTCCTCTCACTCTAATAGTTGGGTGGTATAAAAGTATAAAAAAAAAAAAACAGCATTTCTAGCCATATTAAAAGATACAACAAATTTATCACCGTCATGCAACATTCTGATAATTTTGTTGCAACACTGCGTACAGCAAAAGTGACATCACATAATCCAATACATATGCCTTGGTTTGAGAATTGACCCTTTATATTTCCAGTCAGGTATAATTTTGGTAATCTAAGAAGGGATAAAATTCTGTCTGGAGTCATTTCTTAATATATCTCTTTATGTTGTCCAGAGCTCTGTTATTCTGATAAAGAGCTCCAGATTCCCTTTCATAGACATAGCGATAAAGGGGTATCCCCTTCTTTGGCATATCCACAGGATGTCCCTAACGGGTGTGTGTCCCACCCCTGGAAGCCTCACCCATTGAGAAAATGGAGGTCTGGTGTGGGGTCTCTCCAATGAAACTTATAGGAGTTAAAGAAAGAGCTGTGTTCTATTTGCTAAGCCTAGGATGGGAATATTCATGGTGAAATTCTGGATGCCTGCCGCCACCAATAGGGGAAGCTTGGGCGCTTACTGCATACTGTTTATGCCTTAAAGGGGCCAATTCATTATCTATGGTCCTTTACATTTACTTTTGGGAACACACAGGGCCTCATTCTTGAGATAGATCCAGGTCCTGTAAGTGGGAGATTTATGGCATATCCTATGAATATAGCTGTAAATACTGAGATGGGAATACCCCTTTAAATTCAATAACACAACAGTAGGCATTAAAAAATTGACATTCCCTTGAAATAATCCCAGGATGTTAGTATGTTTTACCCTACCCATTATTCTAAAAAAATCTTATTAGGAATAAACTGATTACATCATGATATCACGTCTACATACCTGGAAGAAGTAGGACTGTAAAGGATTATCCTTACTTTCTTCATCCACATACAGCCCACCAATGACGTACACTTGTTTGGATTTGGTGACGATACTGGAATGATTTCTTGGAATCTGCTCAGATAGAGCTACCAAGTAGCATTCGTTTTCTGTAGGATCGTAAGCCACTGTAGCCGTGTCACTGACCATTATGATAAGATCTTTGACAAACATGCCATGTCTAGGAATGTCATTCAGATATCCAGGAAGTAAATCTTCATCCCCAACATCCCCATCTACTGCCTTATCTTTGGATGGTTCGGGCAGTTTGCCTCCGAAGGCATCTTTAATAGCCTTAATTTTTTTCTGGATTTCAGGATCTCCTTTAAGCAGCTCCTCCTTTTCTACATGATCCTTGAAATACTTTTCGGTCATAAGACGAAATCGAATGCAGTCAAAGACGTCTGCCAGGGTCTTCGCTTTGTTCTCTTTGTCCGTCTTGACCCATTTAATGACGGCCTCAAACACGGTTTCTTCTTTTTCAACATTCAACGTATCGCTAGAGATAACAGCTATCAATTCATGTGGAGCGAGCTGCAAAAAGTCATCTTCATGACATATCTGATTGAATCGATCACACACATAGTCCCGTGCAGTGACTGCCAAACGTGGGCAGTCCAGAAGAAGGCCTAACCGGAAGATTGCCAGGCAATTAGTGGGTGACAGGCGCCTCTGTAGGTAGGTGACGCATACAGTGAAGACAGAGGGGATCTGGAATCGACTGGCCAGTGCAAAAATATCCTGGACATTTCCATCATTAAGGTCAATATCGGCAGAGTATAAGTATTTAAGAATGGCCTCCATTACCAGTGGGTCGACATTGTCCAGTTCCACATTTTTTTTCTTCTCTTCGCTTTCATCAGATAAGAAGAACTCCCGGAAATAAGGACTACAGGCTGCAAGGATCAACCTGTGACAGGGAATACTTTTGTCTCCAGCTTTCAAGAAGCAATCGACAAACTTATTTTCATCTAGAAGTTCTTTCAGTCCATCCTGAAGAAGAGTAGATTGATAAAGCCGAAGCTCTTCTTTTAGTTCCCGGGTGGGATCCATTTTATTCTTTGCTTGAAGAGCAGAAGGTCCGAGGAAGCAGAAAGGCCTTAGCTGCTGTCAGCTCCCAAGTCAAGCAGTAAAAGGGCTGATCTGTGAACTTTGCCAAGCTTAAACTCTCTGCAATTTAAGCCTACCAGCTAAATATAGGTACAGGCTCTTACAATATGGAATTCAGGTTGGCCAATTTGGAAAGAGGAATGGCTCCTGCAGCTGTCACAGATTGAAAGAAACAACTGTAGATTTTGGTTGTTACTAGGGTGCGAGAGCTTTGTAAAAGTGGCAAAGAAAGGATAACACTTTGCATATTCTTTAAGAAGATTGTGAGATTCTTAGATAGTATGCATTAAACAGTGCTATAGTTATCTTTAGGGTATGTTCACATGTGACAGATTTGATGTACTTGCTTCTATAAAAAATAAATGTGCTCCATACATATGAATGGGGTTGTTTCTGCAACATGTGCATGGTTTTTGTGCATGGATGTGTGGGACAGTTGTAGAAATTTCTGCAACAAATCTGCCACGTGTGTACGTAATCCAAGCCCCCCGTCTTCCTCCTCACTGCATGACCGCAGTGAATGGGAGTTTGAATGGAGAAGTTGTCAGGCATGTGCATTGCTGCTCTATTCAATGTCTATGGGACTGACAGAGATAGCGGAGTACAGAACTCGGATATTTCCATCAGTCCCATAGACAATGAACAGCAAGGTGCATGCTCGACTGCCGCTACATTCAAACCCTTCCTCATTGTAGTCATGCAGTAACATGGAAAAGGGGGTTTGGCACCCCATCACAGTTATGGGTGGTTGTTATAGCAGCAGTGCCCATTCATCTGCCCTGTGGATAGGTGATGTGATGTCCCTTTAAAGGGCTTCTCCAAAGATTTATTTTTTTTTTTTTTACTAACTTCCTGCTGAGGATTTTAGATATTGTACCTAGGGGTTCTGGGCTGGGTCTGACTCCAAGTCACGTGCCTAGCTACGGAATCTGAAACCCCTGCAGATATTAAGCCTGAAAAGACTCCCTGGAGAACCCCTTTAATCCTTCAATAATGGCACACAATAAATGCTGGATTATGACATATTCTGGGCCAGTCATAGGAAGATAAATAGAGGGATAGAAATAATTTAGGATTAAAGCCAAAAAAAATATTATATATTAAAACAAAGGCTGCAACTATAACTTTGTTTTTATGTTCATCTCTTTGCTTAGTCTTGTGCTTGAGTTCTGTTAGAATTCTACATTATATTGCAGATAAATGTGCCAGATTTTTAGATTTTCTGGATTATCAGACATCAGATTAAAGGAATGTCACATGGTTACCGCTGGGGGCAAAAGGATTTCAACAATGTATTCTCTGCATGCTGAACTATAATCTTTTTGCGTATATCTGTATATCTACAAACTTTTTGAAGACTGTATATTAGAAGATCGGTCTCTGTTCCCCTTAGTAACCAATCACTGTTCAGCTTTAAGCGATTGGTTCCTAAGGGCAACACAGCCTTTTAGACAGTTTTATTACGTCTTCCGTGTTAGAAAGTATCAGATTTCTTTTGCAGACGGCACCTACATTTGCTTTATCATCCTACTGATGTCTGACTTATTGATTTCACATTCTCGCTGTATACTGTGAGGAGTCGACTCTCTGGAGATTACTGTCACGTCTGCTGGCAGCAAAAGTCACTGACAATGTTTCTAAATTTAGCTGCCTCTAAACAAAGCATCTACAGCAGTGAAATCACTAATGTATCGGGACAGAAGGCGTCATACACACCAGGCAGAAGCAATTTGGGGACTCTGCATGCGGTTATTTGGCGGGGCCCTTATTTCCACTTGCCTCACCTGATCTAGAATATTTTTGATTTATGTAGAAGATGACAAGTATCTTGTAATTGATAAAGCTTCAAATACTGCGAGGCCATATTCCCAATACTGTCCAATTCTCGCTGTACAACACTCATGCATCAGTTCCGTTTTTCGGCCAATCTACATCGGCGTGGCAACCATTTTTTTACTAGCCCATTGATCAGACTAGGCCATGCTCTATTTTCTGGCTCTTTAGAAAATTGGGCATGTGCACATATCCATTGGGGGGCGATTTATCTAGACCCTTGTTTTGTATGCTAGTCTAGATAATCCCTGCACCACCAGAAGATGCGCCTGACAAGATGATGACCCCCAGAGACTTCAGGGCCCCAATACAAAAATCTGTAATGGGGCTCCCACTTGCCATGTGCAAACTATAATAATGGTGTCTCTGTATGTTGTTGAGAGGCCTTTGGGCCCCTCAGGCTCCAGGGCCCAGTAGCGATTGCTACCTCTGCACCCCCTATAGTTATGCCCGTTGGCCTCCTCATAAATCAGGTCTGGTGGGCGGTGCGCCTACACTGAAATCGAGATTTCAGGCATCATTTACTCCAGAAAACTGTCAGAAATTATGACAAATCTGAAGGGGCCAATGCCCCCTCTTCTCCACACACCGTTTCAGGATAGTGGCGAGGGCAGCATAAAGATGTCAATTACACACAGCTATCATGTGAATAAGCCCTAGACCTATATATATATATATATATATATATATATATATATATAACTTGCATTGTTATATTGGAAGTCATTTACTATTAATTGTACAATGTATATCAACAATGCCTGATGGTCTCAATTGAAGGTGTTTTCCAGGCTAAATAATTGATAGGTGATCAAGTGAAGATCGGTAGGGGTCTAGCACTAGTACCCCAACCGATCAGCCGTTTGAAGAGCCAGCAGTGTTTAGGTGAGTGCTGCAGCCTCTTTACTACTTACCAAGCACAGCACTGTGCTTTTGTATAGCAGCTGTGTTTGGTATTGCAGCTCAGCCTACTCACTTGAATGGGACTGAGTTGCGATCTTGCAGAGCATTTATCTCCATTATCTGTGACATTTTTCAGAACTTTTTTTTCAAGCCATATTTTACTTTAAAGTATATTGAAAAATTTGGAAACATCTACATGCAGGCATTTTAGTTAGTGGCATTTTTGGGGTTAGTGACATTTTTGGCAAATAATAGCATGCTCTTGGTATGGCTTTTATTACCTTCTACATAGACCTTAAAAAAATGCCATAAAAAAGCATAGAAAATGTAATAAAATGGAATGGTGTTTTTTAAATGTGTCTTAAAATGCAGACAAAAAAAAGTATGTGCAAGGCTTTATGTGGCAGTTTGTGTTGCAGTTGTTTGCACCAAATCCAGAAGTGGATCCATCAGAAAGAAGATGTAAAAGTTCTTTTATATTTCCTCTTCTTCTACATCCATTGCTGGTTGTGGATGAAAACACTTCAGCAAAAACTGCCACAAAAACACTGTATGTGACACCAGCCTAAGGGAGCGTATTTCTCGATAGTTTGGCCAGTGAACTGTCACACCCCTGCTACACCATGCTGAGACAGTCAGCTGCTAAAACAACAGCTGAGCAAAGAGCTCAGTTGACTCGGAGTCCATGTTTAGCTGAGCACATGTTATAAGGTAGTCGGTGACCTAAAAGACTGTCAGCTGTACTACACTGGTTACAACAATATACATGACTTAATCCTCTCCAAACTAGAAGGAAAATGCTAGATGGCTAACAGCGCAGGAACCATCTGACCTCACTCTATACACTAATCTCCCTGTAATTTTTACACTTGGTTAAGGGGGTTTAACACTGTAGCACAGAGCAGGGGTGAGAGCAGGAGCAATAGCACAGTCATGATACAAGACAGTATGTCTGTGGGACAAGTGCAATAAGTAACTGCTATCACTATTATGGGGGTAGTGGGGCAAAAACTCTATAAGGCTGGGGCCCCATGTTTTGGAAATGCAGCTTTTTTTGGTGCAGATTTTTCTGCGGTTTATTGAGCCAAAGCCAAGAATGGCTACAATAAGAATGGGAAATATATAGTAATTTCTTATACTTCTACCTTCTGCAATGTGTGGATGAGATTAATGAAATCTCACTCACTTTGCTGGTACTGTAAAACAAATTTTTTTTTCCTGCTGCGATTCTGCAACGTGTGGCCTTTGACCCCATGCATATGATTGAGTGTGCATCTGAGGTGGGGCTGAGTTTGCAGCAGAATGCAGTTGGATGACACTCGGAGTGGCATCCTAGTGCATTTCGTGATGCACTTACCTCTATGGGGGCTTCCGATTCGTTCTGATGAAATGGAGCAGGATAGGACCTGCTCTATTTTCAACAGAACGGACCATTGGACACCCCATCAGATGGCACACTCGGACATGTGCACGGAGCCTTAGTCTAAAGGTGTCTTCTGCATGTCACATATCTGTCTGGTCTCCTAGTAGATCACCTAACTCGGGTTCCAGAAAATCCCATACTGAAAAAAAAAGTGATAACAAAACCAAAAAAAGGATATAACATAACCATACAACAATAGCAGACACTAAACTATTACTGAGGTTTTATTTTGCAAGAATTTTTACATCATTACTTTACATCAATTTATTTCACATAATTTTGATCGTAGATAAAAAAGTAAATGACAAAAAAAAATAAGCAAAAGCCTTTAGGTTATGTTCACATGATGGATTTTCAATCTTTGAAAATCCATGTGAAATATTAATCTCATTCATGTAAATGGAATCTTTGCAGCCCAAATTTTTTGTCCCAGACAAAATCCACTGCTGAAATAACAATGAGGTTTATCCTCATATGGATCAGCGGCAGAACAAACTTGTGGCTGATATCTGAGGGTGGGCCTTGGAGTTCTGCCATGGAAACTATACTTCATAATCAAAATCCCATGTGAACATAGCCTGAGGCCGGGGCCCCATGTTGCAAAAATGCTGCATTTTGCATTACCTGCAGAGTGGATGGGATTCTGGCAAAAAAAAAAATCCGCAGCGGAAATTATACCTACGGAAACACTGGCGTTTTCCGTATAGGTATAATAGAGGCAGAAAGTCCGCAGAGGAAAACTCTGCGGACTTTCTATGAAAAACGCTGAAAAATGCGATGCAGTCTTTTCCACTGCATTTTTTGGCTGCAGCTCGCTACGTGGAGCCTTAGCCTGAAACCACCCCTAATATGCCAAATAATTAAATGAACAATTTTTTTTTATCCAAAATGAAACTGGATTCTATAGAACATTTAATACATACATAAATAAAAATATTCTTATGTGTACATTCTTATATACAAAGTTACCTAACATGAAGACATCTGTACAGGTATCTGCTAGACTAGTGTGTGAAATACTCCATAATAAAAGTTTCTTGTAGAACTACTGCACTTAAAGAGGACCTTTCATGTCCTCTGACATTGGCGGTATTATATATACTGCTATAAAGCTGATAATGCCCTGAATTCAGAGGACATGAAAGGTCTTCTTTTAAGTATAACTAAATTTTTGGACGACTTTTGATTTTCTATCAGTATTTGTGTCATTAATACATTTTGTAATATACTTTATTAACAAATTTTGGTTCCTTTCTGTGAAATCCTGCATTTCTTTATTCTTCTGCTTACTTCTCTATTGAGAACTATTCACTGCTTCTCATTGTGTATGGAGTACAGGGCTGTGTGTAATGTAGAGAAAATGTAGAGAACAGCTATATCTCAGGCATTATAAAATGTAGAAACCTCTGGTGTTACATGAAAGAGGAAATTCTCAATGGTCGCAGTCCTACCTGTATTATTTCCAGATATCCACTGTTGAAAACATTGTCCTGGCTGGGATCAGCCGCAACCAAATATAAATATCCCAATCTCAGCTGTGATAACTTTAAAAATAGGACAGGTAGAACTGTATGAACAAAGAAAATCTCCTCTTTCATACAGCACCAGAATAATGTTTCTCCATTTTATTATGCCAGAGATATAACTATATGAAATGGCCCTACCCGGTTCTTATTTCCCTGCTTTACACACAAGCCCGTACACTATACACAGTGAGGGGCAGGGCACAGTGCCAAGGGAAGGAATAAAGAAATGGAGGATTTCACATAAAGGAAACAAAATCTGTTAATGAAGTATATTACAAAATGTATTAATGAGACAAACACTGCCAGAAAATCAAAAGTGGTTCTAAAGCTTAGTTCTATCTTAAAGGGAATCTGTCACATGTTTTTTCCAACTCCAGACGGGTCCTAGGATGTCTAGCACAATTTAACCCTCTCTCCTATCATGCCCCTGAATAAGCGGCCTGATAATGAAGAGTTAAATATACCTTTGTATAACTACATCTGCATACCATGTATTTTAAACAGATATAATTTAACTTTCACTATCAGGCCACTTATTCAGGGACATAATAGGAGAGGGGGTTAAAATCTAGTTAAAAAAATAAATCGATAGAATGGATATAAAGCTGTAATGTCATCTTATGATCTCTAGAAATTTAGCTCATAACATCCCATAATCCCTGAAGAGTAAATCCATCCTTTAGCTTCTCAATGGCGAGGCCAAGTTCTTCAGAAAAGACCGGCTCTCGATCTTGTTGCTTGTGGGAAAGATAAAAAAAAGAAATTAAATAAAATAAACAAATCTTTGAGGATTTCATATGACCATGCACTGCAAATACTGAAATATCAAGAACTTATTGTACCTTGTTTCCATCAGCAAAATAAGCCTGAAAATGGAAAATAAAGACTGCTTCAGTATAACCATATATCAGTACATATACATTGCATAACTGATCTGAAACATTGGCAAAAATCTAGTAAGGCCTCATGCATACAACCGTGTGCTTGTCAGTGCTAGCTGTGATTTTCATGGCAAGCACACTGACCCATTCATTTCTATGGCCCCATACACACAACCGTGTATGTTCACGATCCCGAGTACGGGGCCATGAGCCCAGGGCAAAACTCCTATATAGGTCCTATTCCTGTCAGTTTTGCAGCCTGGGCTTACTGATCTCAGTGAATGAGGCTTGGATGTCATCCATGTGCCATCTAATCACCTAAGGGTGGGTTCACACCTGCGTTCCAGTCCGTCCGTTGCCAATCCGAGTGAAAATCTCAGCGAACGGGATTGGCATCGGATACAGACCGGTCAGCGACGCATTGGTTAAAAACCCATTCATTTGAATGGGTTTTTAAAGCAATGCGAGGGTGTCCGATTGCACCCTCTGCGCTGCGAAGCCGTTTTTTTCCCTCGGACACGAAGTCGGACATGCAGGACTTCGTGTCCGAGGAAAAAAAACGGCTTTGCAGCGCAGAGGGTGCAATCGGACACCCTCGCATTGCTTTAAAAACCCATTCAAATGAATGGGTTTTTAACCAATGCGTCGCTGACCGGTCTGTATCCGATGCCAATCCCGTTCGCCGAGATTTTCACTCGGATTGGCAACGGACGGACTGGAACGCAGGTGTGAACCAAGCATAACTCAGTGATGGGAAGAGGACTGGTCACCTTTTTTGACACATTCATTTTAGTAAATAATTGTATTCCCCCTAACATGACAATTCTTGTATCTCTCTGTTGTCCTTTTCTCTATTATTCCTCTCGGAATTTTATGACTATTGACAACTGGGTCAGCTCGGCACTTGTGAGTAGATAGTAATAAAATGCGAAATTTATTGATAAGTAAGTAGCAATCCAAATAAATATAACGTGTAGCGTTTCTGTGCTAGATTCTTAGACCTTCATCATTCACAGATTGCCTGAAGAATAAGGAGGAGGACCAAGAGGAAGAAGCGCCAGGAGAAGAAACTAATTGTAGCTGGGTGTAGGGATTGCTACTTATCAATAAATTTCGCATTTAACTATTATTATTCACGAGTGCTGAGATGATATTTGGAAATTGTACACGGGGTGGAACCCTACTTAGAGCACCGCATGCTTAGTGGAGGGACGTGCATCCCTGTTCAACCTATTGACAACTGGGTGTTACTGTACATTAGAACAAAGGCCACAGTGACGACATACCATCAATACTGACCTTACCAGTTTCACCATGGCTGCAAAAAATTACATATATGCACAATTCAAATTTCCTGGCCTTGTGATCCCTTCCAGCCATATATCAAAGCAATAAGGTCATGGGTCAGTGTGGATGGTATGTCACCGCTGCGACAAAGCACCCATCACTTGTTACTTCAGGTTGTCAAACAGGAACTGGGGGATCTTTTATATAGGATGTGCAGAGTTTTTAAGCTCCAGGATGAAGTTCTTCTTTAAGTTAGAACTCAGGAATAATAACCAGTATGGTCTTCATACACAACATCATACAATGCATACATACATGTGCATACATAGTTCACATTTCATGAAGCCTGATCCTGGACCTCTACTGTTTTCTAGAAGTAAGAGGCCCTATATAATGTTTCAACCCCTTTTTTAAATATAGTTATTGCATGCTGTGATTTTTATACTTGACAATAAAGTTTTTATTCTATCCTTGGTGTTGCTTGTAGATTTCTGTGACAGAAAATCTCATGTGACGTTCCAAAAAAAGGTCAGTTCATTAATATGACTGGCCATAAACTATATGTCGGTGGATCCTGTCACCTTTGTAAATCTGTTATGTGCATATTTTTTTATCATAAGTGAGAACTCTTTCTTACAGCTGTGTTCCCATTTCCAAAGACCTTAGAGAAAAACAGCACAGCATGTAGAGGTGTAAACCACAATGGCACCTGGACAGATCCCACTGTAAGTCAGTGTGGTCAGTTAGCTGACACTGGGAATCTAAAATCCAGAACTGCGGCTTCTATAATGAATGGAAGCAATGATGTACAGTCATGGCCAAAAGTTTTGAGAATGATACAAATATTAATTTTTACAAAGTCTACTGCTTCAGTTTTTCTAATGGCAATTTGCATATACTCCAGAATGTTATAAAGAGTGATCAGCTTAACAGCAATTACTTGCAAAGTCAATATTTGCCTAGAAAATGAACTTTATCCCCCAAAACACATTTCAACATCATTGCAGCCCTGCCTTAAAAGGACCACCTAACATCGTTTCAGCGATTGCTCCATTAACACAGGTGTGGGTGTTGATGAGGACAGGGCTGGAGATCAATCTGTCATGATTAAGTAAGAATGACACCACTGGACACTTTAAAAGGAGGCTGGTGCTTGCCATCATTGTTTCTCTTCTGTTAACCATGGTTATCTCTAAAGAAACACGTGCAGTCATCATTGCACTGCACAAAAATGGCCTAACTGGGAAGAGTATTGCAGCTAGAAAGATTGCACCTCAGTCAACAATCTATCGCATCATCAAGAACTTCAAGGAGAGAGGTTCCATTGGTGCCAAAAAGGCTCCAGGGCGCCCAAGAAAGACCAGCAAGCGGCAGGACCGTCTCTTAAAAGTGTTTCAGCTGCGGGATCGGGCTACCAGCAGTGCAGAGCTTGCTGAGGAATGGCAGCAGGCAGGTGTGAGTGCATCTGCACGCACTGTGAGGCGGAGACTCTTGGAGCAAGGCCTGGTCTCAAGGAGGGCAGCAAAGAAGCCACTTCTCTCCAGAAAAAACATCAGGGACAGACTGATATTCTGCAAAAGGTACAGGGAGTGGACTGCTGAGGACTGGGGTAAAGTCATTTTCTCTGATGAATCCCCTTTTCGATTGTTTGGAACATCTGGAAAACAGCTTATTCGGAGAAGAAGAGGTGAGCGCTACCACCAGTCCTGTCTCATGCCAACTGTAAAGCATCCTGAAACCATTCATGTGTGGGGTTGCTTCTCAGCCAAGGGAATCGGCTCTCTCACAGTCTTGCCTAAAAACACAGCCATGAATAAAGAATGGTACCAGAATGTCCTCCAAGAGCAACTTCTCCCAACCGTCCAAGAGCAGTTTGGCGCTCAACAATGCCTTTTCCAGCATGATGGAGCACCTTGTCATAAAGCAAAGGTGATAACTAAATGGCTCAGGGAACAAAACATAGAGATTTTGGGTCCATGGCCTGGAAACTCCCCAGATCTTAATCCCATTGAGAACTTGTGGTCAATCATCAAGAGACGGGTGGACAAACAAAAAACAACAAATTCAGACAAAATTAAAGCATTGATTCTGCAAGAATGGACTGCTATCAGTCAGGATTTGGTCCAGAAGTTGATTGAGAGCATGCCAGGGAGAATTGCAGAGGTCCTGAAGAAGAAGGGTCAACACTGCAAATATTGACTTGCTGCATTAACTCATTCTAACTGTCAATATAAGCTTCTGTTACTCATAATATGAATGCAATTATATTTCTGTATGTGATAAAAACATCTGACAAACACACATAAAAACCAGAGGGCAGCAGATCATGTGAAAATATAATATTTGTGTCATTCCCAAAACTTTTGGCCATGACTGTATGTATGAACAAGACCTAAGAAGAAGGACGTTTGAAAGCACATCCACAGTGTGTCTGCAAATCTGCATTCTAATGTATTACACGGTGTTGCAGATGTTGAGGACAAAATCTCTACCAAGGCACTTACCACAAATGCATCCGTGTGCTCATCAGCTTCTATCTCCACATCATCCTGAACCTGTTCAACAGTGAGCTCCTCCAGGGCCTGGGGCTAAAATTAGAGAAAAGACATTGGTTTTACTTTCTAAAGCTTAAAAGAAGATTAAACATAAAAAAATGCATACAAATAAAATTCCCCAGCCTTCCTCTCCTCCTTTGATTCTATTTAGTCTCATATTAAACTTAAAACCAAATCTTTCTGTGTTCCACCCTCCTCCTCACTTTCCTACATGACTGTAAGACAACTGGCTGTTCACAGCAGCACAAAAACATGCTCCTCCCCCCTTTTCTGACTGCAGGCGCTTGTCCCAGCGCTGATCTGTGCTCTGCTGCCGATAATCCACCTCTACTGCACAACTCCCACACCTGCGCAGTAGAAGTGGATCGTTGCTGCAGAGCACAGAGCAGAGCTGGGACTGTAGCGCGCCGGCAGTAAGAAATGAAGGATGGTCCATCCAGCAGGAAGAGGCCTGAAAGGAAGAGAGGTAAGTATATAATGGGGTCGGGGGTTGGGCTGAGTAGGTTTGGAAGAGTTAGTAGTGGGCGGGATAGCTAGAGAGACAGGGAGAGGGTGTATGGGAGGGAGAGAGAGAGAGGAGGAAGGGGGGAGAGAGGAAGGAGGGAGAGAGGAAGGAGGGAGAGAGGAAGGGGGGAGAGAGGAAGGGGGGGAGTGAGGTGAGAGGGACCTAATGTGGAGGTTATATAGCAGGAAGCTGAACAAATGCAGAAGATACCAGGAGCTCCCAGAAACACCTATAAATCACTCAAAACACTGCTAGGGGTAAATGGGTGCATTTATTAACCCATTATAAGCACTAACAGACTTTTTAGAAAAAAAACATTTTTTGTTCGGAAAACCCCTTTAAGTCCTGCCTCCTTAGCTAAGCCCCGCAACCTCAGATGGTCTCTAGGAAACATGGAGCAGATCAGCAGGTGATTAAACCCTGAAGGATTTCTACAAGACTGTTTGCTTCAGGATCATGCAGAAAATCTAGCAGACTGGCAATCACTATATTTCTTATTTGCTCTTCGCACTTATTTCTAGGTCGTGTTGCTTTAAAGGGGTATTCCCATGAACATAATTATCTACAAATATAGATATGGTTAAGAGTTAAACATTTTCGCAAATATAAGTAGTTAAAAATTCTGCAGTGTTTTAAAGATTTTCTCTATCGATCTTAGTGGTGACAGTCTGTTGTCGTGATTGGTTGCCAATGGATACGACCGCAAATGCAGAAACTTTCTATAATCTGGGACTTGTCAGGAACCCAGCAATGATTTTCTTATTGTAGCTGGGTTATCAGGCAGGGACACTACATGTATGAGAAGATATCCCGGCCACAGTAAGGACATCATGGCTGGTTATCAGGAGGGACACTACATGTATGAGAAGATAACCTGACCACAATAAGGAAATCATGGCTGGTTATCAGGAGGGACACTACATGTATGAGAAGATAACCTGACCACAATAAGGACATCATGGCTGGTTATCAGGAGGGACACTACATGTATGAGAAGATAACCCGACCACAATAAGGACATCATGGCTGGTTATCAGGAGGACACTACATGTATGAGAAGATAACCCGACCACAATAAGGACATCATGGCTGGTTATCAGGAGGACACTACATGTATGAGAAGATAACCTGACCACAATAAGGACATCATGGCTGGTTATCAGGAGGGACACTACATGTATGAGAAGATAGCCTGACCACAATAAGGACATCATGACTGGTTATCAGGAGGACACTACATGTATGAGAAGATAACCTGACCACAATAAGGACATCATGGCCGGTTATCAGGAGGGACACTACATGTATGAGAAGATAACCTGACCACAATAAGGAAATCATGGCTGGTGATCAGGAGGGACACTACATGTATGAGAAGATAACCTGACCACAATAAGGACATCATGGCTGGTTATCAGGAGGACACTACATGTATGAGAAGATAACCTGACCACAATAAGGACATCATGGCTGGTTATCAGGAGGACACTATATGTATGAGAAGATAACCCGACCACAATAAGGACATCATGGCTGATTTTCCGACCTTAGAAAGGTCCTGCATTCATGGTCGTATCCACTGACAACCGATCAAGACAACAACTTGTGACTACAAGATATTTAGAGAAAATCTTTAATGTTTAATTACTTATATTTGCAAAAATGTTTAACTTTTAATTATCTACAAATTTAAAAATGCTTATGTTCATGGGAATACCCCTTTAAGAAAGAACCTCCTTTATATTTCCAGATTTCTGAGGATGTTTTTCAGCAAGAGCAGGAAAGCGTTTACATCCATTGTTATTTCTTACAAGGAACTGTCAGTCATATATTAGTAGGGTCATATCCATACACAGTCACTTCTGATATGCACTGTTTGACAGCCCTAATAGATAAAACAATAGTTTAACAACTATTATTAGTAACCCCCTTAATTACAGGGATTGTGCACTATGGACAATTTATCAATCTTCCGGTCCCCCTATGATATCCTCCCAGTGATCAGCTGTAATCTGTAGGGGAACTGGACAGCGCTACTGCCAGTAAAATAAAGCAGTACACAGAATGGGCTGCCCCTGTACAGCACAGTAGTGGGTCTTACAGAGAATCTCTTTGTACCCAATTTCTGATGAGGACCTAATTTATTATCTCACTAAAATGTATTAGCTTCTCTAAAAATCCTTTGAAACAAAAAACAAAAGGTTTTGTAAACCAGGCAACCCCTATAACTTTCTATGAACAGTGACAACAGCTTAGTACAGAGTAGAGGTGTCATACATAGTAATGAACTGAAGAAGTGAAGTGTCCTGGGTTATCTATGAGTAACAGACCATGAATAAATGGCAGCCCTGCACCTTGTCATTTTATTTATGGCACAGCTAATCTTCTCCAGGCAACTATACATGAATATTCTTGAAAAGACCTTTGACATGATTCACATTGCAGGTATGTGCCCTTGTGCCAGCCGTTTTATAGAATACACATGAGCCTTCCAGTATCTTGCTATGTCTGTGACAAATGAAGTCTAATGTATTTCCAAGCATCGACTAAACCTTTAAGGCCTGTAAAATAGGAATGATGTGTCACCTATGTTAAATAAAAATGATATTTCTCGCTTATTCTGCCTCAGTCTAACACAGGCACATCAAGCTGCAAACCCATCACACAAGCTTAAACATTAAAGGGGTTGTCGGACTATAACATTTAAAAGTCAGCGTAAAATGGTGCAAAATTACAGAAGGGTTAATTCTTACTTTACCAACCCCCTGCTGATTCAGTATCACACACTATCCATGCTGGTCTCTGTTTGCACTACCTCACTGATGACATGTCAGCAAGACATGTGACCTCCTGCAGCCAATCAGTGGCCATAGTGCTGACGATACGTCACAGCGGTCGCATGTTTTGCTGACACATAATGCTAGAGCAGGATGAGACCAAGAAAAGTTGACACCAAACTGGAAGGGGATTGGTAATAATATCTGCACAGTGATAGGCTGAAATATTCATAGCTGCCCAGTGATAAGCCAAAGTGAACATTTCAGCCTAACAATATACAGAAGAGGACCCGTTTCCAATAGGTATTTTCTGAAAAGGGAAACCTCATCAATCTACCCTAAGGGGCTGCTGACCCCTCCTCTGTATGAAGCTATTCTGCTGGGGTGCTGAGCTTGTCCTCATACTCTCCAGCTTCTTGCATTACAATGCGATCTACTTTCAGCTCTGTAATTTCCTGAATATGTATGTGTGGGGTCTATATAGGAAATGCAAATTAAAAGGGCTACAGCTCTGTGTGACAAAAGCAAACCCCTAGGATGCTGGTTGGTGATTTCTATTAACTATTAAAAATTCATAACAAAATGACAAATGACCTTTTCTTCCATCTCATACTCTACTCCAAATATGGGGCTTGCAGAGTAAACTCGGTGCAGTGAATTTATCTCCTTCACAGAATCCTGGAGCTTTTCTACTGGGTCAATTTTAAAGCCGAGCACATACCCGCCACTCTAAATGACAAGAAAAAGACAAGACTGGTGAAAAAAATGTGCAGAACGTGATATTTCAAACATAAATATCTATGGAACTAAAGTAAATTAAACAAAAACCTTCAAAAGGTTATAAAACTACCCAATAATGCAATATTACAATGGATAGTAACCCAAAACAATATCAAAATCACACTAACATCAAATGTTTGTGAGCATATAACTAAATGTTTTAGGATGTTATAATTCACAAAACATTAACTGTAAGGCTAGATTCTCAAATGCGTTGGAGATTCCGTCTAAAATTGGCGGAGAGAAAAGAAGTGCAAGGAGGACTTTTCTCTCAGAAAAGAGCGGAAACCCAGCGGACCCCATTATAGTCTATAAGGTCTGTGGTTAACCTATTTTTAAAGAGGACCTTTCATGTCCTCAGGCACATGCGGTTTTATATACCGCTAGAAAGCTGACAGTGCACTGAATTCAGCGCACTGTTGGCTTTCCCGTTATGTGCCCCGGGGTCAGAGTTATCGGTGCCGTTAGTTTTCTGCCCATCGTCAGAAGGGCGTTCCTGACAGTCTAGCTCAGCGTCATCTCTGGGCGGTAAGGAACACCCCCTCTGAAAGTACAGGGCTATGGACGAGTACAGTCAGGGGGGAGCGTTTCTCACAGCCCAGCTAGACTGTCAGGAACGCCCTTCTGACCATAGGCAGAAAACTAACGGTACCGATATCTCCAGCCCCAGGACACATAACGGGAAAGCCGACAGTGCGCTGAATTCAGTGCACTGTCAGCTTTCTAGCGGTATATAAAACCACACGTGCCTGAGGACATGAAAAGTCCTCTTTTAATTGGACAGGGTCTCAGTCTTTTTGGGTCCCCATGCAGACCTGAACAACAGAGACCGGAACGCTAGTGTGAACCAAGCATAAGATAGAAGATGGAAGAATGGAGGAAAGATAACATCAGACCTTAGGCTTAGTGCAGTCAGTAAAATCTAAACAGTTGGCACACGGATTAGCATATATGTGTTGTCCATGTTTTTCACTGACCCACACACTTAAAGTGTAGCTCCCATTTTATTTTATTTTTTTGCCATTGTGTCAGGGGTGTGTTTGGTGAACACTTTTGTAATATACTTTATTATCCTATCTAATTTTAGAAAATAGACTCTAAAATTCTCCCTAGCAATCCTCTAACTGAGCTGTTACTAGTGAAATTCATACACACTTGCATTGCTGGTATGTAGAGCTGTAGCATTTGCCAAGGTGAGATGGTCTCTTCATATAGCTGTATCTCCGGTTTTATACAAACTAGAAAAATGTTTTTGGCATCACATGAAAGCTGAGATTCTTAGTTTGCAGTACTAGCTATAAAATAACCTGAGATATCACTAATTAAAAACACAGTCTGGAAATTAAGGTTTATATGCAGCAGTTCATGCTGCATATAAAATCACATTTTCGGTTGTCTTAACTAGTGATACCTCCATTTTTCGTATAGGTAGTACCTCGATAAAACCAGAGTTACAGCCATTTGAAGTGACTACCCCCCCTTTGGCAAATGCTACAGCTCTGAATACTGCATTGGGTACAGGCATACAGGACAGACTCTCCCTGACAATGCTTACAGCATTACAAGTGGGAACTTTACAGCCTGTTTTTTTATTAAAAGGAAGTTAGATAGGTTAATTAAGTATATTACAAAAATGTTTACCAAACACCCCCCAACACAATAGCAAAAAACCCCCCAAAAAACGGAAGTTACACTTTATATGAATGGATGGAGTTGCAAAAATAGACAAGTACAACAGTATAGGACCTACTACATGTTTTGCAGCTCACTTCTACGGCCTGGACATGAACAAACTATAGATGTGTGTATGGGGCCATAGAAATTAATGAGTCTGTGATGTTTACCTGCTGGGAGCTTTCGATAACAAGAGCTAAGCCAAACTTGGAGTCTCGTATCTTTATGGAGCGCTAGAAGGAAAGGTAAAAGTAAAGTAAATAACTAATTCAATAGATGCACAGTATAACCAATGGGTTATGATTTGTAATACAGAGAGGCAGTATGAGAGGGATCACATAGTGTATGAGAGGGATCACATAGTGTATGAGAGGGATCACATAGTGTTTGAGCGTGTTCTTTTATTATAAACAAGGCCTGGATGACTCTTAAAACTTTTTATTTGCTCAGTGTAATAAAAAAAAAAAAAAATTCGGAATGTCCACAGGAATGCATTGAGTAAGGCTTCGTTCACATCTGTGCTGCAGTCTCTGTTGCAGACTCAGTTGCAGAAGACAGGCAAAGGAATAAGGACTTTTTCCTCCACCACTTTCAATGTAAAGACTACAGACACCACATTGTCAATTGAGTTGCCGGGCTCCGTATGTAACCGGTGCTTTAGTGGTCCGCCTTTCCGTTGTTCGAGCCCCCTGACAGACCTGAACAATGTAAATGCAATGCTAGTGTGAACCTAGAGTAACCTAAAAATTTTAAGTGAGTTGCTATTAGTTTTTGCATGTTTTAGGGTTTTTTAGTTTTGGTACATTTTGGGATTTCTGAGCAATTTTAAAGGTAGTTGATAATTATTTTTCTCTCACAAAGTATAAAGAAGATCACTTGGAAATCCCTTGAAAAAAATCACTTGTTAAAGGGAGTCTGTTACCAGAATCTAGTATATCAATTCAGCCTGCAGATACAGTGCCTTGTGAAAGTATTCGGCCCCCTTGAACTTTTCAACCTTTTGCCACATTTTAGGCTTCAAACATAAGGATATAAAATTTTAATTTTATGGTGAAGAATCAACAAGTGGGACACAATTGTGAAGTGGAACGAAATTTATTGGTTATTTTAAACTTTTGTAAAAAATAAAAAACTGAAAAGTGGGGCGTGCGATATTATTCGGCCCCTTTACTTTCAGTGCAGCAAACTCACTCCAGAAGTTCAGTGAGGATCTCTGAATGATCCAATGTTGTCCTAAATGACTGATGATGATGAATATAATCCACCTGTGTGTAATCAAGTCTCCGTATAAATGCACCTGCACTGTGATAGTCTCAGGGTTCTGTTTAAAGCGCAGAGAGCATCATGAAGACCAAGGAACACACCAGGCAGGTCCGTGATACTGTTGTGGAGAAGTTTAAAGCCGGATTTGGATACAAAAAGATTTCCCAAACTTTAAACATCCCAAGGAGCACTGTGCAAGCGATCATATTGAAATGGAAGGAGTATCAGACCACTGCAAATCTACCAAGACCCGGCCGTCCCTCTAAACTTTCATCTCAAACAAGGAGAAGACTGATCAGAGATGCAGCCAAGAGGCCCATGATCACTCTGGATGAACTGCAGAGATCTACAGCTGAGGTGGGAGAGTCTGTCCATAGGACAACAATCAGTCGTACACTGCACAAATCTGGCCTTTATGGAAGAGTGGCAAAAAGAAAGCCATTTCTCAAAGATATCCATAAAAAGTCTTGTTTAAAGTTTGCCACAAGCCACCTGGGAGACATACCAAACATGTGGAAGAAGGTGCTCTGGTCAGATGAAACCAAAATTGAACTTTTTGGCCACAATGCAAAACGATATGTTTGACGTAAAAGCAACACAGCTCATCACCCTGAACACACCATCCCCACTGTCACACATGGTGGTGGCAGCATCATGGTTTGGGCCTGCTTTTCTTCAGCAGGGACAGGGAAGATGGTTAAAATTGATGGGAAGATGGATGGAGCCAAATACAGGACCATTCTGGAAGAAAACCTGTTGGAGTCTGCAAAAGACCTGAGACTGGGACGGAGATTTATCTTCCAACAAGACAATGATCCCAAACATAAAGCAAAATCTACAATGGAATAGTTCACAAATAAACGTATCCAGGTGTTAGAATGGCCAAGTCAAAGTCCAGACCTGAATCCAATCGAGAATCTGTGGAAAGAGCTGAAAACTGCTGTTCACAAACGCTCTCCATCCAACCTCACTGAGCTCCAGCTGTTTTCCAAGGAAGACTGGGCAAGAATTTCAGTCTCTCGATGTGCAAAACTGATAGAGACATACCCCAAGCGACTTGCAGCTGTAATCGCAGCAAAAGGTGGCGCTACAAAGTATTAACTTAAGGGGGCCGAATAATTTGGCACGCCCCACTTTTCAGTTTTTTATTTTTTACAAAAGTTTAAAATATCCAATAAATTTCGTTCCACTTCACGATTGTGTCCCACTTGTTGATTCTTCACCAAAAAATTAAAATTTTATATCCTTATGTTTGAAGCCTGAAATGTGGCAAAAGGTTGAAAAGTTCAAGGGGGCTGAATACTTTCGCAAGGCACTGTAGATAAGTTGAGGTCAGTGTTTTCCCCTTGTGAATCATTGCCGAGATATCACACATATGCAAATGAGCTCTTTGGAGCAATGAGAGCATTACCATAAGTGGCAACGCCGTTGCTGCTCCAAAGAGGAGAAAACACCATTTGATTCAGGTGGTCCTATCCTATCTATCTGCAGGGGTTGATATGATGGGTTCTAGTGACAGACTCCATTTAAGGTTTTGATACTCTATAGAAAAAGTGTTATTACAAAAACATTGCACGTTGCAGATAAGCTGCTTTTTTTGTTTCAGATTTTGCTGCGAGTTTTTTGAACCAAAGCCAGGAGTGGATTGAACAGAAGGGAGAAATATAAGAACTACCTATAAAATTTCCATTCCTTCTGTAGCCACTACTAGATTTGCCTCCAAAAACGCAGCAAAATCTGCAAAAAAAAAAAGCTGTGTTTCCGCAACGTGGGGCCTTAGAGTACATTCACATGTCGCGGCTCTGCTGCGTTTTTTCCATGCTATTACACATGCCTTTTTGCCACAAGTTGCTGAGGTTTCTGAGTCTTAATGAGCTTCTACTGTGCTTAAAACGAAACTGCAGCAAATTGTGGTAAAAAAACAACATTTTTCTGTCACAATTTTTGCCACATGGCTCAACTACACCATCATGCTCCAAGATATTTTATTTTTCCTAAGGTAGGAAACAAACAGTCAGCTGCATGATGTGATCTAAAATATAGAAACAAAGGATTTGTATCTTCCGGTTTACCGATAAGCAATTCTGAGAAACATTAGGTCTTGTCCACACATAGGAAAATGTAGAGGAATTTGAGGCAGACATCTGCCTCGGACTCCTCTTCATGTTCAGGACCCGACTCCCATTTTCAGAGTCATGCTGTGTCATTGAAAACAATGGGAGGCAGATTCTGGGTGGAATCTAGTGCTGATTTTAGAGTGTAATAATGTGATAAAAGATGAAAAACCAAGGATATATGTTTTGTGCTGTTTTTGTTATTCTAAATCTAATTCTTTTTGGGTTGAACAGTACGCAGAGGACAGGTGCAGGTTTTTTTTTTTTAGTTTAATGTGAAATGGTCTTCAAATAGGTACTGGCAGCTGTTCCTCAAAGACACACAAAGAGTAAAGATAACAAACCCAGCATTACTCTCCTGCACCTGCATCCAAACACAACTGGCTCTGCCTTTTATCTAGAGAACTAATGGCAGGAAAGGGTCAAAACAATCTTTGTGTAGTTCTAGCTGAAACTGAGATGTAATTACCAATACTAAAATCAAGAAAAAAGAAAAACTTACAATCTGAAGGTAAGGTATGCTGACATTAAAGCTGTCATTCATGTTGGCATGCCAAACTATTCTGACATTAGTTATAAAAAACGTGCCTAAGTTGCCCTGTGAAAGAAAAATAGAGGTTAATATACAGAAGAACAAGGAGCCTAAATATGAACCACTAAAGATCAGATCTGATAACAATGTTGATATATATATATACACACATAGCTGCATGGAGATATTATTTAGTGATTGCTGTCCCAATTTTCCTGGACTTGTATATTGATGACCACTCCTAAGGATATCCTTAGAATAGGTGAGTGACGGTGCCCTGACACCTTGGACCCTCACTGATCAGCAGAATTCGGGTGAGTGCTGTGGCCTCTTCACTGAAAACTAAATACAGTGCTGTAATCTGTAGTGTCTGTACTTGGCATTGCAGATCAGCCCAATTCATTTGGATTGGACTGATCTTCTACTATACTATGTAGCTGATGGACATGACATCATTGGCGCAGGGAAGAGGCCGCAACACTAGGGAAAGACCAAACAGTGGATCGGCGAGGGTTCCTGGTTTGAGACCACCACCAATCACATATGGCTGACTTATTCTAAGGTAATAAGCCCCGGAAAATTGCTTTAAAGTCCTATGCTGAGTCCGACACAATATGCATCACACTTATCTCTAGTGCTCGTGGTGTTGGACTCCCACCAATCTGATAAAGATGGATTATCATTATCAAAAAGCTAAAAAAACACTTTGAATGATGTGCACTGTGGTTTAATTACACACAAATTAAAGTTTCAATCAATATTCAAATGAAGCTGCATGTGCCAGGAGCGTGTTTCCCATTGTGGAATTTGCTCAAGCTCTTGACTATAATAAATGAAGAGCAACGATTAAGCCACTGTCCACCCAACAACAGAAATCCCTCCTCCATGTCCAATTTGTAGAGCTGTGAAAGCTGTGTCTATTGTTTTTTTTTTTTAAATCCAACAAAATTGCCTTGCTAAAGTATTTGCATTACCTGGTCACTGGACAGGTTCCACACGCCATTGATTTTGTCATAAACTTGTTCCCGAGGAAGGAGTCTAAGTTGCTTATTTTGGATCAGTGCCCCTCTTAGTTTGAGATCTCGATACATCTTAGATGTTTCATAAGCTCTATGAAATACCAAAGTAAGTACAATTATTAAAAATGAATAATGGATCCATGGAGAGAATTTAACAAAGATACCGGATTTTCAGGTTAAACTGGCATAAATAAGATATATAAGCCACATGAATGACCCCGAAATAAAGCAATGCAGTTAGAGGGTCAATTCACACTGTGAGGAAATGATGTATATATTCAGTGCAGATACCCTACTGAAAATCTGCAGCAATGTGCGGTACAAGACACATGGATGACGTTTTAAAACTGTTAGAATAAATACACTGATAGACTGGTCGATATAAGGTCATACATAGGTGAATTTACACGGGCTATGATGTCAATAATTATGTGGATATTTTTTCCATTTTCTGGATGTACACTACATGAGTATTCTGTAATAAATGATCAGAAGGCAATCTCCATAAGGGTATGCTCACAGTTTATTTGTTGCAAAAGTTTCTGTAACTGTCTCATATATCTCAATCCAAAAATCCATACCCCTACCGCCAAAACAATCCCATTCACATGGATGGAACTGATTTTCCATCAATTTCTGCAACAAAACTGCAGCATGTAACTATACCCTTAAAGGAACACAGGGATTTATTTAGACAGGATGGAACAATTTTGCACATTTCATTTCTTGCACAATGTAAAATGTTAAAACTGTGAGAATATATAATGACAGTAAACATTGTGAAATTACCTATGTACAGCAATAACTGAAGTGAACAGCCTCGGACTGCCTGGTACCACATTTGTAAATATAAACTCAAAGCGAGTGTTGTTGCATTTAGTCAGTATATAGAGAGCTTCAGTTTGGCCCCGTAATTTCTAAGGATAAAACGAAAAATTGTTAAAAAACATCATAAGTTACATGAACAGATAGGCTAATAAAGTATGCAATATTTATTATACTAGTCTTTTTGGAGTGGCTCAGTTGTTAGCACTTGTGCCTTGCAGTGCTGAAGTCCGGGGATCAAATCCGACCAAGAGCAACATCTGCATAGAGTTTGTATGTTCTCCCCGTGTTTGTGTGGGTTTTCTCCGTGTACTCCGGTTTCCTCCTACACTCCAAAGACATACTGATAGGGAATCAGATTGCGAGCTCTACTTGGGACAGTGATTGACAATGTCTCTGTAACATGCTTTGAAATATGATGGCGCTATATAAGTACGCAAAATAAGTAACTACTGCCCTCTACACACTGTAAAATGTCCCACCGTAGCCCATCCACACAGTCTAGTATCCCATAGTGACCTCCACACAGTATTATGTCCCACAGTGGCCCCTCCACACAGTATTATGTCCCACAGTGACCCCTCCATAAGGTATAATGTCCCTAGGGGAACCTATGGTGTTCATTACGCATTTTGCTAAATTTTTGGAGTTCACCACCCACGAACTTCAAGGACGTCACAGGCCTCAGTAGCCTCATGAGAAAAACGCATTACAAATTTTTGCCAGAAAACATAACACACAAAAGCATGACTATTGAAGATAAATTTGATAATCAAGGATAAGTTAAAAGGGAATCACTCACAAGGTTTGAGGCCCCTACAGCAGCAGCATGTCCATAAGTTGCTGGGATGGAGGGCCTCAAACCTGATCATCTCAGTCCCATCTGTACTTCTGTAACAAAATGCATGACTTTGAAGTTTCCAGACATGGTTCCTATCTCCAGAGTCTGCTGGTGCATGAGTGTTTTGTCATTGAAGCCAAGGACAGTGGACTTTGCTTAACTTTGTGCAAAGTAATGGACTTATGGAACAGAGATTGCCAGCCTTGGACAGACCTTAACAGTGTAAGGACAAGCTGGTAGTTTAAGGGCGTTGTATTCAAACAATTTTAAGAAAACATGTATATGATATGGACTCATTCATTTCTATGGCACTTTTACAGATGTGTTTCTGGGTCATAGAAAAAAGCTGCAAAATATGGAGCAGGTCCAATTCCTTTTCAGGTTTGCGGCTTGGTCTATTCATTCAAGTGTATAGCTCAGTGAAAATCATGGATGGCACATGGATAACACGCTGTGTGCCATCCATTCTGTTTTTACTGACCTGTACACTGCACTTGGTCGTGTGCATGAAGCCCTAAAGAGGTTGTCCAGGCATTTTTTTTTATAGCCTGGACAACTGGGGAAGGTGAAAAAAAAACAAAAAAAAATCATACTCACCTGTCCCCAATGCTCCGGTATCCTCCCAGCGCATTAAAGTCTTTCTGCTCCGGCGGCTTCTCACGGGTCTCTTCCTGAGTTCCGCTGAAGCCGCTGATTGGCCTCAGCAGTCATGTGACTGCTGAGGCCAATCAGCGGCCTCAGGAAGAGACCAGTGATGTCACAGGTAGTGACATCGCATGCCCCTTGCTGAGGCTGCTGATTGGACTTCTGCCACATGTCAGCACGGGACCGAGAAGACCGGACCACGCAGGGAGACATTGGAGCACTGTGGAAAGGTATGAACTTTTTTTTATTTTTTTCACTGCTCCTAGCCTATTTAAAACTTAAATGGGTTGTCCATTTTTTGCCTGGACAGCCCCTTTAACAATAGGTCTGTTATTTCAGATAGTAAATCATGTAGACTTGTCCACACTTACTGAGTTGGCTGTTCTCGTAGTAATGTTTATTATACAATTGTAGCCGACCGCTGAAAAACAGAGGAAAGAAAAAAACACATTTAGGCAGATAAACTGAAACAAGCATTTCTTCTTTACAATGGTTCAGTGCTGGTAGCTGACACATGATGTTCTGGATTACAGCTTAGTCAAAAAGATGCAGTTTTTGTATAAACTATCCAAATACATTGACTAAGAAGTGATACGTACCAAGGTTAACTCTGGGCAATGCTATCGAGTGCCAAATGATTCTCAGATTGGTTACTAAAAGTCTCCCTGACAAAAAAAAAAAATTAAACAAATGAGCATGTGGAACGGCCATAGTATTTTCAAACAGACCAGTATAACTGGCAAAATATTTCCTAAATTTATGACAAATTAAATTACCTCTGTCCCCGTTGTTCCCCTTGGTGTCTTCGATAGAGTCCAGGCAGTCTATCAGCACTTCTCCAGGTCTCATTTTCATTTGTCTGTAATACAAGAGCACGTTGACCACTGTATACAGATAAGCAAAAATAACACAAGTGACCTGCATATTGTAAGATGCTGCATGGGGATGGTTTAGGCTGGAGGCACAGAGGCAAACGCCCTGACAGGAAACCCACATGCTGAGACTAAAACCTGCGGCACAAAGTGACGAGCATTGTGAAAAGTTCCTGCAGGTCAGCCACAGCAAAAAAACATCTGTTTTTGTGTGTTTTTGCTGCTTTGTTAATCTGCCATGGCTGGTATATTTATTCGGTGCTGCAGAACTAGGTTGATCTGCTGCATGATACACCAGTAAGGTACCTTTTTTAAATTACAGAATCAAAGGGTATTTACTGCCCCCTATCACAACTACAACCTACTTGCAATGTCAAATACTATACAAAGGAAAAACCATACCTAGAAAAAACACAGGACCTGATGTTGGGAAGGACGAGTACTGATCGATATTAAACCCATCAATAATCGCCACTTTCCTTAGCTTATTACACTGGGTGATGCTGATGTACACGATTAACTGTAGCACATCCCTACTTACACAGGGCAATGATCTTGCATCTTTGAGGGTTAGGACACAGGATGAGGCCACCAAACCACTGTTACTGGTACAGCCTCAATATAACCTGCAACATCCCCTTACACTAACCACCATGGATGGTTGTTTGTCAGATATCGGCAGTACATGAGTGTTCTTCTAAATGTTTGCTCTTGACAGCTGCCACAAGAATCTTGCAGTGTTCTAGGCCCTTAGGGATAGAAGCATACAGCTTATACAGTTGTGTACGTCTCCCACTTACTTCCATTACAACTTGTAATTGTAATAGTATTGACTTAGCATATATGCAATTCCTTGTTATTAAAGAGAACCTGTCACATTAAAGGGTACCTGTTAGGTCGATTTGGGACACTAAACCACCCACATGTTCTTATAGACCGAGGGTTTAGTGTCCCAAATCGCCCTGTTATAAACCCATCTTGCCTGCATTTAAAAAACATAAACCTTTATACTTACCTAGAGATGAGTCTCATGAGACTCATTTCTGGTGCTCCCGGTGCCGGCACAGTTCTTCAGCGAAGTCAAGGATATACACCACGGCTTCACTGTGCCAGTGCCGGACGTACCGGGCATGCACACTGAAGCTGAGGTGTATTTCTCTGGCGTCAGTGAAGAACTGCGCCGGCATGAGGCGTACAGCAGCTGGAGGAGTATAAAGCTTTTTTATTTTTATTGCAGGCACACTAAACCCCTGGTTCATAAGGGCCTGAGGGTGGTTTAGGGTCCCAAATTGCCCTGACATATTCCCTTTAAGCATTCAGTCTGATGTGCAGGCAGCTTGTTATAGAGATGGAGGAGCCGAGCAGATTGATATATAGTTTGTGCAGAATTTATATTTTAGCCATTGAAATATCTGCTGAAAAGTCCAGTGGGCGGTCCGATCAGTGATTGAGAGTTATCTCGGTGAGCACACTCATACAGGAAAGAATGTCACTCACTCAGTAGGACCGCCCACTGGACTCCTAAGTATAGAGTGAGCAGAGATTTAAAGGGATAAAATTATACTGAAACTTTTCCTACACAACTATATATATCGATCTGCTCCTCTGCTATAACATGCTGCCTACAGATTGAATGCATGTTACGGTGACAGGTTAGTTTACCAAAATAACTACAGTCTGACCGCCTGCTACCACTGATTTACTACACCAGTCTTCAGTATTATTTAGGGGATTTATGAGGCTACTTGGAACCTGATATGTGAAGCAGCTTATTTTCTAGACTCCTAATAAGATTACATACAAGGACAAGGTATTATAATAAACACCTATGCTAAATCTTGTGGTACACAAGGCAGATGTGCTGACACCCCACAAAGCATTCACAATGGGGGCAGGATGTCTATATAAACACCCTTATACTACACTACAATACACTAATGCCCAACTATGCCAGCCGCCTAAAAAATCCTGCAATTCTGTCTTTGTTTTTGAGATTTTGTTCTTTTATTGTTCACTAAGCTGTAAAAATAATACGGCAGGATTGTTCTGCGGGTGATTCTTATTACCGCAATGCCAGATTTATATAGTTATTGGTGTGTTGGGTATACCATATATGGAGACTCAGAACCTTTTTTTTTAGTTTTTGTTAAAGGAGCTATGTGAGGCGGGAATGTTTTTTGCAGGAGGATACTGTAGTTTTTATGGGTACCATTTTGGAGATCTGATATCTTAATAGACTGGACTTTTATGGTTGTTTTCTGTTAATGTTTCTTTTTTTTAGTCCCTGGTAGAGCCTAATAGGCATCAATACATGGCAACCTGGTCAATGTTAGACCTCTATGTACCATGGCAACCCCTTGGTACCAAGCAATTGTGTATCAAGAGGGTCAAGAGGGTGAGACAGGGAGGCCCCCTCTTTCTTTAACCACTAAGGTGCCACAACCCTGGCATCCAAGGGGTTAATCTGCCAGAACTGAAGTTAAAGGGAATCTGCCAAAAAAACTCAGCATATCAATCTCTGCAGACAGATAGATTAGGGAGATAAGGGTCACCTGAAATCAAATGGTGCTTTCCCCTTGTGAATTTGTGCCTCTGTTGTTCAAGTATCGCTATTTTTGTCAATATGCAAATCGGCTCTTTAGAGCAACAGCAACACCCTCCTTGCTCCAAAGAACTCATTTGCATATTGACAAAACCGGTGATATTTTGGCAACAGATGCACCGAAAGGGAAAACACCTAATCTATCTGTGGGGCTGGGTTGATGAGCTGGATTCTGGAGATCTTCAGAATGGTAAGGAATTAAAGGGGTATCCCGATCAATACAAGTTTCCCCCTATATATAAGACAGGGGTTAAATTGTTGATAGGCGGGCCACTGAAAACTGGGACCTTCCTCAATCACAAGAACTAGAGAGTGTTTTGCATCCCAGTGTGAAAGGAGGCAGTGATCAGAAAGGAGCACCCCGGATCCCTTCATGTCAGCGATGCTGCGGGAGACAGCCGAGTGCTACATTTTGGTTATCTCTGGCAGTCTGAAATATCCCTTTAACACACAATGTACAGGTGGTTTCACACTACCATTATTAATGTCCATTGCTCTGATCCATCATAGGATGACAGCAACAGACATTAAGTGATAGATGCAGACGAAACCCCCCTCGGTCAGGTGTCCGCCTGCATTCACCACAATGTATAAAAGAAAAAACATGGTGGACGCTTTCTTCCGTCATGTTTTTTACTTTTGCACGCAGGACTTTTTCTTCTATTACAAAAGTAAACAACTATGACAGAAGGAAGCTTGCGGATGAGAGCAATGGCTGCTCTTCACGTCTCCTGAGAAGGAGGAATAACTTTTCATTATACAATGTTTGTGTTTTAGCCCTGGCCAATCCAAGAGCAGGGGGAGTGTCCCAGACTACCGAGGCACACTGTACATAGGGTAGGTGTTTCCAACATACACTGGTGCAAATTTATTAAGACTGGTGTATAGTAAACCAGTCAACTGCAGAATCACATGACAAAAGCACGTGACTCTTCGCTGCGACTTATAGTGCTACATTACCATGGTTACCATACGACTGAATGATTCCCAAGTCTATACTCACTGGGAGGCTATGTCAAACCGGACATCGCGGTCCTCCCACAGGGCATCCAGAACGGACAACATGCTGCGCTAAGGTTTCGGGCCTGTAAAGAGAGAAAGCTCCGGTTACCAAGGAGACCAGACGTCCGTGCCCAGGATGACACTGTCCCGTACAGCGCATGCGCCCTGAGTGACATACGCTCACGCAAGCGGAATAGAAGCTATTAACGCGCATGCGTGATAAGCCTGTACTGGTTCTGGGCTGTAGAGATGTGCGATTAATAGCATGCTGCGTTTTGTAGTAGCTCCAAATGGAAAGTTATTGATAAATTACTGTATATATTTATATATACACAAAAGTGTAAAATGTATGAAAATGACAAATAATTGGTAGTTATTTTAATTGTACTTTTCGTAAAGTGTTTTTGGGCTAAAGTCAAAAATCTTGTGCATCAGTGTAAGTTTACAGCTGCACAGCTTGTCTGTTGTTCTGGTCTGTTGGAGGACCAGAACAACGGACAGGCAATCTGCTACAGTAGGGAGTATATATGGAGGCCGATGGACCCCATTATAGTCTGTTCTTTTTAAATTAAAATTCACATAAAACAATTGCAGGACTTTTTCATCTGCCGAATTTAAGGCGACCACTGTGACTAATTCTCTGACGCAGATATGAACTCAGCCTGAGGCTGAGACTGCCGCAGGAACTACCAAAAATCGTCAGAGCTAGAAGTCCTGTATGGAGATCTCCACGTTCTCTCCACTGCTTTCAGTATGAAAACTATGGCACCCAGCGGACCCCATTACAGTCAGGGCTGTTTTAATGCACTGCAGGGCCCTGTGCAAACTTTTTGAAAATGGGCCGCCCAATGTTCCCCCATAACTTAATTTCCCCTGCCCCCCCCCCCCCTCAACCACCAATGTTACATTTAAAAAAAAAAAAGAAAAGAATACTCACCGAACTACGTTCCCACAGACCTGCAGGCTCTGACTGTAATGTCTGTAGCTCAGCGCTCATTGCGCTTACCTGCTGCAGATATTATCAGCTGAAGGCTGAATAATGGAGCACGGAGCTGAAAGAGTTGAAATCACTGCCTTCTGGCTGGAACAAGCGGGACAACACCCGAAATGTGGGACTGTCCTGCTCGATCTGAGGGGGCCCCCACAACCATAGGGCCCGGCACAGCTGCACTGTTGAACCTATGGTTAAAGCAGCCCTGATTACAGTCAATGGGGGCCACTGATGTCTGCGTGTTACGGCTGTTTTAGCGGTCCAGCTCTCCGTCTTTTGGGTGCCCCAGCCGGCCTGAAAGACGAGGAGCCCAGCACAGATGTGAACCGAACCTGAATCTGATAAAAAAAAAACCCCAAAGGACAGCCCCATATCTGCAACTGTTATCTAGACGGTTAGAGGGAAGGACTTCCTAAGTCTTCAATGGCTGTATATGTAATGCACAGCATAATAACTGTCCTGTTAGTATAGCAAAGCATTATATTAGTGATCAGCAGATAATATTGTGAAGTCCTGACATAAAACTGTTTTTTTTCTAGGAAATGTGCTATTATTGTGCAAAAGTATTAAAACATGAAAAAAGATCATATCTGGTAACACCATAATCATACTAAAATAATAAAGGTAACGCATTATACAGGCACAATCTGCTAAAAGGTAAAATATACTGCAATACAGAAGTGCATGTTCAAGTCCTCTTGTGGGACTGGGAAAAAAATTTATGTAAAATGGGTTTTCAGAATTTTTTTTCATAAGAATTGAAGAATTCCAATTTTTAATATAAATAGAAACCCAAAACATAACTTGTATTGGCAGAAGTTCTACGCAAAAATTGCGACTTTTAAAGTTGGGCATATAGAGAATGTGCCTAATTTATGACAAGTCGTACACCTTGTCATAAACTAGGTGCAATCCCCAGTGGGACAAAAAAGAAAAGAAACTAAAGCTGTGGTCACCTTGTCAACAATAAAAAGTGATCAAAAAGCTGTATGTACCACAAATCGGTACCAATAAAAGCCCTCATATAGCTCAGATACTGAAAAATTAATACATGGGTGTCAGAATATGGTCCCCTAGGCATTTTTTCACAAAAAGATTTTTATCAAGGAAAAGTGGTAAAACAGCAAAACCTAATAAATATGGTATTGCTGTACTTTTAATGACCTGCCGGTAATGTTACCATGTTATTTTTAATGCACAGTAAACATAATGATGAAATTGCTGTGTTTTTTCATGCAGTCCTACAATAACATTAAAGGGGTTGTCCAAGTAGCTAAACTGACCTGACTTCCTCCGGAGGTTTCTTCGTGCTGGATCGTTCCAGTCTGGTTGCGATCCTGGGTCACACGAGCTATGGGGATTGGTTGAGTCATTCTCCATAACACAAGAGGGGATTGAGAGGACGGAGCGACCAGGGTTGGGGGGTTAGTTTTGATCATGCGACCCTAGGTCGGAACCAGGTCGGAGCCTCCGGGTCCAGCATGAAGAAACCACCAGAGGAAGCTATCTGGACAACCTCTGTAATAAAAGCTATGCAAAACATTATATGTTGATACCCTCTAAAAATACAACTCCTCATGCAAAAACTAAGCCCTATTTGACTTTGTGTATGGAAAAATAAAAAAGTTCTTTTACTGATTCACAATTCCTTGTGAATAAATTTGGTATAGGCTAAAAACAGCCCCTGGCAGAGAAGCTTAAACGAGAGAAGCATTTGGAGCAGCTCTAAATTCCTGCCCGCTTTTTCTGACATATAAGGCCGGCTCTGACATATTTCAAGGTCTGTATGTCAACCATATTTCCCTGATAGAACACTGTGCAGGGATCCTGACTCACAGCATCATAGTTATCTATTGTACTAGGAGTCCCTGCCCTCTACATATGACTGCAGTATTCCCAGGAGGCAGGGACACCTAACACTTTAGAAGACCATGCCAGTGTTCAGTGCAGGAAGTATGACAAAATGTTGTCCATATTTCACAGACTTCTGCTTTTTCTTTGAGCCAAAGCCAGGAGTGGGTTTAGCAGAAGGCAGAAGTATAAGGGTATGTCCACACAAATATTTTTGCAGGCTGATTTTGAGGTGGAATCTGCCTCAATAAATGACTCCCATTCATTTCAATGTGAGTCAGTAGTAGTTTTTTTCCTGTAGCTGATATTCTCAGCTAGAGGGAAAAACAAGCGACATAACCTATCTTCAGGCAGATTCTGCCTTGAAAAGCCCATTGAAATCAATGGGAGGTGGAAAAAAACGCAACACATTTTTTTTCGTGGTTTTTGATGCGGTTTTTGATGTGCGGCATGTCAAAAAGGGGTGTTGTGTAAGATCTGAAAATGAACTGAAAGACTTGTGCCATCATTTTTTTGTAAAATTATTTTTCAAAGTAAAGCAAACAATAAGTGGTATAACCCTAGGCTAGACAATCCGTGCACTCTATTTATCATCCAGCATCTGCCACTGTGATAAATCTGAGGAGTTTTTAGACTTTCTGCTGTACACTATCTAGATATTAGACAGTATTAGTAAATATGCCCCAGTATATTATAACTTCCAACTCAACTGTCATTTCCATGTGCTGATCTCATGTATTACAAGGGGGTCAATCCACTGTATTGGTGGTGGCATCATGGTTATGCTAGGTTCACAACTAACCACTTAAATAAGCGGGTTTCTGTCCGGTTTCCAGGAGAAAAAATACAGAGAGAAAAACCCTGCTTGTAGGACTTTTCTCTCTACATTTTTAAGCGAATTTGGGGACAGAAACCCCGAACGTAGACCAGGCGCAGATGTGAACCTAGCCTTAGGAGATGCTTCATGCTGTCACGTTATGGAAGTCATAGGAGACTGGGATGGAGAACAAGGAAGGATTTGCTTTTCTTTGGATCATTCACCAGCATTGTGCTTTGACCATTCAGTTTCTTTACTTTCTGGATGACTTTTTGGTGAAAAGTTTGGCTATCCCATTCTTGGTCGGGATGATGACAGGATGATACTGTTTTGACCACTCAGGACACACAAAGCTGAATTCACTGAACATCTTCTGATATTTAGATTTTGATCTTGTGTGATGGTTCGCATAGTCCAGATTTTCTTCAACCTCTGGGTCAACAGAACCTGCCCTGGCTCTGGCTTCCATATCTTCCCAATTGATCTCAATTGATTGAGAAAAATTGATGTTTTCTAATCTCCTCCATGACTCCCAGCCGTTGGAACTGGTCTTTACACAGTAGTTTTTCTATGATGCTGACTGTGTTAGGAGCTAGAGACTCTGGGTATTGTGGCGTATGCTAGAGGACAGAATGCTTAATTTCTCTAGGATAATTCCCAGGAAAAGGAGACTGAGAAATGGATAGTGTGTAGAGGATCACACCAATAGCAAAATAGTCAACTCCTCTCCTATGTGCCTGGCCCAGCCCCATTTCTGGGGCTGCATATTCTGGTGTACCTTGACACTCCTCTTTGGTCCTCTTATACACGCCTGTCACAGCAAGGCCAAAATATGTTATTTTGATGTGTCCATCTCTGGTCAGAAGGATATTTTCTGGCTTTAGGTCTCGGTGAAGAATACCTTTTCCATGCAGGAACTCTGTGCCACAGACCACTCCTGCTGTGATGAATGTCACAATGGCGGTATCAAGAGGGAAGTTCTCTATGATGAAATCAAGCAGGTCCCCTCCGGTGGCCAATTCCATCACATAGTAGACAGAGTTTAGTGTGTGAAAGTCTGCCAGGCCGTGGTTTAAGTAAGGACTTTCATGGGAGACTTGAAGGATATGGCGCTCTACAAAACTGTATTTAAGCTCAGTAAAATTTCTTTTATCTTCTACTTTATTGGCAACATGTTCTTTTTGTGTGATGTCTGTTGCCAAGAAGACTTGTTCAAAGCCTCCTTCACCCAGTATACAGTGGAATGTAAAGGAGTCCAATGATAGGAGCGCTGTACCAGGTGGTAACATCGTAGAGGTGCCAGGTTTTCCAAGGAGATGTCACTTTTGTTAGACTTCTCCTCTTGGCATCTACTGCTCTGAGGTGTTGTAGATCTGCGGGGCTCCTCAGGTGTGTTTAGGGCAATAAAGCTAAAATCTTACATAGATCTACCATTTTCCATCATCTTTTCTCTGGTTTTTATGAAGTTTTCTTCCCCCCATCATCTTTTGTTTTCTTTCCCTTTACATAACCTGCTACTTGAAGAAACATAAAATTTTAACAGAATAGGACATTGCATATTATAGCAGTAAATAGCTGTATGTTATAGTGTATTGAGCTGATATGATTTTAAAGAGGACCTTTCACGTCCTCAGGTATATGCGGTTTTACATACCGCTAGAAAGCCGACAGCGCGCTGAATTCAGCGTACTGCCGGCTTTCCCATTATATGCCCCGGGGCCGGAGATATCGAGGGTCTAAATTTCACCGTTCACTGTCAGAAGGGCGTTCCTGACATTCTAGCTTGGCTGTGAGGAACGCCCTCCCTGACTGTGCTCGTCCATAGCCCTGTACTGGGGGGGGGGGCGTTCCTGACAGATCAGCGTCATCGCTGGACTGTAAGGAATGCCCCCTCTGATAGCACTCGGCTCAGAGAGAGGGGGGAGTTCCTTACCGCCCAACTCCACATTATGTCGCCTTGCCACTCTGTAGACATCTATGTGGAATCTGCAAACAAGGGTGTAAAAGGAGTGCGCTCTTTCACTCTACAGTAGGATGTTGGGCCTCTGTACGATTCTTTCTACCTGGCACTAACATGGACCTGTAAGGCTGGGTTCACACTTGAGTTAGTTGGACAGTTTTGGCCCTGTAACTGTCCAAATAAGTGAAGTGTGCATCGATTCTAAGAGCGACGCCTGTCATGTGTGTGTCATTCGGACTCACAGTATTGTTTGACTACCACAGTAGGCAAACTATGCGTGTTTCTGCAAGGTACAGTGTTCTACACCACTATACAGGCTCTCTGAAGCTAGGAAATAGGTGGTTTTAGCTATATTCGCTGCAAAATAATTCAGATCGAAGCAAATTTTTTTGGAACTTTGAATAGAAGTACCGAATCGAACTTTTGAGAAATTCGCTCATCTCTACTTCTGAAATTATATGTAGGACAAAGTTCTTTTCTTGACAGACTGTTAGCGAAAACAATAATTTCTTACATTACGTGCTGCATGTGTGCTCAACTGAAAAATTCTGTACCGGTGTTCTCATGATCAAATTGACATTTTGATGCCTCTCTGCTTTTGAAATAAAGGGGCTTTCCAGAACTTTAAATTAATGACCTATATGTCATCAACTGAAGATCTGTTCTAGTCTGACATATGACACCCCTCCATCTGGTTCAGTTTCATTGGCCATGTGACATCATATTCATTGGTCACATAGCTGGATTCAAGCGAATGGGCTGAGCTGCGATACCAAGGTCTGGTGTCAGACACATGCTAATCTTTAATTGATGACCTATCCTAAGGATAGGGCAACAATTGATGAGAGCTTATTCACACAACAGGCTTTCATGGACATGTATTAGCCTGTTTTATAACTGACAGCACACAGCCCCCTCAGTGCCCCCCACATAGTAAAATGCCCCTAAGTAGCCCTCAAACAGTATAATGTCGTGCAATGGAATTGCACACTAAACTGTCCCCCTAGACATGAACTTGTCACCCCCCCATTGACCCCTCAGACATTATATTATAAGGTCCCCCTCCAGTTGGACCCACAGTATAAAGTCCCTCTCCTGGTGCATCTACATTATAATATACCCCTTCTGGTTGCCCCCCACAGTTTTATGTCCCCTTCTAGGTTTCCCCCAGCTTCATGTCCCCTTCCAGACTGCTCCCACTGTTTAATAGTGGCCCCATCTCATAGTATAATGTCCCAAAGCAGCCCCTTTACACAGTCTAATGTACCATAGTGACCTCCATACAGTATAATGTCCCATAGCAGTCCTCCCAATGGCATAATATCCCATAGTGGCCCCATCCACACTGTATAACGTCCCATAGTGGCCCCTGTGAATTTTTGAAAAATTTCATGTTCGGACAAAATTTTTAGGGTTCGCCAATTAAAATAGAGGAAGCCCAAGGAAAGGTAATAGACCACCGAGGCCCAATCACAGGCCTCAGAGGTTTCTGACGTCATTTGTGACATCTCTGTGACAGTTCTTTGACTGTCCCAAGGGGCCCCGTGTAACTGCGCCGTTTGTCCTGTCGTGTAAATAAGGACTAAGTCCCAGAAAAGGAAAATAAAGTCACACCACAACTAGGTTATTATCACTTTAATGGATTTAAAGAATGGCACAAAACAAAAACAGCATCTCTACTCTACAAAAATAGTGATATGTACAATATGGAAGGCTCCATTCATGTATACAGCAGTGTGGGGGTCTGTAGGAGGGTCCTGTGTGATATGGACTATAAGATATTATACATATAATTTATGATTGATGTACAAATAATTAGTTGTAATTGTAACAATAATAATAATTAGAAGTATAAAACACACACAGTACATGTGAATGAGTCTATTGGAAACTGCTACATTGTATTACTACAGTAACGTTGTACATACATAATGAATTTAGCACCAAAAAACACAGATTCACAATATGTCTTCGAGGTAGACATAAAATTTGCCTTCTTTTTGGAACTGATTTTGAGGTGGATTTTGCCTCAAAATCTGCTTCAAAAACTACCTGTAATCTTCCTCCCATGAAACCTACATGAGGCTAAGGCCCCACGTTGCGGAAACGCAGCTTTTTTTGTTGCAGATTTTGCTGCGTTTTTTTGAGCCAAAGCCAAGAATGGCTACAAGAGGAATGGGAAATATCTAGGAAGTTCTTATACTTCTCCCTTCTGCTCAATCCACACCTGGCTCAAAAAAACGCAACAAAATCTGCAAAAAAAAAACGTTTCCTCAACGTTGGGCCTCAGCCCGAATGTTTGTTAGAATTTTACTTGTTAGAGCAGCAGTTTCTGCTTCAGAGCTGCTATTCCTATTGTAGATGGGAACTGGAAGCTAGAACAATATTCAACCATTTTACAATCTTCAGGTCATCCATGCATCTGTTTACAAGTACACAAAATCTTTAACAAACTCCTGTTCTTCTCTCTATATATCTCTCTGGTTAGTGTAAATTGTACTACTAGTTTTGCTTCTTGTGTCTGCTTTTCCTTAGTACCCTGACACTGAGATAGACATGTCTACCTGGCAAGCCTCATACATTCTAAAAGCTAAGTATGGAAATTGTGACTCTTAAAGGAACACTTCAGTAATAACTTAGTGCACGGCCTGGAGTAGGCAAATGACACAGGGATTGAAAGGATATCAACGATAGGATTCCTGTGTCATGTATCTCCTCCTCAAGCCATCAAATAGGCATAAGACAGTTTATTAGTTTGCTTAAAGTGTTCCCCTAAAGGAAATGTTAGAAGTTTGTTTTTTTTTTCAAACAACTCACCATTAAAAAAAAATAAATTATGTTATTATCTATATTTTTAAAAATTCCTAAAAATCCTGCAGTTCTGACTCTGGCCACTAAACCAAATAATCTGCTGAAACTTCCTGTTTTCTGTAGGAGATTTATTTTTAGCAGTCCCCTCACTTACACCACACTGATGATCACAGCTATCATATACTGTATATGTAGATAAGACACAGAATCCACTAGTCACAATAGGTGATATCACAACTTATCTACTCCCCTCTCTGTGCAATGACCACTGCACAGGTCACAGAGCATGCCAGGACAACTCTCCCATAGTCAATAGGGTCTGCTCCAGACCATTGTATCTGTGGCCCAAGGTCCATATCCAGATAACAGAAAGTAACACACTGTTAGGCTTAGCAGGAAGAGTTGGAATTGCCTGATTTTAGGATTTTTTTAAAATATAGATAATAGCATTAAAAATTAAAGAGAACATCACTGAAAATTCTTTAAAAATATGTTTATCATAAAAACAATAAAAGGTCATTTTCTGGGGACACATTCACTTTAAGGCAAAGGTTGCACATTGTGGAAACGCAATGGAAAAAAAACCCACTATCAGCATGAGATTTTGTTTAATCTCATCCACATATTGTGGAAAAAAAGCTGCAGAAAAAACGCGTTTTTAAAAATCCATGCGAATTGCAAGCATTTTCCCTATATTTTTAATGGGGAAGAAAAAAATACAGAAAAAAACCCTGAAAAAACTCAATGAAAAATACTGCAGAAAAAAATTATGCGTTTTCAATGTGTTTTTTAGCTGCTTTTCGTTACGTGGGTCCTTAGCCTTAAGGAGTTTCCTGGGACTTTTATATTGATCCTTAGGGTAGGTTATCAATATCAGATCAGTACGGTTCTGTCTTTTGACAAACCCAACTCTAAGCTGATTGAAGGCGCTGAAGTGCTCAGGCAAGCACTGCAGCCTCTTCTTAGAGACTCACATCACACCCTTGAGTTGTGTTGTCCTTTTACTGTTCAGTCCCATTCAATGAATGAGACTGAGTTGCAATACCAGGCACAGCCAGTATGCTATGCTGTGTCTGGTGTACAAAGAAGAGGCCACAGCACCTGCCCAAGTGCAGTATTGTAAAGATAGGTCATCAATATAAAAGACTCAGAAAATACCCCTGAGGTTCATTGTAATGGAGGACAGCGCCATAGACTAAACAACTATAAATATGGAAAGGCATGTCAGTTTTAGAATTAAATACAGCAGTATAATAGTGTATCCTATAGGACATATATGCACAAAAACGTGTGACATCAGTTTTAGTGAGTAAGTATGCAAAATCATAAGCTGTTGTACTAAGTGCTTAAGATTCTGCCTTTGAGACAAGGAAGTCAACATAACGGTACATGTCAATAAAATATAAGACAATCCTATGACATCATAAACAGCGCTGATGATGAGCTGACACATAAAGGCCTCCTTCACACACACAGTGTTTTTAGACACTTGTTTTGAAAAAAAACGTTGAGTTTCACACGGGTTTTTTTTTTTCATTCTTTCAAGCATTTTTGGTGGCATTTTTAATTTTGTTACTTTTGTAACATGTTTTTTTACTGCCCTCTTTTAAGTCCTATAGAGGAGCCTGTGGAAAATACGCAAAAAAAGTGGCATGCTTTGAAACAAAGAAATGCCACATCCACTAAAATCGGTGGAAACAAAAATGCTTTATGCAGACTTTGCAATACTTTGCTATGGACGATTGGAATCTAAAAAAACACTGATAGAAACACAAAAAAAACACAGCAGAGAACACTGCAAAGTGTGGTGCGTGAACCCAGCCAGAGGAAAATGTTTAATTGAATCCTTCAGTTTTAAGAGTAGCACCTCTCGCTTTACTCCACATTATTTTTCTGTAAAAAAAACAAAAACATTACATATAGTGTTGTATGTACAAGGAAGAACGTTATAAGATTTACCATCAAACATCATTGTGCAGTTTCTATATACTGTAGATGTAATGTCTATCATGTAAGAAATTATTTGATTTCATTTCGTGCATACAGCTTCTATGTATACTTATGTGTCTCTATGGTTACAGACTACAATCAAACCTTGTGTAGTCTGATCCAGCAGTCATATTCCCTACTATCTGTCATCAGGGCCGGAATTAGGGGGGGGGGGTAAACTGGGCAATTGCCCAGGGCCCCCACAACTTAAGAGGCCCCCTGGGCTGCCAGGTGCTGGCTGCCTGTCTCCCCTCTCTCACTTACCCCCGCAGGCTGACAGCTCCTCTCCCTCCTCCCGGAGTCTTGCACTGCAGGGGATGGTCAACTACATTGGGCTGCTGCAGCCCAGAGTAATTGATCCCTGACTCGGCTCCAGGTATGTTTTGTGTGTGTGTGTGTGTGTGTGTACATGTTCTGTGTGTGTCTATGTGTGTGTGTACCTGTGTGTGTACATGTGTATGTGTTTGTGTATGTGTGTGTGTGCACATGTTCTGTGTGTGTCTATGTGTGTGCACATGTTCTGTGTGTGTCTATGTGTGTCTATGTGTGTATGTACATGCTCTGTGTGCATCTGTGTGTATGTACACATGTTCTATCATGTGTCTGTGTACATGTTCTGTTTTGTGTGTGTGTGTACTAATACAGATTCCCTATGGTATCCAAAACCTGAACCAGAATTTCATATATATTTGCTTTGCTATGGTGTCAGTATTTACTTCAGTTTTGCATTACATTTATCAGGATGATCACCATTATATTTCCTAAGATTCTTGCTATATATGTATACGATGAAGCCAGATAAAAACTGTCATTTTAAAATCAATTGAAAACTCTTAGGCAGGGTTCACATCTGCTCCGGCCTCTCCATCGTTCGGGTCCACCAGGGAAGCCAGACCACAGTTTTAGAGGTTACACACAGACACCGGCGGACCCCATTGACTAGAATGGCGTCCACCATTTCAAAACTGAAAGAGGAGCTTTCACATACTCTGGCACCTGCGGTATTATATACCGCTAGAAAGCTGACAGTCCATTGAATTCAGCGCACTGTCAGCTTTCCCGATGTGCACTCGGGTGCTGGAGATATTGGTGCCGTTAGTTTCAGCACAGATATCTCTCCACTGTCAGAAGGGGGACTTGCTGCTCAACGTCATTGCTGGGTAAGGAACACCCCCCTGACTGTACTCTTTCTTAGTATTGTACTGTCAGCGGGGGCGTTCATTACCCCCAGCAATGACGCTGAGCAGTAAGGCCCACCCTTCTGACGGTGAAGGGATATCGGTGCCAAAACTAACGGCACCAATATCTCCAGCACCCAGACATGTACCATCAAAGCCGACTGTGCGCTGAATTCAGCTTTCCAGTGGTATATAAAACCGCGGGTACCAGAGGACGTGAAAGGTCCTCTTGAAATTGGTGGAGAGAAAATTTTTGGGGATCATGACCCATGGACTATTATTATACTCTGGGGTCTCTTCAGAACCCATAGTATAATGTTCGGAGATCCAGAAAGTGAAGCAACAAAAGCAGCAGAGGCCCACCAGGCCCCCTATGGTCACAGACCCCATAGCAGCTGCTATGGCGGTAGTTCTGCCACTGTATGTCTTAGAATTTAGGGCCCCACTTGTAAACTTGCCCAGGGCCCCACTTTGTCTAAAACCGGCCCTGTCTGTCATAACCTTGCAAAGGCACATAGGACTGTATAGGATCTGTAGAAACAGATCAGAAGGATATCTTCAAACAACAATATTTGTGAAATTGCTTAATGTTCACTTTATATGTATTGGAACAATAAAAAGTGGGTTTAAAGGTGGTCGTAACAACAAACTGATCCTGAGTTACAGTGCAGAGAATCTAACATTTAGTTTTGTACGTCTTGGGATTCAAGAAAGAACTGTCTCCTATTGAGGGGATGCAACTGGGGTAGGGAGATTTATGTTCACCCAATGCTCCCTGGGAAAAAAAAATAAGCAAATTAGCCTTTTTCCAAAAGAAAAAGAACTGCTTTATACCAGCTTCAGGATTCCTATCATAAGGCGTTTTTTTTTTATAACTTACCTCCCTCGAAGGAGAAGACACAGGATTTCTTACATTCATCTTCAGTATCAAAGCGATTACCATTTCCACTGCAGCCACCATACCAAAACTGGGCACAAGAGTTGGCTTGTTTATCGTAATACCATTTTATGATATAAGTCCGGCATGGTCCCTGATCTAATGGCAGCTTGCAACGTGCATCCTGGATGTAGTCTACAAAAAGGAATGGAAAGGATATATTTATTTACTAGGTTTGTTTTACTGTTTGACTTCTTATGTACCATTAGGTAAACATTAGATATATTGCCATTCAATAGCAGTCTGCTTAGAGGAAATACAACTATAGTTGCTAAGAAGATCTCCCTGTATAGAAGCCTTGCTGAAACGAGAAGTAGAATTCCAAGTTTTCATTTAAATAAAAGCCGTAAACTCTTCTTCTTGTCTTGTCTGGTCTTCAAAATATGTAACACTACTCTCCACTCTGCCATAGTACACTGTGCACACATCTCAAGCCCCCGTGGCACAACCCATTTCTTATACACATCACCTTTTAAACAATCTATATTTCTGATATTGGAGCTAATGTCACCTACATGCAAAACAGCTATGATTATAGTGACATTGGTGCTTGAAGGACAACTGTTATTTAATAGCGAAAAAGTAGAGCTCTTAGGTGAATGTTGTACCCCTTACATTCTGTCTCACATTGAAGAGCTGAGCAAGCAGTGATCACTCATTGGGAGAATTTGTCATATATTTTATGTTAGTGTCTTTCGTAAAATGTTTGATAAAAGTTGCAAATTTTGGCACCCCACCACCAAATCTACACAAGCTCCTCTTTGGTGTAGATTTGAGTTCCTGAAAAGATGCGCTTAATTTATATCACTGTTAATGAAATAGACATATCTTCACTCCAGCACCTAGGTGATCAAGACTGGTGTGTGAAAGTCTCGATAAATCACCCCCATTGACTGGACAAGATCAATAGTAGGCTTTGGTCATCTACAAAATCTCCTAGCCTTTCAGTGCCATTGTGGTAGGTTCTACTAAATACATTTATCATTATATTTTTCCTAGGTTTGTCTTAGAGATGGATAAATAGAAGTAAAGCTCACCTATTTTTGGTATTACTGGTTCAACTTTCTCAGATGAACTTGGAGATAATATGACAGTCCTAGATGAAGATGATGATATTGATATCGAAGGAGACGCAATTTCAGCAGAGGTTATTACTATTGCCCAGATAGACAAACACAGTAAACAGAAAAGAGACATGGTTAAGTACAATAATGTTTCTGCCACCATTTTCTATACATCATTGTCATTTTATTCACTTGAGTTATTTTGTGAAGCTCCACATTAATATGTGCCAAAACACCTAGAGGAAAATTTAATGTCTGACTCACATTGAAATCAATGGAAGCTGGTTTCAGGTGGAATTTGGAGCTGATTTTGGGGCATAATCTGCCTCAAATTCAGTGTCAAATTCAGTCATGTGAACATACCCTTAAATGGGTAAAATAAACTAAGATAAGGACAAAGTGTAAAGGAAAAACCAAAGTTGCAACTACCTCTATTATTAGAAGAAGCTGGTGGTTGTTCTTCCTCCTCGTCATCATAATCTTCTTCTTCTCCTCCTTCATCTACAATTTCTCTTTGCTACAAAAGGAGAAAAAAATGTTAAAAACTATAAAATGACATTTTTGGAACAACTGTTTCCAGTAATAAAGTTTAAATTTTGATTTGCCGGTATTCATTTTTCATCACAATTGGTCATCTCCTAGAGGGTCCATTTGCTCGGAAAGTATTGGTTTTATATCTGTAGGAGAAAGGCAAGCTAGGTGGATGGCAGAAAAGGAAGGTCCATACAGATGGCAAGTCAAGATGGGAAAAGAATAGGTAAAGCAAATTAAATAAAGGAGAATAATAAAAAGCACCGACCAGCTTTAAGGTGTTGTCCAACTGGTTAAAATTTTGACAATTGTGTAAAATAATAATAAAACAAGTAATACTCATCTCATTTTCTATTTTAGTGAGAGTGGTCATTCAACCCCTCCCAGGCATTATACTTCTAAGTCTACGTTCAGTGACCAGATGGAGCTTCGTCTTAGTTAGGTAGCATACTTCAATATAGCAACCTTAATATGAGTAGAAGACATTTACACTTCACATTTTGGGATTTATCATACCGGAATTTGTGTCTCTCGGGAAACAACTAAAGTCTCCTCTTTTCTTCGCCTTTCTTCATCAATTCTTCGTCTTTCTTCTGCTTGACGAATCCTCTCTTCTTCTTGTCTAATTATTTCCTGTTGCCTCAGTCTTTCTTGTCGATTTCTTTCTTCTTCTAGCCTTATTCTTTCTTGTTCAATTCTTTCTTCTTCTAACCTAATTCTTTCTTCTAACCTGTGTTTCTCTTCTAATCTGCGAGTTTCTCCTGCGTCAACATTGTTATTAAAGGTAGTACTGGAAGAACCTTTCTGTGCATACATTGTACTGATTTTGTTTCCAACTCGATTGTAGATAAGAGCACCATTTTCATCTTCACAGAACTGGTTAACCAATTTTGACTCCAATGCTGAAAAAGATTATGTAACATGTTATTAATAGTATTAAAAATTCTAGCAGTACTAAGTAGTATAATGTATTTTTGGGTATTCAGCTCTTGCTCCTTTTTACCTGGTAGAGTGTTGAAATCATCGATTAGGTACATGTGCTCAGCATCGGGGTCTGAGGCAATAAGATTTAGTTCCCTTATGAATTCTTGTTGAGTTGGGTCAGAAGAATTCACAATTCCAATGGCATACATTTCTATATTGGCTGCTTGAGCCTCCCGAACTGCTATGTCCAGTTTCACAACTTCTCTCTTATCTGTTTGACCATCTGTAAGGACAATGGCTACTTTACGGACACCATTCCTTGCTCCATAAAATCCTTCCTGTGTAGCTTTTCGTATGGCAGTTCCCGTGTAGGTTCCCTCTCCCATGTACAGAACCTTTCTGATAGCTTGCTTTACATCTTGTTGAGTGGTGAACCTGTTCAAGCCAAACTCAAGCCGCACTTCTAAACTGTATAGAACAAGTCCTATGCGAGTGGCATTTCGTCCTACTGTTACACGCTCCACAAGAGCTGTCACAAAGTCTTTAATAATTTCAAAGTTTTCAGGTCCAACACTCTCAGAGCTGTCAATAACAAAGACAAGCTCCATGGGAATCTCCTTACACTTCACACCACACCCTACAAGGAAAAAAGCATAAATGTTAAATGGTTAACCTTTCAGACAACTTATTCTCAGCAAGTGGAAAACTTCTCTAAAGTTCTTGCCACTGGGTATCTCCCTCCTTCCTAATTTGCTGTTGGTTACCTGTTGCTAAGGAAGCTTCATCTTTAGATACCAAGAAGCTCAGGATGGAATAAAGGAAGTGGAAGGAGCAGGTCTGCATGTTTACACACATATCTTCTACTTTGTGCTCCCTGTGTCTACACTGCTCAAAGAATAAACTGCAGCTTATCACAGATCACAGTGAGTGTAAGGAGAATCTATGTCTGACTAGCTGCTTGTGTTATTTATTGCTGATGGGTTGTTAGTCAGAGATGGCAAGCGGCTTTCCTTATCGTGCTCAGATTTCTCTTTTAGCAATCTTTTTAGTGGCATCATAACCTGGATTTGGAGCCCATTGTCCCTAAATCTTATATACTATGTTCACGTGAGCTTTTCTCAGCTATTTGTTTGCTATTTTGCAGTTACTTCTGGCAGAATTACATGTAAAGAAACCAGTAGTAGTAATAATAAAAGATTGCCCAGGAAGAACCTGCAGGTATTTCAAGTTTTAATGAAGACTCAGGTACCCTTTAAGTACGTACACTGTAAAAATCTCTTGCCTATATTTTTCTATTTTTATATGATGTACCCACTTCAAAACACAGTATGATAACAAAAGAAAAGGGATAGATAAAAGTGAGTATGATTATAAGATCTGACTACACAGAGGTTGTTTGTAGTCTGTTACCATAGATTCACATAAGAACACAATATAATCAAGACCTATTACAAAGTTGTTAAACAATTTGGTTGCAAAGGTGAATATAGCTTTTTATCTTGTAAAAAATTAACTAAGACAATTTAGCAGCCCAGTAGCTTACCACAAATCTCCTTTATCATCTTAATAATATCTTCTCTCTGTGTGATTTTAAGAAATAAATTTGTTAATTTGAGAAAAAAAATACAATGTAAAATAAATGTAAAGATAAAATAATGTATAAATATATCACTTTATGTGCTACTGTTGTATATGTATGCTGGATTTTAATATATACCCAAGTTCTTATCTGTTTAGTTAAAATAAAAAATAATAACAGCTAGCTTACTGTTAATCCGGGGTCTCCTTTACTTCCAGGTCTGCCCTGTAATAACATGAAAAATAGTTGTTATTTTTTGAAGACAGGGAAGCCTTCATGCTCTCACAAGACAGAATAAGATCACATCCTTAGCTTTTTCTATATTACTCAGGCATAGATGGGGCTTTTATATCAGAGAAGCTAAAAGGGTAATCCCATTTCAGACTTTTATGGCCTATTCACATTATATGCCAATAAAGTCTGATAGATGTGTGTCCGACACTTATCTCAATAATGGTTCTCACCAGACCTGTCCTATCGGGATAGGCTGGCTAGGATACTCAGAAACAGCCAAAGAGGCTGTGCTCCTCTGATTCTACCATAACGTCCATAGAAGTGAATGGGATTTAAAGACATAACACAGCAGACTGAGCTGCACTGTTTCCAAAGCTCCTCGATTATGGAAAAACTGTAGCTCGGTGTTTCCGTAGCTCAAACTCATGTCTATGGGAGTTACAGAAACAGCGTCCTCAGGGTTGTTTCCATAACTCTGTGCCCATGGGTTGGGATTTCCCAAGGTGTAATGCCATCTCAGCCATCAGAATATTTCTTTAAAGTTGGAAATCTCTCAGTGCTCTGCAATATGTGTCACTACTCAGTTGACTTCTCTTAAAGATTCAATGAGTTAGTGATGACTTCTAGCACCCAGGACACATGAGTCAACAGCCTTCTCTAGCTACACTCTGGTGGGCCCTTTTATGTTGGATTTTAACATGCCCAATCCTTTGCTCTTCCAGGAAGATAAATACAGCCAGACATGTCGGGCAACAGTTTATTTTCATCTCCCTATTGAAATGAATATGCTTATAGGGAAGTCAGAGGGAAATAGTGATAACTGTCATATGTATATGGAAGAATTACAAACAGCCAAAATGATTACAGATGATCTGACATCATCTTTCTACTTATATACAGGACAATGCAGTTGGAAACATTACTGTCTGCATGATGAAGGCTTACCGAATCTCCAGGGGATCCAGGATCTCCATTGTCACCTTTATCCCCTTTTCTTCCTCTTTCACCAGAAGAACCACGATCACCCTGAAAAGTTTCATGGACTTACATTAGAAAAATTGTTTTTAATTGTGTTTAATAATAAAATGTTTTATTCCGTACATCGATGTTGGAGGTACAGGTCTAATCATGCCTCTCAAAGAAAGGAGGGACAAAATATATGACGGAAGGAGTGCACTGTGGCTAATTTATATATACAAGCCACGCCTTTAATACCCCTTATGCCCCCTTTCGCTGTGCCCAGTCTCAAACAGTCCCTTTGTGTACCGACACAGTATAATGTCTCCTCCTTGTGACCCCCAGAGTATAATGCCCTCTCCTTGTGGTCCCCACACAGTGTAATGCTCCCTCATTATGGCCCACACACAGTATAAGGCTCCCTCCCCTTATTATGACCCCATATACTATAATACCTCCTCATTGTGGCCCCCACACTATAATGTTCCCTTAAGTTGAAGCCAGGACATATCCCTCACCACCTGGGACAGTGGGACATCACCCAAAATCCAGGACAGTACCGCTGAATCAAGGATGGTTGGGAGGTATGAGTCTAATTGCTTGAAATAAATTATGCGGCCCTGACATTTTTGTGATTCATGTGGGTCTTATCACACACATTTTTACAAGTCTTGAACCTTTTATTGAAAAAGTTATTTATTTCATTTTGCCATTTATATGTGGAGGCCTTTACTTAAACACTAATCCATAATCCTAAACATCATAATACTGTAAATAAATTTTGTTCTGACCTTTGGCCCTAAAAGTCCCTCGCCTGGAAGTCCACGTGGCCCTGGCATACCTTGAACTCCTCGATCTCCCTGAAAACAGAATAAAACATAACACATTTACTTAGAAAAAGAAAGGAAAGCAAAATGATTAGAAAGTTCTAGAGAATTTTGAAGAAAAATAGAAATATTGGTGGTTTATTGGTTTTTACTTTCAAAGCCAAACAAAAAAACAACACTGGGTCATATATTCCTTACCTTTGGACCCTGTATGCCTTCTCCTGGAGGACCGTGGGGACCTGGTAATCCTGTTTTTCCCACATTTCCCTAAAAACAATATTAAAATTAATGAAGTGTCAAGTACAGCATAAACAGCAAATACAAAAGCAATGCAGAATTTTAAGAATTATTGTATTAATGTTTGTATTATTTGTATGTAATGTTTTGCTCTTGCCTAATTTTCTGAAATAAAGACTAAGAAGACTCTAGAAAACTAGGCATGAGACATGTAGATCTCTGCCACAAACTGAGCACATAGCTGTCTAATGGGTTTACTTACCTTAGGTCCGGGCAGTCCTTCACCAGGTGGACCAGGTAGACCAATAGGACCTCGGAAACCTGGGTCTCCCTATGAAAATACATTTTCAAAAAAAAAAAAAATTAAATTAGCATAATTTGATTTCTAGATATAATTCTCTATAAACCTGACATGATACAATCTGATTGTCTTTATTAACACACAGTCAAGCAATTTTGGCCCATGTACATGACAAATTAGATGTTTAGATGCTAGGACAAGTCACAGGATAGAGAAGTGATCCTTGAAGGGAACGTGGCACATTAAAAATGCAGTCGAATCTGCAGGCAGCATGTTATAGAGCAGGAGGAGCTGAGCAGGCTAATATATAGCATGATATGTTTAAATCTCTGCTCATTCTGGGCTTAAGAGTAAAGAGGGTGGTCTTTCTCAGTGATTGACACCTCCTACAGGGAAGGCTGTGAATTACTGAGTAGGACCACCCACTTGACTACTAAGTCCAGAATAAACAGAGATTTAATACATAACAAGTTATACTGGAGCTGCCCAATTTTCCAATGTTCACTTTAAAGGGAGTCTATCAGCAGGACAATTGGTATCAGACTAATGACAATACCTTGTAGGGCGGCTTCTACGCTTTCCGAAGATACCTTTCTTATACTGCATTGCAGCGTCATTTTCATTAAAAAAAATCAGTGCTCAGTCAGTATCAATATGGTTTCTCAGTCTCTGACCTTGCAAGAGTCATGCCTAACCTGATGAGCTCTTCATTCAGTTCAGGGAGATCATGTCAATAAAGGGAGTCTGTCAGCAGGAAAATTGGTATCAAACTAATGACAGAGCCTTGTAGTGCCTTGAAAATTGGGGTTTTATTCTTATGCAAATTAGATGAAAAGTTCTTGAGGGGCGTGTTTTCTCCTGCTGGAGCTTCACTCTCCACTCTAGATAACCAACTGCCACCCAGCTTTGCCCCCATTGCTTGAGTGACATATTACCCCCTGCACTTATCATTCAGATAAACCATGGCAAGTGCGGTATTAACTGTACCGTGCATGCCTACTCATGTCAGTCTGTGTCTGGAAGAGCAGGAGGCTGGCTTCAGACACATATAACTCAAGCAATGGAGACTGGAGCTGGGCAGCAGTTAGGGGGGTTATCTAAAGTGGAAAGTGAAGCCCTGGCAGGAGAAGAAATGCCCCTAAGAATGCATAAGAATAAACCCCCGATTTTCAAAGTACTACAAGGTTCTGTCATTGGTTTGTTATCGATTTTCCTGCTGAGAGACTCTCTCTAATGACATACTCTCCCTTGACTGAATGAAGACCTTAACAGGTCAGGTATGACTCTTGCAAGGTCAGAGACTGAGAAATCATACGGGTGCTGACTGAGCACTATTGTGTAGCACAATATTTATAGCACATCTTCACTTGAAATGGTAGACTTGATCCAAAAGCCTGATTTATGTTTAGTAGATGAAGTAATGTCTGTTTTTAGAGCCCAAACCACTACTGTTACAGTACATATGAACGGAAGGTTACCTTTGGTCCTGGAAGTCCAATGCCTTCTGATCCTGGTTCACCGTGCGGTCCTGGAAGTCCTGGCATTCCCTAATTTAAAAAAAAAAAACAATTAAAAATAAGTAAATTTTAGATTTTTAAAGGCTTTTCATGGTACTGGATGTACCTAAAACACCAAAACCATCCTACAACACCGACGGGTCCTGAGCGTGGTCTCCCGCCTAGCTGTCGCAATACCAGCTGGGCCGCTCGCTACGCGGAAGTAGTTCCGCCATCTTCCTCCCCGCTGCATCTTACACCCTGCTCCTCTGGCGCCTCCATCCCTCCGACACCTTCCATCAGCCTGCAGCTGGCAGCGGAGGGCGGTACAGCATGGAGGACACCGACGCTGCTGTATAGCTACGGCCTCCTCTGTATCCTTGAGGCCTACTAAACCAGCCTATACCTGCATACACAGACTGCAGACCTCCAACCCTCCTATTGCGCCTCCTGGCACAGCTACATATCCATCCTACTACAGTTACTACTGTGGCACAGGCTGGACCTGACGCCTTTTGGAGGTGAGAGATGATGACCCCCTTTCTCTCCCCCCCCCCTCCTTCATACCCATCAGAAGAGCTCCCAGTGTCATCTCACAGTACGACGTCTTACAGTGGTTGTTTTGCAGCACTTGAGAGCAGGAGTGATTTAATGAAGTAACGGTATGTGCCGTTCTTCTATCTATGTTTATTTCTTCTCTACTGTGTCCCCAGACTGTGATGCCAGAGTAGCTATCTGGTAGTGCCTAGTGCTGCGGCTTCACAGCTATACACCCCGCCGAGATGGTGAAGATTGGTACGTAACACACTCGCCTCCGCGCTTCGACTGGTAATGTCAGAACTGACAGCTATGCATGCTGAGGTACAGCAGTTTGGGAAGCGAATGGATACCTTGGAAGCTACTTGTAGCGATCTTACTTCTACCTCTGAGGCAATGACCGCTCAAATCTCGCAACCTACAGAACACCTTAACAGTGCCTTCTTCCTCATTGAGGACCAGGAGAACCACAGAAGGCGTAAGACTATACAATTTAAAGGTATCCCGGAATCAGAGGCTCCGGAAACCCTACCTCATATTGCTATGTCACTCTTTGAGACTCTGCTGGGTGCAGACAGGGCTGCACAAATCACTATTGAAAGAATCCACAGAGCCCTGAGACCTCAACCCAAGCCATCCGATCCGCTTTGAGACGTCATTTGTGGTCTTCTGTCCTATGTAGACACCTCTGCAATCTTAAAGGCGGCCAGAGACCATGGTCAACTGCTTCACAACGATGTGGAAATACATCTCTATCAAGATATAGCACCATCCACCCTTGCGAAGAGAAGGATCTTGAAACCGGTCCTTGAGGCATTGAGAGCTAAGAATATTTCATACTCGTGGCTCTTTCCATTTGGGCTGGCGGTATCTCATGGTGGTCGTCGCCTGGTCATTTCTTCACCTGCTGATCTTGAGAAGCTCTGGCCTATGCTGGATATGCACCCTTTCGCGGTTCCCTCCTGGCTCCCTGCAGAGACATCTTTGCTCCATTCTCTGCAGTGGACCTTGGAGCCGCAAGGCTGGGCCCGTTGACATCCAGACCTGCGGGATTGAAGAAACCCCAACAGAGAGCTTCTGCTTCAGTCTCTTCCATGATGGAAAAGCTTCCTCCATGATCTGGTCGACTTGAGTCTTCCTAGAGATCTCTGGACTACAAATTTGAACTCTCAGGTTCCATTTCTTCTTTTTTATTGCCTCTTTTGTTGCCTTACTTGTCTTCGTGCACCGACTGCTGGCCTATATTTGATCTGGTTTCTTGCACTTAGGTACTACGAGTCCTTGCAGCCGGTCCACGGACCCTTGACTGATGGTGCGGTGGGCCTGGTGTTGATTCCGGGTCGATGGCCCATCGTTCCACTTCTCGGCACTAATTGTGTTTTTCTCATCTGCCTGCTCCTGGTGGCCGCCACTGGGTACTAGTTATATTTTAATTCTTTACAGTTACCTCTACTGTATGGTGCAACTGCCCACCCTTTCCATCCTCTATCCTTCTTGCTGTACAACTTAGTACCGCGGGCCGGGTGGTTGCGCCTTCCAGTACTACCTATTATTGCATATTGTTGTGTTCTTCCTATCTATGTGTGTGTATTGATTGCTTGTTAGGTTCATTTGACACTTGCCACACAGTTGTTACATATCCTGACTTTCCCCCAACGTCTATTGGTTTCCCCCCTTTCCCATTGCAGTACTTGCTCTGTATCTCCTTGCAATAGTCACCCCCGTCCCCGCAAGTGTCATAGTGATGTCGGATATACACGTCGAATAAACGTCACCATGTTCTTTTGCTATTGAAAAAACTTAAAACTGATATCCTATTTCTGCAGGAGACTCATTTCAAAACAGACAGGGTCCCTAAATTGCAAACTCACTATTTTTCACAATGGTTCCATAGCTGTAGTACAAACTCATCTTCTAGAGGGGTTACTATTGCTCTCCACCATGCCCTTCCATTCAAACTTAAAGCCGAATTTCGAGATGCTGAGGGTAGGGTCCTGTTTATCAAGGGTGACCTGGCCTTCTAAGTTCACATTTGCGAACCTGTATGCCCCTAATACTGGCCAGGTTAGTTGGCTACTGGAATGCCTAGATGAGTTGAGGCTTTTTGCTGAGGGCCACGTCCTATTGTTCGGAGATTTTAATTTAGTGATTAACCCTTTGTTGGACTCCTCCTCTCAGAAATCGACAATCTCACAGTTGGCACTGAGGAAGCTCCATATGAAACTGCAAGATTTAAACATTGTCGACAGCTGGAGACACTTATACCCTAGAGACAGAGACTACTCCTTCTATTCTACCCCACATAACACCTACCAGAGATTAGACTACTGGTTAATTTCTGCCCCTCTTTTAGCTCTCAGTAGACAGGCCTCCATAGGGAATATTATGATCTCTGATCATGCCCCCTGCTCATTGCTCTTTACCTTACCGAGCCTGACCCCTAGAGATTGACAGTGGCGCCTAAATGAGACCCTGCTCGAATGGTAAGAAGGTAGAGAGATACTCCAATCACATCTCGACCTCTTTTTTGCTACTAATGCTATCCCTGACTCCTCTCCGTCACCCCCAGTGGTTTTTGGAGGCCCACAAATCCTATATGCGTGGGATCTTCATCTCGTTAGGCTCCCGGTTTAAGAAAAAGACACAGAAGGACATAGATGATCTCTTGACTCAGATCTCTTCCTTGGAGCGGGCTCATAAACTGTCCAAGGTAGCTGCAGGATTGGCCGATCTAACAGATCTCAGAGAGAAATTGCGCTCTCTTCTTACTCTTAAATCTGCCAAATCACACTTATTGTACCAGAATAGGATCTACGCCCATGGTAACAAGGGTGGCAGATTTATGTCCACACTCATTAAAAAAGGCAAGGATAGATCCTATATACACCAAATTAAGACTAGTCATGATAACGTCCCGGTCACTGCCACCCCCGACATAGCACGGGCCTTTAGAGATTTTTACTCAGATCTTTATAACCTTGAGTCCAGTCAGCAACCTACACCCTGTGCCTCTAAGGAAAGGGCCATCCAGGACTTCCTGGAATCCCTAGCTTTGCCATCTGTGGACCCTCAAACAGCCTTGGATTTGATGTCCCCATTTACATCAGACGAAATTAGGGCGGCCATACTTAGTTTCCCTCCCGGGAAGAGACCGGGCTCTGATGGCTTGTCCCTTCCATATTCTAGGAAGTTTCTAGTCACTCTGCTTCCTTTCCCGACGGATGCCTATAACTCTCTCTTAACAGGTCAGCAATGGCCCAAACAATCCCAAGAGGCTCATATCTCCCTTATTCCAGAAGAAGGGAAAGGCCCTCTTAGTTGAGGCAGTTACAGACCTATTTCCCTTTTAAATATTGATCTTAAGATTTGGGCTAAGCTCCTGGCGAAGAGACTCCAGAGGGTCCTCCCACAACTGATACACCATGAACAGTCCGGTTTTGTCCCATGGAGGGAAGGGAGGGACAACTCTCATAGGATTTTACAGGCTATCCACTTCGCGACCTCCGGTAAGCACCCTCTGGTTCTTCTTGGTATTGATGCCAAGAAGGCTTTTGATAGGGTCTGTTGGAGTTTCATGCGAAGAACGCTCGCTCGCTTCGGTATACCTCATGGGTTTATTGACGCGATTTTTACCATGTACTCCCAGCCTTCTGCCAAGTTGAAGGAGAATGGGACTCTCTCTCCTCCCTTCTACATCAGAAATGGTAAGCGGCAGGGTTGTCCCCTATCCCCAACCCTTTTCATCCTAGTGATTGAAACATTACTACAAAATATTAGACAGGACGAACGGATACAAGGCCTCCAGGCACGGAACGCCTCCAGGCGACTGCGTTCACAAATGACCTCTTGTTCCTTGTTACGAATCCTGAATTGGGTCTCCCAGCCCTTACCCGTAGATTTGAATATTTTGGCTTCCTTAGCAATTTGAAAGTTAATTTCGGGAAATCAGAGATATTAAATATTACTCTACCACAGTCCGTTGTTTCTAGATTGAAACCCCTCACCCCCTTTACATGGACTACGGGACCACTGAAGTATCTTTATATCTTGGTACCGTCCAAGCTATCGGATCTGTATATTACTAATTACTCCCCCCTCATCGAGTCCATTAAAAAGTTACTAGAGGAGTATGACATTCCTCTCCTTTCCTGGATGGGTCGCGTCAACTTGCTCAAGATGTATATTATGCCTAAAATCCTTTACACTATGAATATGGTCCCCATTCTACTGCCCGCCAACTTCTTCAAGGAGGTCCGCTCCCTCTTCTCTAGATATGTTTGGAAACGTAAAAGGCCGAGACTAGCTCACTCCCTTTTGGTGAGGGGAAAACATGAAGGAGGTATGGGACTACCAGATGTCCAGGTTTACTACAATGCTATCCAGCTAACCCGTTGGTTGGAGCTAGCCAATCCTACTAGAAATGAAGCGGCGTCCCTCTTTATGAAAGCCTCCTTTGGCCCGAGCTTCCTCCGAGATTTGTGGCTTTGTGGACACCTACCCAGACGTGGCAGAGGGGTACATCCTATGCTGGTGGGCCCGGCACATGTTTGACCAGGTTAAGAGAGTTCTGTCCAACTCGCATGGTTTTTCTAACTGTGTCAGAATTCAGGAGAACCATTACAAGTTATTACAGTGCCTTGCGAAAGTATTCGGCCCCCTTGAACTTTTCAACCTTTTGCCATATTTCAGGCTTCAAAATGTGGTGAAGAATCAACAAGTGGGACACAATCATGAAGTGGAACGAAATTTATTGGATATTTTAAACTTTTGTAAAAAATAAAAAACTGAAAAGTGGGGCGTGCCAAATTATTCAGCCCCCATACGTTAATACTTTGTAGCGCCACCTTTTGCTGCGATTACAGCTGCAAGTCACTTGGGGTATGTCTCTATCAGTTTTGCACATCAAGAGACTGAAATTCTTGCCCATTGTTCCTTGGAAAACAGCTCGAGCTCAGTGAGGTTGGATGGAGAGCGTTTGTGAACAGCAGTTTTCAGCTCTTTCCACAGAATCTCGATTGGATTCAGGTCTGGACTTTGACTTGGCCATTCTAACACCTGGATACGTTTATTTGTGAACCATTCCATTGTAGATTTTGCTTTATGTTTGAGATCATTGTCTTGTTGGAAGATAAAGCTCCGTCCCAGTCTCAGGTCTTTTGCAGACTCCAACAGGTTTTCTTCCAGAATGGTCCTGTATTTGGCTCCATCCATCTTCCCATCAATTTTAACCATCTTCCCTGTCCCTGCTGAAGAAAAGCAGGCCCAAACCATGATGCTGCCACCACCATGTTTGACAGTGGGGATGGTGTGTTCAGAGTGATGAGCTGTGTTGCTTTTATGTCAAACATATCGTTTTGCATTGTGGCCAAAAAGTTCGATTTTGGTTTCATCTGACCAGAGCACCTTCTTCCACATGTTTGGTCTGTCTCCCAGGTGGCTTGTGGCAAACTTTAAACGAGACTTTTTATGGATATCTTTGAGAAATGGATTTCTTCTTGCCACTCTTCCATAAAGGCCAGATTTGTGCAGTGTACGACTGATTGTTGTCCTATGGACAGACTCTCCCACCTCAGCTGTAGATCTCTGCAGTTCATCCAGAGTGATCATGGGCCTCTTGGCTGCATCTCTGATCAGTCTTCTCCTTGTTTGAGATGAAAGTTTAGAGGGACGGCCGGGTCTTGGTAGATTTGCAGTGGTCTGATACTCCTTCCATTTCAATATGATCGCTTGCACAGTGCTCCTTGGCATGTTTAAAGTTTGGGAAATCTTTTTGTATCCAAATCCAGCTTTAAATTTCTCCACAACAGTATCACGGACCTGCCTGGTGTGTTCCTTGGTCTTCATGATGCTCTCTGCGCTTTAAATAGAACCCTGAGACTATCACAGAGCAGGTGCATTTATACGGAGACTTGATTACACACAGGTGGATTATATTTATCATCATCAGTCATTGGATCATTCAGAGATCCTTACTGAACTTCTGGAGTGAGTTTGCTGCACTGAAAGTAAAGGGGCCGAATAATATTGCACGCCCCTTTTCAGTTTTTTATTTTTTACAAAAGTTTAAAATAACCAATAAATTTCGTTCCACTTCACAATTGTGTCCCACTTGTTGATTCTTCACCAAAAAATTAAAATTTTATATCTTTATGTTTGAAGCCTGAAATGCGGCAAAAGGTTGAAAAGTTCAAGGGGGCCGAATACTTTCGCAAGGCACTGTAAGTAGGTGGTATAAAACACCGGAGTGGTTACATGCTTACAACCTGTCAGATACTGACCGGTGCTGGCGCTGCAACCAGGCCACTGGCTTTCTTTCTCATTTATGGTGGACATGCCCGGCCCTGGCCTTATATTGGAAGTCGGTTGAATCCACGATACAGACGATTTTCTCCTTTAACTTTCAGATATCGCCCACCCAGATTGTATTGGCCTTACCTGATGGTGCTTTTACACCCTCCAGGCAAGACTTAACCACACACCTGCTTGCAGCTGCTAAATTTTTGATTCCCCAGAAGTGGTTGCAAACTACGCCACCAACCCACGCGGAGTAGCTAGCCCGGGTAAATCAAATCTGCAGGTTTGAGGAGCTCTCTAGCTGGGCCACCGGCTCCCATAGTAAATTTCTCAAGACATGGTCCCCCTGGCTAAGGTTTACCGGTCGAGCATAGGTTCTTCCTTCTTCTTTCTTATCGTGTCCTTGATACCCCTCGGTGAGCTCTCGTTCCAGAACCCTTTGTCAAAATTTCTTACACCTCTGTTAAATCTATTTTATGCTTATATGTTTTCTCCTGCTCTCAGCCTGGGGATTGGGGTTGCTCCTGTCTGCATTGTGCTTTGTGCTGTTATCCCGGCAACTTCAGACTATGAGATGAATAAGAGACTGTTCACTGTACTGGTTACTGTACTGTTTATGGCTAATTGCTTACTGCTTCCTGCTGCTTTACTTTGAGTTACTGACGTTGATTGTCCCACCTGTCCCTCTCTTCCCACCCGACCCCTCTCCCCCATCGCCCCTACCCCTCATCGCCCCTACCCCTCACCCGCACATCCTTTACTACCCCCCCTTCTTAATTAAAACTTATGTATGTGTGTCATACCCTTGCTCTAATAAGCTGTTTTGTTTCTGTGTTTTCCACTTATATGTTAAATAAAGATTTGATAAAAAAACCCCAAAAAAACACCACAACCTATTGGGGGAAACTTGTTAAGGCTATCAGATTGTGTGTCAGACTTAATATTGTGAGCGACGCTTGCAGATGTGCCAGAATCATCAAGAGGCCCCGGCAGGAGGTCCCGTGTGCCACAATTGAAATCTGTGCCACTCAACCCTCGCACTTTTTTGAACAGTGGGAATTGAGTCAGTAAATGGACAAAGTGGCTCATTTTTACATAAACAGCCATGTGCCACAAAATGTGCCACTTTTGCACCAGAAAACTGGCATGAAAAGTTTAGTAAGTTCCCCCCATTGTTTCACTTACTGGAGGTCCTGCAAATCCATCTCCCTTTGGTCCATATGGCCCTGGTGGTCCTGGATTTCCTCTGTCACCCTATAGCACATGAATTGGTTAAATGTATACATTATCAGATGCGGTTATAAAAGCTATTACATGGTCTATAAGATATATATATATATATATATATATATATATATATATATATATAAATAACCCAATATCATTCTCGACAATGACTGATAAATGTCACATTACCTTTGGACCAGCAATACCAATTCCAGGTTCTCCAATAAGTCCTTGCAGACCTGGTGGACCAAGGTCTCCCTAATAGAGAGATAAAAGTATAACAATATATAAATATATCTAAAATGGTAAGGCTATGGGTTATGGTTAGGGGGGTGTTATATTAAGATACCAGTGAAAGCACAGTTTGTTGGTTATTGTTTATGATTTTATTAGGGGGTTAGAGTTAGGTTTAGGGTTGAGGTTATGGTTAGTACTTCAATACAACTACTAACACATAATTGCATATTTAATAATTTAGTTCCGTTACATATTAAATCATAAGCATACCTTAGGACCCACTATTGCCCGACCAGGGGGACCAGGTAATCCAAGACGTCCAGCTGCACCAGGTTCACCCTGAAACACAAGTGGAATGGATATTTGTTAAAAAAGAAGCACAACACAGTTCCTAATAATTGTAACACATAACAAATTGTATATTTTGTTGAATAGTGTTCCCTACTTTATGTTCATTGTGTACCCCTTAGGATGATCAAAGTATTTGAACCAGCAATAATTCAGTTTAAGAAAGTCAATTCATATGGGGGGGTCAAGACATAGGAACCAAAAGGTTACACAATTGATCGTTCCCTGTGATACATGAATCCGAATACACATATTTTTAATAGCAATGGCACTTAATTACTTTTGGTCCTGATGGTCCAGCAGGTCCTGGGGGCCCTGTTAACCCACGGATGCCACGTTGCCCTTGGTCTCCCTTGAAAAAAAAAAACACAACATGATAAACTGAAGTGTACTACTACAACAGTGTTTTTCGCTAATAATAATTGACTAATATTCAGCTGGAATCATCAAAATCAACTTGACAGTAGAAGATCACAAAAGAATATAAGTATAAATAATATAATAACATTAAAAAATGAAATTGAATATTTGGGACTTACCTTTTCACCTTGTATGCCAATACCAGGAGACCCTTCTGGACCCCTGAGACCTGGAAGTCCCGGCTCACCCTATAGTAAAAAGTATTTTTTAATGTCCTAAAAACTGAATGCAAATTATTTATTAATACTTAATATTAATATTTACTATTACTATATTTACTATATAATACTTAATATTAATATTTACTATTACTATATATTACTATATTTACTATATATTTACTTATATAATACTTAATATTTACTATTACTATATTTACTATATATTTACTATATAATACTTAATATTAATATTTACTATTACTATATATTACTATATTTACTATATATTTACTATACAATACTTAATATTTACTATTTTGCCAATATATTCATCATTATAATACAACATTTAAAATTCTAAATTGAATTATAGACAAATACTGTAGACAAATAAGAATTTCTGAAAATGTATTTAAATATATTGCAATATTTATAGACATTAAAACCTTTTGTCCCGGGGCACCATCTTCTCCTGGTAAACCAGGTAATCCAGCTAAACCAGCAGACCCAGGTTCACCCTGAAGCAGAAAATTAATGAAACAACTGCTTATGAGAAGTGTATATGAATATATTTGGCTGTTATTGCTGTATAATGGATTTTCCTCCTAGTCCTGATACATTTACGTGTTATCTCTTGTTCTCCCTACTTTATTTAGAGATGTAGATTTTATTAATTTACGTTTTTTAATTAATCTACAGTCACTTTAAAGTCACTCACAAGCTTATAGTGTGGGTTCAAACCCATCCCTACATATGCATGAGCTAATAGCTAAATGAAGAACAATGATTGTCAGCATTTTAATTTATTAAAACCACATCACTTTTTTTCCTAATCTATTTTTCTTTTCCGATTGTAGATATTATTTTGCTTTATGTACATGATTGTGGGGTGGCAGCCATCTTGCTGAGCTTCTCCTCTGCTCTGTTAGCAGCATTTAGATAGACAGTCACAGCAATAGGTTGGAGCCGACTGGTTGTGGTCTATGGGAGAGCTTTCTAGATATGGTCTATGAAGGGAGGGGAAGCTGCGGCATCTATTGTCAATAGTGAATGCAATGATTGGTCAGTGGTGTTATCTATGGAGGTGTTATCTTCTATTGTAACCTTGTCTATGATGTAAATGGGGTGACTGCTGCAAAAAAAAAAAACCCTACAGAATTGGCAAGTGTATGTATATTATTAGGCTAAGTGGTCAGAGTGAATATTGCGGGATTTAGTATTTATTTTTAAATATAGATAGTGATACGGAAAATTAAAAGAATGAATAAATAAAATATATATATTTTTTTAACTTAAAAACATTTTTAACATTTTAACTTAAAATATTTTAACATAAAAACTTGGTTTAAAGATAGGTAATTTTCTAGTGACATATTTACTTTAAGAAAAATCTGCTTTTGTTCATGTTGCTGCAGCTCAGTCACAGCTCCGCTCCTTAACTTAAATTGTACTGAACTGTGTTTGGTACTAAAGTGAAGGAACCCTCAATCTACTGATTGGCGGGGCCAAAGAACCCCTTTAAAATGGTTTCCCCACAATTAAAATTCCTCCTCCTCCTCCTCCTCATCATCTATCACTCTAATGGGGATTTGGTTCCTCTTTACTACCCAACAGCAATAAGTAGGAGTTTGAATGGAGCTGAAGTTGTGTGCTGCTGCTCCATTCACAGTCTATGAGACTGATGGCGATAGCTGAGTGCAGAGCTTCAGTGTATCTATCAGCCTAGGTGCTCATTCACACGACAGGATTCCACAACTCCATAGACTTTAATGGATCTATTCACACAACTGTTGTTTTGACGGTCCATGTGAACAATCCGAGAAATAATAGAACATGCTATTTCTCAGCCTGATTTCACAGATCCTTCAATAGACTCATGTCTATGAGGAATACGTGAAATCTAGTGATTAATGGGAGCACCAATGATCAGACTTTTACCATTTCTCCTATGGATAGGTGATAAATTCCAGTTGTGAGTAATATCCCTTTAAGTCTTGTTTTTTCAATTCACTTTTTCAAAAAAGAGGTCCATGGCAAAGACTAAACTGGATCCCCTTTTTGGTGTTGGTTGACACCACCAAAGTTACCACCTAAGATAGGAGGGCTCGATGCTTGTTTACCCTCCATCACTTTTCCATGACCAATGGGTTGAGCGATGACTTTGTAGGACATCGGAGAGGGAATCTCTGCACAATTTAGCATAAAAGCTGCCAGTCAAATGAGTATTTATTGCAGGTATATGGACATCTTTAGAAGGGCAGACCTTAGTAATCCTCTTAAATAAAGTACCTTTGCTCCTGGTTCACCCATTCCTCTTTCTCCAGGCAGTCCAGATTCTCCTGGCAAACCTTGGTCTCCCTAAATAAGAAAGATTTATAAACATTTATAAGTGCATGACTTTTTAGGACTGATTTACCCTACATTTTCTATATGGCAACCTTGTGAAGATTTGTTGTACTGCTGATTGAAGCTACACATGCCTATAGTAGTTACCTACACATGCAGCTGGCTAAAGATTCCTAACCAGTTACAGATCAATGATCAAGAAATTAAATTATGCAAACCTCAACGATGGTATTTGTTTTATTCATTATAATTTAGTATATTTTTACCTTAGGCCCCATGAGTCCTTCTCCTGGTGGTCCTCTCAAGCCTGGTGGTCCGAGAGGACCCTTAACTCCCTAAAAAAAAGTACAGAAACTTTGGTTGTACTTTGAAGAACAAAATCCTTTTATTAATACTCTATGTGTTATTTTGTTCTTACCTTTTCTCCTTGAATTCCAACCCCAGGTAAACCAATTGGTCCAGGCAATCCAGGAGGACCAAAGTCTCCCTAGGAAACAAGATACCAATGTGGAAAAGGCTAGTGATAGGAGGGACAATCACAAGTCCATGGAGTGGGCAATAATAATGGTGTAGCGTATTGTGGCAAAAAGAGTGCCTTAAATACTTACCTTATCACCCTTAATGCTTGGTCCTGGTGGACCACGAGATCCTCTAGGACCTTCAAAACCTCGGTCTCCCTATAAAAGAAACCAGCACATTACTTTTTAGATCTGATGAAGTTGGTACGTTGTGTAATTGAACCGACTGAACCAACTGAAGTTGAACAAAAACTGAAGGCATCATACATTTTAGAGAGCGATCAGCCAGAGGCTATCTCTTCCTACTCCTCCATACATACAGTATGCACAGTCAGCTTGGCCGAGCGGTGCATGTATATGAAACTTGTAAAGGAATCGGCTGGCACTTATCTCCTTGAGAACAAAAGGATGGGGCAACATCTATCATTGGAGGAGAGTTAGAAGGCCTCCTTACACATTAGAAGATCAGCCAAACCCATTGGTAGAAATGACCAATTTCACACTTGCTAGACCAAACAACTGCTGTGATCAGCTGTAATCTGTGATGGAACCCAACAGGGACTGTTCAATTTACATATTTTTCATTTATACTAAATGTGCAGCCTGGTTGATGCTCCTGCACAGCAAAAGATGCTCTTTGTAGTTGCTTTTCAGTCTAGTTTATAAATGAGGGTCCAAGATGGGGCATATCCCTTCTATTAATTAAAGGAACATACCTACTAACGTAACCATATTTACATTTTTAGTCAATAAAAAGTTAAAAAGTTTAAATAATTAAAAATGTTGCAGAGTTTTAAAGATTTTTTTTAACCATCTTACTGGTGACATCTTTTGGATTAATCAGTTGCCAATGGATATGACCATTAATGCAGGAACTTTTTATACTTTTTCACTTGTCACCCAGTCATGATTTCCTTATTGTGGTCGGGTTATCTTCTCATACATGTAGTGTCCCTCCTGATAACCAGCCATGATGTCCTTATTGTGGTCAGGTTATCTTCTCATACATGTAGTGTCCTCCTGATAACCAGCCATGATGTCCTTATTGTGGTTGCGTTACCTTCTCCTACATGTAGTGTCCTCCTGATAACCAGCCATGATTTCCTTATTGTGGTCAGGTTATCTTCTCATACATGTAGTGTCCCTCCTGATAACCAGCCATGATTTCCTTATTGTGGTCGGGTTATCTTCTCATACATGTAGTGTCCCTCCTGATAACCAGCCATGATGTCCTTATTGTGGTCAGGTTATCTTCTCATACATGTAGTGTCCTCCTGATAACCAGCCATGATGTCCTTATTGTGGTTGCGTTACCTTCTCCTACATGTAGTGTCCTCCTGATAACCAGCCATGATTTCCTTATTGTGGTCAGGTTATCTTCTCATACATGTAGTGTCCCTCCTGATAACCAGCCATGATGTCCTTATTGTGGTCGGGTTATCTTCTCATACATGTAGTGTCTCTCCTGATAACCAGCCATGATGTCCTTATTGTGGTCAGGTTATCTTCTCATACATGTAGTGTCCTCCTGATAACCAGCCATGATGTCCTTATTGTGGTCAGGTTATCTTCTCATACATGTAGTGTCCTCCTGATAACCAGCCATGATTTCCTTATTGTGGTCAGGTTATCTTCTCATACATGTAGTGTCCCTCCTGATATCCAGCCATGATGTCCTTATTGTGGTTGCGTTACCTTCTCCTACATGTAGTGTCCCTCCTGATAACCAGCCATGATGTCCTTATTGTGGTCAGGTTATCTTCTCATACATGTAGTGTCCTCCTGATAACCAGCCATGATGTCCTTATTGTGGTTGCGTTACCTTCTCCTACATGTAGTGTCCTCCTGATAACCAGCCATGATTTCCTTATTGTGGTCAGGTTATCTTCTCATACATGTAGTGTCCCTCCTGATAACCAGCCATGATGTCCTTATTGTGGTCGGGTTATCTTCTCATACATGTAGTGTCTCTCCTGATAACCAGCCATGATGTCCTTATTGTGGTCAGGTTATCTTCTCATACATGTAGTGTCCTACTGATAACCAGCCATGATGTCCTTATTGTGGTCAGGTTATCTTCTCATACATGTAGTGTCCTCCTGATAACCAGCCATGATTTCCTTATTGTGGTCAGGTTATCTTCTCATACATGTAGTGTCCCTCCTGATATCCAGCCATGATGTCCTTATTGTGGTTGCGTTACCTTCTCCTACATGTAGTGTCCCTCCTGATACCTTGTCCACTATAAGGTAATAATGGCTGTGTTTCTGACAAATCCCCAACCATAGAGAATTCCTGTATTCATGGTTGTATAAACCAAATCAAAACAAAAGACTGTCACCATTAAAGTGGTCAGAGAAAATCTACAAAATTTTTAATTGCTTAAATTTTAATTGTCTATCAGTGTAAATATGGTTATGTTCTTGGCAAAACCCCTTTACGTTTTTTTAAAGGGGTTTTGAAAATGATTTTCTAACATAGGCAATATATTTCTACATTATAATAGGGATATTTGTTAACAAATATTAGTATATTGTGTACTTTTATAAAAATTTGCAGGACAATGGGGAACATACTTGAGTGCTAATTTGATTAAAAAGTGAAGAGCAAGCCTTACCTTTGGTCCAGGCAGTCCTTCTCCTTGTGGTCCCCTTTCTCCTGGAAGCCCCTGCGCTCCTTGAGGCCCCTGTTAGAATTGAATCATCACAATATATTTGCTTAGTTGGCACTATAAGGATCAAACAATCTTTCACTTCTCAGACCCTCCAGTTGTGACATGTTTCACTATAATACTGTCATGTTACTTCAAATAAACCAACTGAAAAAAGCCGTATGACTGGGGGCTAATATTTACTATTGTTTTACAGCGTTGACAGATCAGAAAATGCTAAACTTTTTGTTGTTTTTTGAGACTTGATCTCAATCAGTTCCATCTTAAACATGACATTCCCTGCTTTATATTTTCAGCAAAACAAATGATACATATTTAAGCTTTATAAAACTACAATTGATATAAAATTGACTAAAGATTTTTTTGTTGAGGATCTTTCAGATTCTGGATAGATTATAAAAACTTGTCCCAGCATGAACCTGATATAGAAAAATAACTGGGTTATTGCATTCCTCATGAGTTCTCTTTGCTACAGACAAGATACAACTAAATGCCAGTGAAGCCTCTTTAACCTGACCATCGAAAATTGCCTTGAAAAATCTTCTAGGTCTTCGAGAAGGGTGGTCATCTCAAAGAAGATTACCAATGTGCATAAGATATGGTGGAACTGAAAATTTGTCACAGGAAATCTGGTCCGTGTAAGGGAGTAGGTGGTCTTTTAGAGATGTTTCACTGTACACCGATATACAATTGATGTCTTGGCTTTGAAAAATTGATTATGCTATGCTTTCTCTAAAATTCAGTAGTGAGTATCATAATATCCATAATATACAATGATATTGATGTTACTATTACACAAAAAGGGCGTTTTATGGAGGTCTACATCTTTGTATCTTCACTCAGTATGAACCATCGGTAATATGAAGAATACTTACAGCTGCACCTGGTTCTCCAATACCTGGTGGCCCACTCGGTCCTGGTCTTCCTTGTAGACCCATGTCTCCCTAAAATTATTAATTTACATTAATTGATTCATCAATCATATAAGATCACTTACACTGCTTCTTTAATGGGTTTCCCACCTCAAACAACCACTTTTTTTTAATGCAGCTCCTCCAAGAGAAGTTGAAAGTAGCTACTGGCATATTTTACTGGAGGGATTATTTAAAAGGGGTTTTCTGATCCCAACAGTGGTTTTTATACTGATGTCCTATACTGGGTCTGATCACCTCTGTCTCTGGGCAGCGGAAGCACTGCTGTGGACAGGGCTAGAAGCATTTTGGCTCCTATTTAAGTAACAGGCTCTGGGACTATCATTTGAATAGAAGAGCTGTTTCCGGTCCATAGCATAATCTTCTGGCGCCTTGGGGGCTGCTGGATTAGCTGGTCAGTGCTGGGTCTAGGTGTTGGACCACCAATGATCAGATACTGATGTCCTATTCTGTATATTGGTCCTCAGTAGAAAAAACATTGTTGGGGCTGGAAAACACCTTTAGGCTAAAGTCCCACGTAGCGTCCCACAGCAAAAAAGCGCTGCGGGAAAAACCGCCGTGGGAATTCATCACGGTTCTTCCTACAGCACTTTGCACAGAAAGTTCACAGAGGTTTCCTCTGTGGACTTTCTGCTTCAATTATGCCTAAAGGGAAAACGTCGGCGCTTCAGTTGATATAATTGACATGCTGCAATTTCCAAAACCGCGACAGTTTTGGAAATCGCAGTGTGTCCGCTGTGCGTATTTAACCGCAAAGTGGGAATGGGATTCACTAGTGATTGGGATTGCTGTGACTGTAAAACGCTGTGGCGTTTCCACCGCAGGCAAACCGTGGCGTTTATGTCAAGTGGGGCCCCCGGCCTTAATATTACATGGATCTCATGGCAATCATGTAATATGTGGATATGCCAAGTCCTTCTGGTTGAAAGTCACTCATTAGGCCTAATTCCCACGGCTATATTTTTGGCCGGGTGCTGTCTGTATACACTGGACTGCACACAGTCAGACAGCACAGGGGCCACTAGTAGTGCATTGCAGGTGACACAGACTTGGACACCACTGGAGGCAATGGTCTTCAACAACCGTCCACTTCAGATTGTACACGAACATACAGACATTACCCACATATGAAAAATTGTCCATTTGTTGCAGATCTTTTATTCCTTTGTGTGAATCAAACAATATCTGCTATAGCTAATAGTGAGCTTCTATGTTGGAGGACCCCTTCTATGAGGTTCATAGGTCATAATAAGGTCTATAGAGAAGTGCTTAGATAGGGTCCTAATAGGGTCTATGGTGAAGGGCTTTGTTAGGGTCCAAATAGGGTCTGTGGAGAGGGGATTTGTTAGGAACCTAAAAGGGTCTAAGGGCTTTGTTATGGTCCATATAGAGTCTAAGGAGAAGTGCTTTGTTATGGTTCTAATAGGCTCTATGGTGAGGGGTTTTGTTAGGGTCCTAGTAGAGTCAACGAAGAGGGGCTTGGTTAGGGTCCTAGTAGGGTCTATGAAGAAGGGCTTGCTTATGGTCCTAATAGGGTATATGGAGAGGGGCTTGGTTAGTAAACTGGGGATTTTGCGTAAAAATTATGAATGCCTTCTTGTACATAGAGTTGTCCCCTGGACAGATTAGAAGAATCTGAACCTTATTCATGTAGACATTGCTAGAATGTGAATACTGACTTCCATGCATTTTTTTTATCCTTTAAGGCACTGCCATACTTGAATGCTGCTAGGAAGCAGTACTTTATATTTTTCTTACCTTGGGTCCAGGTAGTCCAAATCCTGTTTCTCCTTGTACTCCTGGTGGTCCCGCAACACCTCGATCACCCTGTGTTATTCAATAAGAATGCATTGAATTCATAGTTATACATTTTAAGAGTTAATGTAATGACTGAAAAGCTGGTAAACATTGCTCTTTATGGGTGATATTTGCTAGATAAGGGCATTGCTCTGTGAATACAAGCTAGCCTCAGAAGAGGCAAATAGAAGTGTGTGGAGAAATAACCAAACAAGCCTATGTAACTCTATGGGTATTCTCATACCCATGCTCAATCTTCAGGTAGATTTTGCCTGAAACTCCCATTGAAATGAATGGGAACCAGAAAAGCACTGCCTGGCCAGTTTAGGATTTGCAAATTTTGTGGCAGATTCCACAGCAGATTCTGTGTCGAATTTGATAAAGCATAAAAATTCTGCTTCTGAATTCCTGAAGCAGAATTTTTAAGCTTCCACAAATTCCACCGTGTGAATTTACCCTATGGCAAATTTCTCCTATAGCGACTGTTAGACAGTTTCATTTCTTCTCACTTTTGACTAGCTTCAGGGCAGCAATAGAGCATGTCGACAGATGGCACATTTGTGGCTAATCCCTCTTGCTGAAATGCTCCCTTTCTGTTCAAAAAAGCCATTCGTGCAGTTGAAACGTAGAACGCAGGCAGAATATGTTATTAAAGCGAATTTACCACCTCCCCCAAGCATATTCAATAGCTGCCACATGCACATTACATGGCACATTACAGTGATAAGCAACAAACCTTTGTCGTGTATATCACTTTTGTAGATTTGGAGAAATACCGCTTTGAAGTCTTCAGTCCTGGGAGCACTACTCTTGCCACTCAGACTCCTACCATCTTCTGCCTGCACCATTCCATTTTACTTGAACAGCAAGAGCAGTGCTCTAGTGACCTGAAGACTCACCTCCAGTGCACCAACTGCCTCATCTGCATAATACTTCAAAGTAGTTTATCTCCAACTCTACAAAAGTTCACAAACATAACAAAGTATTTTGTGTATCACTGTGATGGTCTTTGTAACATGGTGGTGACAGTTGAATACCTTGTGAAAGGCAGCATACTCCCTTTAAAGGCTATGGACAACAGAAGTTAATTTTTATTATATTTAAAATAATTCATATTGGTAGTAGGTTTTTACTAAAATGTTTGGGCTTTTTAGTTTCTTCGGCTTGCCTGCATTGCATTACATAGCAAGTTGCAGAATGCCATTCATTACAAAATTTATAAGACTTCCTGTCTAATGGCTTAATCTCCAGCCCCTTTCTCTACTCCCCTGGGCGATTTTCTCACTACCTTGATGTGGTCAAAAATCAGCTTAAAAGATTGTCTAAGGCTAAGACCCCACGTAGCGGGCCACAGCAAAAAAGCACTGCGGGAAAAGCTGTGGTGGCAACACATTGCAGTTTTTCCCACAGCACTTTTCACAGAAAGTCCACAGAGGTTTCCTCTGCGGACATTCTGCTTCCATTATACCTATAATGGAGCCTGGCCTAATAAAGATCAGACAGGGGCTGAAGACCAAGATGACAGACAGCCAATCTGATGGAACTGGTAACAAATGGCATTCTGCAGCTTGCTATGTACTCTAACACATGCAAGTTCCCGAAACTAAACTGTGCAAAATTTTTACTAAAAGCCTGTTACTAATTGATTATTGGAGAAAAATACATGCAATGAAATTTTAGGAAATGATCTACAGGTGTTCGTAGCCTTTAAAATTCCTCTATTAAAACGGCATTAATTTTTAATTTCATATTGTTTTTCCTTTTAAAAGTTAAAGAGGAGAAAAGGCCACAAATCCACCAAGGACAAATGCATCCAATGAGGAGTATAGCTATGTGAGAGGCAGAGGTAGCAGTTGCACCTGGGCCCTGCTGCCAAAGGGGGCCCAAAAGCCCTGCTGTCATGTAAGAAGACACCAGTATTTATAAATGGTATATTTTTCATTGGGGCGTATTACTCCTGGACGACTCAGTTAATGAAAGATATCAAGGAATGGAGGTAATGTAGTTTCCTAATATATTACCCTGTATGACACCAAATCACAGATCGACTCAGTTCTTCTGTATTTGTGGCATTCAAACAATGGGAATTGCAACCTTTCTATGCAATATGTGATCAACATTAATAGCGTGTACATTTTTTCTTATGTCAATTCTTATTACCTTTGATCCTTGAGGTCCTTCAGGTCCTTGATCTCCTGGGGGTCCTTGGATTCCCTATATAGAAATAGGAAAATGTCATATCTCTGGAAACAGCTGGACAAATGAAATTCAACAAATTATAGTTTTCAGCAAATGAAAGTTATTCTTTGTAGAATGAAATGTTAGACAATTTTTCAATATATTTTCTGTTTCAGTTCCGCTAGAGTTCAATATGTCTGCTTGTATTCACGCAGTAGGAACCCCCATGGTGTACCTTACCTGCACTCCTCTCAGTCCTCTTGGTCCAGTTGGACCTTCAGGACCCTAAGTAATGAAAAGAAAAATAATAGCATATGACCTTAGTATGTTAGTTGCATTGCAGTATAATATTTGTATTATCAATCTACATTTATTTGCACACTATTAAAGTGACTCTCTGGTTCTTCATGAAAATTTGTGGAACTGCCATAGATTCAGCCTAGAATCCTCAGACTCTTGGTTCCCACTACCTTTATTTACAATGGCTGCCAGTGTTTCAGAGTACCTAGTGCACACTATGCTGTGTAGTCTGAGATACTCCCCCTTTGTTCTCAGATTATATTTTTTATGAGGGTTACTTTAACTGTTTTCTTGATGTACCCTAATACATAAGATTTAATTGTCCAGGGGAGGTAGCAAAAAAAAAAAATTCATACTCACCTTCCTTTACCTCTTTTGGGCCTCCTCGTGGTGTCTGGTGCTCCCCTGGTTATGTTATGTGCCCAGGGTCACCGCTGAAGCCTGTGATTGGGCCAACAGTGGTCACATGGGCAAACCGAGCACCATGATCTCATGATGCTTAGCATAGCCATGTCAACACTGAGACCCAATCAGAGGCCTCTGCAGTAACCTGGGGCACATGATGTCACTGAGGAGGCCTGAGAGAGAGCGCTGTAGGCCTAAATGAGGTATGGGAAGGTGAGTATGAATGTTTTTTATTTTTTACACGTCCCTCCACCTACTATCCTGTGAGATCTGAAGAGACCCCAGAGTACTGTATAATAATGTCACTTTCACTTTGACATATCTTCAGCTGTGTTTACTTTAGAGAGCTAGAAATCGGATAGATAGTTTCCTAGGAGCACTGACAGTGTCATACACTATGTTTTATAGATAGGTTCCTAAGAGCACTGACAGTGTCATACACTATGTTTTATAGATAGGTTCCTAGGAGTCCTGACAGTGTTATACACTATGTTTTATTGATAGGTTCCTAGGAGCCCTGATAGTGTTCTTACACTATGTTTTATAGATAAGTTCCTAGGAGGCCTGACAGTATTATACACTATGGGATACAGATAGGTTCCTAGGAGCCCTGACATTGTCATACACTATGTTTTATAGATAGTTCCTAGGAGCCCTGACAGTGTTCTGCACTATGTTTTATAGATAGTTCCTAGGAGTCCTGACAGTGTTCTACACTATGTTTTATAGATAGATTACTAGGAGCCCTGACAGTGTCATACACTATGTTTTATATATAGGTTCCTAGGAGCCCTGACAGTGTCATACACTATGTTTTATATATAGGTTCCTAGGAGCCCTGACAGTGTTATACACTATCTTTTATAGATAGGTTCCTAGGAGCCCTGACAGTGTTATACACTATCTTTTATAGATAGGTTCCTAGGAGAACTGACAGTGTCATACACTATGTTTTAAGCCAATTGAAGGTGTGGTTCATACTGAACTTGTTTGATCTGAAATGAATATGGGACCTGAGCAACCCAAACCCGAAACAAATCCAGAGAGGTTGGCCCATCTTCAGATAGGATGTTGACCCAGGGACTTAGGTCAGTTGCCATACTTGGAGTTGGGAAGGATTTTTTTCCTCTAATGGGGCAACTGGCATCTACCTCATGGTTTTTTTTACCTTTCCCTGGATCAACTTAGTAGGGTTATAGGTTGCACTGGGTGGACTTGAGTCTTTATGCAACCTTATCGACTATGTTACTATATATGATAGTATTTTTTAACTTACCCGATCTCCCTTGACACCAGGAATACCACATTCTCCTCTCTCACCCTTCAATAAAAAAACACAAAACACATATACTTTAGCCAATAATGATTTCCCATTTACTTCATCCTTTTGGAAAGGTATAATAAAATAATAAAAAGGGAGACAGTGCCAGACAAAACAAACACATAAACTGTGCAGGGTTAGATATGCATAAGGGGTTGGATGAGACTTGAGGAAAACTTTGATACTACCACCAAGACGCAGCCCTATGTCCATGGGCTGCGTCTTGTACTGCAGCTCAGCTCTATTCAAGTAAACCAATGAGTTACAAAAATATTAAGGTGTCAAGTTGACGGATGATGAAGAAGGTTAAACTGAAGAGTCAATGTAAAAAATATCTACTATACTAATTTTCCATATGTCCTTATAAAGGTGAAATTGATGGTTAAGAAAACAAATACATTACCTGCTCTCCTTTATATCCAGGTTTTCCCTATGGAAAAAGAACATAGTTGACTTGAAGACCATGGATAAATTACAGATAATATGAATAATATTATAATAAGTAAATCTAAAGCCGAATCTGTATGTATTAAACAGATATCTGAACTTAAAATGTATCAGTCCTCAACTGTGACAAGCTTTATTTATAATTCAAGGAACGTTGCCAAAAATTTGTATATCTCATAGTAAATGGTTATTGGTTACCCAATCAGACATTCCTATGCAGAGCCAAATGGTTTTGCTCCACCCTGGAGGAACCAAAAATGGCAGAGATATTCCTCTTTTTTATGTAAATAAGCACTGCCATTTTATGGCCTGGATTCTGGGACAGTCTCTTGGAAAACAAAATCTTTCTTTCAGTATGATTTTACAATTTTACCTCTAAACCGTCTCTTCCAGGAATACCATTAAGACCAGATTCACCCTGCAAGGAACAAAAAGAAGAAAATACATCATTTAGATCTTGTTAAGAAGTATAATTTTGGATACAAGTATGTTATGTAATTTAATAATTTGGTGTTGAGATTAAAGGGGCTCTATACTTGTTATAGAGAATCTGTTACATCTAGTGACATGTTTATTTTTAGTAAATATTTAATAACAATTTTGGACCTATTTTTTTTTTAAATAAAGTTGTTATGTTAAAAATATTTTGTAAGAATTTTTGGTGATTTTTAAAAAATGTTTTGTTTCAAAATGTATATATAGAAAACTCTAACACAGACATCTCCAGACTACTGTGTCTATGATCCTTGTGACTGCTGTAAAGCATATTTCTAAATTTTATTAACAGCAGCCCAGGCAAGATGGCCACCCAAATAATTATGTACATAAAATAGAATATAAAACAATCTATAATAAGAAAATAAAAAGAGATTAGAAAAAAATAATATGTTTCTTTATCTAGATTTAATTGGTAAAAATATACATATATATTGGTTACATTTTCTTTAAACAGAGTATATAGTGTATAATATAGTGTATAACACTTTGCTTCTGTATTATGGTGTGTGTTTCAATATAAAAACAAGAGAGAGGAGATTGTGGGGACAATTCCTTAAATGTATGATTGTATGCAATACTGTAGCTACTTGGATTAGATACTGATAAACTGTATCCTTTCAATGTGGGGTCTAAGGTTCTCCGATATGGGAATTACTTTCAAAGATACAATAAGTGATCCGTCTGTAACGAATTAGAAGGGGTCACAAATACATATTTTTTAATCTTTTCCAATCTAATCTAAATAGGTCCATAATCCTGCACTGATTAATCAGATAATATATCATTAAAGTATACCTCCATTTGCAAATAACTTTCCATAAATGAATAGTACAGTTTAGCTTTGTAATATATCTTATTTACGAAATGTGTTTTTTTCTCCACTTTTCAGGCAGAGTTACTTTCTACATATTAGTTTATGAAGAGGGCAAGGATAGGATGGGGCTGCTAGAAAACACATTCAAATAATTGCTGCTGTTACACTCTGCTATTCTGAGCTCTTTTAACACTGCTGTTAATTGCTGCTGTAGATAAGAGGCTACAAGTGCACAGAGTGAGGCAATAAACCAATTAACTAGCTGCATACTGAGACTGATCTTATGTAAACTACAGTCAGATTGAATATAAGTAGCAGGAGAATAGCTTAATAAATGGAGAAGGAAACAGATCCCCTTAATAAGATATATTACAAAGTTTCATATATTAACCGGCACTATTCATGTATGTAAAGCTGTTTATAACTGGAGGTACGCTTTAAAATGTTGTCTGTCTGTAGCTCCCATTGCCAAACGGTTGCACATTGAACACATAATTACGCAGCAAGCTCTTAAACTCCCTCTAGTGGATACTATAGATCACCAGCAAGTTAGTTTTCAAATGAAACTGGGAAATCAGTAAGTTACTAGTTATACAGAATATTTCCCTACAACAGTATATATCAATTCCTCAATTGCTAAACTCCCCTGAGGTTATATAATGCTGCCTGCAGATTGGAGTACATGAACAACTTGACCATTTCCCTATAAATTTATGACTATGAACGAATTTATGAACTATGACTTTATGACAATGATATGGTGATAAAATGTGTAGAATAGATTTATTTTAAAGCCTCGCTACAGTGAACTACAATAATATCTAACTGTGTAGTACAGGGCATGCTAATGTAAAGTGAATGATGTAGTCACTGACTGAGCACATCGTTCACTTCATTCAGCTCCTGATCGGGTCCCCGGCTGGTCATGTGATCGGCAGACTGACCTGCCAATTCACATATCAACCAGAATTCCCTGATTTCTATGGTAGTCTGTGGAAGCGTAACATACAGGTTTACATAGACTTGCATAGGAAAAGTGACTGCTAGCTGCTGCGTGAATTGGCAGGTCAGTCTGTCGATGACATGACCAGTTGGGGACACATTCAGGGATTTTATAAAGTAAATGATGCGCCCAGTCCTGTTCTATAAGACTAGAGATTATTGCAGTTCACTGGAGGGGGGCTTAAAGGGGATTTTCCAGGCTAAAATTATTGATGACATATCCTAAGAATAGGTCTTAAGTATCCGATTGGTGAAGGTCCAACACCTGGCACCCACACCGATCAGCTGTTCTTGGCAGCTGGTAAACAGAAAATGGAGCCAGAAGCAGAGTATCTGAACTGAGTCCCTGCAGTTTAGCTCCTATTCAAGTGAATGGGAGATGATGTGGAATTTCCTGGTCTGGCCACTACACAAAGAACAGAGCTGTCTGCTTCCCATTCTATTCTCTGTGTATCCGCTGCTGAGAACAGATGGTCGGTGGGGGTGTTGAACGTCGGAACCCCAACGAGTTAATATTTGCTAGGCCATCAATAGTTTTAGTACAAAATACAACTTTAAGCGTTGTTTTATATATGAACAGAGGCAAAGTAATGGCATTAAACTAAAGTCCTGGCTTTAAACTGTATGCCAGCCATAATTTTGGACCTAAAATGAAATACGGTCCAAAGCTGGAGTAACGCTTTATTTATTTTTTCAAAAATATTATACAGCAAGAGTTATCTCTAAATCTCTCAGTCAGGTATATGTATAGGTTACAAGATTTCCATACCTTACTGCCTTTCTGACCAGGAACACCATCATCACCGGGCCGACCCTTCTTACCCTAGGAAATGGAAAAAGTTCATAATTATATAATAATAAGTAATGTTTCTAGTCTAATGAGACAATCTAATAGTTTTATGAGAAACTGCTTTTATTTAGGCACCTCTGGAAAAAAATTCCCTACAAAATAATTTTTACAAAAGGACAAAAAACAGCAGTTTTAATGTGGTTTTTAGAGATGTTTTTTATTTTATAGGTATGGCTAGGTTCACATCTGTGCTGGGATCTCCAGGGGACCTGAACAACGGACAGCCCAACCACCAAAGCAGCGGTTACCTGCGGACATCGGCAGAAACCCATAGACTATAATGGGGTCTGCTGTTTTTGTATTGAAACCGGCATAGAGAAAAGTCATCTGTCTAGGATTTTTCTCTCCACTGATTTCTGGCGGTTTCTGGGGAAGAGTCTTTAGTGCAGATGTGAACTTAACCTGAAGTATGTTAAATTTGTTTTACTTGTAAAACTAAAAAACCTAATTGAAGCTGCATGCAGTTTTTATCCGAAGCAGTTTTGCACCCCAACTGCATCATGTATATGCCCCCTAAAAGCTACATCATCATAAGCAACCCACACATCCTAACCACCCCCATCTAGCACATATCAAAATTCACCTTGCACCATCACCCACAGTAAATTCACCATCACATGATACCTTAGTGTCATACCCAATATAATGCCCTCAATAAACCCCACACATTATAATACCCCCTAAGTGTCTCCCACACAGTATAATTCCCATTAGTGTCCCCAACACAGTAAAATGTGTCCACAAGCAAAATAATGCTTTCTTAATGCCCCCCCTCACACAGTAAAATGCCCCCTTATGGCCCTCACACAATTCCAATGCTCCATTATGGCCCCTACAGAGTATAATGCTCCCTTGTAATCCTCAAACAGTATAATGCCCCATTATGCATTATGGCCCCCCTCATAGTATAATGCTCCATTATGGCCCCCATAAAAAAACAGAAGACTATGGCAGCTATTAGCATGGAGAAGGGAACTAAGGACAGACATAGCAGTCTTCAGTTTCAGTTCACATCTACAGGAGGTGACAGTGACATAGCACATAATATTGTATCTCCTATCTTCTATTACGGTATACAGTCAGTACAATGTGGTGCTGTACTTACAGGAGCTCCTTGAAGTCCTCTTTCACCTTTTTCACAAGTACAAACAGGAGATTGGCGGCACTGCAAAGAAAGGGTAGTCAGTAAGAGAAAAATAGCACTAAGGCCGCATGCACACGGCCGTGTACACAGTCAGTGTGCTAGCCATGTTTTTCATAGCTTTTACACTGACCCATTCATTTCCATGGCCCCATATACACGACCATGTATTTTTATGGTCTGGTATATGGGACCATGAGCAAAACTCAGGACAGGCCCTATTCCTGTCTGTTATATGGACCGTGCTCACTGGCCCCAATGGCATTGCACGGGTTCAATCACGGCACAGGAAACAGTTGTGTGCATGTCGCCTTAGAGGGAAAATATACATTAGGGCAGATTTAAAATGTACCAATGGGTCTGTACATGTAGTGCTACATGCTACAAGGAATCTGTCACTATCTATCTATCTATCTATCTATCTATCTATCTATCTATCTCTCAGTATCTATTTATCTCTCTATCTTTCCAGTATCTATCTATCTATCTATCTATCTATCTATCTATCTCATATATTTCTGTTTATGTATCTATCTATCTATCTATCTTTCAATCTATCTATTCAGGATCTGCCTATCTATCTATCTATCTATCTATCTATCTATCTATCATTATAACTATTGCTCTCAGACTGTTATCTAATCTATCCTTCCTGGTTTTGCTAATATTAGTCTATTATACCATACTGTATGTTTTTACAATGAACTATGACCTTTAAATTCTCTAAAAATTCTGCAAACTATGTAGTCAGCAGAAAAAAACTTACCCCTTCTTCTGCAAGCTCTTTCTGCAAAAAGAAAAAAAAAGTAATAAATTGAGTATGAGGGGGAATAAAGCTTTTGACAAAGTCTAACATATTTACAACATGTACATTTTCTGATACTGACTTGTGATGAGTTTAATTGATAGAACATAGATACTAATCTACATACATAACATAACCAGCTGACTTGTGAACCTTGCCAAGTGAGGGAGGTATACAATGAATGGTGGGTAACCGATAGGAAAAGTGGATAAGCATCAAACAGCCAATGGAAAAAATGGATGCACAAATACACTCCACAAACTGAGCATAAAAGTGATTCTTAATGTACTGCAACATCTGAGCCATCATGCTGTATTAGGCTGGGATCCCGTGAGATGTTTTATACCTTGCTGGACATAGCTGATGATATTTAGGTGCACATTGTGCACCAGACCAGTGTCCATAGTTCAACATAGCTGCATGCAAAGATTATCTGTTTAGCCCAGGGAGACATCTGGCATAAAAACTGATGCAGGCAGGTGTGCATGGGAAAAGTAAGAATGCTTTCAGAAATAGAAGTGTTAATAGTTTATTTTTGTCAATTAACAAGACGGTTTTGTTGTTCCCGCCGCCATCTTGGAGAACTAAGCACAGATCTTCTGTGGATGTAGGCTTGCTCTAATCCTTCTGTCTCTTCATGTCATCCCAGACAGACTGGAGGATGATGAGATCAGGGCTATATCTGTGGGGGCCATATCATCACTTCCAGGACTCCTCCTCCAAAGGGCAAAGGTCACACCAAACATTGATGAGATTTAGATTCCTCTATGTTTCTTTTACTTTGCATTTTGTTAATTGCCAAAAATAAACTATTAACCCTTCTATTTTTGAAAACATTCTTACTTTGCAGCACATTTTCCATATACTGCTACCGTGTTTCTCCAAAAATAAGACCTACCCCAAAAAAAAAGCCCTAGCTACATTTTCCAGGTTTATTGGAGTAAGCTTAAAATATAAGCCCTACTCCAAAAATAAGCCCTAGCTAATTTAACCCCTTCCCGACATCTGCCGTTTGATTACAGCGGATGCCTTAAAGATGTCGGCCCCTCTGCTGCAGAGCGGCTACCATAGCTGCCGTACCAGGTCTCCGCGGAGACGCGAAGTTAATGCCCGCGATCAGTTTCTACCCAGGGCATTATTCAGCGTGACCCCTCTTCTTCCCACCAAAGTAGCAGAACCCAGAGTTAATGCCCGCGATCAGAGTGGACTCTGACCGCGGGCATTGCTAAGTGTGACCTCCACCCCTCCCGCAGTCCCTAGGGCCGGTCCCAACCGCCTATAGCTACTATACTATAGCTACAGTCCCTATACACCCCCTCCCCCAATCCACACCCCCAAAGCAGAGCAACTATCCCCGGGGCCGGTCCTCACCTTTCACGTTGCAGGTCGGCTCCCACACGGCGAGATCGCAGGAACCGACCTGTTACTTTGACAGCCGGGACCCTTATGAAGGCTCCCAGGCCTGACATAGGAATATTACTATTGAGGTCCAGCCTCAATAGTAATGTAGATAATCTCCCATAGACTGCAATACGTTGTATTACAGTGTATGGGATGATTGCAGGTTCAAGCCCCCTAGGAGGGGTTAATAGTAAAAGAAAAAAAAAAGTTACAAAATATTAAAAAAAACAAAACAATAAAAGTTCAAGCCCCCCTCCCCCCACTTTCACTAGAATACATAAATACATATAAAACTAAAATATTACTGTGTAACACATACACATTACGTATCCCTGTGTCCAAAAACTCCCACTCTACAAACTTATAAAAATATTTTACCTCTATGGTGAATGCTGTAGCGGAAAAAATAAATCAAAAGTGCCGAACTGCTGTTATTTCGCTGTTTCACCTCTTATAAAAGTTGAAATAAAAAGCGATCAAATGTGTGATTGTTGTTCATGGAAAAAATTAAGACCTAACCCGAAAATAAGCCCTAGCAAAAAATAATATAAGACCCTGTCTTATTTTCGGAGAAACAAGGTAATTGTGTCCATAGAATGACATTAACCAGACAGAGGTCAAAAGTTTGTCTCTGTCTGGCTGATATACCAGATAGATTCCTTCTCATCTCAGTTCGGCCACCCGCTATGGTCTCACCACTGTTTTTGCCGCTAAAACAGTGACAACAATGAACATACCACTTTTTTTCACAACGTGGTTTTCAAAACCACAAACTGACAATTATGCGCCATTTGCTGAAAACAATGAAACTTTTAGATTTTTTCTTCTAAAATGAAGTATAATGGGACCTGTCAGAGCCTCCAAGTGCTCTGTATCCAGGTTTGAAATCCCCACGCTCTAGCACACCGCCACCGCACCTGAACCTCATTTCAATTGCGTCTCTATTGGACTATCTAAAGGTACAGGTACATCTCAATAAATCAGAATATCTTTGAAACATTTATTTCTTTTAGTAATTAAATTAACCCCTTAATAACCGGGCCATTTTTTGTTTTTGCATTTTCGTTTTTCCCTCCCCACATTCCAAGAGCCATAACTTTTTCATTTTTCAGTTCACAGAGTCACATGATGGCTTATTGTTTGCGAAACAAATTGTACTTTGTAATGTCACTATTCAATATTCTGTGCAATGTACTGGGAAGCTGGAAAAAAATTCAGAATGAGGTGCAATTGGAGAAAAACTGCATTTGCGCCAAATTCATATGGGTTTAATTTTTACACCATTCACTGTGTGGTAAAAATGACATGTTACCTGTATTCTGTGGGTCAGTACGAACACGGCGATACCAAATTTATATAGTATTTGTAATGTTTTGATACCTTTTAAAAAATTTAAAACTTTGCTAAATAGAAAAAAAAATTTTGCATCGCCATATTGTGTCACCTGTAACTTTTTCATATTTACATGTATGGAGCTGGTTAAGGCGTCTTTTTATGCGGGACAACATGACGTTTTTATTGATATCACTTGGGGAAAGATCTGATGGTTTGATCACTTTTTATTCAATTTTTTATAGGAGACAAAGTGTTGAAAAAAACGCTATTTGGCCATTTTGATTTTTTTTTCCCCGCTACGCCGTTCACCGTATGGGATAAATATTTTAATATTTTAATAGTTCGGGCATTTTGGAGCGCGGGGATACCTAATGTGTTTATGTTTACTTTTGTTTATTTACTTTTATATCTGATCTAGGGAAAGGGGGGGTGATTTGAACTTTTGTGTTTTTTTTTATTTTTACATACTTTTAAAAACTTTTTTTTTTTATACTTTTACTTGTATGATCAGACTCCCTAGGGACCTTGAAACCTAGGGAGTCTGATCGATCATACTATTCACTGCAATACTACTGTATCGCAGTGAATAGCAAAATGCCGTCACTGCTATTAGACGATGCCTCTGGCATCGTGTAATAGCTATACTGAAATGACAGGCCTGGGAGCCTTCAATAGGCTCCCGGCTGTCATGGCAACCAAGCGCCGCCCTCCAATGATGTTCCAGAGGGCGACGATGAGGTAAAAATGGCGGCGCCCTTGTCGGCTCCGCAATTTAGACGCCGCGGTCGCGTTTGACAGCGGCATCTAAAGGGTTAACAGCCGTGATCGGTGCAGGCACCGATCGCTGCTGTTAGCTGCGGGTCCTGGCTGTATTATACAGCTGGCACCCGCGGTGTATGGAGAGCGCTCAGCTCCTGAGCGCTCTCCATACATCGTCATGCGACGCAGGACGTACTATTACGCCCTGCGTCGTTAAGGGGTTAAACAAGTGACCTCCTATATTTTCTAGATTCTTTACACACAGAGTGTTCTATTTCAAGTGTTTTATTTCTGTAAATGTTGATGATGGATTACAGGTAATGAAAACCAAAATCTAAGAAAATTAGAATATTGTAAAAAAGTTCAGTATTGTAAATTCAGTGTCACCTGCCAAGGTTTCCTAAGCCTTTAAATGGTCCCTCAGTCTGGTTCAGTAGGACACACAATCATGGAAGACGCTGATTATGGATTGTATTACTGAATTACTGAAATGAATAAATGTTTCAAAGATATTCTAATTTATTGAGATGCACCTGTATGATGGTGCTCAGCATAATGTTCCCACAATGCACTATGTCTGGTGATATATTGAGTTTTCTGGTGACAGATTCTGTAACACTGTTTAACTTCCTAAGGGCATCTTATTTTCCAATCTTTCATTGATGTAGCTGTATGAGGGCTTGTTTTTTGCAGGATGAGTTGGATTTATCAATGGCTTAGTTCTGAAGTTCCTATAAGTTATTGACATAATTTTTATTAAGTCTTTAGAGACATAGGACTAGATCATATGATCTAGGGTCCATTTAGTAAAAGCAACTTGCCTGTAATGAGCATCAATTAACCATATATCAAGATGATCGGCATTCGTTCAGCTCCATTTACATTGAGTAATCTTGGGTACAGTATGTGATCAATCTTCATGCACATATACACACATGGACAAAATTGTTGGTAACCCTTGTTTAATGAAAGAAAAACCCACAATGGTCACAGAAATAACTTGAATCTGACAAAAGTAATAATATATAAAAAAACATGTTGACAAGCCACAAAGCTTCTGGGAGAATGTCCTATGGACAGATGAGACAAAAATCGAAATTTTTGGCAAGGCACATCAGCTCTGTGTTCACAGACGGAAAAATGAAGCATATCTTGAAAAAAACACTGTCCTTACTGTGACACATGGAGGAGGCTCTGTTATGTTCTGGGGCTGCTTTGCTGCATCTGGCACAGGGTGTCTTGAATCTGTGCAGGGTACAATGAAATCTCAAGACTATCAAGAGATTCTAGAGAGAAATGTGCTGCCTGGTGTCAGAAAGCTTGGTCTCAGTCGCAGGTCATGGGTCTTGCAACAGGATAATGACCCAAAACACATAGCTAAAAACACCCAAGAATGGCTAAGAGGAAAACATTGGACTATTCTGAAGTGGCCTTCTATCAGCCCTGACCTAAATCCTATTGAGCATCTTTGGAAGGAGCTGAAACATGCCATCTGGAAAAGGCACCCTTCAAACCTGAGACAACTGGAGAAGTTTGCTCATGAGGAGTGGCCAAAATACCTGCTGAGAGGTGCAGAAGTCTCATTGACAGTTACAGGAATCGTTTGATTGCAGGGATTGCCTCAAAAGGTTGTGCAACAAAATATTAAGTTAAGGGAACCATCATTTCTGTCCAGGCCTGTTTCATGAGTTTTCTTTTTTTAAAAATTCTGTTGAAGCCTGGTTGGAAAGCAATGTCTGACTTTCATTTGTTCATTTTCATAGAATTTTTATATATTATTACTTTTGTTCGATTCAAGTTATTTCTGTGACCATTGTGGGTTTTTCTTTCATTAAACGAGGGGTACCAACAATTTTGGGATCGGATTTTGGATGCATATCCTGTAGTTGCCAGAATGTGTGGCCGTTCCCTATATGGACCTTGACCATGATTCAGCTGTCCAATTTATTGGATCGTATGAACAATCCTGCCATCAATATTAACAAATGAATTGACCAATCAAGGGGGAAGACTTTTGTTGTTAAAGGGAGTCTGTCACCAGAACAGTCCATATTGAGCTATAAGCACAGTCAGATAGCCGGGGCTCACATGAGTAAAAAGCTTTTTACTGATATTATAATGAACTATTTTGTGCAATGAGGACATTACCATTCATCATTGCTCTCATCACACAAAAGAATGACCTCCCTGCTATGATTGATAGGGCAAGGCAGTGTAAATGTATAGCATGGAGGGAGGGAAGTGTGGAGGGAAATGGCCCCGGAAAGCATGGCTTTTTGGCGCAATAAGTGCAATGGTGATGCTCCTCATTGCCCAAAATAGCTCATTAGTATACCAGGAACAAAAGCTAATACCTCAACAATGGAGGAACTGATCAGAAGGTAGAAACAAATATTTTGTAAAATGTTATCCACATTTACCCCAACTATCTATCAGGTGACAGACAAACAAACCTGGTGATTGACTGCCAGCAATGATGCACTGACAAGCCAATTGGCACGTTCAAGGATTTTGTATGGCTAATTTTTAAAGAGTTTTCTAGTTTAGAAAGACAATTTTGAAATGTGCTATGAATATGATACATTATAGAGGTTCTAAATAGGAATCCCTCCTGCAGGACCTTCATAACTTAACAAGAGCAGAGAAAGGCTACAAAGAACTTCTTCATTTAGAGGACACAGACAATTCATTCATTTCAATGAGAACTGTGTAATACCTAAGTTATCCTGTGGTGGTGCTGTGGGGGAATTGACAAATGATCAGTGATGGTCCTGGCAGCTGTGGAATCTGTTTTGAACTAACTGTATTTTCCAGAGACTCTCATAATGAAAAGGATTGTAAAAAGTGGACAGGCCCTTTACATTTATCCAACTAAATCAGATATATGGGTCCACATAACTTTCTTGAAACATGCATAAGAAGTAAGTTAAATAGATGTAATGTAAGGATAGTTTTCTTTATTCTGTACGTAGGTAGTGTACCTGTACTTTACGCTATAAGTGTATCCGTCATTTCACTCAAATCTGAAAAAAGGACTGACTACATAAAGGAGTTTGGACTTCCCATCATGCTACACATGTAGTGGCCAATGAGGAACAGCATATTTCCTCTAATCCTTTTTCAGTAATGGCAGTGTAACTTGCCATGCATTCTAGGACACACAGGATAGTTGTGGCTGCCGGTAGAGCCAGGATACTGGAACTGACTTTGAAATGGATACATGAAACAATTAATATTCAAGGCAATACTGTGCATTCAGCAGAGGGAAGATTTACACAGAAGGGAAGAGCATTACTTGTGACTATGAAAGCAAAGCCCTTTCCCTCTTTCTTGTAATTGGTCTCAGTGTCTCTGCTGCTAGAGACAGACTTAACTTAAAGGGGTTTTCCGGGCAAAAATGTTTTTTTTTTAAAAAAGGTCTGCTAGTGCTATTAATGGGTTAATAAGTGCACCCAAATACCTTGAACAGTGTTTTGAGTGATTTCTGGGTTTCTCTGCTGTACCTTCTTGCTGTCTTAGCTAATGCAATACATTTTGGTAGTTGTAGGCTCTCACACTATCTCCGTCTCACTCCTCCCCCCCTCTCTAACACCCCCTCCCTGTCTCCCTATCTATCCTGCCCAATACTAGCCCTTCCCAACTAACTCAGCCCACCCCCCTACCCCATTATACTTACCTGTCTTCTTCCTGTCCAGACTTCCTTCTTAGGGGAATGGCTTCTCCTCTTCTTTGACTTTGCCAGCAACTGCGCAGCAGTCCTGGCACTGTGCTGTAGCCTTCACTCCATGTGTGCTTCGCAGGCATGGGCGGCTCCTTCGGGCTCACACGCTTGCGCAATAGAGATGGAGTGTCAGCTACAGCGCAAAGCCGGGACTCTGGCTCTTTTGTGCACTTCCAGGCAGATGTCACAGAAGTAGGAGGAGCCGTTCCCCACAAGAGAAAGTCTGGAAGGAATAAAGGTAAGTATGATGGGGTGGAGGAGGTGTTTAGATTAGTGTAGGAATTTATATTTATCCCGGACAACCCCTTTAACAATCATTAGACAACATGTTAGAGCATAGGAAGACACCAAGTGGTCAACTTGTTGCAATTTTTTAGCAAAACATTATTTTAGGTAAATAAAGTGATTTGTGCTCCTGGGCACTGGTTGGTTGAATTGACGGTGACCATTTAAGGTTTCCTTCACACACATTTTTAACACTTGAAGTGAAAATGATGGCATTTAATGTATTGATGGAGAAGTAATCATGCAGTATGTGACATGGGGCAATATAGTATGGACGTGCATGTGGCAGGTATTTTCAATATGCAAATTGGAATTGCATTTTACATATTTATAAATTAATTCGTGATAGTCACATGGTTACTTACCACTTCCCTGAGGATTTTATCCATCATATCAGCTTCCTGCAAATGGGAGACAAATCTTGTGGCAGGCACACTAGCCAGGAGACGCAACTTTGCAGCATTGGCAGCCTCTTTGGCTACAGATGTCATTCCAACAATGAAAAGCTTAATATCATGGTTTTTGGCATTAGCAGTAGCAGCAAATATATCAGGGTTTCTTGGATGGTCTACCCCATCAGTTAGCAGTATGGCCACCTTCACGCTTTTGTGTGTACCTTCATTCATATACAGCTGGGTTAGGTTTGTGATGGCATAGGAGGTGAATGTACCATGACCTATATAAAGGATGGGACCAATGCGAGCTTTAAAATTGTCAGGTCCTCTCCAGTCTCTGAATGTCTGCTCTATCTGCACAGTGCTGCTGTACTGTAACAATGCCATCCTCCAGCTGAAGGGCCTCTTGGAGTCCAGCTGAATACCCTTTAACTTGTCCACCATTTGCAAAACAAATCTTTTCTCCTGGTTGTGGTTATACTCCTTAGCGCTTTCTGAACTGTCCAGGAGGAAGGCCATTTCCAGAAGGCAGTCTTCATCTGCAATGAGATGACAGGACATACATGGAGGTCCTCATAGAATATTTTTATATTACTTACTATTGAGCATCATATCGTAATAATAAGTATAGATATAGGATATTTACACTTTTGTAATTTTATTTTTTATTGTAAACTGTCTTGAATGAAAATGTCTTACTGTTTTGTGTTTACAACTCCTGTACGGATCTATGTGTCTCCATAGTTACAGACTTCAAACAAACCCTGTGTGTAGTCTGATCCTACGGTCATGCTACTATCCATATCTATTAATCTACTCTATCTCTATCTATCTATCTATCTATCTATCTATCTATCTATCTATCTACCTTCTCATATCTATTTATCTCTCACCCATCAATGATCACATATCTACAGTGCTGGCCAAAAGTATTGGCACCCCTGCAATTCTGTCAGATAATACTCAATTTCTTCCAGAAAATGATTGCAATCACAAATGCTTTCGTAATAATATCTTCATTTATTTTGCTTGCAATGAAAAAACACAAAAGAGAATGAAAAAAAAGTCAAATCATTGATCATTTTACACAAAACTCCAAAAATGGGCCGGACAAAAGTATTGGCACCCTCAGCCTAATACTTGGTAGCACAACCTTTAGACAAAATAACTGCGAACAACCGCTTCTGGTAACCATCAATGAGTTTCTTACAATGCTGTGCTGGAATTTTAGACCATTCTTCTTTGGCAAATTTCTCCAGGTCCCTGAGATTTGAAGGGTGCCTTCTCCAAACTGCCATTTTGAGATCTCTCCACAGGTGTTCTATGGGATTCAGGTCTGGACTCATTGCTGGCCACTTTAGAAGTCTCCAGTGCTTTCTCTCAAACCATTTTCTAGTGCTTTTTGAAGTGTGTTTTGGGTCATTGTCCTGCTGGAAGACCCATGACCTCTGAGGGAGACCCAGCTTTCTCACACTGGGCCCTACATTATGCTGCAAAATTTGTTGGTAGTCTTCAGACTTCATAATGCCATGCACACGGTCAAGCAGTCCAGTGCCAGAGGCAGCAAAGCAACCCCAAAACATCAGGGAACCTCCGCCATGTTTGACTGTAGGGACCGCGTTCTTTTCTTTGAAGGCCTCTTTTTTTTTCCCTGTAAACTCTATGTTGATGCCTTTTCCCAAAAAGCTCTACTTTTGTCTCATCTGACCAGAGAACATTCTTCCAAAAAGTTTTTGGCTTTCTCTGGTAAGTTTTGGCAAACTCCAGCCTGGCTTTTTTATGTCTCTGGGTCAGAAGTGGGGTCTTCCTGGGTATCCTACCATAGAGTCTCTTTTTATTCAGACGCCGACGGATAGTACGGGTTGACACTGTTGTACCCTCGGACTGCAGGGCAGCTAGAACTTGTTTGGATGTTAGTCGAGGTTCTTTAGCCACCATCCGCACAATCTTTTGTTGAAATCTCTCGTCAATTTTTCTTTTCCGTCCACATCTAGGGAGGTTAGCCACAGTGCCATGGGCTTTAAACTTCTTGATGACACTGCGCACGGTAGACAAAGGAACATTCAGGTCTTTGGAGATGGACTTGTAGCCTTGAGATTGCTCATGCTTCCTCACAATTTTGCTTCTCAAGTCCTCAGACAGTTCTTTGGTCTTCTTTCTTTTCTCCATGCTCAATGTGGTACAAGGACACCGAACCGAGGTTGAGTCAAATTTAATCCATTTCAACTGGCTGCAAGTGTGATTTAGTTATTGCCACCACCTGTTATGTGCCACAGGTAAGTAACAGGTGCTGTTAATTACACAAATTAGAGAAGCATCACATGATTTTTCAAAGGGTGCCAATACTTTTGTCCACCCCCTTTTTATGTTTGGTGTGGAATTATATCCAATTTGGCTTTTTGACAATTCTTTTTGTGGTTTTCCATTGAAGACAAATTAAATGAAGATATTATTGCCAAAACATTTGTGATTGCAATCATTTTCTGGAAGAAATTGAGTATTATCTGACAGAATTGCAGGGGTGCCAATACTTTTGGCCAGCACTGTATCTCCAATCTATCTATTTATCTATCTATCTAATTTCTATTTATCTCTTATCTATCTATCTATCTATCTATCTATTTATCTATATATCTATTTATATCTATCTTATATCTAATATCTATCTAATGATCTCATATCTATCTAACTTACTAATATCTATCTCTTTTTCTATTGATGCATCTATCAAATATTTATCTATCTGATCTATTTACCTCTTATCTATCTATCTATCTATCTATCTTTCTCTCATATCTATCTAATATATATCTATTATCTATCTATCTATCTATCTATCTATCTATCTATCTATCTCTTTAACCAATATCTCTCCATCTGTCAAATATGTATCTCATGTCACTGTATCAAATATCTGTCTATGTTTATCAATCTTATTCTATCTATCTATAGAGCATTCGACTGCCAGTCTCCTGTGACTTGCACCCTCTACTATTTTCTAACACTGTGTTGTTCAGGGCTATCTATCTACTGTATCTATCTATCTATCTATCTATCTATCTATCTATCTATCTATCTATCTATCTATCTATCTATCTCCATTGTTTAAGAATCCCTTGATTTATACCTTGTTCACTGAGGTTCGGAATCTTCTCCACTGGGCCGGATACTAATGCTTTGGGTTTGTATCTTCCAACTCTTCTGTCTTCAAAATAATTCTGGGCCACAGAAGTCTGGGCATGTAATAAGAACAAGAACCACCACACCCGAGGGAACATGATTGATCTGTAAGGGAAATCAATGTATTATCAAAAAACTCCATAAATCATTTTGTTTAATACATTTCTGAAAACCGTAAAATAATCATTAGGGAAATTAAACCTTTTGTTTAGTTGTCTAGGTTTTGTATCTAAGTATGTCTTCTACTGAACTGCTGTAACTTAGCTTTTTGTAGAAATAACTATATCACATTTACATACAGTATGTGACTTGCTATAATGACTGAGGTCATACAGTATAGAAGAGTTATTACAACTCCTCCTTCACCTTTCCTCTTGGCTGGACTTGTCTAGATATTTATTTTAAGAGATGATTAGTTCTTCAAGACAATATTGTTTTACTATATTGAATTAGTAAGTCATATCCTATATGTGTTTATGCACTGCCACCATGTGGTTGTGTTGTTAACTGCAGCCTTTTAAAGGTTTTGTTAGCTTGTTGACATATTGTATTGAATTGAATTGGCTTCATGAGAAATAGGAGTCCTTAACCAATCACAAACATCTGTGCCAAAGGACCACCTAATTCTTATAACAGATAATCCCTTTAAGGTTCAAAACTGGGTTTGTGGGAAAACGGCCCAAAACTGGCCAAAATAGGGTGAGTTCTATGGCAGCACGCTTCTGCTGAAATTGCAGTACGCCTTCCGATTTCCATGGCAAACAGTGAAAGCTTCTGGGACAACCTGCAGCATAAACTGACAAGTGACTCTGCACTGTGGGCTAACCTGCTGTAACTACAGTCATATGAAAAAGTTTGGGCACCCCTATTAATCTTAATCATTTTTAGTTCTAAATATTTGGGTGTTTGCAACAGCCATTTCAATTTGATATATCTAATAAGTGATGGACACAGTAATATTTCAGGATTGAAATGAGGTTTATTGTACTAACAGAAAATGTGCAATATGCATTAAACCAAAATTTGACCAGTGCAAAAGTATGGGCACCTCAACAGAAAAGTGATATTAATATTTAGTATATCCTCCTTTGCAAAAATAACAGCCTCTAGTCGCTTCCTGTAGCTTTTAATCAGTTCCTGGATCCTGGATGAAGGTATTTTTGACCATTCCTCTTTACAAAACAATTCCAGTTCAGTTAAGTTTGATGGTCGCCGAGCATGGACAGCCCGCTTCAAATTATCCCACAGATATTCAATGATATTCAGGTCTGGGGACTGGGATGGCCATTCCAGAACATTGTAATTGTTCCTCTGCATGAATGCCTGAGTAGATTTGGAGCTGTGTTTTGGATCATTGTCTTGATGAAATATCCATCCCCGGCGTAACTTCAAATTCGTCACTGATTCTTGTACATTATTCTCAAGAATCTGCTGATACTGAGTTGAATCCATGCGACCCTCAACTTTAACAAGATTCCCGGTGCCGGCATTGGCCACACAGCCCCAAAGCATGATGGAACCTCCACCAAATTTTACAGTGGGTAGCAAGTGTTTTTCTTGGAATGCTGTGTTTTTTTGACGCCATGCATAACACCTTTTTGTATGACCAAACAACTCAATCTTTGTTTCATCAGTCCACAGGACCTTCTTCCAAAATGAAGCTGGCTTGTCCAAATGTGCTTTTGCATACCTCAGGCGACTCTGTTTGTGGCGTGCTTTCAGAAACGGCTTCTTTCGCATCACTCTCCCATACAGCTTCTCCTTGTGCAAAGTGTGCTGTATTGTTGACCGATGCACAGTGACACCATCTGCAGCAAGATGATGCTGCAGCTCTTTGGAGGTGGTCTGTGGATTGTCCTTGACTGTTCTCACCATTCTTCTTCTCTGCCTTTCTGATATTTTTCTTGGCCTGCCACTTCTGGGCTTAACAAGAACTGTCCCTGTGGTCTTCCATTTCCTTACTATGTTCCTCACAGTGGAAACTGACAGGTTAAATCTCTGAGACAACTTTTTGTATCCTTCCCCTGAACAACTATGTTGAACAATCTTTGTTTTCAGATCATTTGAGAGTTGTTTTGAGGAGCCCATGATGCCACTCTTCAGAGGAGATTCAAATAGGAGAACAACTTGCAATTGGCCACCTTAAATACCTTTTCTCATGATTGGATACACCTGGCTATGAAGTTCAAAGCTCAGTGAGGTTACAAAACCAATTTTGTGCTTCAGTAAGTCAGTAAAAAGTAGTTAGGAGTATTCAAATCAATAAAATGATAAGGGTACCCAAATTTTTGCACCGGTCAAATTTTGGTTTAATGCATATTGCACATTTTCTGTTAGTACAATAAACCTCATTTCAATCCTGAAATATTACTGTGTCCATCAGTTATTAGATATATCAAACTGAAATGACTGTTGCAAACACCCAAATATTTAGAACTAAAAATGATTAAGATTAATAGGGGTGCCCAAACTTTTTCATATGACTGTATATGCTGCATGGACGTACGCTGATAAGATTTACTAGATTAGAAAAACATGGCTGCATTTTTCCAGAAAAAGAGACAATGCCTCCCAATTGTCCTGGATTCAGCTGGACAGTCCTGGACTATTGGCGCTATCCCGCTATTCTGGTTGGCAGGAGATATGTACCGGCTTCAACTTTGTCTCTTTTGTCTCTAGTAGGCGTGATGTGGTGACATCACTTATGTCATGTATGCGGCTCCCTGAAGCCTCTGGGACAAGAGTCAGAAGAGAAGAACAGCAGGGAATGGGGCAAGGTGAGTATTAGGTTTTTTTTTCATGTTTGTTTGATACTTTAGGGACACCAGGAGAGGGACATAATACTGTGGGGGAAACTGCAGGGGGGATTTATACTGTGGAAACAGCTGGAAGGAGACATTAAACTGGGTGGATAGCTGGAGGGGACATTAAACTGTGGGGATATCTGGAGGGGACATTAAACTGGGGCAGCTGGAGAGGGACATTAAACTGGGTGCAACTAGAGGGGAACATTAAACTGGGGGGCAACTAGAGGGGGACATTAAACTGTGAGTGCACAAGGAGAGGGACTATACAGTGGGGAAAAAAAAGTATTTAGTCAGTCAGCCACCAATTGTGCAAGTTTTCCCATTTAAAAAGATGAGAGAGGCCTGTGATGTGACAATGTGATTTTCTGGATTTGTTTTCTCATTTTGTCTCTCATAGTTGAGGTCTACCTATGATGACAATTACAGGCCGGCCTCATCTTTTAAAGTGGGAGAACTTGCACAATTGGTGGCTTACTAAATACTTTTTTCCCCACTGTATAACTTCAGTCCGTGATACATGAAAATGTAGTTGAAGAATTTTCCAATTTAAAGCTCCGCACCAGAAGTATAAACTCAATTGGGTCTAATCTTTAAATGGTTCCTCTAAAAATTATTCTGGGTCCGTCAGTCCTGATCTTATCTACCTGGTCTTTTACTTTCTCTCTAATAATTTACCTTTAAGCTTGACTTAAAGGGTCATTCCAGCAAGAAACATTTATGAACTCCACTGGGTAGATGGCAAATATTAGATTGGTTGGGGTCCGGGAAAAGAGGTCAGTACCAGTATTTCATTTGTACCAGCCATATATGGTGTGTGACTGTTTGAGGTTGTGGACAGGTGTCTTTTATACTGATAACAATGTCAAACAGGAGCCATTACTACAGGTAATGAGTGGAGGACAGAGGAGCCTCTTAAAGAAGAAGTTACAGGTCTGTGAGAGACAGAAATCTTGCTTGTTTGTAGGAGACCAAATACTTATTTTCCACCATAATTTGCAAATAAATTCTTAATAAATCAGACAATGTGATTTTCTGGATTTGTTTTCTCATTTTGTCTCTCATAGTTGAGGTCTACCTATGATAACAATTACAGGCCGGCCTCATCTTTTTAAGTGGGAGAACTTGCACAATTGGTGGCTGACTAAATACTTTTTTCCCAACTGTATACTGTGGGAGGCAACTGGAGAGAGACATTATAATGTGGGCACAGCAGGAGAAGGAGTTTTTGCTGTGAAGGCAACTTTAAGGGGATTTTATACTGTGGGGGGCTGCTGGAGGGGGAGATTATAATGTGGGGGCATACCATATCAGGGTGACTGCAGGGGTGTTACATGGATGGGAATGAGTGGAGTCAAAGTGGAATTGGGTGGTTATAAATTTGCCATGGCTTGCGTAGCTCTCCACTCATTCTGCTCCTTTTTCAGTACTTTGAAAGTTGGGAGGAATGAAAGAGCCAGTCCTGTCCATGAGTGTGTCTGATAATTCAACTCAACTCCATTGAGGTGAATGGACCTGAAGTGCTATACCAGAGACAACCTATGGACATATGAGGTGTTGTTTCTGGACGGAAACGGACATGTTTTTCAATGCATGTACCCTGACAACTGCAAACAACTCACTTTGCTGAGGGAAGATCATGTTGACTAAGCATCTTCTTTCAATAACTGTTCACCAGGGGTGTAGCTATACAGGGTGCAGAGTTAGCAGTCACTACTGGGCCCTGGACCCTAACCTAAGGGGGCTCCAAAGATCCACAGAAAATATTAAAGGCCACATAAACTATTACACTATTCTAACTAGCCTACACTGCATAGGTGCCCATTAATGATTTTGCATTGGGGCCCAAAAGTTTCAAATTACGCACTACTGTCCATGTATTATAATCTCAGCCTTTCCCATAGACATTGTAGTTAAAGTCAAGCATGCACCTTGCCACTCCATTCATTCATAGTCCACTTAATGGGTGAACGCAGTACCCCAATTCTAATGATTGGTGGGATATAAAGTGCTAGGGCCATCCTATAGATAGGTGAGAAATATTTTTTTCCCAAATCCTTCCCCATCCTACATATATATGTAATAAGGCTCGCCAGCCCCTTTAGATCAACTTCCTGATGCCAGTGGACACCATCATATAGTGAAAACACTGAGATATAGGGTTTTCAGTGAGCATTCCCAATCATAGATTATTGGGTGCATGTTCCTGGTGGACCAACCCATTCCCATCCAAATGTGTACAAAGGACAAACAAGACACACAATGTTTTGAACATAAAAACCCTTCATCAGGCATGAGATTACATAGGATGCGGGCACGCTCCTCTGCTATCCATATGGCTCCAGCAACTCACAATGTCTTCTACTTTCTGCATTGAACCTCAGTCCAAGTCCATGTTAGACTCCTATGTTATCACGTGCCTGATGAAGGGTTTTTGATACCTGATACACTGTGTGTTATAATTTGCATCAGCTGAATAAAAGGACAGTGAGTGATGACAATATCTGTAAAGCACTACAGAATATGTTGGCGCCAAACAAGCATGCAAAATAAATACATAAAATCACTTTTAGCATCAGCAATTGGTTTAACAAAGAAATTTAAAGCACATTGTTCATATTTCAAAAAACATTGTAATAATCCATAAATAACATGCCCCCATTATTGGTGCCCTAGACAGCTGCCTGCCTCTTGTCTGAATTGTGGCTACATTTGTATGTTAAACTTCCCTGAAAAAGACACATGACTGGGCTATAAAGCTTCAAAACAAAAATAAAAACAACAACGCCGAGCGGCACATAGCGTGATATTGCTTAAAAAATAGGTTGTACATAGATAATTGTGTTGAGAACAGGAGGTAGTCAAATGATTGGAGAAACAACAAGGATCATTCACTGAAAGTATGGTAGAAAGCCACTAAGTAGCACAAAAGCACTGGTCTATATTATAGTGAGTGTTCAACTGGCTGAGTCGGATGGTAAACAGTACCCCTTCAATTGGTGATCTCACAACCAGGATAGTTAGATATTATGGATGTTAATATGGGTGGGTTCTCACCTTTTCAGGTTGTGCTGGCCCACAACTAACACAGTGGATGGATCCAGAGTATGTTTTGGTATATGTGAGCTGCGGAACCTCTAGGTTTCAGAATCTCCTGGATCCAGACGGTATACAGGTAGTGGATTGGTAGGAGAATCTCCCAAAAAATGAGGTGTGGGGACCGCGCTTCACCAAAGATGCTTTATTATACTCAAATAACACAACGCGTTTCAGGGAAATCAGATCCCCTTTATCAAGTGTACAAGAGACAGCCTGAGGAGGTAGGCTGTGAGATCTGAAGTGAGTGAGAGGCTATAAAGCTGGAAGGCAATCACTAGTATTCTGGATATCTATATAGCAATGCCTCTGGATATCAACGTATGCTTGCCTCTATAATCTGCCACATAGCTGATTAGTAATGCAAGTATACACATAGTTTAGAATGCAGGATGCGATAAAACAGAAATGTATTCCCCGATTAATCTTCATGTATCAGCCCTTGAGCTAAACTTCAGGTTCATATGTTCCAATAGTCTTGGGGGTGACTCTGTGGTTGCTAAGAATGTCTCAAAGCTGGGGTCAAAAATATTACAAAAATGCTCTGAAAGGCTTCTATTGTCGTGTTTAAACCTGTGTTCCCTCCTATCTTATAGAAATATCAGATTTTATGATATCATGATTATATAGTGTCATATCAAGTTATGGCTAGTAATAAAATAGTGTGATTGATGTTTATATAAAATATTTATTGGAATATCTATGAAAAGTTATTAAAATAATGGCAGGTTTAGTGTCTTCCTAACTAGTGGGGCTTTTCTAGACTCTTACTTCCCTGAAATACAATGTATCAATAAATAGATCTGTCCTCTATATTATATCCTATACCTGTATCTGGGACTATTGGGTAACAACAAGTATCACAACCATTACAGATTCTATAGAGTTCTATAGGAGTCAGAGTCATGGCTAGCCTATTCTTTGCCCAAGTTTGGTGTCCTTAACCTGTATCTAAATAATCTTGCCAAGAAAAAGTGGCTTTCTGGCACCACCTAGGGCACATGCCCTGCCAGTTGTATCCTAGATATAGCACTGGTTTGTATGGTACACCTGAAAGGCAATGCAGTAATACCCTAGTAAAGAATGTGATGATACATACCTACATAAATATACAATTAAAGAGAAATAGTCACCTCTGCTGACATGTCTGTTTTCACAAATTCTTGTATTCCCCAGGAAATAACAATTCTGGAGCTACTTTCCGTCAGTTTTTCCGCCTCCTTGGTGACGTCATAATGCTTGGCGTGCCCATGTGACCACTAGTGGTCCAATAACAGGCCTCAGCAGTGACCCCGGGAGCAAGACATCACCAGGAGAGCACCGGACACCACAAGGAGGTCCAAAAGAGATAAGGGAAAGTGAGTATGAATGTTTTTTTATTTTTTTTTCAACTCCCCTGGGCCTGGGGTCCAGAATAGAGTATAATGCGACGACCAGTTTAGTTCGAGACAAAACTCCATCTGTTCAGTTTCGTAAAAAAATTAACCATTTGGAATAATTGGGTCGAAACTGGATCGGTACAAGTCAGTTTGCCCATCTCTAGCTATATATATTGACTTTAGTAACATTTGATCCTTTGTTCACACTAGCGCCAAGGCTTTCATTATTAACAGAGCCATGATGTGTTGCTCAGTTTTGAAGCATAACCTAATGAATCTTGATGGATCCCATTGATCTGTATTGGATCCACCAGATTTCCATTGGGGTTACCTTCCTTTTTGACTAGAAGATTAGTGCTGTAGACATTATACATCACTGTTCAGGAACAATAGAACCCAGACGGAACAGGACAGAGCAGTATCCAGCGCCACCAAGAAGTGCTTCACGCTATAGCTATCCTGTCTAGCAATGGCTATAGACACATGAGTAAGATTCTGAATTCCTTACATCTATATTTATCCCAATGTTAATTCTAGGCTGACATCAATGTATTTAGAATGAGGCAATATGGAGATCCAATTGTTACTTAGCCAGCTCTCTGTATGACTTTGAACTCTTTTATAGTTTATAATTTGGAGACATTAGAGACTGTAATCTGGTCATTAGGAGAGATTTAAGGGGATGAGATACCGAACAATTAAGGGGTATAAAAATACTCACTCCAAAGTAATCATTATCATCCTCACTTTACTATTTATTTAAAGGGGTTTGTGAAATTAGAAAAAGATTCTTTGTTTTTCCAAAAATAGCGCCAATCTTATCCCTGGGCTGCACCTGGTATTGCAGCTCAACCCTAGGCAATTCAATACTGCAAAATCAGACATAGCCCATGGATAGATATGTCTGTTCCTGAACTAAAAGCAGATCCATTTCTTCATCGCACATGACCATAGGTAAAGAATATAATATATCATCAGACATTATAATACACAGTCGGGGATGGTAGCAGCAGTGAAGCTCCTGAGCCCTAGTACAAAATCACCATCATGGTTGTATTCATCGGTCAAGAGCCATATTGCTTAAATACACATGTATATCCATGGGCTATGTCCTATAATTTTACCTCCAGGTTCAGAACCCATACCTATGTAAATTTCTGAAAATATCATAACATAACATTTTTGCTCCTCTGTACCAAGTACCTCCTCAGATCACTAAGAACCAGGCTGGTTTATTCATACTGACTGCACATTCCCTCTCAAAGAGGTGCTGCAGGAGCTGTGGAACTGGCAAAATGGGATCCTTGATGATTTACTATATTCCATTATTTAAAGGGTTTGTCCTTCAATAATATTTTACTGTAAGATCATGTTAAACTAGATCATTGCTGTTACATAATTATTATGGTGCCCCCTGGTGTTCATATGATTCTCTTTAAAAATGTCCACCTAATGTGTTCAGTGTTGGTGGTCACACGTGCTCAGTAGTTCAGCCCCACCTACTGGATCCCCTGTACATGGGCAGTGTAGTGACTCCTCCTAGTGTACAGGCCAGCCAATACAAATCAGCACAATAGAAGCAGCTCCTTCTTACAGCACTGCACATATAAGGTGGCTGTTCTAAGAGAAAATAAAAAGCAGGGGGCGCCATAACAAGTGTATAACAAAAATACTTAGGCCCAGGCCAGGAGCATTTTTGTAAAATCATTCCAATTGAAAATTTGTTATATTTCAATATTTTAGAAAAAGGCAAGGATTGCAAATCCTAGTATCATACATGGATCTATGCTTCTCAGCAACATCTACAAAAAATGAAAATGAGGTTCCTAGTATACATTTTGATGAAGGTGTATAAGCCCACTAGCCACTTCCTGGTGACCTCTGTATAGTGGGTCTCTACTCTATTGGATACAGTGCTGCATTGTGACCAGCACCACCAAAGCACAGCACCCACAGGGCAGCGACCCAGTAGCCCAACAGCACCCCTTCTGCCTGGTTAAGCCCTGAGGCTCAGGCTCACACCACCCCACAGGCACAGCACTATAGCAATGGCAGACACCATAAAGCATTTTTTCGAAAATTTGTTACGTTTTGCCTTTATTAATAGGAGAATCCCTTTAAATATCACTGATACAAATACATTCTAGAGGGTTATTGTTAAATGCAAAGTATGTCCCCCCCCCATTGTAACATGGATACATAATGAATTACATATGTATCTCAAAAAAACTTTAACATTTTTATTTTTAATCATTTAAAGGAGTTTTCCTACAGTTTCTCCATAGGATAGGGGATAAATGTCTGATTGCTGGGTGTCACAATCCTGGAACCCCTGACAATCAATAGATTGGGTGCCCACAGGTGCCCATGAATGCTGCATGTGAATGGTGTGGTGGTATGCATGTTTGACCACCACTCCCTTAATCTCTATGGGACATCCTGGATGAGCATACACACCACCACTCTATTCATATAGAGCACTCAGGGCTATTACAGGATCATGTTCTCATGATGGCAGGTGCCAGTAGTCAGACCCCCATTGATCAGATAATTATCCCCATAATTATCGCGTGGTTAGGGGTAAGTGTCTATAGTGGGACTTTTAAATTAATGACATATCCTTAGTATAGGTCATCAACTGACAATCCATGGTGGTCAAACACCCTTCTGGATTAGCTGTTTGTACTGCCACTTCCACTCCTTTAGACCATGTGACATCACACGGCCTGATGACAGCTCATTCCTATTGAAGCTTGGTAAGTAATGAAGAGGCTGCAGCGATCACCTGAACACTGCAGCCTCTTCAAACAGGGTGTTGGACCCCTGCCAACCTTTAATTGATGACCGATACTTTCAGAATTTTGTGTTTATTTGGGATTTTAATCAAATATTTCTGATAAATTACAAATATAAAACAAATAAAATAAAAGTTAAATAAACTGCAAAAAAAAAAAAAGCCTAAAAATTAAAGACCCAGATATTAGACATTGACACAACAAAGGATCCATCATGGTACATGTATACTGCAAAAAATAATATAATGCAATGATATCTAAGTACAGGGTCTCTGGTCGAAGGATGAAAGTTTTTACCTGTGAGTGCTGTGATGTAATGTGAGGTAGATCAGGGGTTGCAGGAGAGCAAAGCTGGCGGCAGATGTTAATAGCCACAGGGTTTCTTCCCCATGTTACTGCTAATCCTTCTTTCTTAGGTCTGCACAGAAGACTTCTCTAAATTTAGTCTTATAGGTGTGGGCTGGACAACTCCTGTACCTGTCAGAACAGCTGAAATATGGTTAACATTGGGGGATATGCAAATACATGTATGAGGAGGGATACATTTTAAGGTGTGACACAACTTTTCTTCAAAAGTATTGGAACCATGAAATGCCTAAAGCAGCTTTCAGGAATATTTCACAAATTACATGTATGGAAAATTTTCAGTATTCTGTACATCAAAGACTACTGGGTTTCCATAAAGGAACAAATTACAAAATTGTTACATCAGTTTCTAAGATTCCACTTGATGTGTTTCTTTTATATGATCCAAAAGTTGTGTTTTGCAAGGATTTTTTTTTACTATAAGGCTCCATGTAATGAACCACAGCTAAAAAAAAAACACTGCAGAAAAAAACGCAGCAAAAATGCATAGCGTATATTCTGCAGCATTTTTCATTGAGTTTTTGCTGCATTTTTCTGAGTTTTTTGTAAACCTTGTAAATATATAAGGAAATGCTCACGATTCTGCAGCTAAAATTAGCATGTGTTTTTCAAAAATCAGCTTTTTCGGAGCTCTTTTTTATGCAACGTTCACTTTGCTGGTACTGTAAAACGCAACGTTTTTTTTTCTACTGCAGCAGCCACAAATGCTTCGTTTCAGTAACATGGGGGTCTTAGCCTAAATGTTATTCTCAGGGGTCTTGGGCATCTGCCATTTCCAGATACTCCAGTCCCTTCACAAGTATTTTTTAGGCTAAGGCCTCACGTTGCGGAAATGCAGCTTTTTTGTTGTTGCATATATATATATATATATATATATATATATATATATATAACAGTGGGGAAAAAAAAGTATTTAGTCAGCCACCAATTGTGCAAGTTCTCCCACTTAAAAAGATGAGGTCGGCCTGTAATTGTCATCATAGGTAGACCTCAACTATGAGAGACAAAATGAGAAAACATATCTAGAAAATCACATTGTCTGATTTTTTAAGAATCTATTTGCAAATTATGGTGGAAAATAAATATTTGGTCACCTACAAACAAGCAAGATTTCTGGCTCTCACAGACCTGTAACTTCTTCTTTAAGAGGCTCCTCTGTCCTCCACTCATTACCTGTAGTAATGGCTCCTGTTTGACATTGTTATCAGTATAAAAGACACCTGTCCACAACCTCAAACAGTCACACTCCAAACTCCACTATGGTGAAGACCAAAGAGCTGTGGAAGGACACCAGAAACAAAATGGTAGCCCTGCACCAGGCTGGGAAGACTGAATCTGCAATAGGCAAGCAGCTTGGTGTGAAGAAATCACCTGTGGGAGCAATAATTAGAAAATGGAAGACATACAAGACCACTGATAATGTCCTTCCATCAGGGGCTCCACGCAAGATCTCACCCCGTGGGGTCAAAATGATCACAAGAACGGTGAGCAAAAATCCCAGAACCACACAGGGAAACCTAGTGAATGACCTGCAGAAAGCTGGGACTAACGTAACAAAGGCTACCGTCAGTAACACACTACGCCGCCAGGGACTCAGATCCTGCAGTGCCAGACGTGTCCCCCTGCTTAAGCCAGTACATATCCAGGCCCGTCTGAAGTTTGCTAGAGAGCATTTGGATGTTCCAGAAGAGTATTGGGAGAATGTCATATGGTCAGATGAAACCAAAGTAGAACTTTTTGGTAGAAACACAACTCGTCGTGTTTGGAGGAGAGTGAATGCTGAGTTGCATCCAAAGAACACCATACCTACTGTGAAGCATGGGGGGGCAACATCATGCTTTGGGGCTGTTTCTCTGCAAAGGGACCAGGACGACTGATCCGTGTACATGAAAGAATGAATGGGGCCATGTATCGTGAGATTTTGAGGGCAAACCTCCTTCCATCAGCAAGGGCATTGAAGATGAAATGTGGCTGGGTCTTTCAGCATGACAATGATCCCAAGCACACCGCCAGGACAACGAAGGAGCGGCTTTGTAAGAAGCATTTCAAGGTCCTGGAGTGGCCTAGCCAGTCTCCAGATCTCAACCCCATAGAAAACCTTTGGAGGGAGTTGAAAGTCTGTGTTGCCCAGCGACAGCCCAAAACATCACTGCTCTAGAGGAGATCTGCATGGAGGAATGGGCCAACATACCAGCAACAGTGTGTGCCAACCTTGTGAAGACTTACAGAAAACGTTTGACCTCTGTCATTGCCAACAAAGGATATATAACAAAGTATTGAGATGAACTTTTGTTATTGACCAAATACTTATTTTCCACCATAATTTGCAAATAAATTCTTTAAAAATCAGACAATGTGATTTTCTGGATTTGTTTTCTCATTTTGTCTCTCATAGTTGAGGTCTACCTATGATAACAATTACAGGCCGGCCTCATCATTTTAAGTGGGAGAACTTGCACAATTGGTGGCTGACTAAATATTTTTTTTCCCCACTGTATAACTTCAGTCCGTGATACATGAAAATGTAGTTGAAGAATTTTCCAATTTAAAGCTCCGCACCAGAAGTATAAACTCAATTGGGTCTAATCTTTAAATGGTTCCTCTAAAAATTATTCTGGGTCCGTCAGTCCTGATCTTATCTACCTGGTCTTTTACTTTCTCTCTAATAATTTACCTTTAAGCTTGACTTAAAGGGTTATTCCAGCAAGAAACATTTATGAACTCCACTGGGTAGATGGCAAATATTAGATTGGTTGGGGTCCGGAAAAAGAGGTCAGTACCAGTATTTCATTTCTACCAGCCATATATGGTGCTGATCATTTTTAGAAATTAGTCCTTCAGAAAATGGACTTGAAGTAAAGACTATGGAAGGAGGGGCTTGATTTGCGAGTCCTCATCATTCTCTAGATGGGCTCCTTGTGTGTCAAGAGGAGTCATCCAGCTCTATCTTGCCTTCCCTGTAAGTGAACCAAGTGAGCTGCGGGTGACTGTGTCTGTTGTCTTAGTGTCTCAGGGAGAATCTCTGGTGCTGGTTGTTGTTACCTAGGATAGGTTGTGAAAGATGTGTCACTGCAGCTTCCCGTATGGTAAACGTTTAGGGATTATATGCAGCAGAAACATATATTTAAGACATTTCTTCAGTATGGTGAGGCCCTGAGGTGGCATTATACTGTGTGAGGGCCACTAAAGGGCCATTATACTGTGTGGGGGCACTAATGGGGCATCATGCTGTGTGGGGCCACTAAGGGGTATCATACTGTATAGGAACCACTAAGGGGTCATTATACTGTGTGGAGGCCATGAAGAGGGCAATATACTGTGTGTGAGCCACTAAGGGGTATTAAACTTGTGAGGGTCCCCAAATGGACACCATATTGTGTGTGGACTACTAAGGTGGCATTCAATTTATGTGAATCACTAACAGGCCATCATACTGTATGAGGGCCACTAAAGTGGTATTAAACTAGTTGATGTCACTAATGATCATAATGTGTGGAGGACAATAAGGAGGCATTATACTGTGTGAGAACAACAAAGTAGGCATCATCAATATGTTACAGAAAGAAAGGTATTATTACTGTATGGGAGCACAAAGGCATTAAGTAGGAATGGGCAATGACATAGCGGGCATGGGCCGGATTAAGGGCATGGCTAACACAAAAATTAATGTTGCTCTATCCTCCAAAAGTCAGGATATATCCCTAAGTTGGGGTGCCACTTTTGAAACCTTTGCACTTGGCTTGCCAATGTGTTAAAACAGTGCTGCCTATGACTGATGTTCCCAAACAATGTGGTCAAGAGAACACACAGTGGAAGAGAGGGAGTCTCCCTCCCTGCAGGTATAATGCTGAAGACGATGGAGTTCTGTGAAGCAGAGCGAATACTGAACTTTACTGTATTTATGTGTTATTGTATCTTGCAATTTACAAATGCTTTTTCTGAATAATATGAATAATCCTTGAGTAAATAGTTTTATGAAAAAATAAGTGTCCTGCTCGATCTCGCCGTGAAGGCCCAACTCGAGACTCCCTGCTGCCATTCACCTCGACCTAATCAGCAACAGAAAGCCGCAACTGAATGCTGATGCCCTGCATCCAAAAAACAGTGGTGGAAAATGAAGAGGAATTGCTCTTTATTTTCCGCCATGTGAACTTACCCTAAAGAAAGCTCTTATATTTCTCCCTTCTACTAAATCCACTCCTGGCTTTTGTTTAAAAAAAAAATGCAGCAAAATCTGTAACAAAGAACAATTTTTCTGAAACGTGTTGCCTCAGCCTATTCAGATATATAATCAAACATAAGTAAATCCTCAGTGAGAAAGATTATGTAAGGCGGTGGAAGCCACCACCTTACACAAAATGGACTTAGGGGCAACTTTGTTTGATCCTTACCCAGTATTTTCCTGTGCTTTGTATGATGTATGATATGCTGTTTATTACTGCATATATACCAATGATTTATTGCACTGTTTGATGTAACACTGCCATTTTAATCGTCTTCACACCTACTTTGGCCTGGAAATTTCTGGAGAGTAGGTGGCACCATGATTCTAACCAGATGGGTGGAACCTACTTATGCCTATTGTTTGTATTATGGACAGTGATTTTTTTTCACACCATCTATGCATGCCTCAGCCTGATGCCTTGTAGTCATCCTGGGCATGAAAAGTTCCTATATAAAAGGGAAGCTTTCCCACGCCTTCAGGTCTTCCATCTGAATCTTCATTACGACCATTGCGGCTACCTGTCCGTGCAGTGTGATCCCGGAAGTGTTCTTGACTGCATCCAATTGCAAGTGTAGTGAACCGAAGTGCAAATCCCTCTGCAAACCCCTGTGAGAACTGGGCAATAACTGTGTGTTACAGCAGCAGGTTCCTCATGTATGGCACTTTAAAAAACACGGGACAAGAGTGGCGTCTGCTTTTCTCCCCTTGCTCAAGTCCTTTGACCCTTTCCATCATGGAGATCTGGGCGACACCTGCAACCTTGTCCTCTTTTTCCAACCTTTTTCCTCTTGGGGAAATGCAGGACACATTTTGGCCATGAACACCAATATCTGCTCACTGGTAGAGCAGAAATGATGTTCAGAAGGTACTACCATTGTAGCCCTATCTACCACTATCTAACCTGAAGAGCTGTAGATGCTGTTATAACACCTAGTGCCCTCAGCTGAGACTAGCTACAGACTAGAGGCCCAGACTCACTGACTAAAGGCTGTGGCAACCTCTAAACTCCTCCCGACTTCTAGAAACTTCAAAATAACCCAATTGTAATGCCAAGGAATACCAAGGGCAGGACACTCAAAATGGTAGGCGTTGTGTAGCCATAACCATATAACTCTGAAATAAGTTTTCCAGCAAATGATCTTTTTAGAAAATCACATTTTCCGTGTCTGCCATATCTGCTTTGTCTCAGTCATTAAATAGCTGGAAGGTGCACCAAGTTGGTTACCCGGCATATCGGTAAGTTATGAATAATGATGACTAATTATTACAATACATTCCATCACATTCCAAAATATCTATGGTTGTAATTCTTTACAGTGAACCTCTCAGTGTGACAACACAAATCCCATTTATCATTCAGGCCCTTGGGTACGGAAAGATTTCAATCATTTTTCCAAGTTCAGTATTTCTTAGTGTGAGTTACAGTTTTTCTCCATGGGGGTTTTAGAGGAGTTCAGCATACTATAATCCTTCATATCACAGAACTGTCTACAGTTTTCTGTGTCTCTAGATATGCTGTTACTTGTTACGATAGGTTCACATGGTGGATTTTATGGCAAACTCCACCTTGAATCACCTTGAAATCAGCTTCTTAGTCTGCCCCTTATCTGCCACCCATTAATTTTAAGAGTCTTGCTCGATCTTCCCTGCATGTCTCAAATTGACTAGTTACATTGTGACTCCACTGCGGGATACAAAGGGTGGAAATTTGGAGAGGGTTCTGAAGCAGAAGACCACCCAAGTTCCTCTACAAATTCTGCTGTGTGAACCAAGCCTAATGGTGCCCCCTGCTGATCTTCCACTTAATAGGGAGAATTTTTCATGCATTTTATGTCCTACAAATGGAATCATAGTAAACTGGTTACTATGCCTTCAAGCATAGTAAAAAGGGTTTTCTGGCCCCAAATGCATTTTTCATACTGATGACCTATGAGTCATCCGTATCTGATCTGTGAGGAACCTGGACCCCACACAGATCAGCTGTTCTGACAGTCTCCTGGCACTAAAGCTACAGTATTGGATGAAGAGTGGAGCTGCAGCTTGTATAGCGCTAGCATCGGGGTACAGTGCCACTGCAGCTGATCTGTGCATGGTCCAGGTGTCAGACCCCCACAGATCAGATACTAATGACCTATCCTGTGGATAAGCCATCAGTATGAAAAATGAATTTGGGGCCAGAAAACCCTTTGATGTCATTTGTAACCCATTTATGTCCTTCCGTCACAGCCTTTCCTAGATTATATAAATTCTAAACTAAAAAATGTACTAAAACTTACAAAAATAATAAAAAATAAACTGTAGGAGATTTGTGGTGCTACAGAACAGTGAAAGTAGTCATGCAGAATGAAACATCTCATCATATGTTATCCCTGTTTGTTAGCAGTATCTATTTGACTGTGGCTGTAGCACGAAGCAGAATATAAAAGAGAGTCATGCCGTGATTCATCTTGTATCTTACATGCTGAAACTCGCTGTCTCAGCGTGAAATCCATTTGTAGAAGGCAATGTGTTTATAGACTTTAGCCCTTATTCTGTTGCTTCTGTCAAGCAATATATACAACTTGTTTGTGTAGGCTATTATATCCTTTATGTTTGTTTTCTCGTGTCTGCCTTTGTGTTATAGTGTCTGGCTTCTTCTTATAGTGGCTGTAGCATGAACCAGAATATAAAAGAGAGTCATGCCATGATTCATCTTGTATCTTGGATGCGGAAACTCAGTGTCTCAGCATGAAATCTTATTGTAGAAGGCAATAGATGAGATTTATCATGAAGGAAGTTTTGCTGGAATCCGTGTTGTACGATATTTTATAAATTTGGTGCTTCTTTAGTCTAACACTTGTCCTGAAATGTTACTCAGTGTTCTATGCCACTCGTCTACTGGGGTAAGATTGTGACAATTTTTACAACTTTTTGTGCTAATTCTGATATACATGCTCAACAATAAACCACTTAACCACCCACTGGTTAGACCCCAGATTATAATAGGTGGAGGCCCAAGGGAAGTGTAAAAAAATAAAAAACATTTATACTCCCATTCTCTCACCTTCTGGCCTACTCTGCTTCTTCCTCCCCTGGGTGCGGGTCATCTCAGAAGAGCGCCAGAGCTCTTCTATGACGTCACACGCTCGGGGTCAATGCTGAGGCTGTCATGACGCTCGGCATGCTCAAGTCACCGCTGAGGCCAAAACACAGGTATCACGCGCCTGGAGGAGAAGAAAGGAGAACGCCAGATGCCATGGGGACGCCTGAAAGAAGTGAGGAAAGGTGAGTATAAATGTTTATTATTTGTTACACCTCCCTTGGGCCTGAAAAGACCCCAGAGTATAATGAAGTGACCATTTTAGTTCAACCAAAACAAATTTCCATTTTTTTCCAGTTTCATAAAAATCATTTTGGAATATTTGGGTCGAACCTGGCTTAGTATGAATCAGTTTGTCCATCTTTATATGTAACTTGTTTGTGTTGGCTATTATATCTTTTATGTTTCTTTACTTAAGTCTGGCATTCACTAGAGATGAGTGAACCTTGTGAGATTTTGTTTTGCAAGTATCTGCGAGGTTCGTCCGCCTGTTTTGTTTGGTCAGCCCAAATCGGAAGTGCTATTATTATACTGAAGGGTCTCCTCAGGCCCCAGAGTATAATACGTGGAGGTCCTGGGGAGGTGCAGAAACATAATAAACACTTATATTCATATTCCCTCATCTCTCCTGGGCTCCCTAGTTGCATGTAGTGCTACCTCAGGGTTCTCTACTTGATTACTGGGTGACGTTATGGGCTCAGGGGACTGCTGCGTCCTGTGATTTTGCCTCAGTGGTCACATGGGGCGTGCCAATCTTATGACGCTTTACTACAAGTTGGTTGGCACTCAGTCTTACACACAATATTATGCCCCATAGTGGCCCCTTAACATAGTATTATGCCCCATTCTGGACCACCCATGAACAATTATTATACTCTGGGGTCTTTTTCGCAGAATTGGAAGTGCAGGTGGCCGTGAGCAGGAGTGGAGATCGGTAAGTAAATAGGGCCCGTTACCTTCTGGGGTTACACCAACAGGTAACGGCCTATTAAAAAAAAAACAAAAAAATAACAGGGGCCTGCTGGGCCGCCTAAAGTCCCAGGCCCTGTGGCAGCCGCTCCCGCTGCTACCCTGGTATTTATGCCACTGGGTGAAGGAATGTGAATATAAGTGTTTACTCGCATGGGTCTCCACTTATTATAGTCTAGACTATCTGGGTACCAAACCTCAGATGTTTTTTTGGGTCAAACCTAAAACTTTTAGAAAACACAGGACGAATCTGGTTTGCTCTGGACCAGTTCACTCATTTCTAGCTTTCAACTATAGTACAAAAATTGTCCCAGTGCCTTATAAAAGAAAGGACTATAAACCTTAACCGATCAAGTGCTATTTTAAAACTTTTTAATGGATTTCGTAAGGAAATCCCACTTGTCATTTTGCTTATAGACCCTTCTATTCCCGCTAAAACTGCTCGTAAAATGCAGCTGCTTTCAATGCCTAAAATATTTCACTATGTATTTAGCAGAATGATCTTCTGTAATACCAGAGCCAGCTGTGGTCAGGATAGGTGCGTTATTCCAAGTTACAACCTGGAGGCAAAAATAGTTTTGTAGTATGGAGCTGTCACTGAAGAATTCACCTCTGGAAGTTTGAGCTTCAGATTTGTTTGCCACTAGGCTTCTGGGTGTTGAGGTTAGACATGGCCTCTGTCTAGCACATTTCATTGATAATGGTGTAGCAAAGCTAAATCTGGGAACATATGGACTGATACATAGCAAATGGTCCAGTGCGACCAACAGGCGATTTTTGGCTCCTTTAATAGAGATCTTGTTGATAGCAAGTCCTTCCAGTCATCAAGAAGTCTTCTTATCATACACATCACCCATGTTTCCAATTATTTTGCTTATATAGCGCCATCATATTCCACAGTGCTTCTTTGTGGGACATCCCAAGTAGGGCTCACAATCTAAATTCCTTATTTGTATGTCTTTAGAGTGTGGGAAGAAACCTACACAAACATGGGGAGAACATGCAGACTCCTTGCAGATATGCTCCTTTGCTGGATTCGAGCCCAGGACTCCAGTGCTAACCCTTGAGCCACCATGCTGACCTTTCAACAAGAAAAATAAAAATGTATTGATTTATTTACTGTTTATTCTCAAGCTGAAAAGGGGCCCATATTTGCCAAAACTTCATCCATCATGTGTGTTCTGGCCCAGTTTGTGGTAGTCCCATGAATGGGACTTAAAGAGGTTGTCCAACGAATGAAGTCTGCAGAACTTTTCTCCCTGGGCTGATGGCAGTCAGTCAGTGCTCCCATTCACTTGCATTCTGTTCTTCGGCTATCTCCGGCGATCCCATCAGTCAGTCCTGCCCACATTCAGCCTGACTGCGTTCAGGTTGAATGTAGAGAGTGAGAAAGGTCCTGCAGTTATCACCTTTTGGGATGACCCCTTTAAGCTTCCCTATTTCCCAGTTCACAAAGTTGCTAAGTATGTACCAGTAATATAATTGATACATGGTAAGTAAGAGATTCTATTTCAGATTTTGCACTGGGACCTAGGAACGTCTTCCAGTATTACTTTAGGATTAATAATACTTCTATCAGCGGAGACATAGCTCCTAGGAAGTGATTTTGTAATATTTTACTCTGGACAGTGATTAAAGTTATTACAAATCTGGAGGAGATTGTGGCTGGAGCTGGCCCTATATTTCCCCTAGCTCACCCTGGCATGGCACCGATACTCATCACACAGTATTATTTCAAGCACCATACATATATAGAGGATACTAAGTACAACATGGAGCACAGCATTGAGCGCAAGTCATGTCCTCACATTACCAGATAATAGGATCATCCTTCATATTCTGTATTTCATCAACCTAAATATAGATACGTATGAGTGTTTTACTATAATTTGTTTGCTATCAAGTAGCTCTTATGTGTAAAATGATAGGAAGCTGAAAGGGACAGATCTGTGTAATTGTGACATAAAGGAGAAAGTGACTTTATTGTAGAAAACATTTCTGTAAGTAGCAGATCAGACAATGCATATGCTGTTTTGAGTTTTCATGGTTGTACTTGGGGACAAATATACAGTATATATATATTGTAGGGAACCGCTCAGGTAGATGCTTGGTAGCAGTGCAGGAAACAGGGACACAGAGACTGGATCACACTCAAGTTCAGCATTTATTCACTTGTAGGTGAAATAACAGGCTTTGCCTTTACAAAGGCACAAACAGAAAATAACTAATACAAGGAAAGACAGCCCTTCTCTATACAAGAGCCTGGCTGCCAGACTCTCGTTCTGGTTACATTAGACGGGTGGCACAGATTTACCTTCATGCAGGTTCAGCTATACAGCTCACACTGCTCCTCAGTGTAGTGCCACCTCCTAGTCCTGACACACACCCTATATCAGGCCTTAATTAGTCAGCTGACCTCCCTGCTGTGGGCTTCTACCAGACACCCTTTAACTGCCTGCCTGGAACATACCTGTTCTCCCAAACCACACCCTTCACTTTCTCACATACCCTCCCCCTCAGTTCTGACCCCTCGGGGCGAACTCCAGACATTAAACAATGAGTCCGGGACAAGGCATCCGCATTGCCTTGCAGTTTCCTGGCTCTGTGCTCCACCGAAAAATTAAAATTTTGAAGGGACAAGAACCACCTAGTAACCCTGGCATTCTTGTCCTTGGATCTGCTCATCCAAGTGAGGGGTGAGTGGTCGGTCACTAGACGGAACTGCCTACCCAGCAAGTAGTACCTCAGGGCCTCTAACGCCCATTTTATCGCCAGACACTCTTTCTCTACTATGCTGTAGTTCTTTTCTGCTGGTGTTAGTTTCCTGCTGAGGTAGGTAACTGGATGCTCTTCTCCATTCACCTCCTGAGACAGGACAGCTCCCAGCCCTACATCTGATGCGTCTGTTTGTACCACAAATTCTTTGCTGAAGTCGGGCATAATGAGAACAGGAGACCCACATAAGGCCAGCTTTAATGCCTGAAAAGCACTTTCGGCCTGGTCATTCCACCGTACCATAACGGACTTTTTACCCTTTAGAAGGTCCGTCAGGGGAGCAGACACTGTGGCAAAGTTTGGTATAAAGCGTCTGTAGTACCCCACAATGCCCAGGAATGACCTAACTTGTTTGGTGCTCATAGGTCGAGGCCATTTCTGAATAGCATCGACCTTGTTGACCTGGGGTTTGATTATACCACGGCCGATCACATATCCCAAATAGCGTGTCTCCTCCATCCCCAAAGCACACTTCTTGGGGTGAGCAGTCAGGCCAGCTGCTCTTAAGGAATTCACTACAGCTTGTACCTTGGGCAAGTGACTCTCCCAGTCATTGCTGAAAATGATGATATCATCCAGATATGCTTAGGCGTATCTCCTATGAGGTTTTAAAACTATGTCCATTAACCGTTGAAACGTGGCTGGGGCCCCATGGAGCCCAAACGGTAACACAAGATAATGGAAAAGACCCTCAGGAGTAATAAAGGCAGTCTTTTCTTTGGCACTATCCGTCAGGGGTACCTGCCAGTATCCCTTAGTGAGATCGAGAGTAGTGAAGTACCGGGCCCCTCCCAGTCTCTCAATAAGTTCGTCTACCCGTGGCATGGGGTAGGCATCAAATTTAGACACCTCGTTCAGTTTCCTGAAGTCATTGCAGAACCGCAATGTTCCATCTGGTTTGGGAACTAGGACAATGGGACTAGCCCATTCACTTTTGGACTCCTCAATGACCCGTAACTTTAACATTTTCCGCACTTCCTCTGAAATGGCTTGTCGACGAGCCTCGGGGATCTGGTACGATCTCGACCGTACTTTCACCTGGGGCTCGGTAACAATATCATGTTTGATTATGGACGTACACCCGGGTAGTTCAGAGAATACGTCTGTATTCCTTGCTACAAATTCTCTGGACTCTTGCTGTTGGCTTTTTGTGAGGGACTTTGCTATTGTTACCCCTACTGCTTCCTCTGTAGTCCTAACCGCAGCCTGTGGGGACAGTACAGGAGGCAGTTTAGCCGGAGATCTTTCTGTAAGCAGACTTTCTCTGTCTTTCCACGCCTTTAGCAGGTTTACATGATAAATCTGCTCTGGTTTTCTCCTACCAGGCTGACGAACCTTGTAGTCTACCTCTCCTATTTTCTCCATCACCTCATAGGGTCCTTGCCACTTGGCAAGGAACTTACTCTCCACTGTGGGAATGAGTACAAGAACTCGGTCACCGGGTTTAAAGGTCCTTACCTTCGCTGACCTATTGTAAACCCGGCTTTGAGCCCTTTGGGCCTCCTCCACATGCTCTCTGACTATGGGCATAACGGCCGCTATCCTGTCCTGCATACTAGCGATGTGTTCAATAACACTTTTATGGGGAGTGGGTTCTTGTTCCCACGTCTCTTTGGCAATGTCCAACAGACCCCTAGGATGTCTGCCATAGACCAACTCAAAAGGGGAAAACCCAGTGGAAGACTGTGGTACTTCACGGATGGCAAACATCAAACATGGTAACAGAACATCCCAGTCCTTTCCATCCTTGTTTACCACCTTTTTTAACATGCTTTTTAGGGTTTTATTAAATCGTTCTACTAACCCGTCTGTCTGGGAATGGTACACAGATGTACGTAACTGTTTGATATTAAAGAGTTTGCACAGTTCCTTGGTGACTTTAGACATAAACGGGGTACCCTGATCCGTGAGGATCTCCTTGGGTAGACCCACTCGGCAAAATACGGCGAACAATTCCTTGGCAATCAACTTTGCCGACGTATGCCGTAGTGGGATGGCTTCAGGATATCGGGTAGCATAATCCATGATTACCAAAATATGCTGATGCCCCCGTGCGGACTTAACTAAAGGACCTACCAAGTCCATGGCAATCCTTTCAAAGGGCACCTCAATAATGGGCAAAGGTACCAGGGGGCTTCGAAAGTGTGCCTTGGGGGCATGCAACTGACACTCCAGACATGTTTCACAATACTCTTTAACTGCACGATATACCCCCGGCCAATAAAAACGCTGCACTATACGGTCCAGCGTTTTTGCGGCACCTAGGTGTCCCCCTAGCGCATTTTTATGTGGTAAATCCAGCACTGTCTGGCGATAAGGCTGGGGTATCAGTAACTGTTCTAAGGTCTCTCCTCGCACCCTGTCAACTCGGTATAACAACTCCTGGTTGACAGCCACGCGGGGAAACACCTCATCAGCGCCTGGGCGCTGAGACACACCATTGATAACTATTACATTTTCCCAGGCCCTTGACAGAGTGGGGTCCTGGAGTTGTGCAGAACCAAAAGCAACACGAGATATGTTCAAATCGGATATTAGAGGTTCGGTACTGGCTGCCTCGGCTTCACCTGCCATTACCTCTAGGGGAAATACAGAGCTATCACTTCCTTCTAGCATGGTCACCCCTACGGCAGGAACCCTAGAGTCCAAGTCATTGGGTTCAGGCTCGCGGACCTGACTAGACAGTACCTGTGGTAAACTTGGGGGTGGGTTTTCTGACCCTTGTTTTCCCCGCCATAGAGTCCAAAACAGGGGAAAGTCCCGTCCCAGAATGAGGTCATGGGGCAAATTCTGGACAACCCCCACCTCGTGTCGGCTCTCCCCACAGGGGGTCTGGATAGCGACAATCACAGTCGGGTAGTCTCTTAAATCGCCATGTATGCACAGGACCCCGACTGTGCGTCCGGTGACAGTCCCGAGGTCGACACGGGACCCTTTTACGAGGGTCACCCGACTGCCAGAGTCCAGTAGTGCCACCACTGGGCACCCAGCCACGGTCACTTGGCATAGGTGGTGCCCATCATCAGTGTCCGAGGTGGCAGCAGCATAGGCTGGGGCAGCATAGAGGGACACCCTCTGACCCAGACTGCAGTCCATGGGCTCTAAGACATGGGGACAATTAGCCGCAATATGGCCTGGCTCGTGGCAATCCCAGCAGACAACAGTTTCTCTCCTCCTCCCCTGGGTCATTACCTTATCCTGGGGAGCTCGAGGAAGGTTGGCCCTCCGGGCCCTGGGGACTTGTGAGACCTGTGGGGGCTCCTTCTTGAGGGACTGTGTAGCCCAATAGCGCTCCACCAACTCCACCAATGCACTGGCGTTTTTTGGGTCTCCATGCCCCACCCACTGCAGGATCTTGCCCGGTAAAGACCTCAGATACCGGTCCACGACAACCCGCTCCACCATCTGGGCTGGGGTCAACGTCTCCGGCTGTAGCCACTTTCGGACAAGTTGTACAAGGTGGTGCATCTGTGACCTTGGTGGTAAGGCCTCCTGGTATTCCCAACTGTGGACTCTTTGAGCCCGCACGTGCTGGTCCACACCTAGCCGGGCCAGGATCTCCGCCTTCACCCGCTGGTAGTCGCATGCATCCTGTTCACTCAGGTCAAAATAGGCTTGCTGGGGCTCTGCAACTAAAAATGGTGCCAACACCTCGGCCCAGAGGTGTCGTGGAAGCCTTTCACGGTTGGCCACTCTTTCAAACCCAGTCAGATAGGCCTCTATGTCGTCCTCTGCCGTCATCTTGGTCAGCGCTTTACGGACCTCTTTCCTGATGTCCCGCTCTGGCTTTGGTAGATCAGCCTTTTGCTGGGTGGCCAGCAACAATGACAACTGCTGGGTCAAGAGTCGGTTGGTCTCTTGTTGCGCTGCATTAGCCTGTATCAGCTGTTTCACAACCTCCTCCATGGCTGTGGCTCTTTATTTCAGTTCTGTCAGCTACAGGACACGCAGCCCGTGTATGTCTCACTGCACATATGCCCGCATTCGAAGCACCATATGTGGGGAACTGCTCAGGTAGATGCTTGGTAGCAGTGCAGGAAACAGGGACACAGAGACTGTATCACACTCAAGTTCAGCATTTATTCACTTGTAGGTGAAATAACAGGCTTTGCCTTTACAAAGGCACAAACAGAAAAACAAAACCTTCTCGGCTGAGAAATAACTAATACAAGGAAAGACAGCCCCTCTCTATACAAGAGCCTGGCTGCCAGACTCTCGCTCTGGTTACATTATACGGGTGGCACAAATTTACCTTAATGCAGGTTCAGCTACAGAGCTCACACTGTTCCTCAGTGCAGTGCCACACCTCCTAGTCCTGACACACACCCTATATCAGGCCTTAATTAGTCAGCTGACCTCCCTGCTGTGGGCTTCTACCCGACACCCTTTAACTGCCTGGCTGGAACATACCTGTTCTCCCAAACCACACCCTTCACTTTCTCACAATATATATACAGTACAGACCAAAAGTTTGGACACACATTCTCATTCCAAGAGTTTTCTGTATTTTCATGACTATAAAAATTGTAGATTCACACTGAAGGCATCAAAACTATGAATTAACACATGTGGAATTATATACTTAACAAAAAAGTGTGAAACAACTGAAAATATGTCTTATATTCTAGATTCTTCAAAGTAGCCACCTTTTGCTTGGATTACTGCTTTGCACACTCTTGGCATTCTCTTGATGAGCTTCAAGAGGTAGTCACCTGAAATGGTTTTCACTTCACAGGTGTGCCCTGTCAGGTTTAATAAGTGGGATTTCTTGCCTTATAAATGAGGTTGGGACCATCAGTTGTCTTGTTCAGAAGTCAGGTGGATACACAGCTGATAGTCCTACTGAATGGAGTGTTAGAATTTGTATTATGGCAAGAAAAAAGCAGCTAAGTAAAGAAAAACGAGTGGCCATCATTACTTTAAGAAATGAAGGTCAGTCAGTCCGAAAAATTGGGAAAACTTTGAAAGTGTCCCCAAGTGCAGTGGCCAAAACCATCAAGCGCTACAAAGAAACTGGCTCACATGAGGACCACCCCAGGAAAGGAAGACCAAGAGTCACCTCTGCTGCAGAGGATAAGTTCATCCGAGTCACCAGCCTCAGAAATCGCAGGTTAACAGCAGCTCAGATTAGAGACCAGGTCAATGCCACACAGAGTTCTAGCAGCAGACACATCTCTACAACAACTGTTAAGAGGAGACTGTGTGCAGCAGGCCTTCATGGTAAAATAGCTGCTAGGAAACCACTGCTAAGGACAGGCAACAAGCACAAGAGACTTGTTTGGGCTAAAGAACACAAGGAATGGACATTAGATCTGTGGAAATCTGTGCTTTGGTCTGAAGAGTCCAAATTTGAGATCTTTGGTTCCAACCACCGTGTCTTTGTGCGATGCAGAAAAGGTGAACGAATGGACTCTACATGCCTGGTTCCCACCGTGAAGCATGGAGGAGGAGGTGTGATGGTGTGGGGGTGCTTTTCTGGTGACACTGTTGGGGATTTATTCAAAATTTAAGGAATACTGAACCAGCATGGTTACCACAGCATCTTGCAGCGGCATGCTATTCCATCCCGTTTGCGTTTAGTTGGACCATCATTTATTTTTCAACAGGACAATGACCCCAAACACACCTCCAGACTGTGTAAGGGCTATTTGACCAAGAAGGAGAGTGATGGGGTGCTACACCAGATGACCTGGCCTCCACAGTCACCAGACCTGAACCCAATCGAGATAGTTTGGGGTGAGCTGGACTGCAGAGTGAAGGCAAAAGGGCCAACAAGTGCTAAGCATCTCTGGGAACTCCTTCAAGACTGTTGGAAGACCATTTCAGGTGACTACCTCTTGAAGCTCATCAAGAGCATGCCAAGAGTGTGCAAAGCAGTAATCAAAGCAAAAGGTGGCTACTTTGAAGAACCTAGAATATAAGACATATTTTCAGTTGTTTCACACTTTTTTGTTAAGTATATAATTCCACATGTGTTAATTCATAGTTTTGATGCCTTCAGTGTGAATCTACAATTTTTATAGTCATGAAAATACAGAAAACTCTTGGAATGAGAAGGAGTATCCAAACTTTTGGTCTGTACTGTATATATATATATATATATATATATATATATATATATATATACTGCAGTTTTGTATATTAGTATATTATATTAGAGTATTGCATATTAGTTTATTTTGTATTGACAAGAAGATCAATCCACAGTGACCAGAATAAAAACAACCAATGTGCATACTTTGTAGGTTCATCTCCGGGGTAGTGGCGTGCTTTTTGTGACATGTTAGGAGAGTTGGCAAGTATGCCATTGTGTGGTGCATTGAGGGACCTGGAAAATGATGCATATAGAGGGACATACAGAGACATTTCATTGACTATATGGAACTAGAGCCCAACTACATATAGGCACATAGGGATATATGGATCTTCGTAGGTCATCATCCTGTAGGTATTTATGCTCATTTCCTGTTTGTGGTCCAATTATAGAAATGGATTGCTCCTTATATATCCTTCAATTTATGAAGGGCAATAAGTTATGTAGACAATATTAACCTAATATGGCCACTTTCTGATTGAGACAAGTTGGATGAACCAGAGGAAGGGTTTCTGTGCCCTCCAACCCCCACAACTATACAAAATACTGAACTGTCATTGCCCAGGTTATATTCGCTGTAGAACCTCATGGGACTCATTATCATTTCATAGCTTGGGCTCATCAGATCCCTATAGCTGGCCATATACGGTACATTATATATTAGCCGAACCCACCACCCGTCTAATATGTACTGTATAAGGTCCTTCCAATGCCATATATGGGGAGTCGGGCGAGATAGCAGTTTCTTAAAAGGATTTTCTGGGACATAAGTATTGACAGAAGAATGAAGCAGTGAAGAGGGTCTTGCCACTTGGAGCAATGCCAGCACCCTAGTTGCTCCAAAGAGCTTATTTTCATATGACCAAAAAAGTAATATCTTGGCAATGGACACACCGATTCACAATTGGGAAATATCATTTAATTCAGGTGACCCTAATCTATATATCTGGTTGGGTTGATATGCTAGATTCTGGTGACAGGTTCCCCTAGTCTAGTGTATACCAAGGGAGGTGTTAATGAACAGAGCAATTAAGTGAAGTACACTCTGATTCTATCAGTAATCCTCTTGGCCATCAGTGTACTTATTGGCCGCTGCTGTCTTGACCTTTGGCTGTGTGCTCTATTTATTTGATTTTACTACAGCCTACACCATGTACCTGGTTGACCTTTAATGTCCCCTGACCTAAGATGAATCCTACACCTGCAAAGCAGTAACAAATCACAGGTTGTCACCCAGGAATTGCATTTTTTTAGGTTAAAAATACTTGTCACATTCAGCTTATGATCTTGTTGCACGATTTATTTTTGTATTGTACTGTTTGATGCCATATACCCCATGGAGTCTGGAAACTACCTTGTGCCTAAAGCAGAAGCTGGTGAACCATTGTTTCAATGGTGATGTCCTTCAGGACCGGATCCAGGTTTGTGTGGGCCCTTGGAGAACTGAGCCTCAGTGGGTCCCTCTTTTAGTGCAACTCAAGCAGTGTGTTCCACTAAAAGCCACCACAGCAAAAACACGTGAAATTGGGTTATTTTGCTGCAGCAGACCTGCTGGAATCACTTTAGGTCTTCAATAGCTGCAGCGTGTGGACAATACGTATAGAAAATCTCAACCACAGTGCTGCTACAGTAGATGGCAGTAGGTTATCTGCTGGTGAGTCTGCTGCATAACAGCATATTGCCCTTCTTATGCCCCCTGCACAGTATAACGGTTCCCTTATGCCCCACTCACAGTATAATGGCCCCCTTTTTTCCTAACAAGCAATACAATGGCCCTATTTTGCCCCCACATAGAGTATAATGGACCCCTTTTGCCCCAACAAACAATACAATCACCCTATTTTGCTCCCAAATACAGTATGAGTCCCTTTTCTCCTACATATAGAATAATTGCCACTTGTGCAACCACACATGGTATAATGGTCCCTTCTGCCCCCCACACAGTATAATGGCCCTTTCTACTCCTACACACTGTATAATGGTACCTTTTGGTCCCACACAATATTATGGCCCCAATTTTCCCCCATACAGTTTAATGGCCCCTTTTGCCCCCATAAAGTATAATGACCCCCATGCCACATATTCTCATGGGGCAAACTTCAACATTACTTACAGATTGCAGCTCCTTGAATTCCCTGCCCCTTCTCTGAGTTCTGGCACCTGCATAACCCTGTGAGCACTAGAGCAAGGAAGGGGTGGGGAGTGTGGATAGTTGCTTGGGTTGACCAGGTGGTGATGCCTTCACCTGTTTTAGTTAAAGGGATTGTCCGAGACAGAAAATTAATGACCAATCCTTTGGATAATTCTTTAATTTGAGATTGGTGGAGGTCTGGTATCCAAGCACTGCACTGATCAGCTGTTTTTAGCGCAGTGTACAGAGCCAGACCCGGCCACTATACAGGCTCCGTATACTGTGTAATGACCCGGGTGTGTTATTACAGCTCAGCTTCCATTCTAATGAATGGGAGGACTGCCTCAAATTTGTCTACAAATTCTAGGGTGTGAAACTATTTTAACAGGTCTAAGTAATATACATATCCAAAAGAAGTTATTTTATAGTTCACATGCCTCGCCCCTCCACCCTGGCAAAATTCACCATAGACCAGATCTTGAGGTGTAAGTGTCTAAAATCAGTAGCATGAAGAATGGAAGTGCTATGTCCAGGTCAGGGAGGGCTGCTGAAGGAGGTCAGTGGGGGTCACTGGACCTAGAGACAAAGTGCTTATCATGATTTATGCCTGATGCACACGTCTTCTATATGGAGAGGGGTCAGAATTAGGACACTAACATGTCAGTGAGCTGACTCTTTATTGGCTCAGTTCAGGCTCACTGACTTCTACTGATAAGAGCTTGAAATCTTGGTGAACTCTTCATAGAAGATGCTGCATAGGAAGCATAAATCATAAGAATGATCTATACATGGGGTTAGATGGCAGACCAGATGGCCCAATGTATGATTACATGGAGCAGCCCACCAGGAATCTTCCCTGTAGAGTATATGGCCATTCACCATCCAGGAGGCAATAAAGGAATAATTTTGCTCCAGGCTCAACACTTAGATAACTGCAGGGGTAGCATTAGTGCATATATACAGTGTATACCTGTATGCCTATTCTCTAATTTGGGTAAGGGGCACCATTAACCCGTTTGTCTCAGACGCCCCTGCTACTATCATCTTCCGCTTGTAACTTTACTAAGCAGATTCCATTTTCTGATTGCAGATGATTTTATTGTGCATAGTAACTATTTTACAGACTTATCATTTCACAGCACATTTTTCTGAAAATAGCTTTCTCTTTAACTGGCTCTTCCCCTCCAGATACAATATTTCCAGGTGTAAATCTGTCCATAAAGCTTAGTTGAGCCTCAGTAATTTTGCAGCTAGACAATTACAACATACAGGAGTTTCCTTTACAGAATTCTAAGTATGTAAAATGTCTCCACGCACTTCTAGACTTGTAGTTGGCGGAAGCAGAATCTTTATCAAAAACTTTCCTCAACCTTGAGCTTTACAAAATGGTACCAGAATATTGTTTTTTGTATATTATTTTTACATTTAAGGGTGTTTTCCGGCCTCAAATCAAATTTTCATACTGATGATCTATCTTGACCTGAATAGATCCCGTACCTGTGGATAAGTCATCGGTATGAAAATTTGATTTGGGGATGGACAACCCTTTTAAGGCCATAGCTTTAGAACTACTTTTAGGCTTTCTTCACACACAGGGGCATATTTATCAAGACTGGCATATTATATGCCCATCTTGACAACCCCTGTGATGGCGGAGGATTCACCAGATTCATGTGCATTGGCAGAAATCTATGCGAGCTCATAGTCGTGTGAATTATAGTGAATATGGCACAGGCAATGGCCGCACTCTCAACCGTTCACTTTTAGAAAAGCATTGAGGGGGGCTTCAAAAAGCCACTTGTCACTGTTTTGTTTTTTTTTTTAATTTCATTTTTGTACTGTAACACTAGAAAAAAAAAAGATTTTTTTAAGATTTTTCAAATACTATGTGATTAAAAAAAACTTACTTATATGTATTATCAGTGAATTATATTGTTTATGTGTGCACATATGTAGTGTTTAAAAGTATACAAGAGTGGGATTATTATCTTCCTGTCACAGTATCCCCTATGGTTTTGTCACGTATGTCTGTGCACAGAATTCCCTTTTGAGTAGCACAAAACAGAGAAGGTTTATGGCTTTAACAGATATCTGTTACAGGCGAGCTAGTCAGACATAAGAGGGGGGGGTGCTCTGAAAAAGGAAATATCATCTATTATTATTATTATTATTATGCTTACTTATATAGCACAATCATATTCCGCAGCGCTTTACAGAAACATCTGAACTAGATGAGACTGTCTGAATATGAATCAGGACCCATCATTACAAAAACTGTTGATACTGAGAAAACATTGTCACATCTTTGGAGTCTGCTAGAACCAGAAGACCTGTAATTTACAAGGCTTTTATGTTTTTTTCTCCCTTTTATTTTACAACTGTTGTGCTTGTCTTTGTCATCATTGTTTCTCTTTTAATCTGAGCACCGAACCTTTGGGTATTAAAGATTTTACTTAATGGTGGTCTGCGTATGCTCTGCGGATCCATTGCCTTTTAAAAAGTGTGTTTGCATCTAACTGTTAGGCTAAGGCCCCACCTTGCGGGCCGCAGCAAAAAAGTGCTTTGGGAAAACTGCAGTGGCAACACATCGTGGTTTTTCCCGCAGCACTTTTCACAGAAAGTCCACAGAGGTTTACTCTGCAGACTTTTTACTTCCATTATACCTATAAGGAAACCACCAGAGTTTCCGTAGGTATAATTGACATGCTTCGATTTCCAAAACTGGGATGGTTTTGGAAATCGCAGCATGTCTGCTGTGCGTATCTTTCTACAATGTGTGGATGGGACAATGTGTGCAGGGACTATAAAACGGCCTTAGGGAGACATTTGCATATGTGAGTGGGATTCCTACTATCTCAAATCAGTAGGTGGAAGCAGCGTGTATCTGGGATACGTGGACTGTGTAGGGGTGTGATTTATGCTCAATTTACAGCGTGAAAGGTTACTGCAAGATTGATTGAATGAAGGGAATTAACCCCTGACAGCACACCAACGTCATGCACTAGGACAGTCTGTAAGAGACACTTTGGTATATTGGAAAAACACTGAAAATACACTAGCCTATAGCATTGCAAAAAACGCCAAAAATGCTAAATGTAATACAAGATCATCAGCAAAAAAAGTGTATATATTGCATTTCATAATAGACTGTAAAGTAACATCAGTCGCATAAAAAAGATGGCAAAAAAGGCATTAAAAACAGCTAAAAAGACCCCAGTAAAACTGGTTAAGATGCTAGAAATGCCCCAGAAAAGACTATTTGAATCCACTTTATTACCAATTTCCTAATAGATATCACCTGCCTGAATAATTCTAGTTATATTTTATTTGTTAAGGCACTTTTTTTTTGTCAGAAATTAAATTTAAAGGGGATATCCAGCTAGAGGTATGAGTTGAATACAATGGTGAAGCAGGGTGTCATCCATTCCCTGCTTCACCATTCCTCCCACCATACTTCCTCCACCTTATTATTGTGGGGGCAACTGCAGGGGGACTTTAGACTCTGGTGGCAGCTAGAGGGGGACATTGAACTATGGGGGCAAATAGAGAGGAACATTAAACTGATGGCAGGTGGAGGAGGACATTAAACAAGGGGGTAATGAGAGGGGGACATTAAACTGTGATCAACTGGAGGGGGGCATTAAACTGGGGTCAACTGGAGAGGGACATTAAACTGGGGGCAACTGGAGGTGACATTAAATTGTGGGGGTAGCTGGAGGGGGACATTAAATTGTGAGTGTTACTGGAGGGGGACATTAAACTGTGGGGGTAGCTGGAGGGGGACATTAAATTATGAGTGTTACTGGAGGGGGACATTATACTGTGGGGCAATTGGAGGGAGACATTACAATGTGGGGGATTACCATGTTAGTGACAGTAGGGGCATTATACTGTGTAGGGGTACAAAGAGAAATGGATGGGAATGGGCAGGGTCAAAGTAAAAGTGGGTGGGGCTAAATATGTGTGCCGAACATTCCATCCCTCTTTCTGTCCTTTTGATCTCCGAAACGCGTTGTGTGTTTTGAGCCCCAATAAAGTTTCTTTCATCTGGAAAGCACAGATATACTATCTCTCTTTTTTTGGAGTATCCACTCCATCTACAACAACTGGTACCATCATCGCCTGGATTCCTGTGGTCCCGACGCTGAGAGATTCTGCTGCCTCCACATATAGGATTATCATGCATGCTAAGTAGTTGTGGCTTATCACAACTAGCCCAGGTGAGAGTCAAATCACAACACTGTATACCAAAAAAATTTTTTTTTTTTTTTTGTGTGGAAACTCTCTACCTGTTCTGGATCCATCCCAATCACAGTGCTTTTACAGGCTCTTGTGTGGGGTGAATTCCACTTCTATTTCACCGCACTGCTCTATTTGTACACCAATTTTACAAACAATATTACACTATGTCCTTGGGAGGTATGATAACATACAACCTGCAGATCGAGCTGTGTTTTCAGCATGAAGTTCAATTTATGATAGGTCTAAGATTCAGCACCCCCGCCGATCAGCTTTGAATGGGCTGCGGCATTCGTGTATTGTGGTTGTGGCCTTTTTATTTTGTGACTGCTGATTTTAGTATCTTTTTCTGCATCTGTAAAATGTATCCATGTATTATCTGTTCCATCATGTGCTATCTTTTTATTGTTAGTTTATTTTGGCAGTTTTAGCTGCTTACTATGTAAATAATGCTGCAGCGGGTATTGAGATCTGTTAAGGAATGACTTCTCACCTGAAACCTTCAGGGTTAGCTGGCCTTTAGACCTTTCCCCTCACACAGTATGCCGACTATTTCACTTCTGCATTTCTTACATACGTCTCATGTAAAGTAGCCTTCAGTTATTGCTGGTCAATGGTGACATGCATTACTTTAATAACACAAAACAATAGTAAATTATCTGACATGTCAGAGCACAGAAAAGGGTATGTAGCCCCCTCGCCCCACCCTTGTCTCATTATCTTTATCACCGGCAGCAATGAATATAGAAAACTGAAGAAGTGGCGAATTATAGAGAACATAGGAAGAAGGAAAAAGAAGGTGAATATATACTGTATCACATTGTAACAATATGCATTCAATAAAACATTAAAGACAAGTCAATGAGAATCCCCCCCACACCACAAAAAATCACTATGGCAATTTACGGCTATGTCCACATGGGAAGTACTTGCAGCAGATTAGCCAAATGGACTTGCCCACTAATCCGGTGAGATGTGGAATAGCAGAAAAGTAGATACGAATTAAGCAAATCTCATCCACACATTGTACAATTTCCCTGCTGCAAAAAATGGACCTGTAATGCCGGTTTTCAAGCTGCTACATGTCAGTTTATTCTATGGGCTTTAACCATGGCTTTCACCCTACAATGTGAAGGGTGAAATCAGTGGTCAATGAACATGCTGCAAAATCCACCCCATTTCTGGCAGTTCTTGCTACAGTGCTGAATTGCGACAATAGGGAAGCAACAATGGAAGTAACCTAAAAAGACAGCAAGAGACATGGTTTTCAATGGGACAGTCCTGGATTTCAGGTGCTGCCCCAAGAGGCAGGAGGAATGTCCTGGTTTTAACTCATCTTTGTTCTCTGGATACAGATGGAATTGAGTACAATGGGTGAAGCCGGTAGCCATCGTTCCTTGCTTCACCATTGAGCACCAGTCTCTCGTCCTACCAGCAGCTTGGAAGCAGGCAGGGGAAATGTAGTGACATGATTACCTGGCACCTGCTGCTCTCAAACCTTCAGCAGCAGAAACCGGAGTGGACTGTGAGGAATGGGGCAAGATAAGTATTTTTTTTTTCGATTGTGCATTTTACTGTGGAAGCCACAAGGAGGCAATATAGTGTGTGAGGGTTACAATAAGTGGGATCATAGTTTGGGGACTGCAGTGGGGAAGCATTAAATTATGAGTCCCACCATGATGGGACAATATACTATGTGGGGGCCACAATAATGGGGGATTATACTTTCTGGGGGCCATGATAAAGGAGAATTATACTGTGTGGGGGTCACAAAGAGGGGAGTTATACTGTGAAGGACACTCGGAGGGGGCATTATACTGTGGGAGCCCCAAGGGTGACACTATACTGTGTGAGGGCTACTAGGGGGACATTGTACTGTATGAGGGCAACATGGGGAACATTATACCATATTGGGCCACTAAAGGCACATTTTATTGTGTTGGAGGCACAAAAGGACTGGGTGGGATTGGATGGGGCCACAGTACCTTATACATAAATGTGCTGCAGCACGCTGATTTTGCACCTCTTTCGGTCCTCTGAAAATTGGGAGGTGTGTATAGGTATTTACACTCATACAAGACAGACTGTCAAACACTTTGCAGGACCGCCCACTGGACTCCTAAGATAAGAATTAGCAGATATTTAAATAAAAGCATGACAAGTTATACTGAATCTTTCCTCACAAAGCTATACATCAGTCTGCTCAGCTACTCCTGCCCTGCATTTTTAATTTAGCAGGTTCACTTTAAGAACCCTAAATGCAATCCATTCCTACACCTAACAAACCATAAAAGTATCGTTCAGTTATTTCCATTTGGAAATCTTGTTTAACCCTTTAAAATGACATAAACCGTGTCCCACATATTTCTCTTCACTCCTTTGAAAAGCAAAGGAAGCGTTGGAAAAAATAATTTATTAAGTATCTGACAATGAGGAATGCTTTCATATTCTTTCTTCATGTTTGCAGCCAGATCCCTATCGGCCCTGAAGCAGTTAACACACAGTAAAAGGAGCAAAATGTAAATTCATTTAAAGTGCACCAGTTGTTACAAGTAGACTGAAGTATTTATGGACACATTAACTATTTCACTTAGTTTGATGTATTATTCACTTTTTAAAAGGGAAGTACCTTTAAATTACATATTTGCAAAAGTAAAAAAAAAAAATTTAAGAATTATTAATTCACTTAAATTGTGGCCGAGCTGCAGTATCTCAGCCCAACCACCACACAGAGAATGGCACTGTATGCTTCCAGCTCTGTTCTCTGTGTATGTGTCGTGGGGATGGCTGCTTTGTACAGCTGATTGGTCAGGGTCCTCCTGGGTACTTGACCCCCACCTATATGATATTGATGACCTCTCCTAAAGATAGGTCAAAATTTTTAGTCCATAAAAACTCTCAAATCATTATAGACCTGTGTCAAGAAAAAAATCTGATTTGTTTTTGTTAGAATTGACTTGAAAGGCCATTTTCAAAAATCATCAATCTTTGACAGTTTAGTTGACTTAAAGGAATTCTATCATTAAAAAAAAAACGTTTTTAAACTAAAAGCACATAGGAATAGCCTTTAGAAAGGCTATTCATCTCTTACCTTTATTTTGCAGGTCTGCGCCGCCATTTTCGAATTTGTCTTCTTTTCTTCATTATGCTAATTGTGCTCAGAGAGCACAGCTTCGTCATCGATTCCAGCGCCGCCTCTGTCTTCTGTTCCTGATGCGTCTCCTCCTCTTCACTGCATCAGCAGCCGCCAAGTGTCTCTTCGGGATCGGCTCTGCCACTTTGAGTTGGACAGAGGTGACTGCGCATGTTCCGTCGGCCATTTTGCAGTGGTCTCATGTAAGAGACCACCGCAAAATGGCTGACGGAACATGCGCAGTTGGCTGTTCCATTGGCCATTTTGCGGTGGTCTTGTGTAGACGCTTCAGGAACAGAAGACAGAGGCAGCGCTGGAATCGATAACGAAGCTGTGCTCTAAGCATGGGGGAAGCCCCCTGTGCTCTATGAGCACAATTAGCATAATGAAGAAAAGAAGAAAAATTCGAAATCGGTAGCGCGGACCTGCAAAATGAAGTTAAGAGATGAATAGCCTTTCTAAAGGCTATTCTTACGCGCTTTTAGTTTAAAAACTTTTTTTTTAAAGATAGAATCCCTTTAAAGGGGTTGTCTGGGATAAACCGATCTTTCTTATCTAAGCTACCCACCCTCCCCCTGCCTACCTTCTAAATTACTTACTGTACAAAAAAGCTCTATTTACCAAGATTGCCGGAATGCACATGCTGGCACTATTGCACAGGCATGGGCAGCGTAGACATGATGAGAAGATGGTGCCGGCTGCTGAGAATAACAAGTGAAGTCCAATGCCAAGAAGATCCTGCCTGGAAGATAGGTAAGTATGATGGGGTGGGAGGTGAGTTAGTTAGGAAGGGCTAGTAGTTGGTGGGCTAGCTAGGGAAACGGAGGGGGTGTGAGTGAGAAAGGCATGGGAGGAGGGATTGAGAGAGGGAAGGGGGAGGGAGTCAGCTCTGAGTGAAGCACAAGGCATCATGGTAGTTGTAGGAAAACAGAACAAGAAGCTACCCAAGTAAACAAATGCAGAAGATGCCAAGATTCTCACAGAGAAACCCAGAAATCATTCAAAACACTGCTAAAGGTATTTGGTTGCACTTATTAACCTATTAATAGCACTAACAGACCTTTTTTGAAAAGGACAACTCCTTTAAAAGAGAATTTTTCTTTAGTAGGGATTCAATTAGGTCACCTACAAGCGCTATGAATGTCATAGGTATCACTAGATGCCTCCTCCAAACATATGAATGGCTCTTACTAAGCTTAAGCTTGCTGTATGTAAAACATGTATGTACCCCCAGGTTGATTGATCGACAGGGATTATCTGTAGTCCGAGAGGGATTATGTGACCTTATCTATGACACCTTTGGCTAAAGCATGTGTACAGTTGACCTCATAATTTGTCTTGGCCAGCCGTCTGTGCACATGTATGCCCTCTTTCACTCTGATATGGGAGTATTATTTATTTTTGTATTATAAAGATCTAACAAACCAATGGAAAACTAGCTCCGAAACAACAAACCTTGTCTGAATAATTCTGTCATTCCCTGTTTCGAGTAACAAACTGTAACACAATTTAGAGACAGGATGTGTCATGGAGTTAGGGACAGTTTTGGGTGGAGTTGGAAAAAAGTTACCGACTCCAAAAAAATTAATTATTTTTAATTATATTATCACCAACAGGTATGCTGGCACACTATTTCCTTTTAAGTCCCCTCTGTAGGAAGGGTTACTCAAAGTCAACAGCCGATGACCACAAGTAATCTTTATAATTTTGTGTTCTCCCGCAAAAAATAAGCCCTTGCACAATTCCATTTTTAAAAAAATTAATTAAGTCATAGGTCTTCGAAAGCCATTGCTATTTTTTCTATTCCATCCCAGAAAGAGGTAATAACAGTTATTCAGTGAGGTATGTCTACCCCCCATAAAGACTACCACTTGTCCCGCAAGAAAATATACCCTCATACAGTTATATTGATGTAAAAATAAAAAAGAATAAAAGTTATAGGGCTTGGTATATAATGATGGAAAAGCATAAAAAATGGTTTGGTCATCAAGGACTAAAGAAGACCAGTCACTAAATGGTTAATTAGATGCATAGTTTGTTAGGCCGGGGCATAAAACCGCAGCATTTTATAGTCACGGCAAAGTGAATGGGATTCTAGCGAATACCATCCACGCATTGCAGAAAAATATGCACAGCAGAAACACTGCAATCTCCAAAACTGTTGCAGTTTTGGAAATCGCAGCAGGTCAATTATACCTACGGAAACGCTGGCAGTTTCCGTAGGTATAATAGGTTTAATGGAAGCAGAAAGTCCGCAGAGGAAACTGACACCACAGACCTTTTTACAGCCATCAGGTTTCTTCTACTGAAGGCACCGTAGGACATTGTGGTACTGAATATAGCTAGACACATACAATATGGTACGATGTATACGTATCAGTATTCATCTGAATGAAAATTTATATTTAACAAGATGTGAGTGCGACGTCTCCCGAGTGCAGTGAATATTAATGAGGAGGTAGCCAGGAGATTCGCCAACAATTTAAAGTATAATTTAATTGTTTTATTGTTTTTTGCTTTTCCATCCAGTATGCAACAGGGATTGAACCCTAGAAAAATAACACGCAAGTTGGTTACCCTACTGATTGAACCATAGGCTTGACTAAAGTCTATAGGCAGGTTTTTTATTATTCCAAGCTTCAGAAGTATTGTACTGTCCCTACATAATGTATTATAATATATACAGTATAATATATATAATGAAAATTTAACTCACCGAAATTTTTATTTCCTGGAGCCCTCTGCAGCACAATACACAGGGGGTTATGGTTCCCTAGGTATAACCACATAGAGACAGGTTAATTAAGCAGTAGTCAAACAATTAAACAATTAACCAATCAGACCCCAGGCATAAATAGGACACAGAGAGTAGGACACAGTGTATTCTGATGCAAGCAATAGTACAAAAAAAAAATATTAAAGGGAGGGATACTTGTGCTGCCTCGGACTTCAGGAAATAAAAATTTCGGTGAGTTAAATTTTCTGCGGTATAATCCACAACTTTAGTTTCAAGGTTGTGGCAGCGGAGATCTTGAAGGTCGCATCTTGGGATTTTGGACATCTGTCCCAAGATCTGAGTATGTCTAAGTGCCGGGTTCTTAGGTACACTTTTGCCCATGGTACAGCCTCTATGGATGACGTCATGAGGCCCAATACTTGCATAGCTCTTCTGAAGGAGACTTTGGGATGAGAAGCTAGGTGAGAGATCTCTTATCCTCCCTGGAGAAAGTTTTAAAGTCATGCTTCTAGAGTTTATTATGAAGCTTAGAAACGTTAGGTTCCGAGATGGCACCGACTGTGATTTTCTCCAATTGATCTTGCAGTAGGTTCAGAATACTGCGCAGATGATGATGGAGTTGATCTTTCCAGGAGGCTCTCACCCACCAGTCGTCCAGATATGGGACCACATTGACTTCTCTCACCCTTAAGGCTGCTGTCAAAAACCACCACAATTTTGGTAAAAACTCGAGGGGCTGACTAGATCCCAAAAGGAAGGCAAGTGACTTCCTTTGACTGTAAAAGATTGGAACATATAGGCAGGCCTCGGTGAGATCGATTGTCGCCATATAGTCGTTCCCCTCTAATAAAGTTATTACTGAGCGTATGGTCCCCATTTTGTATGTTTTTTTCTACGAAAACTGGTTTAGGAAGGTGATCTAACACCAGCCTCCACTTCCCACTATCTTGGGTACCGGCAACACCTTGGAATAGATGCCTTGCCCTCTTTCTGCAGATGGGACCTCGTCTATGGCCGCTTTGCTCCAGAACTCTGATATTAACTGAAGAATCACTGGATTTTTCTGTGAGTTCAGCACAAAATGATTGGGGGGGGGGGACTGCCAGAATTTGAGGCAGTATCCGTTTGATAGTTGATGTGACCCACGCATCTAAAGAGGTCTGTGATACCAGAGAAGCAAAACTTTTTAATCTTGTGCCTACAGTCATGGGCCTGGCGTCATAAGTCGTGGGATTCGTGGATCTCTTTTTGCAGGAAGATTTATTTTGACTTTTGTTCCTGAAGATTCTCTATCAGAAAACCTATTAGATGGTCTCCTGAACTTAGGTGACCTCCTTTTTTTTTTTTTTTTGAACGAAAAAGGCTGACAGAACTCCTTTTATGTTTCTGGAAATTTTTCACCTTTGCCTTCACTCAAGGATTCCAGGATCTTATAGAGTTGAGAACCCAATAAGGACTCTGGATGGAACGATAAGTTGCAAGAGCTGTACTTGGACAGATTGTCACCTGAACACAACTTGAGCCACAAAGCTCTTATGGCTGCATTTGAGAGGGCCAGAGACCTGGAGGAAAAATTTTATGACATCTAATTGTGAGTCACATAAAAATTCTGCAGCAATTATCAAGAGGGGAAGAGAACTGCCCTTACTCAGCCTCAGCTGAAGGGAAAACATCACTTCCTGGAGAACCACAAGTACTGTGTGCAAAGCAAACACAGACTGGCGCCATAACATGGAAGAGAGTGAGTAACACTACTTTCTGCCACTTGCCAGAATATATGTCCTGCCGGCATAAGGGGGGGATAGAGAACCCCTAAATATGAGCTCCTGCTCGTGTACCAAGATTGTTCTTTGGGCACCGCTATCAGGGTACACCCTCACCACTGAGGGACAGGGATCACCCCTGTATACAGTACAGAAAAGCCATCCCATCTGCCTCCATGGTAGTGATACACCATTTTCCTGGGGAGATCCTGTCTCCATGTCTGTTACCTATGAGAGAAAAGAAAAATACACTGTGTCCTACTCTCTGTGTCCTATTTATGCCTGGGGTCTGATTGGTTAATTGTTTAATTGTTTGACTACTGATTAATTAACCTGTCTCTATGTGGTTATACCTAGGGAACCATAACCCCGTGTGTGTATTGTGCTGCCGAGGACGATCAGGAAAGAGAGATTTCTATATGCCAGCCCATTGTATGCGTAAAAAATATATTTTCTAAGCATATAATTTACTTGCATATAAAGATATTACTCTATATATCATTGTACTGTATGTATATATATATGTATGTATATATATATATATATATATATATATATATACTGTGTATATATATGCTATATATATATATATATATATATATATATATATATATATATATTTATGTATGTATCTGTCTATAAAGATATATATTCTACTTCTTGGGTTCAATCCCTGGCTCATACATAAAAATTTATAACATAAGGCTTTAGTGATTTTTTTTATTATTAATATATATATATATATATATATATATATATATATATATATATTTATATTTATATTATATTTAGAAATTACTAAGGCTTTTGCATAGTAAAGTAAATTACACTAAACCCCTTTCTGTAATACTTTATTAAAAAAGTTACAAAACATAGTAACATAGACATATTCACTAACATGATCACCAAAGTGTTAAAAATCTAGGGTCTAATATTATTATATGGGGTCTTAATATATGTTATTGTGCCTTTTTATAAAGGTCACGCCCCTTAAAAGGCCACTCCCACTTTTGCTGTGACCTGCCACTCGCAAATCACCCTGTGTAGGGCTCTCCCAGTTTAGTTAGAGGTCTATGAGACAGCATTAGAATGTCAATAAGTGGCTCATGCCTATAGTCCCTTATGATTGGCTGTACTAGATGAAGAGCTGTCTGCAAGGTATACAAAGACTCCTCCCCTCCCAGCCACTGTCCAAGGTCATGTGATCCTTCTTTGTCCACTCAAGTTTTGTAAAATTGTGGCCACCATTTTGAGTGATTTGTGTGGGGCAAATGCCAACACTTTCAGATTTCCTAATATCCTAAACATTTGAGAAATTTGTAACAAATTGATGTATCTTTGCCTAACATCTATCACATGTAATCCTGGGGAACCCTCCTTAATATCGGAGCTAGGTTATTATAGCAAGAGAATAAAGTCAAGGTGAAAACATAATACAACGCAGGTAATTTTTCATTTTCACGACTGTAGACTATAACTACCCCATGCACCTGGGCAATTCATGGGCTTATCCATCTGGTCCAGGAATTTTCATAAATTACTCACATATTTTCTTTTAACTGTCGAATGTCAATAATAGAGATTTCCCCCGATTCATGTCATGAAAGACGCGCTCACCATTTATCATGAGCAGACTGTCAGTGTATAAGCCGATGCTGATGATGTCATCTGTAAAGGTATATTAAGGTATCTTATCTCAAGATACACAATACTGGACTGCACATTTTTTCACATCATTTCTATTCTGCCCATGGCAACTTGTCAAATTAACACCTGCAGAGGACTCAATGACATGAAGGATACCAGTTATAGCAATGGGAGGATACAAGATCCAGCGTCCCCATGATAACACTTTGGTGCACTGGAGCAGCATGTTTTGTTGGGACAAGTCAAGTGATGTACAAAGAAGAGAGGGGGTCCTTTAGCAAGTCATCCAATTTGGGTGGAGTTTTGTAAGTCACACCCGTTTTTGGGTGGGGTCTGCTCATATATGCCAGAACTGTTGCCAGAAATTAGTCACTGTCTTGGCAAATTTGGGACAGTTGCCAACTGTGATCACAAAAAGTTTACTTCTGTGCCACCTATACGCCATGACCCTGGTCTCCTGTGATCTCATCTTGACACAGTCATCGTGTGACTGCTGCAGCAAATGGTCGTAGTGACCATAGTGGTCCTGCTGCAGCCAGTAATGGGCTTCAGTGGTCACATGACCTTCAACGTCATCCCTGGAGACCAGTATAGAGAGGTCTTACTGAAGTCATGTATGACTCGAGGCAAAGAGTGAGATTGATGGATATTCAGAAGATATGTGGAATTTCTAGAAAGACATTGAATAATAAAAATGTGCTCTAAGATCAAGTCCTCATAATATACAGCTTATAACCTCACCATATACAAGGAGGAGAAGATTATTTATAGCTTATAGCACATGGCAGGAGAGTGATGTGTTTATGTCTTACTGTATCTATCCTTTTAAGATGTCGGTTAGATTTATAGCACATTCCTAATCCCTGCATTTATAGGGGGAAGCTGAAGATCACAGATACAGACAGCTAGATCATGTTCTCATGTTTTTGTATTATATATGATCATCGGTGAGAATTTGTTTTTAGTTTTAGAGGAAACCTATGTCACCATGAAAATGCTGCCTAATCTACTGCGAGCATGTTATACGGCGAAAGGTGCGGGGAGGTATAGTTTTTTTGGGAAAAGATTCAGTATTATTAGCAATGTCTTCATTATAATTCTTGATCTAAGGAGTCCGGTGGGCAATTTCAGAGCTTGTATACAATTATGACTTGATGACTGTCCACCGCACATTAGGACCAAATCTGCAGGAGCGCCTGTTTTTCTGCCTACATTGGAACCTGTCAATGTGTATGTTTAGTGGTCGGCACTGGGTGGCCATCACTGGTAAAAGCATGCCATGCCCTGGGTACACAGATCAGATACTTTGCATAAGGATTCAAAGTTTATTTTTTTAAGCAGCAAGATTGTACTTTAACACAAAAAAGTATGTTCACTTTCAGTGGTTTAGAGGGCATTTTGGTTGTGGTTACAGGGAGGTAGGATGAACCACCGACTCCAACTCCATTTTTCCAAAGCCTAACTCTGACTCCAGCTTTGACTTATCCCTGTACTGTGACATCACTGCCTACATTATCTATGTATTGTGACATCACTGTGTGCATTATCCCTGTGTTGGGACGTTACTTTGTATATTATCTCAGTACTATGACATTATCCCTGTTCTGTACTGTATTTATTATCCCTGTACTGTGACATTACTGTATTTATTATCCCTGTACTGTGACATCACTGTATTTATTATCCCTGTACTGTGACATCACTGTATTTATTATTTCTGTACTGTGAAATCTATGTGTTTATTATCTCTGTACTGTGACATCACTGTGTTTATTATTCCTGTACTGTGACATCATTGTGTTTATTATCCTTTTACTGTGACATCACTGTATTTATTATCCCTGTACTGTGACATCACTGTATTTATTATCCCTGTATTGTGACATCACTGAATTTATTATTTATGTACTGTGACATCACTGTGTTTATTATCCCTGTACTGTGACATCACTGTATTTATTATTTCTGTACTGTGACATCACTGTGTTTATTATTCTTGTACTGTGACATCACTATATTTATTTTCCCTGTGCTGTGACATCACTGGACTGTTTTTATTTTCCCTGTACTGTGACATCACTGTGTTTATTATCACTGTACTGTGACATCACTGTGTCTGTTATGTATTTTGATCTCACTGCATCTATCATCCCTGTGTTGTGACATTCTTTGCTTATTATCTCTGTCTTTATTACCTCATCAGGTTAACAGGGGTCAGGGAACCCCTTTTCTTAGCATGTGGGTTCCAGAGATGGGACCTATATCCTATGGCTATGCCATAAATGTCTTTGATAGGAACACCCCTTTAAAAGAAACCTCTTTATGTCATCCTTATCTACAATGTTTTAAGACCCTATGCTATGCCTGATCATCTTAAAACATTTAAAATAATAATAATGTCTGTTTTTGTGAAGGTAAAGTTCACTTTAAATACGTGACAACAGGTCCTTCAATTACTGTATTTAACATTCCTTGGTTAGCCCCTGCCCCCGGGGTGCACCCCTACAAGCACAGGCTCAGCAGTATCCTGGAGTTACTATAATATATTAGGCACCATCTATAGCACCTAGTTGTACCTTTACTAATACACTAGGATACTTTATCATTAAATGTTATCTTTATTCTTGAATTTTTCCTCTGCACTAACTGTTATATGTATCTCCATCATCCCCTTTAATTTCAGGAGTGGGGTATGTATCCTGCAGCTCGTGCGGCTGACATGCCTTGACCTTTAAACTTGTATGGCTGACAAAGTGCCTGAAGAATGTAATTCGAGGTCAAGAAGAACTCTTGCCTGGTCATGCTTTATTGCTGCACTAGGTGGTATCCTTCACATTGCAATCTGGAAAGTGACAAATATTACAATCACAAGGTTCTTCATGTTGCCTTCGGACTACACAGAACGACACCTGTAAAGCAAACAACAATTGGGTTATGGCAGATAAAAAGGAAAAAGGAACTATTTAATAACCATCTATACAGTATATGTTATTGGAATATTTGCCATTCCAAGAGTCACAGTCACAAAAGCCTGGACTACCAATTTACTATACAGATGTAGCAAACTTTAATCTGAAAGTCAAGTTAAAGTCTGCTACCATTGTTTATTTAATGAGCTGAGTATCAATTTAGCCTTTGCTACATCTGAATAGCAGAAGTGTTCTGTAATTGATGTACAGTTTATTGGCAGCCTGTTATAGAGCAGGAGGAGCGGAGGGAAAAGAATCAGTGCAACTTGTATTTTATTCATTACAATGCCTGCTCTTTCTATGCTTAGGAGTCCAGTGGGCGGTCCTAGTCAGTGATTGGCAGCCTTATCTTTATTAATGTGCATACATATCTCTCATGCTATTTATAGTATCACCCACTAGATTGGACTAATCATAGATATTTCAATAAATATATGACACAGTTGACATGATGTACATGTTCTACTTAACCTTTCCCCACAAAACTATATATCAATTTGCTGAGCAGCCAGTAGAGTACTAAAAATTTCACAGGTATTATCATTGTCTATAGCAACCAATTACAACTGCAGCATCCTAGTGGACACTGCTAAACCTTGGTGCACTGTGTATTATACCATTGATTTAATGCATATATTTTTGTACATGTGTATCTGTTATGTTTTCCCTTTAATGGGCTGTTTCATTGGGATTGGGGGCTAAGAGCTGATGGCACAATCCAACTAGTTTAGTATTGGAAAGTAGTAACAGACTAAGTGTCTACATCCAGCTTCAATAGAGAGAGGTCATGTGAGAGCTAGTGCCTAAGTTTTATGCTACTGTGCTGCAGCCCTGAGACAGGGAGAAATAAGCTGGCTGCAACTGCTGAGAGAAGATTGGAGAGGTTTAGTGGGATTTTTCTGGAATCCATTATGGGCACTCCACCTTCCATCCTGCTGAGGAGGACTGAAGACCATTAGGATGTTCCCTGAGGGAAGACTGCCACCGCCATCAAGTACCCTGCAGGCCTCCTCAGCTCCACACCAGCACAGGAGGTGAGCTGGAGGAGTTAGTTCAGTTTCTTAGCCGCAGTGACTTCCTGTTATTGCTACTACTAAACTCATCATGGAAACAGGGAGTAGAAAATATCTAAATAGTATATGAGGGTTAAAACTAAAAACAACTATATGGAGACAAATGGAGTAGTAAATGGAGGCGAGAGAGAGGACAATTACTGCGTGAGAGTACAAAGGAGGAACTCTACTGTCTAAGGGCACAAAGGTGGAGTACTACTGTGTAAGGAGTCAGGACACAAAGGTGAACTACTACTGTGTGGGGGCTCAAAGGCGAAATTACTATTATATGAATGCTCAAAGGGGGATATAGTTACTGTAGGGGGCATTACTATTGTTTGGGGCACAAATGGAGATATTATTCTGTAGGGAGAACAAAAGTCGGCATTATTACTGATGGGGGTACAAGTAGGGCACTATTACTGTTTGAGTGTTCTATGGCTGCATGGAACACAAAAGGTGTGACTGCAACTGTGTGGGGCATTATGAATAGGGAGTTGTGTGGGTGGGAAAAAGATTGGGAGGGGGGTGTAAAAGTGAGAAGCCAAAGTGTAGAGATGAATCATGTAAGAAGTTGTCATGGCGGTAAGGCATGGAAGGACATGAAAAGAATAGTGAAGGACTCCAGAAAAAATGTCAATTAATTTAATTGTATTTTATTCACTTTTAGGGTATGTTCACACAGAGATTTTTCTCAGGCAGAAAAAAAATCTGCTTTGGGTTTTTGGAGCATAAATATATAGTGATAATATTTGTCTGCTTATATTTTCATTTACAATATAGTAATACTATTCAGTCACTTTGTCTTGGCGACAAACTCTGCAGATGTCAGAAGAAGTTGTCATGGTGGTCTGGGACAGATGCAGAAGAAAAGGGAATAAGAAGTCTACAATCTGAGAAGGCGCCACCTGTGAGTCACTGGCTTTAAAGAGGATTTATTATAATACCTGACAGGTCTATTGTAAATCCTTGTATTATACATGATAATTCTGAAACATCTCAAATAAGCACCCAATGATTATATAGTAGTTATAAGCGACTAATAGACTTTATTACACAATATTTTATTGGCAGCAATACACTGGTTACCTCTTTTCCAGACCTCCAGCTACCCTTTGCATCCACCATCATGGACTGTTCTTACCCTATAGTCCTTGATCCAGAAAATGCACTTCTAATGGTTAATCCTACAATTCCCATAATTTCCCATTTTCCATGCTGTTATGAAGGGCAGAGCCAATGCTTGGAAACACTAACACTACCCATGGATACTGACAGAGATACAGTGCTGGCCAAAAGTATTGGCACCCCTGCAATTCTGTCAGATAATACTCAATTTCTTCCAGAAAATGATTGCAATCACAAATGCTTTGGTAATAATATCTTCATTTAATTTGTCTTCAATGGAAAACCACAAAAAGAATTGGCAAAAAGCCAAATTGGATATAATTCCACACCAAACATAAAAAAAGGGGGTGGACAAAAGTATTGGCACCCTTTGAAAAATCATGTGATGCTTCTCTAATTTGTGTAGTTAACAGCACCTGTTACTTACCTGTGGCACATAACAGGTGGTGGCAATAACTAAATCACACTTGCAGCCAGTTGAAATGGATTAAAGTTGACTCAACCTCTGTCCTATGTCCTTGTGTGTACCACATTGAGCATGGAGAAAAGAAAGAAGAAAGAAGACCAAAGAACTGTCTGAGGACTTGAGAAGCAAAATTGTGAGGAAGCATGAGCAATCTCAAGGCTACAAGTCCATCTCCAAAGACCTGAATGTTCCTGTGTCTACCGTGCGCAGTGTCATCAAGAAGTTTAAAGCCCATGGCACTGTGGCTAACCTCCCTAGATGTGGACGGAAAAGAAAAATTGACGAGAGATTTCAACGAAAGATTGTGCGGATGGTGGCTAAAGAACCTTGACTAACATCCAAACAAGTTCTAGCTGCCCTGCAGTCCGAGGGTACAACAGTGTCAACCCATACTATCCGTCGGCGTCTGAATGAAAAGGGACTCTATGGTAGGATACCCAGGAAGACCCCACTTCTGACCCAGAGACATAAAAAAGCCAGGCTGGAGTTTGCCAAAACTTACCTGAGAAAGCCAAAAACTTTTTGGAAGAATGTTCTCTGGTCAGATGAGACAAAAGTAGAGCTTTTTGGGAAAAGGCATCAACATAGAGTTTACAGGAAAAAAAAGAGGCCTTCAAAGAAAAGAACACGGTCCCTACAGTCAAACATGGCGGAGGTTCCCTGATGTTTTGGGGTTGCTTTGCTGCCTCTGGCACTGGACTGCTTGACCGTGTGCATGGCATTATGAAGTCTGAAGACTACCAACAAATTTTGCAGCATAATGTAGGGCCCAGTGTGAGAAAGCTGGGTCTCCCTCAGAGGTCATGGGTCTTCCAGTAGGACAATGACCCAAAACACACTTCAAAAAGCACTAGAAAATGGTTTGAGAGAAAGCACTGGAGACTTCTAAAGTGGCCAGCAATGAGTCCAGACCTGAATCCCATAGAACACCTGTGGAGAGATCTCAAAATGGCAGTTTGGAGAAGGCACCCTTCACATCTCAGGGACCTGGAGAAATTTGCCAAAGAAGAATGGTCTAAAATTCCAGCAGAGCATTGTAAGAAACTCATTGATGGTTACCGGAAGCGGTTGTTCGCAGTTATTTTGTCTAAAGGTTGTGCTACCAAGTATTAGGCTGAGGGTGCCAATACTTTTGTCCGGCCCATTTTTGGAGTTTTGTGTAAAATGATCAATGATTTGACTTTTTTTTTTTCATTCTCTTTTGTGTTTTTTCATTGCAAGCAAAATAAATGAAGATATTATTACCAAAGCATTTGTGATTGCAATCATTTTCTGGAAGAAATTGAGTATTATCTGACAGAATTGCAGGGGTGCCAATACTTTTGGCCAGCACTGTATATGAAAGAGGAAAAGCTGGGAGCAGGAAGAAGCTGGGAGGAGAATGGGAGTAGTGCGGAGAGACTAGTTACCAGGCATGTCAATCAGGGGCACCAATCACCAGACACTGTTAGTTTTGTAGGGACACAGAATTATGACATCTCTGTTGTCAATATCCAGGTGTCAATTTAGTCACACATATGCAAGAGGAATATCAGAGGAAAAGCACAATGCGCAGTGATGTGTAATAGTTTTAGGCAGGTGTGGGAAAAATGCTGCAAGTTAAGAATGCTTGCAAAAATAGAAGTGTTAAAAGTTTATTTTTATCAATTGACAAAATGAAGTGAATGAACAAAAGGGAAATATCAATCCCATCAACATTTTGTGTGAGCGCCCCTTGGAGGAGGAGTCCTGTAAGTGATGATATGGCCCCCACAGATATAGCCCTGATCTCAGCATCATCCAGTCTGTCTGGGATGACATGAAGAGACAGAAGGATTGGAGCAAACCTACGTCCACAGAAGATCTGTGCTTAGTAGAGACGGGCTAACCAATGAAGATTCATTTTGTCTTGGGTTCGAACAAATCAACCCTTCTGTTTGTGTCAGTCCAAACTTGTTAGAAGCAGAAGTAAAATTACTATACGCTGGGATCTCTTCAGACCCCGCACTAAAATAGGTGGAGGACCAGAGAAAAAAATAACAGTTATCTTACCTCTTTGGGCCTCCACATGTCATTGGGCGCTGCTTCTCTCAGTCCACTTCTGGCCTCCTGGGTGGCATCATGTGCCCGTGGTCACCACTGACTTCTATGATTGGGCCTCAACGGTCACATAGGGTGCGCTGAGAGTCATAACAAGCACAAAACTTTTGGAAAATTTTGGTCGAATCCAGCTTGATTTAAACGGTTCGCTCATCTCTAGTCCTTAGTTTTCCAAAATGTTTGGAACAACCTCCCTGCCGAGCTACTTCAAAAACTGTCTGCACCTGTACTGAGAAGATTTGATAGAAGGCAAAGGGCAATGGTCACACCAAATATTGATGGGATTTAGATTTCTCTTTTGTTCATTCACTTCATTTTGTTAATTGACAAAAATAAACTATTAACCCTTCTATTTCTGAAAGCATTCTTACTTTGTAGCATTTTCCTACACCTGCCTAAAACTTTTGCACAGGAAAGATGTTCTAGAATTTTATATGGCTATAAAATTTTGTATAACTTATGAGCACCATTATACAGTTATATAACATGGGCATAGTTTTGTGTGCATGAGCCCTTACAAGTCGTTTAATTTTTAATGTCATGCATTATTCCATTTCACCACTAGATGGCAATGCTGTCCTTAACTATTATTGCACAATGTTTCATTATGTTACAATATTATGTCGAAATATCATTATGGGAATTTAAAGTTATTTTATTACTTTGATAAATGAATCATAAATTCAATATTTTCATATACAGAAACACCATAAATTCTCGCAAAACATTTAGGTTATTTTCCGTAAAGCAAATCATTGATTTCAATATTTTTTTTTGTTTTAGGAAAATAGCTACAAATTATAATTTAGTGTTTAATATAAAGATCTAAAAAATGATGGCATGTGACTTTATTCAACTCTACTAACTATGTACTATACAACTATATTAAAGCGGGTAAACCATACAATAATTAATCCATGGTAGCCAAACTTCACTATGTTGTGTAGTGTCATTCAGCAGAGGCACTGCCACCCAGGGCTGATCGCTGAGGGTTAAGCCACAAGTGTCATTTATATAGCCCCTGAACTGAAGGTCAAAGTGAAAAGGTATAAAAACACTAAATGTAGATTTAAACTAAGATTTTTGGTCTGTGATGTCATGTTCATCGGTCACATGGCCTGATGGCAGCTTAGTCCCATTCAAGTTGTAAAAGCTGAGCTGCGTTACTAAGTATGTACGGAACTATGCTTTGTAAGTAGTGAAGCAGCTGCAGCACCAACCAACACTGCAGCCTCTTCAAACAGCTGGTCGGCCAGGGTCCCAGATGTCAGGCACCAAAGTAAAATTAAGCCTTCCAGGGCCGGTCCCCACTGGCCCCATACCTTTGCCATTGCAGGATGGCTCCCGAGTGGCGAGATTGCGGGAGCCGTCCTGTACCTATGACAACCAGGAGCCTAACGACCAGCCTTAATAGCTAAGTAGCAAAAGTCCCATAAGCTGCAATACAGTTGTATTGCAATCTATGAGACATGCAACCGTTTGATTGCAGGTTCAAGCCCCCTAAGGGGGCTAATAACTTAGATAAAACATTTTTTAAACAAATTACAAAAAAAAATTTCAAGTCTCCCCCTTTCCCTTAATTTGAAATAAATAGACAAGCATAAACAAATTATACATCCCCATGTCCGAAAACCCCCGCTCTACAAACAATAAAAATATTTTTCCTATGTGGCGAACGCCTTAGCAGGAAAAAAAAAATCAAAAGAGCCAAACCAACGTTTTTCATTATTTCACCTCCCATAAAAAGCGATCAAAACATCAGACATTCCACAAAATGCTATAGCTAAAAAGTACAGTACAGACCAAAAGCTTGGACACACCTTCTCATTCCAAGAGTTTTCTGTATTTTCATGACTATAATAATTGTAGATTCACACTGAAGGCATCAAAACTATGAATTAACACGTGTGGAATTATATACTTAACAAAAAAGTGTGAAACAACTGAAAATATGTCTTATATTCTAGGTTCTTCAAAGTAGCCACCTTTTGCTTTGATTACTGCTTTGCACACTCTTGGCATTCTCTTGATGAGCTTCAAGAGGTAGTCACCTGAAATGGTCTTCCAACAGTCTTGAAGGAGTTCCCAGAGATGCTTAGCACTTGTTGGCCCTTTTGCCTTCACTCTGCGGTCCAGCTCACCCCAAACCATCTCGATTGGGTTCAGGTCTGGTGACTGTGGAGGCCAGGTCATCTGGCGTAGCACCCCATCACTCTCCTTCTTGGTCAAATAGCCCTTACACAGTCTGGAGGTGTGTTTGGGGTCATTGTCCTGTTGAAAAATAAATGATGGTCCAACTAAACGCAAACCGGATGGAATAGCATGCCGCTGCAAGATGCTGTGGTAACCATGCTGGTTCAGTATTCCTTCAATTTTGAATAAATCCCCAACAGTGTCACCAGCAAAGCACCCCCACACCATCACACCTCCTCCTCCATGCTGCACGGTGGGAACCAGGAATGTAGAGTCCATTCGTTCACCTTTTCTGCGTCGCACAAAGACACGGTGGTTGGAACCAAAGATCTCAAATTTGGACTCATCAGACCAAAGCCCAGATTTCCATAGGTCTAATGTCCATTCCTTGTGTTCTTTAGCCCAAACAAGTCTCTTGTGCTTGTTGCCTGTCCTTAGCAGTGGTTTCCTAGCAGCTATTTTACCATGAAGGCCTGCTGCACACAGTCTCCTCTTAACAGTTGTTGTAGAGATGTGTCTGCTGCTAGAACTCTGTGTGGCATTGACCTGGTCTCTAATCTGAGCTGCTGTTAACCTACGATTTCTGAGGCTGGTGACTCGGATGAACTTATCCTCCGCAGAAGAGGTGACTCTTGGTCTTCCTTTCCTGGGGTGGTCCTCATGTGAGCCAGTTTCTTTGTAGCGCTTGATGGTTTTGGCCACTGCACTTGGGGACACTTTCAAAGTTTTCCCAATTTTTTGGACTGACTGACCTTCATTTCTTAAAGTAATGATGGCCACTCGTTTTTCTTTACTTAGCTGCTTTTTTCTTGCCATAATACAAATTCTAACACTCCATTCAGTAGGACTATCAGCTGTGTATCCACCTGACTTCTGAACAACACAACTGATGGTCCCAACCCCATTTATAAGGCAAGAAATCCCACTTATTAAACCTTACAGGGCACACCTGTGAAGTGAAAACCATTTCAGGTGACTACCTCTTGAAGCTCGCCAAGAGTGTGCAAAGCAGTAATCAAAGCAAAAGGTGGCTACTTTGAAGAACCTAGAATATAAGACATATTTTCAGTTGTCTCACACTTTTTTGTTAAGTATATAATTCCACATGTGTTAATTCATAGTCATGAAAATACAGAAAACTCTTGGAATGAGAAGGTGTGTCCAAACTTTTGGTCTGTACTGTACATCTGGCAATCAAAAAAGACACCCTATGCATCCCTGTGTACGGAAATATAAAATACTTACAGCTGTGAGAATATGGCAAAAAAATCAGGACTTCTCATTATGGCGGCACTTTGGGAGATATAACATCCTCGTACTGTCATCTCATCTCCACTTTGGAATGTAGGGGGCGCCATTAAACTTTTACTCCAAGCATCAACACCCTAGAAGCATCAGCAGCAAGAGACACAGAAATGTAGCAACAATGCCTAACATTGTATCCAGAATATGTTTTTATGGAAGGAGTCTCTAGGATTTTATTATCTTACTCACTTTATCCGGCATATTTGGAGCACTGACAAAACTGCACATGTATGTTATATATTCACAGGACTGGTGATACATTTATGATCACTGGGGACCAAACCCCAGGGACCAACACTGAACACGAGAATTGTTCCCTCTATGTTCACAGCAGCCATGATATCAGACAGAATAATGGGACCCTTGCCTAGACATGGAATCTACATTTATCAGATATTTATGGGATATCCTGTGGATATGTATAGATGTCAGGGCTGGGAACACCCCTATAAAGATATTGTATGAAATAAGAAATACGTGGCAGCTTTCTTATAGAAACAGCACCTCTCTTGTGCATGGGCTGCTGGAGTATTGCAGCTCAACCCTTTTACTTTAGTTGTTGGCTGGATGTTTATCAGTGACAAATGAATGTGTGAGAGCAAGGGATACACTTAGACCGATGATTCTGTGGGCTAAAGGCGACTTTAGACATTACTGCAGGTCCCAGCCCTATGGATTTTCAGTAAGCAAGGCGCCCTTTTTGGGGGTCACATTTGTTTGGACAACCGCCCTGTGAATTACACCAGTGTGGGTTACCTCTGCTATACACTGAGCAGCTCCTACTTCTCACTGTAGCCATGCATGTCCTACTACTGATGCAGCTGTGCTTGCCCTCCCTCCCTGCAACATGAAGGCTTAAAGGGAGTCTGTCAGCAGGAAAATCGGTATCAAACTAATGACAGTACCTTGTAGAGCGACCTATACACTTTCCAAAGATGTCTTTCTTATTCTGCATTGTGGCTCCATTTTTCTGAAAATCAATCAGCATTTTATTCTTATGCAGATTAGCTGAAAAGGGTTTAAGGAGCATTTCTTCTCCTACTGGGGTTTCTCCATCCTAGGTAACTGCAGATAAAGTGTGACAAAGTGGGAGATGTAATTTAATAAATGGGGGTGCAGCTTGGCGGCAGTTAGGGGCAATTATTTAGAGCAGACAGTGAAGCCCATGAAGGAGGGAGAAGAAATGCCCCTATGCAATGCAGAATAAGAAAGAAATCTTTGGAAACTGTAGAAACCACCCTACAAGGTACTGTCATTTGTCTGATTCTGATTTTCTTGTTGAAAGACACCTGTGCACAGCACCTGAGCAATATAGGAACTTGTTAATGCCTGCAAGGGTTTCTGCATTTTGTCCATTTATTTGTGTTTGACCTCTGGCTTGTTCCTTGACTCTGTCCCTGCTTCTTTGTCCTGATCTGCCTGGTTTCATTGTATGACCTCTGCCTGTCCCTTACCTGACCCTTAGGCTTGTTTTTGACCTTGCTATTTTGCTGCCTGCCACAGACTTTCGGCCCGTACCTGACTACTCTTTGCCTGACCCATTGGTCTCTCTGACTTTGGCGAGCTGCCACCTGCACCAGGACCTCTCTGAGAGGTAGTGACCTTGTAGTCTCCCCGCAGCGAAGACTAGATCCCTGTACAGGGGGTAAAGGGTGAAAACCAGGGAGGCTAAATAATGGCCTTGAAAGTGGCCCAAGTTCAAACCAGTTAGATGGCACAATGGGTCCACATCCCGCTGACCCTTACTATCCTTACCTGTAAGCTGTGCTCTTATTGAATGGCTGTGTAACCACCAAGCTAGTTACTTCATGTTTTTCGCTGTTACCATTAAGCTTGTTGGTTCATTTAACCATCACTTTAGTTGCCTCATCTTAGTAAACACTTAGTTCACCTGCTGTTTCTGACTGGTTAGAAGCAGTTTTCAGGATTAAAAATATCAATGACCTATCCTTAGAATATCATTAATATCAGATCGTTGGGGGTCTGACACCCAGGATCCCTGCTGATCAGCTGTTCTCAGCTGCCGATACACAGAGAATGGAGCAGGAAGCAGATAGCACTGTTCTCTCTATAGTGGCCAAACCAAGTTAATGCAGCTTAGGTCCTATTCACTTGAATAAGAGGTATGCTGCAGTAACCTGGTCTGTCCACTACACAGAGAGCAGAGCTGTCTGCTTACTCCATTCTCTGTGTATCGGCTGCTGAGAACAGCTGATTGGTGGGGGGTGTCTGGTGTCAGACCCCCACAGATCTTATATGGATGGCTTATCCTTAGGATAGGTCAATATTTTTAGCCCAGAAATCCCTATTGATGCACATTAGGCATTAGGCAAAAGATCATGGTAAGGTCTCTCTCCTACACATATAATATACGATTGTGCTAAGATCACCAGACTGAGGGGTGGTCTGTCCTTCTTTCAAGGGAGTTCCTTGAAGAACAAAATACAGGTGCAATATTGACAGTTAAATACAGAAAACACAGAGCTCAATATTTTGCATATTGTGCCTTTAATGTACCATATAACATAGTGCTCAGTTACTTAGTCAAAAAGCTTGATATTGACCACTTTTGATTGAAAACAGAGAGCAATAGCTTGTATTAAACTGCAAATCAGTGCAACTGTCTCTGCATCTCAGCTGAGCTTTTCCCCATGGGTTAGGGTTAGAGATTTCTGGTTTGCAACAAGTTAGGATACCTATACCTCAGTCTTCTTGACTGCCGGCAAGGATTATACTATGACTACCTCTCCAGGACCATGCAGAACAACATCCGCAGGCTGCAGATCATGTTTGTGTGTTATACTATGTGAACCTTTAAGGTGATATAAATCAACTGGAGATTGCCCAAGAAGCTGGTTAAGTGAACTTCAGTTTATGATTAAAAGATGTCCCTACTTTTCCTCCGACCATGAAGTATTTCAGTTCTATAATGTTAACTAGTAGCACCGATCTGAGCAAAATGGCTGCATGTCTCCTGAGACAATGAATATAAGGACACTATTCTGCTGAGTACATGTTGTATCCCTAGATTACCTCTATAAGCTCAAGTATGGAGTAAAAGATTTTTTTTCCTTCCTGGTGTTTTTTTCCACAGACTTATCAATACTAATTAAAAAATGTGACTAAAAGTACATGAAAAAAGTTTTGAAGAAGTTTTCTAAACACTACAAAAAAAAAAAGAAACCTTGTTTGCAGTTGACCTAAAATGGACTACTCCTTTAAAGGGGTTGTCCAGGATATATAGATTTGATCAAAGAGGCGAAGGTGTAAAAAAAAAAAACAAAAACCCATACCCATCTGTCCCCTGGTGCTCCGGTGTCCCCCAACGCTGTCATTCAGTTTCTTTTCCTTGGCTTCAGTGGTCACATGAGGCAAGGACATCCACTGGAAGAAGCACCGAGGCGCTAATGGAACGGACAGCGTCGGGGGACACCAGAGCACTGTGGACAGGTATTACACATGCTATCACATACTAGCGTGCTACCTTTCCCAGCAGATCTAGTAGCCTATCCACCTCTGCACATGCTCCTGTCTCTTTTAGGATTAGTGTATTCACCTGATAAACTTCCTCCTGCCAATCCCTGCCTGCCTGTAAGTCTTCTTCTCTGGCCACACCTGGCATGAGCAATGGGTTCAGTTTCATGATCTGTTGCTATGTCTGAATTATATTCTAGTCTCTCCCTGCCATATTCAGACCATGTTTTGTCCTTCTGTCATGTTTGCATCTCTGTTACTATGTTGACATATACAGTTGAAACCAGAAGTTTACATACACTATATAAAAAGACACATATGCATGTTTTCTCACTATCTGACATGAAATCAGAATAAACCTTTCCCGTTTTAGGTTAATTAGGATTACCAAAATTATTTATATTTGCCAAATGCCAGAATAATAAGAGAGAGAGAATTTGTTAAGGCATTTTTATTACTTTCTGCAAAGTCAAAAGTTTACATACATTTCATTAGTATTTGGTACCATTGCCCTTACACTGTATGACTTGGGTTAAACGTTTTGGATCTCCTTCCACAAGCTTCTCTCAATAGTTGGTAGGAATTTGGGCCCATTCCTCCTGACAGAACTGGTGTCACTGAGCCATGTTGGTAGGCCGCCTTGCTCGCACCTGCCTTTTCAGCTTTGCCCTTAAATTTTCAATAGGATTGAGATCAGGGCTTTGTGATGGCCACTCCAAAACATTGATTTTGTTATCCTTAAGCCACTTTGTAACCAGTTTGGCAGTAGCTTCGGGTCATTGTCCATTTGGAAGACCCATTTGCACCCAAGCGTTAACTTCCTGGCTGATGTCTTGAGATGTTGCTTCAGTATTGCCACATAATGTTCTTTCCTCATGATGCCATCTATTTTGTGAAGTCCCTCCTGCAGCAAAACAACCCCACAACTGCCACCTCTGTGTTTCACAGTTGAGATGGTGTTCTCAGGCTTGCAAGCTGCTCCCTTTTTCCTCCAAACATAACAATGGTCATTATGGCCAAGCCTGAGAACGCCATCCCAACTGTGAAACATAGGGGTAGCAGCTTCATGTTGTTGGGTTGTTTTGCTGCAGGAGGGACTGGGGCACTTCACAAAATAGATGGCATCATGAGGAAAGAACATTATGTGGCAATAAAGAAGCAACATCTCAAGACATCAGCCAGGAAGTTAAAGCTTGGGCGCAAATGGGTCTTCCAAATGGACAATGACCCGAAGCTACTGCCAAACTGGTTACAAAGTGGCTTAAGGATAACAAAGTCAATGTTTTGGAGTGGCCATCACAAAGCCCTGATCTCAATCCTATTGAAAATGTATGGGCAAAGCTGAAAAGGCAGGTGCGAGCAAGGCGGCCTACAAACATGGCTCAGTGACACCAGTTCTGTCAGGAGGAATGGGCCCAAATTCCTATGTATGTAAACTTTTGACTTTGCAGAAAGTAATAAAAATGCCTTAAAAAATTATCTCTCTCATTATTCTGTAATTTGGCAAATATAAATAATTTTGGCAATCCTAATTGACCTAAAATGGGAAAGGTTTATTCTGATTTCATGTCAGATAGTAAGAAAACATCCATATGTTTCTTTTTATATAGTGTATGTAAACTTCTGGTTTCAACTGTATGTCCTTCTGTCTATTATTCCTGTGTGGACATGTTTGTCCTTCTGCCATGTTTGCATTTCTGCTAACATGTGGAAGTATGTCTTCCATCTGCCTTGTCTAAATTATGTCCTAATCTGTTCCTGCCATGTTTGGATACAATATCAATGTCCTTCTACCATATATCTCTGTCTGTATATCTGCTTTCTGTGATCTTTGGGTTTCTGTGTGGACGTGTATGTCCTTTCATTATATCTGTATCCCTGCTAGCTATGGCCATCGGTCTTCTGCAATACCTCTGCTACCTGTCCTGAAGTCTTGCCCTAGATTTAGTACTTCTGTTACCAGTCCTGAACTCCTACCAGTTTTTACTCTGTGCATGTATTCTGTCTGCCCTGATTTTAGTCTTTGTTCACATTATGTGTTTTATCTCTTGGTTTGATAGCACAGTGAGTCCACAATCTATACTGTCCATTACAAGTATCTTTTACATACTGTATTATCTACATTGCTCTGCCTGGGCATAAACACTTATTATTTGGGTATAATCTGTTATTTTAGGCACGTCTTGTTTTACTTGAGTAATGAGTACTTCTATTTCTTGAGCACTGTAGTAAAATATTTGACGGGCCCACAGTAAACAACATAGAAATAAGTTACCCATAGCTCACATGGAAACTAAAGATATATGGTAAGGGTATTTATGCCAGGGTCCTGGATAAGAAGATTGTACATGATTTTTTAAATATATTATTTTATAGTGTAGTGCTCTGTGTCTTGATCCTATTGTTGCATAAAGTATGGAAATAGTGTTGGACTAACTGACCAGGTTCTGAGAAATAATGTAGAAAGGGTTGAATGTAGAAGAGTTACATTAGGAAATTTGATAAGCATGCCTAAAAAGATGTAATTTAATGGCAGGCTTAAAGCTGCGTCTATTGGGAATTAACCTTATTGTTTGGGGTAGCACATTCCAGAGAACTGGTACAGCTCAGGAAAAGTCTTGAAGACTGGATTGTGAGTTTGGATCATGGTGGATATTAAAGGTTTTTTCTGAGCTTTGTTATCCTTGCGATAGCTCATCAACTGAAGATCAGCGGGGTCTAAGACCTGGGACCCCTAAAGATCAGCTGTTTGAAACACTAGCAGCACTCCCTGTGTGCCACTTCCTCTTCACAGGCCGTGACCTCAGGTTTATTGATCACATGGTATATTCACAGCTCAGTCCTATTCAAGTAAATAGGACAGTCACTATATAAATGTACAGCATTGTGCTTGGAATCTATGAGAAGGTCGCATCTCTAAACCAAATGCTGCAGTCTCTTCAAACAACTGATCAGCGGGGTCACGAGTGTCAGCGTTGTGATTATCAATTAATAAGCCTGGAAAAACCCTTTAGGGTGAGGCCCCACGTTGTGGAAAAGCAGCTTTTTTTGTTGCACTTTTTGCTACGTTTTTTTGAGACAAAGCCAGGAGTGGATTGAGCAGGAGGAAGAAGTATAAGAAGCTTCCTATATATTTCCCATTCCTTTTGCAGCCAATCTTGGCTTAGGCTCAAAAAACTGTAGTAAAATAGGCAACAAAAAAAGTTGCGTTCCCACAACGTGAGGCCTAAAACTGGTCATACACATATTACACATTACAAGTTGGCTATGATGCTGCCAATCACTCCATGGTGGGATTATTCATTCATCAACATAACCAATCAAGGGACAATTTAGGAAAAAAATACCCTGGGTTTGTGCAAACTGGCGAATGATCAGCTCACTTTAGCTGATAGTACTATATATGGGTATTTTCAGCCAGTAACAGCCAAAAATTTCCAGCACCATATTAGAGATTCACACAGCATAGGTCTGTATTAGAGTTGTGTGCATGAGGTCTTCTCATTCCAGGCAATTTCCACTGGAAATGTTCCTGCTCTTCCCAGAAATAAATTAGAAGTCACAACAACCAAATTTGCCAATGTGATCTTGTCGTTAAATCTTATAAATTGTCTGTTTTCCTTCCAGATTGGTCACGACAATAGATATACGTTTGCATTGCAACTTAATAAATCTGGGTTCCACTTCTCTCTTTACAGAACGGTGGACAAACTAATAGGTTTCTTGCTGGCAGGTAAATAGCATTGCTTCTTGGAACAAAAAGACCTGTGTGCAAGACCCAGGACATCAAGTCTGAATTGTCATCAAGCAACAATTATCATTCTGATGTCATCTGCAGACTTTTTGCTGTTTATAGTTGGGTAGCTTTGATTTTTATCTTTGGCGACCACATTCTTTTCCATACTTTGCACTCAGATCTACATTTGTTACATTGTTATTTAGTTTACACATTGTTTAAGGCTCTGTTCACATTATGTCTTGGTATAAATTTTTTTTCATCTTCTTCAATATATAACCTTTGAAAAAATGAATGCAAGAAATTATTTTTTTCAATAATTTTTTTTCCATGGGTTCTGTATACCTGAGACTCTTTGGGGTTTTTTGTACAGACAGATCCAAACATACAGTATATTCTGCAGATATACAGTGGGTACAAAGAGTAATCCGACCTCTTTAAATTTTTTACTCTTTGTTTCATTGCAGCCATTTGCTAAAAGCAAAAAAGTTCATTTTATTTCTCATTAATATACACTCAGCAGGAGAAAACCAGGCCCTGCTCATCACCTGCCCAATACAATCCCAACAGTGAGACATGGTGGTGGCAGCATCATGCTATGGGGGGGGGGGGGGTTCACCTGCAGGGACAGGACGACTGGTTGCAATTGAAGGAAAGATGAATGCGGCCAAGTACAGAGATATCCTGGAAGAAAACTTCTTCCAGAGTGCTCTGGACCTCAGACTTGGCCGAAGGTTCACCTTCCAACAAGACAAGTATTTTTTTCTCATAGATTCTCAGAACCATTAAAGGGTTATTTCCATCTTTGGAAATCGCTGCTGAGATGGGAATTATGACTCCTAAATCCTGAACCCCTAGGGTCGAGCTAGGGAAACAGTGTAGCACATTAAGCTATTCTACTAACTAAATGTGGAAATGCGGAAACAGCTTAGCTCAGCTGTGCTATGCTGTTTCTGTAGTTCCCATTCACCTCTAAAGGAGGTAGAGGAACAGTGTAGAACAGCATTACTTGGCTGCTCTCATAAATCCACCCTTGGAAGGGACTCTGGGCTTGGGCAATTACTCCCATATTGTGATTTGCTGACATAGACATATTTTAAGAAAAAAATTGTGAAGTGCTTCATTGCATACTGTATTAGAAAGGTATTCATCCCTAGAAATATTACTTCTAGTAGGAAATACTGTACCATATGCATTCAGTGACCCATATTGTTATCGATAGAAGGCGAGAGGATAAGGGCTGTAGCCCCTTATTCTAGGGACCGTGGTGGCCACAGGACATGAACCTGGTATCTATGACATGCCAGACGTTAGTTATAAGTAGAATTACACTTTAACCTTGGGAATGTAGCATTCTGCCAAAGTAAATGCTTAGACAGGAAGATACAACTCCGATAAATATTAATTCCTCTTTTGGTTAGTCAGTTCAAAGTTCCCTTTATTTGTAAGAATTGCTGCTCTTCTGACAGTCTTCAGTGTTTTCTTTAGTTTTGTCACCTCCATAGCCCAGATCAAAGTTTAATAGTTGTCAGGTATCTCAGATCCTTCTGCTCTGGTTTCATCTGTGAATATAAATGTGCGATTAAGGTCAATGTCTAATATCTTTGACCCGGCTAGTATACCAATATGCAGGCAGTATTAACCCTTCTTCCACCACACAAAGCACTGGTAGTTTCTAGATAGTATAGAAGTTGAGCTTATGCCATCAGCTGAAACTGCCAGGATCGAAGCTAACACAGAACCTCTTAGGCGCCGTGGTCAGTAGTGACCCCAACAGTGCTCTTTGGCCCTCGGTGCTTATGGATTTCTCTAGGTAATGACAGGTCCTTACAAAGGTCCCCTGCTCTTTCATGGAAGTAAGCCTATTAGGTACTTCCTAGGGAAGAGCCTAATAAACTACAAGGAGCCTAAAAGACTACAGCAATATTCAAGCAATAGCACGTCCCCTCAAGAAGAAACTACGTAGAGCTGCATTGCAATCTCTTTGGCCCCAATGTAAAATATGTAACAGAGCCCCCACTTACTATGTGCTGTCTATAATACTGGCATCTTCTTATGTTTTTGGGAGTCCTTTGGGTGCCCATGGATTTCTCTAGGTAATGACAGATTCTCACAAAGGTCCCCTGCTGTGGTTTTTACTAAAACTACTTTGGAAGGACAATGGTGAAACGGCAATGGACCATTGATGCCAGTTTTCTGGCATAGAGGGATGATATTGTGGAACAGATTTGGCATAAGGAATTCTTTTGTGCCAAACATGCACCAAAACCCCCGTACCTTGCCTCGCTCACCACATTCTGGGCAGAGTGGGGTGGGCTAGGGACGCCTTGGCCCAACATATTCATATTCAGTTTTCTGATGAGAGTTATATTGGAAATCTTTGCCAGTTGCTGGTTCTGGTGTTGATTTCCATTCTGGCAGGGGGTTTTAGACTGACTAAAGAGGAGAACGCAACCTCTTCATAAATCTCTCAGTCCCTACATCAGTTGAGCCCTTTATTAAGACTGGCTTACGATATGCCAGTCTTAATAAATCTGCCTCAGTGTGTGAATCCAGTCTAAGACCACTTACTGGCTAATCTTACAGCTCTTGAAAGGATATTGCTGGCTAATAGGCCTCCATCTATAGACTGCAGAAATATTCGCTGGCTCTGTAGTCCAGATGTATGATTAACCTGCAGGTTAGTCATAGGAGGACTGATACCGTCACATGTACGTTACCTATAACAAAATCCAGCTATGTGGACCTACGTCCATCAGCACCATTCCAACTGCAACCACTGCATCCCCCTAGACCTAAGTCACTGACTGCAGCTGTTGAAGAACCTCTTTTTAGAGAGAGAACAATACATGTCAGTATATCAGCAGCTGTAGGAACTTTCTGCAAAAGATATACATCTGCAAGAAGAAAAAAGTAGCTCCACTCATCTCTGTCTAATAGTCAGGTTTTGACTATTACATTCCATCAATGGGAGATCTTGGGGGTCACTGGGTGCATGAATAGTTGCATTTACATACAGTGTATTAATATATACTTTGCTCGGGCAGCCACAGATCGGGGGCTGAGCTTATGCTGGGGCTATATTACTTCGTTGTGAAAGCCGGGCCAACCCTACAAATGCTGCAGATGCATCAAATGCGGGAACTGAGCTTGTATCTTTGATACAGGAGGAGGGGACGAAATCATTCATTTTCACTTTAATAAATTACACATTCACCAATCTCAATTAGTGAAGCCAATAGACCTCACACTGAGTACTAATAAAGGGGAAACATGGAGACCGTCCGGGAGTCTTTTTGTTTTGTGCCATTTCAAAACAAAGCCGAGCCTTTCCCCTTTAATGATGATTTTTCTGGGATGGTAAGAAAACACGCGCCCTTCAGTCAACACAAAAATGCATTCAGCAAGGGTGAGCCCAAGGAACACGTCGGGCCGATCTAGGAACTTTGCCAAGTTATCAGAATCAGTGGACACATCAGAATATAAAAGGTTAAAGAAAAACCTGGCAACAAAAAGTGCCAATCAACAGCCATGGAAACCAGACAAGCCGAGTTAAAGAAGACAGAGCTTTATATGGCTCTATACAAACATTACAGACATGGAGCACAGTGTGAGTGAGTGTGTGTGTTGGGGGGGGGGGGGGATATGAGACGGGACAAAACTGGAAACTCATAAAATACAGAAAAGAGAAGAAATGTTAAAAAAGTAGCAAAATGTATATCAAGTGAATGTCCATAATTAAAAAATATATATATATATATATATATACACACTAAGGTCAGCTTTAAGCAATTTCTTAATATATTTTTCATTGTTATGATACAGAGCTCCGCATCACCTCAATCAGCATTAAAAGATAAGATGCTGGCTACATTTTTACTTACTATGGTAAGTCACTCCTCCAACTCCGCCCATGCTCCCTTTGGCCCATCCATTCCCAACCATGGCCCCACCTAGTATAATGCTTCTTCAGTGACCTCAACATGGTATCATGCCTCCTTGGGATACCCACACAGTATAATGTCCCTTTGTAGCCCTTCTAGAATAATATCCCCCTCATTGTGGTCTCCATACTATAAATAATTCTCCCTCATTATGGCCCCCACAGTATAATGTTCCCCTCATCATGACCTCCACAGTGTAACGCCCTACTCATTATGGCCCTTGTAATATAATGCCCCCTTCATTGTGGCCTCCACAATATAATGACCTGGTCATTGTGGTGGCCACAGTATAAATAATGTCCCCTCCTTATGACCCCCACAGAAAATTGCACAAACAAACAATAACCAATACTCACCTTTCCCTAGTCCACTGTCTGGGAGCAGCAGGCACAATATAGTTATATCACTACATTACAGAGGCTGAATGGTGAATCAGTGAACAGACAGCTCCCAACTTCACCAATGTTCCCAACTCCATCTACCGCCAGGGGATGCAGATGGGATTGAAGCCAGGACATACCTCCCCCGCCTGGGAAAGCAGGACAGCACCTGGCTGGCTGGCACTGTCCTTCTGAATCCAGGATGGTTGGGAGGTATGCTGGTAATAATATGTAGTATGTACCTAAGCTCAGTCTAGCCCAAAGTCAACACTGTTCACTCTAAGTATATGTGTTATGTGCATGAATGTATGTGTAATGTGTGTATTATGTGCATTTATCTATGTGTTTATTGCGTATATATGTATTTGTAATGTGTGCATGTATCGTATGTGTGTATTGTGTACATATTTATTTGTAATGTGTGTATGTACAGTATGTGTGTATTGTGTATATATGTATTTGTAATGTGTGCATGTATCGGATGTGTGTATGGTGTATATATGTATTTGTAATGTGTGTATGTATAGTATGTGTGTATTATGTACATATGTATTTGTAATGTGTGTATGTACAGTATGTGTGTATTATGTACATATGTATTTGTAATGTGTGTATGTACAGTATGTGTGTACTGTGTATATATGTATTTGTAATGTGTGTATGTACAGTATGTGTGTATTGTGTATATATGTATTTGTAATGTGTGTATGTACAGTATGTGTGTATTGTGTATATATGTATTTGTAATGTGTGTATGTACAGTATGTGTGTACTGTGTATATATGTATTTGCAATGTGCGTATGTATAGTATGTGTTTATTGTGTATATATGTATTTGCAATGTGTGTATGTACAGTATGTGTGTATTGTGTATATATGTATTTGTAATGTGTGTATGTACAGTATGTGTGTATAGTGTATATATGTATTTCTAATGTGTGTATGTACAGTATGTGTTTTGTGTATATGTTTTTTTAATGTGTGTATGTACAGTATATGTGTATTGTGTGTATTTGCAATGTGTGTATGCACAGTATGTGTATTGTGTATTTATGTATTTGTACTGTATGTTTGTACAGTATGCGTGTATTGTGTATATATGTATTTGTAATGTGTGTATGTATAGTATGTGTGTAATCAATGTTTGTATCACATATCATTACTATATAGACTGTAGTATATGTATTCAGTATACCATATACCAGTACTATGTGTGTGTGTGGTATATTGGTACCATGAATGTGTGTGGTATAGCTGTATTATATATGTGTGCAGTGCATCAGTAGAATGTTATAGTACTTTTTTTTTTTTTTTTTTTTTTGGGGGGGGGGGGGGGTACCAATTTGTTTAAGTTCCTAGTTGTGTGTGTATAGAGGGGAGGGGGAATTGATGTGCCCACTGAATCCCCAGACTAATAAAGATATACTGTAAATGACACTTTGCAACTAGTAGGGTCAAAATGCCCTTTAGATCTACACCTGAGTGTCCCGCTTAGGAGGACTGGCTGATCTGCATATGTTATATAATATATTTTACCACGCTAGGTGCCATTTTGTGTGAACCTTGTACCAGGTGCATGTGTATCTAGTCATTACTCTTTCTTTAGCGTATATTTCAGAGCTATAATATGCCCCAATTTAAAGGTACATTTCCTTTTTGAGTGACATGTATATATATTTTCAATCTGAGATAGCGCCTGTGATAGCAATTAACTAACCCGCATTTACTTCTCATTGATGTGCAGACTGACTGTAGAGACGAGAGTCAATGCTCACTGGATGGTGCCTGACCCGATGACTCCCATCCACACTCTGCTGAGCATTCACTCTGAACACTTGTCATTAGAGCAGTCTTCTCCCTATAGCGTGCAGTGAACCCTAACTGGAGAGCCAGCTGACCCGAATTCATCAGCAATTGAGTGTAGCTCAGATGGGAAGTGCCGGGGTGGAAGCATTAGTTTTTATATATGTAAAATAACTCCCTACATCATATAAATCAAACATATATCATATTTATAAAACACAACGCCCTACAGCCCTCCTCTTAAAGGAGTTGTCCAGTTCCAGCAAATAAATGTTATTGCATAATAAAAAGTTCCAGTATACTTTCCGTATCAATTCCTCATGGCTTTATAGATCTCTGCTTGCTGTTATTTATTCTACTTACCTCCAGTGGATAAAATCAGTCCATGGTCATGTGAGGGACACACAGGTGCACGGCTCGTTAGTCACAGTATAGTAATCAGACACCTTCCTGGTAGCGAGCTGTGCACCTGTGTGTCCATCACATGACCATGGACTGTATATCTCATGACCATGGTCTAATTTTTATCCACTGGAAGTAAACAATGAATGACAGCAAGCAGAGATCTAAAGAACCATAAGGAATTGATACAGAAAGTATATTGGAAAATTGTACAACTATTCATTATACAAATAATATCATTTGTTTGCTGAAACTGGACAATCCCTTGAAGTCTGTGCATCTTGTTCTATTTCAGAAGGTTTTGTGTTACTTATTACAATCCTAGTCAGTATCTGTGTCAGCTATTTCTTACCCCGTCTGGTTTACAGTACATCCTTAAACCATAGCAGAAACCTAAATCTAATTTCTCCAAGAATGCAGAACTTCTGGAATCCTAGATGGGCACAATATTGTCCAGCTAGTCAATGGCCACACCAGTTCTTGCCATTTGACTAGCGTTTCCATGCAGTGAAATATATACAAAAAAGGCCAAGTTCACATCTGCGTCAGTGTCTCTGTTCTGTACTAGCAGTGGCATACCACAGCTAGCCATTCAATTCTGCAGTAAGCAACAGACCAGGAGTCTACAAGAGTGGGATCCCTCTTACTAGGCTCTCTGCTCTGGCTCATTAAGGGGGATCTTAAGTAGGGGACCACACCTCTATGTATTGACGTCCTTAAGCCCTAATGAAAAATGAAAGCTGAGCTGTGATTGGTTACAATGGGCAACTAAGACAATTTTTCTTTTAGGCAATGTAATAAATCTGCATCAGTTATGTAAGCAGCAAGATGTGAAGAATAACCTGCTGGTGTAATGTCAAAGAGTGGAAATATGCTTCTGTGAGAAGGATGTGCTATTAGAGAGGGAGAGATAGTGCATAAGGAGACGATATGTTGCTAGAGGTAAAGATGTGCTGCAAGAGCGGGGAAGATGTGTTATTAGATGGGAAAAGATATTAAGATTCTCAGTATGTGTTCTCCTCCGTGCCGCACTGGTCAGTACTGTCGCTTTAAGGTTGCCATTCCGACATGTGAAGTTTTCACTGACTCTGCAGCTAGTCAGAGCTCTGAGACGCTGAACCAATTATTCCCTCATTCTCCAATCATCAGCTGAGGAGGGATATGTAAAGTCTGTTCAGAACTCCCCAGGGTTCTCAGTACATTATATGTTTGTTTGCTGTGTTTTTGGTGACTGACATTGGCTAATTTACTGGATATCTGCTTCCGCAATGATTTTGGCTTTGACTGTAAACTCTCGGATTTGATCTCGGCTTGGACATGTTTCTGATTCGGATATTCTGTGCTCTCCTGGTTTGACCTTGTTTGTGTTAGCTCTGTTTCCTGGTCTGATTTCAGCTTGTAGTGCACCTATCTTTTTCACTAGCTATTGATCTGATAACCGGATCCTGATATGATCAAGATTATCCGGTCTTGCAGCGGGCTCTGATGAAGACATCAGGGTAGCCTTAGATTCCATCATCTGGGGCAGTGGGAGATTTAGGTAGTTTGTTTTACTGTTCTCTGTTATTTGTCAGTTCCTGCATTTTTTTGGAATTGCTTTAGAGGCAATTCCTTAACAGATATGTTGACAGAGGGGAGGAAGATATTCTTTGTGAGAAGGGAAAAGATGTGTTGTCAGATGGGAAAAGATGTGTTGTCAGTGGAGGAAAAATGTGTTGTCGGGGGGAGGGATGTGTTGTCTGAGGAGAGAAAATAAGTTGTCAGTGGGGGGAAAGATATGTTGTTAGTGGGGGGATGTGTTGTCAGAAGAGAGAAGATACGTTATCAGTGGGGGTGGGTGTAGCAATGGGGGAAAGATGTGTTGTCAGAGAGAGTAAAACGTGTTTCTAGAGGGGGGAGATGTTTTGTGAAAGGGGAAAAAACATGTTGCCTGAGGGGGGAATCTTTTTTTATCAGAGAGGATCTGTGTTCCCAGAGGGGGAGGATGTTTTGTCAGACAGGAAAGATGGGGAAAATACTGTAAGTGTTGCTAGTAGAGAAAGTTGTGCTGCAAAGACAATGGAGATATTCTGCAGAAGGGGCAGCCATAGCAGAAGATGTGGCATACTGGAGAGTGTCTACATTGTGATGTTCTGCAGTGTTTGTGAATGGTCACGACAGTAATATAGCAGGCAGTTGTATACTAATATCTATCTATCTCTATATATCTACAAAATAAAAAATAAATTGCACTATACAGGATCTGCAGTATATGAAACCAATGTAACTGTACCAAATAATGCAAAAGTAGTGGCTAAATAACTCATTTCTGTTTAAAATGCAAATTTCCAGCCGCAGAATTGTGTAATTGTGAGAGCCCGTCCGCCATCACAAATAACTATTACATTACAAAGCAATTAAACTGCGTTAATAGAACGTGTATATCCCCCCTACCCTAATAAAGGGTCATTTGGAGAGAAGGCCATACATTGATTCACTATGTAAACATCACAGTTCATTCATTAGAGAATGATGTCAGCGAAAAGTAAAAAGAAGCATTAAGGGCCATTCAGCAGCAGTTAGATGGGATTGATATCCAGCAGCTTTTCCTTTACCCCAGTCTTCCTTTAGTTTCGAGCTTGTTTTTCTGGATTAAAACAACTTCAGAGATTCAGCTCTACAGAGAGACTCAGCTGGTGACGTTTGGTCAGAATGAACCTTGCTGTGAAACCACGACAAGAATTCCAGTAAGTTGGAAACAGTGAAACAAAGCAGAGAACAATAAGAAGGCCCTTCAACCCGAGGAATTTATCAAGGCCTGTGCTCTACGGTGACAGCAGACATAGGGGATTGGGAGACAAGGCTTGATGTGCTGCTCTTGCTGGGGGAGCTTGCCCGAGAGTGTCTCCCCCTTCTTTGTTATTCTGAAAATGCCAACACTCATTGAATATGCTGGTCTGCACTAGTGCTTCATGTGGTTTGACCCCGGTGCTGTGTCGTACCCGGTCCCTAAGGAACCCTGAACCTGCATTAATTATATACACATTAATCTTGACTTATTGCTCTTCGTGTTATGATGCTGAGTTTAGGAGCAAGACAAGGACTTGAAGTCAATAGGTGGTAGTCACACAAAGCACTATTACTGTGTATACAGTGGGGAAAAAAAAAAGTATTTAGTCAGCCACCAATTGTGCAAGTTCTCCCACTTAAAAAGATGAGGCCGGCCTGTAATTGACATCATAGGTAGACCTCAACTATGAGAGACAAAATGAGAAAACATATCTAGAAAATCACATTTCTGATTTGGTCACCTACAAACAAGCAAGATTTCTGGCTCTCACAGACCTGTAACTTCTTCTTTAAGAGGCTCCTCTGTCCTCCACTCATTACCTGTAGTAATGGCTCCTGTTTGACATTGTTATCAGTATAAAAGACACCTGTCCACAACCTCAAACAGTCACACTCCAAATTCCACTATGGTGAAGACCAAAGAGCTGTGGAAGAACACCAGAAACAAAATTGTAGCCCTGCACCAGGCTGGGAAGACTGAATCTGCAATAGGCAAGCAGCTTGGTGTGAAGAAATCAACTGTGGGAGCAATAATTAGAAAATGGAAGACATACAAGACCACTGATAATCTCCCTCCATCAGGGGCTCCACGCAAGATCTCACCCCGTGGGGTCAAAATGATCACAAGAACGGTGAGCAAAAATCCCAGAACCACATGGGGGGACCTAGGGAATGACCTGCAGAAAGCTGGGACTAACGTAACAAAGGCTACCGTCAGTAACACACTACGCCGCCAGGGACTCAGATCCTGCAGTGCCAGACGTGTCCCCCAGCTTAAGCCAGTACATATCCGGGCCCGTCTGAAGTTTGCTAGAGAACATTTGGATGTTCCAGAAGAGTATTGGGAGAATGTCATATGGTCAGATGAAACCAAAGTAGAACTGTTCGGTAGAAACACAACTCGTGTTTGGAGGAGAGTGAATGCTGAGTTGCATCCAAAGAACACCATACCTACTGTGGAGCATGGGGGTGGCAACATCATGCTTTGGGGCTGTTTCTCTGCAAAGGGACCAGGACGACTGATCCGTGTACATGAAAGAATGAATGGGGCCATGTATCGTGAGATTTTGAGTGCAAACCTCCTTCCATCAGCAAGAGCATTGAAGATGAAACATGGCTGGGTCTTTCAGCATGACAATGATCCCAAGCACACCGCCAGGGCAACAAAGGAGTGGCTCCGTAAGAAGCATTTCAAGGTCCTGGAGTGACCTAGCCAGTCTCCAGATCTCAACTCCATAGAAAACCTTTGGAGGGAGTTGAAAGTCCGTGTTGCCCATCGACAACCCCAAAACATCATTGCTCTAGAGGAGATCTGCATGGAGGAATGGGCCAACATACCAGAAACAGTGTGTGCCAACCTTGTGAAGACTTACAGAAAACGTTTGACCTCTGTCATTGTCAACAAAGGATATATAACAAAGTATTGAGATGAACTTTTGTTATTGACCAAATACTTATTTTCCACCATAATTTGCAAATAATTTTTTTAAAAATCAGACAATGTGATTTTCTGGATTTGTTTTCTCATTTTGTCTCTCATAGTTGAGGTCTACCTATGATGACAATTAATAATAATAATAATAATAATAATAATAGTCCTTTAATAGTCCCACAGTGGGGAAATTCAGTGTGTTACAGCAGCAAAGATAAGATAAGATAAGCAGATACAAATACAAATACAACATGTACAGGAATGTTCCAAGGTAAGAGGCATTACATTAATAGCAGACAGACAGATAGGACGTAGCAGAGGGGGGGGGGGATTTAACAGGCAGAGAGATATTTCAGTTCTATATTACAGGCCGGCCTCATCTTTTTAAGTGGGAGAACTTGCACAATTGGTGGCAGACTAAATACTTTTTTTCCCCACTTCTCATATACTCATATTAGGCCTGCAATATTTGCCATTATCTGTTATCTGTTAATCCCAGTGTACAGTGACCATGGACTCTTAAGACATTTTCAAGACATTTTTATTACCTATATTATGGACCCAACACCCAGTTGTCCTGCCTTTCATCAGAATTGGAGTTAGAGCATCCAGCACAGGGGTAGGTGATATTTGGCGCTCCAGTTGTTGTAGAGCTACATCATGCTTTTGTACTCTTGCTTTTGTAGGAATTCCCATAGAAGTGAATAAAGCATGTTCGGAGATGAAGTTTCGCAGAAGCTGGAGTGCTATAGGTTGTTGATCCTAGACTTAGCACCACGGTGTGTAGTAGTCCTAACCTCTACTTGTGGGGACCTCTCACCACTTCCACCAACTCCAACTCTTTAAATCCTTCAATAGGTGCCGCTCCACTGATTCTGGTACAGTTAGAATTTTTTCTTTAGCCGCCACTATTCCTGAGCAACATGCTACGTAGGCTGTCTGCTGTTAAGTGGGTGGTCCCTGTTTATCTACTCCAGCCCAGGACCGCCCACCTGACAGTAGAGAGTCTAATTGGAATATTGAAACTAGCTGAATGGTGAGGGCTAGAGAAAATATTTCAACTACGCTGAAATCAGTGGAGTGGCACCTACTGAATACAAAGAGTTGGAGTTGGTGGAGGAGGTGAAAGGTTCTCTTTAAAGGGGTTGTCCCACCAGTAAATATATTCCATTCATTGTACATGAAAAATTAACAATGTTTGCAATTTCTATGTATTAAACAAACAATCCCTTGAAGAGTTATTACATTTTCTTACATAGTATTTCTCCACCTTGGGTGACCTATAGTGTATAGTAATGGGCATGTCCACCTACTGGGCCAGGTGTTGGTGGACTCACATGCTCAGTCACTCTTCCTACAGCCGGATCCTCATTTTTATTCATTATTTATATTATAGTAATCTTCTGTTCACTGAACAGCAGTCTATATTATTATCCGTCTTGTCAAAGAACAACCAGAGCCTGTGCAGTAACCCTGCAATATACAGCAAAGTGACTGCTCCTGAGGATTGATTTGTGACCAAGCAAGTACTATGTCTTTTCACGGCTCCAGTCTCCATGGTTCAATTATTATCTATCTGCAGGGGTACTTACTGGGAACTATATTATAGCTGAGCTGCCAGAGGGAGAAGGAGATTAACTTACTGGGGACTATATTTACAACTACTACAGGAGCAACTAGACTGACTGGTGGTGCCATGGAGCAGGGGGGATTGAAATATAAATAGAGTGCATGTGAGGGTTCGGAATACAGAAATGAGTTGTGTGACTCTGCCCAGCTCCCTTCCCACAATAGCACAGACGAGCAGACCATTCAGAGGAAGATATAGAGAATAAAATAGATAGAAAATATATATTTTTGGGTGAAAACAATGCAAATTATTTTAAAATGGTGGTTAATAGTCTTTTGGATCCCTCTTTATATGAATTTAATTTATGAGATAAATAGAGAGTTTAGTCTATCCAGTATAACCTTCATATGACATATTGGTGAACACCTCGATGTAACAGCAACATGGTAGATGAGGTTAGAAGAAGACATAGGTCCATCAAGTCCAACCTATAACCCTACAGTGTTGAGCTGGAAGAAGCTAAGAAAATCTTATGAGGTTGATGGCAATTGCCCCATTTTCCTCCAAATTCGTCAATCAGTATAAAACCCTGGATCAAATTATCATCTCAAAAAAATTTATTACCCATAACCTATATTTTTCTTTTAATAACGGTGTCCAGGCCCCTCTTAAACTTGCACAGTGACTCCACCATCACAACATCTCATGGCTATAGATGGGCGAATCGGTTCGTACCGACTATTCCAAATATAAATATTCCAAATTGTTCCATTTTTTACGAAACCAAACAAATGGAGATTCATCTTGGGCAAACTAAAATGGCTGCTGCATTATACTCTGGGGTCTGATGGAGGCCCAGGGGAGGTGAAAAAAAACAAACATTCATACTCACCTTTCATTACCTCTTTTGGACATCCTCGCACGTCCAGCACTCTCCTTGTGGCATCTAGTGCTCACTTTGACATAACTTTGGATTTGTTTGCCTTAGAGAGCTAGAAATTGGATACAGTGGGGAAAAAAGTATTTAGTCAGCAACCAATTGTGCAAGTTCACCCACTTAAAAAGATGAGGCCGGCCTGTAATTGTCATCATAGGTAGACCTCAACTATGAGAGACAAAATGAGAAAACAAATCCAGAAAATCACATTGTCTGATTTTTAAAGAATTTATTTGCAAATTATGGTTGACAATAAGTATTTGGTCAATAACAAAAGTTCATCTCAATACTTTGTTATATATCCTTTGTTGGCAATGACAGAGGTCAAACGTTTTCTGTAAGTCTTCACAAGGTTGGCACACACTGTTGCTGCTATGTTGGTCCATTCCTCCATGCAGATCTCCTCTAGAGCAGGAATGTTTTGGGGCTGTCGCTGGGCAAAACAGACTTTCAACTCCCTCCAAAGGTTTTCTATGGGGTTGAGATCTGGAGACTGGCTAGGCCACTCCAGGACCTTGAAATGCTTCTTACGAAGCCGCTCCTTCGTTGCCCTGGCGGTGTGCTTGGAATCATTGTCATGCTGAAAGACCCAGCCACGTTTCATCTTCAATGCCCTTGCTGATGGAAGGAGGTTTGTACTCAAAATCTCACCATACATGGCCCCATTCATTCTCTCATGTACACAGATCAGTCGTCCTGGTCCCTTTGCAGAGAAACAGCCCCAAAGCATGATGTTGCCCCCCCATGCTTCACAGTAGGTATGGTGTTCTTTGGATGCAACTCAGCATTCACTCTCCTCCAAACACGAGTTGTGTTTCTACCGAACAGTTCTACTTTGGTTTCATCTGACCATATGACATTCTCCCAGTACTCTTCTGGAACATCCAAATGTTCTCTAGCAAACTTCAGACGGGCCCGGATATGTACTGGCTTAAGCTGGGGGACACGTCTGGCACTGCAGGATCTGAGTCCCTGGCGGCGTAGTGTGTTACTGACGGTAGCCTTTGTTACGTTAGTCCCAGCTTTCTGCAGGTCATTCACTAGGTCCCCCCGTGTGGTTCTGGGATTTTTGCTCACTGTTCTTGTGATCATTTTGACCCCACGAGGTGAGAGCTTGCGTGGAGCCCCTGATGGAGGGAGATTATCAGTGGTCTTGTATGTCTTCCATTTTCTAATTATTGCTCCCACAGTTGATTTCTTCACACCAAGCTGCTTGCCTATTGCAGATTCAGTCTTCCCAGCCTGGTGCAGGTCTACAATTTTGTTTCTGGTGTCCTTCCATAGCTCTTTGGTCTTCACCATAGTGGAGTTTGGAGTGTGACTGTTTGAGGTTGTGGACAGGTATCTTTTATACTGATAACAATGTCAAACAGGAGCCATTACTACAGGTAATGAGTGGAGGACAGAGAAGCCTCTTAAAGAAGAAGTTACAGGTCTATGAGAGCCAGAAATCTTGCTTGTTTGTAGGTGACCAAATACTTATTTTCCACCATAATTTGCAAATAAACTGTTAAAAAATCAGGCAATGTGATTTTCTAGATATGTTTTCTCATTTTGTCTCTCATAGTTGAGGTCTACCTATGATGACAATTACAGGCCGGCCTCATCTTTTTAAGTGGGAGAACTTGCACAATTGGTGGCTGACTAAATACTTTTTTTCCCTACTGTAGATTGCATCCTAGGAGCCCTGACAGTGTTCTACAATATGTTTTAGATATAGGTTCCTAGGAGCTCTAAGAGTATTGTACATTATGTTTTATAGATAGGTTCCTAGAAGCCCTAGAGTATTCTACACTATGTTTTAAGCCAATTTAAGGTGTGGGTCGTACCAAACTTGACTCAGGAACCCAACACAATGAACCCAATCACAAAACAAATCTTGAGAGGTTCGTTCATCTTTACCCATGGCAGTGAGTTTCCTAGTCTCACTGCTCTTACAGTAAATAACCTCCATCTATGATTATGGGTTATCTAGGGGATAACCTTTGTCACCTAGGAGTAAAAAATCATTAGACAGGTGTTTGTACTGTCCAATCAAGCATTTGTATGTACAGCTTGGAGCTGGTGAAAAATATAGTGATTTCATTTCTGATAGCAGTAAAATCTACCTGAGACTACATCACAAAGTAAAGGCCTATATAAACTTCAAAGCTATGTGCAGGGACCCTGTATGGCAGCATGCAGAGTCAATATGGATTGGCATTATACACTTTTAGGCGCTCTTTCTATGATGCTTCCATGAAGCACCATATTATCTTCTGGAAGCATTGATGGATAATACTGCATTTGATGGAATGTGCTGCAATATCACATATGAAATTTTACATGATGCACCAAGGGTGAACACAGCACTGATTCAATATGTCGGTGGATGTCCCTCACTGACCCTCTTGCCATGGATCTTTATGTGCAAACTGTAAATCTGAAAGAACAGACTCACACTTCTGAAGCTTGTAAATTTAGGAACTTATTGTAGCCACTGTCAATGATTATACAGTACCATGCAAAAGTTTTAGGCAGGAGTGGAAAAATGTGGCAAAGTAAGAATTCTTTCAGAAATAGAGGTGTTACTAGTTTATTTTTGTCAATTAACAAAATGAAGTGAATGAAGAAAAGAGAAATGTAAATCCCATCAATAATCAGCGTGACCTTTGCCCTTTTCCTTCCATCAATTCTTCTCAGTACACTTGCAGACAGAACTGGGCAGGGAGGTTGTTCCCGCCGCCATCTTGGAGAACTAAGCACAGATCTTCTGTGGATGTTGCTTGCTCCAATCCTTCTGTCTCTTCCTGTCATCCCAGACAAACTGGATGGTGTTGAGATGGGGGGGGGGGGGTCCATATCATCACTTCCAGGACTCCTCCTACAAGGGGCAAAAGTCTCACCAAATATTGATGGGATTTACATTTCTCTTTTCTTCATTCACTTCATTTTCTTAATTGACAAAAATAAATTATTAACCCTTCTATGTCCTAAACCTTTTACACAGTACTGTATATCATTGCACGTTTTGAGTCCTTCTTCAGGCAAGTTTTCTGTAGTGTGAATGTAGTTTCCTACATTTCTAAAAGTTCTAATCATATATGGAGATGTAGCAAATCCGAGATTATCATTCACCTTGATATAACAGCGCATTATATCAGCATGACAAATATAGGTAAACAAGTCAATGGTACTAAATTCTGCTCCATCTGTATATACAACCTACAGAGATTCTACTTTTTGTATTCCTCTTAGAGCAGGTTGCCTTTCCCTCCCCCCTCTTTATAACCCATCCTAAATAGATGAAGCAGTTGTGACAGACTAGTGGATTGTAATGGTTATCCAGTCATGCTGGTTCCCTGGCTACAAGTTCTAAAGAGCTTATGTGATGTGTGGAGGGTGGGAGTTTATTGCCTCAGCTGGAGAACACGCCTTTCTTCCACAACTAGCTGGATAAGAAAAAAAAAGACATCCACTTGGCTACTTAAGGAGAAATTCACATTGGTGTCACTTGGGCCAGCTCTCTGCTTGCAGGCTGGTCCATACTCTCCATGAGACAGTGATGGGGGTATTCAACATAATGCAAAGACCTACTGCTCCTCTTCTCCTCTTGGGTCTGCTCTTCACTTTCTGCATACAGACCTCAAATTGTCAGGGTAAGACTACAGACTGTTTATAAGTGTGTGACCCTGTGGTTAGGACACTTGGAGGAAGGATGGAGAAGTCTCTCTAATCTTCTATGTCTGGGATACAATGTTATCTTGTTTATCTATTGAGCATTCTACATTGTATCAGTTTATTAGTCTATGTTTCAATATTTTTAATTTGAATGTATGTGTGAACAGTGCTCTATGTAATTTACTATGATATGGTCCTTATCAGTCTATGAAATTGCTACATTATGAAGCATCATTTAACTCTTTATATTCTTAGGATAGGAATTAATTTGTAGAATTTTAGTTTGATAATAATATTTATATTATATAGAACATTCTTTATATATATATATATATATATATATATTATACTATAGTTATAGTTATTATAGTATAGTTATATTATTATATTATACTTATTATATTATGGTTATAATATATATTATATGTATATACTATACATATATAGACTATTATATAGTCCATATATAAATATAGCACACTTTTCCATCACTTTTATAATGTAGTGTATACGTAAAAAAACTTCTAAGTTAAATGCATAAAACCGTCCACCCTATAAAAAGCAATTTTTCCACTTAAATTCTAATATACTATAATCATATAAAATATAATACAACTCACAGCCGCCCGTACAGATGTGTAAATACAGAATAAGTCCCTTCACTCTTTATTTTTGTAGTTTTTACCCACATTCCTATGTACAACCACACGTAAACATGAATTAACATATGAATTGTGCCCAATGACAAACTCAGCGATACTACATCTGTTTAGATCTGGCTTCTGCAATTGGAGAAAACAAATTTTATTTTCATTGGAATTTAAGTCATAGAAATAGCAATATAATCTTTTTTGACATTTGCTTCTGCGTCAGTGAATATTTTGGTGAATAAATGTTGCGTTGAACGTGGCAGGTTGTAACGGTGCAGTATGGTCAGATGGTCACTGATATTATCTCGGCGTGTTTGTCACATGTAGGTTATAGTAGCTCTTGTTAGTTATGTTATGGGATGCTATGGACTGTTTCGCTTCAAGTCTGATGTTTGGACCAGGGAGACTGATATGCCCCCAGTCAGAAAGCTGCCTGAACAGATGTTAGGAGCGCTTGAAGCACAAAGCCGCTCTCAGCCACAGATTGCAAGTTTAGAAAAGAACTTTTTTTCCCTGGGCTTTGTGGTTGCCTAGCAACCAGCGCTAGCATGTGACCAGCAGAAAATCTAAGGAGTGTAGTCCGGTGCCCCTAATCTATCTGTGCTGGAGTCTTCCCCATACTCTGCTAGCTGCAAAATCTTTCCTAGCGGTCGCCCTTGTCCTGTGAACAACTTAATTGTCATACCAGGAAAATGAAGGTTTATTGTAGGCGCTGCTTAGCCGGGAGGTAGAAATTGATTTAGTGGGTTGCAGAGACATATTCACATTGTAATCAGCTTTCTTTTCTCAATTCTTTGTATAAGCTCCTTATAGAGAATCAAGTAAGTAATTATACATCAAGTGCTGCAGGAAGGAGCCGCTCACAGAGCATTGCTATAGTCCCCCAGTGCATATGTAATACAATATAGGGATATGTTGGACAGGTGAATTCGTCATTGCATTTGGAATGTTCATGCACAGATGTAGCAGAGTTGAATTTGTCACATCTTGTGATGCCCTATTCCAGTGATGGCGAACCTTTTAGAGACCGAGTGCCCAAACTGCATCCCAAAACCCACTAAATTATTGCAAAGTGCCAACACGGCAATTTAGCCTTAAATTAACCAGTATCTGTTTTATATTGACCATGCAATGTTATTACAGCCTGTAATAATATCACATGTCTGCTATAAAACAGATACTGTGTGATATAAATAGTGAAGGGCCCAACACAGTACAATTTGCTCCAAAGTGGCCCCCAGACAGTACAATGCGCTCCACCGTGGCCCCCAAACACTTTTAAATGCTCCAGAATTGCCCCCACTCAGTATTATATGCTCCAGAGGGGCCCCACTCAGTATTATATGCTTCACTTTGGCCCCCCCAAACAGTAGTATATGCTTCACAGTGGGCCCCCACACAGTAGTATATGCTCCACAGTGGGCCCCCACACACAGTAGTATATGCTTTACAGTGTCCCCCACACAGTATTAGATGTTTCAGTGTCCCCCATACAGTATTTGAAGCATCTAATACTGTGTGGGGGACACTGAAGCATCTAATACTGTATGGGGGACACTGAAGCATCTAATACTGTATGGGGGGGGGACACTGAAGCATCTAATACTGTATGGGGGGACACTGAAGCATCTAATACTGTATGGGGTGGGACACTGTGAAGCATCTAATACTGTGTGGGGGACAATGAAGCTTATACTACTGTGTGGGGGACACTGAAGCATCTAATACTGTATGGGGGACACTGAAGCATCTAATACTGTGTGGGGGGACACTAAATCATCTAATACTGTATGGGGGACACTGAAGCATCTAATACTGTATGGGGGGGGGGCACTGAAGCATCTAATACTGTATGGGGGACACTGAAGCATCTACTACTATATGGGGGGGACACTGTGAAGCATATAATACTGTGTGGGGGACACTGAAGCATCTAATACTGTATGGGGGACACTGAAGCATCTAATACTGTGTGGGGGACACTGAAGCATCTAATACTGTATGGGGGGGGCACTGAAGCATCTAATACTGTATGGGGGACACTGAAGCATCTACTACTATATGGGGGGGACACTGTGAAGCATATAATACTGTGTGGGGGACACTGAAGCATCTAATACTGTGTGGGGGGGGGACACTGAAGCATCTAATACTGTATGGGGGACACTGAAGCATCTAATACTGTGTGGGGGGGACACTGAAGCATCTAATACTGTGTGGGGGGGACACTGAAGCATCTAATACTGTGTGGGGGACACTGTGAAGCATCTAATACTGTGTGGGGGACACTGAAGCATCTAATACTGTGTGGGGGACACTGAAGCATCTAATACTGTGTGGGGGACACTGAAGCATAAACTACTGTGTGGGGGACACTGAAGCATCTAATACCGTGTGGGGGACACTGAAGCATCTAATACTGTGTGGGGGACAATGTGAATTATATAATACTGTATGGGGGGGACACTGTGAAGCATATAATACTGTATGGGGGGACACTGAAGCATCTAATACTGTATGGGGGGGGGGCACTGAAGCATCTAATACTGTATGGGGGACACTGAAGCATCTAATACTGTGTGGGGGACACTGAAGCATCTAATACTGTATGGGGGACACTGAAGCATCTAATACTGTATGGGGGGGGACACTGAAGCATCTAATACTGTATGGGGGGACACTGAAGCATCTAATACTGTATGGGGTGGGACACTGTGAAGCATCTAATACTGTGTGGGGGACACTGAAGCATCTAATACTGTGTGGGGGGACACTGAATCATCTAATACTGTATGGGGGACACTGAAGCATCTAATACTGTATGGGGGACACTGAAGCATCTACTACTGTATGGGGGACACTGAAGCATCTACTACTATATGGGGGGGACACTGTGAAGCATATAATACTGTGTGGGGGACACTGAAGCATCTAATACTGTGTGGGGGGGGGACACTGAAGCATCTAATACTGTATGGGGGACACTGAAGCATCTAATACTGTGTGGGGGGGACACTGAAGCATCTAATACTGTGTGGGGGGGACACTGAAGCATCTAATACTGTGTGGGGGACACTGAAGCATCTAATACTGTGTGGGGGACACTGAAGCATCTAATACTGTATGGAGGACACTGAAGCATCTAATACTGTATGGGGGACACTGAAGCATCTAATACTGTGTGGGGGGGGACACTGAAGCATCTAATACTGTGTGGGGGACACTGAAGCATCTAATACTGTGTGGGGGACACTGAAGCATCTAATACTGTGTGGGGGACACTGAAGCATCTAATACTGTATGGGGGACACTGAAGCATCTAATACTGTGTGGGGGACAATGTGAATTATATAATACTGTATGGGGGGGACACTGTGAAGCATATAATACTGTATGGGGGGACACTGAAGCATCTAATACTGTATGGGGGGGGGGACACTGAAGCATCTAATACTGTATTGGGGACACTGTGAAGCATATAATACTGTATGGGGGGGACACTGTGAAGCATATAATACTGTATGGGGGGGGGGCACTGAAGCATCTAATACTGTATGGGGGGACACTGAAGCATCTAATACTGTATGGGGGGGGGCACTGAAGCATCTAATACTGTATGGGGGGGGCACTGAAGCATCTAATACTGTATGGGGGACACTGAAGCATCTAATACTGTGTGGGGGACACTGAAGCATCTAATACTGTATGGGGGACACTGAAGCATCTAATACTGTGTGGGGGACACTGAAGCATCTAATACTGTGTGGGGGACACTGAAGCATCTAATACTGTGTGGGGGACACTGAAGCATCTAATACTGTGTGGGGGACACTGAAGCATCTAATACTGTGTGGGGGACACTGAAGCATCTAATACTGTATGGGGGACACTGTGAAGCATCTAATACTGTATGGGGGACACTGAAGTATCTAATACTGTGTGGGGGACACTGAAGCATCTAATACTGTATGGGGGACACTGTGAAGCATCTAATACTGTGTGGGGGACACTGAAGCATCTAATACTGTATGGGGGACACTGAAGCATCTAATACTGTGTGGGGGACACTGAAGCATAAACTACTGTGTGGGGGACACTGAAGCATCTAATACCGTGTGGGGGACACTGAAGCATCTAATACTGTGTGGGGGACACTGAAGCATCTAATACTGTATGGGGGGGCACTGAAGCATCTAATACTGTATGAGGGACACTGAAGCATAAACTACTGTGTGGGGGACACTGAAGCATCTAATACCGTGTGGGGGACACTGAAGCATCTAATACTGTGTGGGGGACACTGAAGCATCTAATACTGTATGGGGGACACTGAAGCATCTAATACTGTGTGGGGGACACTGAAGCATCTAATACTGTATGGGGGACACTGAAGCATCTAATACTGTACGGGGGACACTGAAGCATCTAATACTGTATGGGGGGACACTGAAGCATCTAATACTGTATGGGGGACACTGAAGCATCTAATACTGTGTGGGGGACAATGAAGCATCTAATACTGTGTGGGGGACACTGAAGCATCTAATACTGTATGGGGGACACTGAAGCATCTAATACTGTGGGGGGGGGGACACTGAAGCTTATACTACTGTGTGGGGGACACTGTGAAGCATCTAATACTGTATGGGGGACACTGAAGCATCTAATACTGTATGGGGGACACTGAAGCATCTAATACTGTATGGGGGACACTGAAGCATCTAATACTGTATGGGGGACACTGAAGCATCTAATACTGTGTGGGGGACACTGAAGCATCTAAGATGCTTCAGTGTCCCCCACACAGTAGTTTATGCTTCAGTGTCACCCCCATACAGTAGTATATGATTCAGTGTCCCCCACACAGTATAAGATGCTTCAGTGTCCCCCACACAGTATTAGATGCTTCAGTGTCCCCCATACAGTATTAGATGCTTCAGTGTCCCCCATACAGTATTAGATGCTTCAGTGTCCCCCACACAGTATTAGATGCTTCAGTGTCCCCCATACAGTAGTATATGCTCCACAGTGGGCCCCCACACAGTAGTTTACGTTACTTACCCAGTCCCACGAAGAGCGTCCTCCTCCTTCTTCTGTTCACAGGCGCTGATGAATGACGTCATTGCGCCTGCGTCGGGGCAGAGGTCACGCTCTGCAGTCAATGTAGGCCACATACAGCTGAAAGAAGCGATCGCTCACTAACCGGGAATCCTGTACCGGATTCCCGGTTAGTGAGCGATCATGGCGACGGCGCGCGCGTGCCAACTCAGAGGGCTCTGCGTGCCCTCTCTGGCACGCGTGCCATAGGTTCGCCATCACGGCCCTATTCTATAGAATGTTGCACCAGAGGTGTCCTGTGATCTCCATAGATGGGGATTGTACCTTATGTGCAGCGCTGAAGCCCCTCTTTCTATGTGTTCTTCTAGGACTGTGTTCACATCATACTTATAAGAAAATTACCCACTTTTAAAGCCAAGTTTTTATTTTTAAGAATGTTTGATGATAGAATTTTCCGTCACCATCTTTATTTTAAAGCATTCAAGCTTTTTAGAGTTACATTACAGTGATGAACACCATACCTTTGTTATATATGTCACTTTTGTAGATTTAGAGAAAAACAACATTGAATTTTTATGCAAATGAGATACTTGGTGCACTGGGGGTGGGTCTTCAGCTCCCTGTAGCACTGCTCTTGTGTACCAGCTCCAGCCTGCAGCACCCCACACAGTGGGAGTCAATCTTTCCATTGCTATGACATCACCCATCCTTCTTGAGCAGGAATAGCAGTGCTCCCAGGGCTGAAGGCCCGCCCCCAGTGCACCAACTGCCTAATTTGACCTAATTTGCCTAATTTGTTTTTCTCCAAATCTACATAAGTGACATATATAACAAAGACATAATGTTTATTACTGTAACATGTTCTATAGCAGTTGAATGTGCTTGGGGGAGGTGATGGACTCCCTTTAAAGTGTATGACCACCTTAAAGGGAATGTGTTACAAAATGACCTGTTTTTAAAGCAAGTTTTCATGTTAAACATATTTTTAAAGAATTTAAAGAATTTTCCATGTGACTATTTTTCTTAAGTACTACATCCTGCATTCTTCACTCTAGCCACTAAGCCTAATAATAGCCTGGCACTTAGTAATTCTTTGTAGCAGTCACCTCATTTAGATTACAGACATTATTACAGAAGATAACACCTCTATAGATAACACCACTGACCCATCATTACATCCACTACTGACAATAGATGATGTCACAGATTATCTACTCCCCATCACTGCACAGAGCACACATAGAAATCTCTTCCATAGAACTCAATGAATCGACTCCAGATTATTGCTGTCTATGGCTATGACTGTGCTGCAAAGCATATCACTAAATGCTGTTAAAAGCTCAGGCAAGATGGCCGCTTCCATAATCATATACAGAAAATAGAATAAAAATTCTACAATCAGAAAAAAAAAGATTAGCAAACGTCTGGCAATAATAAAAAAATTATATAATAATTATTTTATTATTAAAAAAAAATATTGACACATTGACATTAAAGGGAGCCTCTGCCAGATTTTAGGACACTACTGTAAACCACTGGTGGCTTCTTGTCCATATTACCCCTTTCCTAACACTGTCTGTGGCCACTATGAAAAACCTTTATCTTTACTAAGAGTAAGACATTTTTTTCACAGACCCATAGACTTGCATTGATGTGATGAATTCTTCATGTATCCACATCAGTGAAAAAACAAACCTGCTTACGTTTTTTTGTAATGAACCTACGGGCCCTTAAAGAAAACGGATTTGTGAATTAATACATTGAAAAGAATGGATACGCATGCCTGAAAAATGTGGTTTGCATGTGTACGTGAAATACAGATGTGTGAATAAAGCATTATACAGGGATGCTTGTCAATCACTAAACAGGACCGCCCGTACTATTATTATTATTATTATTTTTTTTTATTATTTTTTTAATTTTTTTTTTTATGTAACGCTTTACGAATTTGCATGTCATCCTTGCTCAGGGGCCATGCTAATCATCTCTGTATTGTTCCAATTTTTTTAGCATATCTGCTGCCGAAGCAGGCCTTGGACTCTTACACACAATTCTATTACAATACTGAAAACCATAACAGGAACACATATTTCTAGTTATACAGTAATACTGGAATTTTCCATTTTTTCAGGCTAATTTTTCCTTTTTTTTAAAAATTAGGTCAATTATTCTTTTCGTCTCCAGGGATGAATTGTTATCTGTACTTTGTGTCTGTAGTGACTGCTCTGGGCTATGGGCACACAATACACAACATACCTGCTCTATTATACAATGGCCGCTCATTGTGAATTGTATCGTCTATAAGAAGTCTTAGACTTTATCATGTAACAATCTGATGTATAAGGTACTATCTGTCTCACTGAAGATGCTTATTTTTCCTCTTGAAGACAATTCACAGAAATGAAGCAATGGAATGTTACGCCAAGATAAATATTCATCCTGGCAATGATCTAACCCCATAATTCTATACTATAATTAGGACATTGACACCTTGCCTCATTGTATTTGGGCACAGCACACTATACTATAGTCCAGGACTTTCCGAGAATAAAATGTATCAGTGTCTGTTACATTTGTTTACATAGTTATCTACTTGGCTTCTTTCACTGGTAAATTGTGAGAATTTTCAGAACAGAAAAGGCTATTGTGATACAATTGACATCAGGATATTTCCCCTATAGTTCTCTGTAATGTGCAGTAACTGAAGGGTGATGATGAATGGGATTACATTATACGGGCCAGAGAATTCTCATTCAAAGATACTAAAGTCAGCCATATACTTGGGAGAGCTGTCACCAAACAGCTTGTTCAGCTGAAAGCTATCTTACGCTAGGTTCACACCTGTGTTGGCTCTCCGCAGCGTTGGCAAGCAACGATTTTCTCTCTGCATTTTTTGCCCTTTTTGGGTGGAAACCGAGTGGTAACCATGCGGACCCCATTATAGTCTATGGGGCCTGCGGGTTACCGCGGGTAACCGCTTTTTTAAGCGGATTAGGTTTCCGTTCGGGGGGTCCGCTTGGGGACATTTTTTGCCCTTTTTGGATGGAAACCTGAACGCAGATGTGAACCTAGCCTTACCTGACTCCTCCATACACATGCATGCTTGTCTTGGCCAACATGTCAGACTCCTCTGGCTGCGACTTATCTTTCCAGGGACAAAAGGATCAGGCAGTTGAAAACACTTGACAGGGGAGAGTCGGGGATCCCCCATACATGTTACTTGGATGGCTGGTCCCATCAAAATTGGTGGGCTCAGCCAATGCTACATCTTATTACATCTAAGGCTTTACACAAGCACTTGCTTTCCGTCCTCCATTCCACTTGAAAAATGCGGAGAGAATATTCCTGCAAGCAGAACTTTTCTTTCAGCATTTTTTGGGTGGAAACCTATGGATCCGTTTTTAAGCGGATTGGCAAACCCGAGCGCAGGTGTGAACCCTTTGTATGGCAGACTTAAAGGGATTTTCCCAACATACAACATTTTTTAAAACTTGAACAACCATGCAGATAAATCCTCTGCCCTGTACCTGTGACTTCCCCCACCTTCTATGTGTCCTCTATTTCAAGGTTTACACCCCAATAGCACTATTACATTCTCAACTTGCAATGGCCACAGTGGACAGTCCTTACTATGGAGCTTGTGACTGTCTGCTTACTAGTAAAAACTACATTTCCCAGGTATACCTTGTGCATTCAAGCACTGCACATGCTCTGTCTGTTAGGATGACACATGCAGGGTTATGTAGCCCAGATTTAATAAGCAGCTATAGGAAGGTGAAAGAAACAAACTGGGCATTTTCGTCCTGAATGAAGATGGACTACAGGTCTTATCCATTGACAACAGTGCTCAAACAGTGGTAGGGATTGGGGGATTTTTCTAGTGACATGTACACTTTTGCTAATTGCTTTCAATAGGTGACAGGGATATATTGAAACTTACTTTCATATGATATATGATTGTTATTGTGTGAATACCCCTATCAAGGTGTTGCACCATTATGGACACTTATCCCCTATCCACAGGACAGGGGATAAGCGTCCATTTTCTAGGAGCCTGATTGCTGTTCTGATCCCTGTTCTGTGGATAGGGGATAGGTGTCCATAATGGTACAACCCCTTTAAGTATTAATGTGTACTATTATTACCAATTCTGAGGATCAGATAGGTCAATGAGATGGTGGGCTCAGGCCCTGACAAAAAAAAATGTCCCCATAGGCTCAGGTGATGAGAACCCTATTTATTGCTGACATTGTTGACAACCACTTGTCACTAGTGTCTATTTCACATGGGATGATTGATTCACAAATAACCTATTAGGCATTATCAACAATATGTCTTATGTATGACATGGTGACAAAAGAGGTTATGATTTGATAAAAATGGCTGTGCAAATTATAAAGATATCATCTCAGAGCCAAAGCCAAAAGTGGCATCAAAGGAATGGAAAGTTCTTAGACTTCTACTTTCTGCTAAATCGACTCCTGGGTAAAAAAAACTGCAGCAAAATGTACAAAAAAAATTCAACTTTTTGGCAATGTGTGGTGTCAGCCTTAGCCCAGGGCCCCACGTGGCATTGCAGAAAAAAAAACACATAGGAAACCTCTGTGGACTTTCTGCAAAAAATGCTGCGAGAAAAACCACGATGCATTTCCGCCACGGCTTTTCCTGGAGCACTTTTCCGCTGCGGCCTGAGCCTTACATGGTAATTGAAAACAAATAAATCTATGGATTTAGGAGTGTAGTGTTTTCCATGGTCCTTCTCTGCCCTTCACCCAGAGTAAATGCTTTCTAGGGCCATGTGGCCTGATAATCCTGTATCAAAGTAAGGCTAGGGTGTAAAATAAAATATTTTTTGGAGCATCTCAATGGGGTATAAAATATCCCATTCTCTTCCATTACCTGCAAAATGCCACAGGCAAATCCTAGCAGTGTAACCCAACACCAATAGGAATGGGGTGTCCAGTTTGCTGTTTTTCCTTTTTGTCTCTGTACACCCCAGGACTGCTTGCTTACATTCTTTTTGGATGAGGTGCATCTGTAGATCTCCATGAGTGCCAGTGCCCATGAGTCAATACACGGGGGTGACTAGCATTGATCTAATCCATGATTAGAGAACGTTCCTATTGTGATGTATTTCAGAGACATTTAGGACCAACGCAGTTCTTTGTGTTGTGCACAGTTAATTACTTCCTATCCCTTCCATAATGTACAATATTTCATTGTACAGCTCTCACACAGACACATTTTCTGTCTTTTATCCGACTTAAGATGATTTCAGGTTCTTGGATACGGTAGTCACCGCACTAGATAATCAGACTAATAGAGTATTAGCAGTGTCTGTGACCTGGCAGGAGCATCGTGTTACTGGCGGCACAAAGGTGAAGACATATGCTTAGGAAATAAACCCCTCTGCTCAAGTCTCTTCATATCTTACCATATCTCTTAGTGTTTCTGATGGGATAATACTTATATCTCTGCATATATATAATATATATATATATATATGTGTATAATTTATATAAATATCTTGCATTATATACCCAATCTTTTTATGTAGATTATATCTTTATTCCATGGATCTACCATGCAAAAGTGGCCAAATTCTTAGTGTATATGTCAGATATTCATCTAATGAAAGCCACAATAGTGCCCATTTGTCTTCTGTCAAGTCATTATACATTATTATTACTTTTTTTACTGTGTAGAATAGCAAAGTTGACTATGCTATGATAATCAGAGGCATACGCTGAGCTACATATGTTTTTTATAATGGAAGCCTATGGGTGACAGTGACATGCAGTTCGTCTCTGTATACATTGGGAAATTATCTAAAAAGCACAGTAAATGCTGTATGAACCAGTCCACTGGATGGGTCTCAGCTCATATACCCCTAGGTGGGGCTAATGATGTCCTCTATAGACCTCTGGTTAACTGGTCTGTACAGACCTTTAAGAGGATTCCCAAGATTCTAAATAATTCTTGGGGCCGCCATCCCCTTAGAAATAGACAATAGTACCCTTCAAATGTGCGTGTTTTGTGCTGGGACTATTATTATGTTAGAGCCCGGGTCTACCGGAGGATCCTCCGGTACTCTGGTTGGCTAGTCTAACTCAAAGCCTGTGTCTGTATTGTATTGTATTGTATGCTGCAATACCAGACACGGCCCATGCACAAGAGTGGCGCTCTTTCTGTATGGAGGTCCCTTTTTCCTAATCTCATACAACCTCCTTTCACCAGAATAGTCTATTGCCACCTGTCCATTTGCTTAATATTTTCACTAACTAATATTTCCTAATATTCTAAAAATGACATGTTGATGGAAATTTGCAGTGATAACGCAGCTCCATATACTGTATATAGTAGATTTGATCCTTATTCACACGCAGGCCATACACTTTAGAAAACTGTCAACTGAACCCTCATTCAGCCAACATCTATCTTGCTTGAATCCCCCACACACATGCACACTTGGCTTGGTCAAGCAGTACACATGCTCTGAACAGAGAGGGGGAGGAAGCTTCTGCCAGGCTTATCTACCTAAGTACAAGAGGCAGTTCAAATCTCCCCCATACCCCAACATTTGCCATCAGGGGGAGGTTGTCGGTCACCACCCATACACATTAGACGGTCAGCCTATTTCATCTATGGGCAGCTTAAGATACATTAGGGTTGAATTACTCTTACATTGTAAAAGTCTCTTTTGCTTCTGCTCATGTGAAATCCTTTTCTTCAGATTTTAGAGTATACAGCTGTGTATTAACTGGATATATTTTTCATTTCCCAATGCCTTCCCAGGTTGCCTGTAATAATTTACTCTTGTGGGGTAGTGAACCACATAAGGAATTTGCAGGTTCATCACCTAATGTTACAAAAAAGACAAAACCTTTAGAAAACGGAGTTAAAAATTGAAAGTAGTAAATGAGAGGATGGCAGGTCAGATTACTTACTGCTGGAGTCACTAAAAACCAAGAGGCAAAGTCCAAATTAAAGAAAGTATCAGTGGCAAAGTAAAGTAAGATTGATGTGCAACTGATGAAAAAACTCTGCACCGCTCAACAAGACAGCCTTAAGAGTTCTTTCACGTGTTGAGCCGAGGGGAAATTTGAGCAAAGAAATCCTCCTTTAATCCAGATTTACTTTTTTCGTATGCATTTTGCAGGAAATGAACCGATTTCAGATTGTGGCATTGTTTAAATGTATACAGCTCTAAGAGACTTAACATACTATTACAGCTTCAAGGATATTTCCACCTTAAAGGGGTTTTAGCAAATAAATGTTATTGTTTGTATAATGCAAAGTTGTACAATTTTCCAATATACTTTCTGTATCAATTCCTCACGGTTTTCTAGATCTCTGCTTCCTGAACGTCAATCTGCTTACTGCCAGTGGATAAAAATCAGTCCATGGTGATGTCATGTACAGACTATGGTCATGTGATGTACACACAGGTGCACGGCTTGTTACAGTCACAGCTCAGTAATCAGCCACATTTCTTGTAACGTGCTGTGCACCTGTGCTCATCACATGACCATGGACTGTATATCACATGACCATGGACTGTATATCACATGACCATGGACTGATTTCGATCCACTGGAAATAAACAATGAATGACAGCAAGCAGAGATCTAGAAAACCGTCAGAATTTGGTAGAGGAAGTATACTGGAAAATTGTAGAAACCTTCAGTATACAAACAATAACATTTATTTGATAAAACTGGACAACCCCTTTAAACTAAAATGTTAGCGCTAAAATATAAGTCCATGAACTGTCCCCTTGATATATGTGTCTCACAAAGATAGTTGATAACCAGTTTGGCCTCCCTCACAGCTGTCACTGTTACCAAGCAGTTATAGACTGATATTGAAGGGGTTACACCATTATAGACACTTATTCTGTATCCACAGGGCAGAGCATAAGTGTCCGACCGCTATGGGCCTGATTGCTGGATCCCTCAGTGATCAGGAGGACGGGACACCAAGAGTCCCCATAAAGCCTCCTTGTAAATGAAGTGCCAGTGCACTTACGTGACCATTGCTCCATTCACTTCTATGGGGCTGTTGGGACCGTAAACGTCCACAGCCCCATAGAATGGATCGCTGATGATAAGATCACACAAGCACACTGGTGCTCTATTCACAAGGAGGCCTTAGGAGGACTTTTGGTCCCCCGTCCTTCTGATCACTGGGGTACCTGCCATTCTGTGGATAGGAGGATGTGTCCATAACAGGAAAACCCTTTTAAGTATACATCATGACAGAAAAAAAGTAGATTTTCTTTAGAACTCTGGAAAAGCTGGGTATGAGACCATTTGGAACTACAATGTAGACTTTATTGATTGCCAATAAGATTTTTCACAAACATAAAAGTCAAGGTGACCCAAGGACGTAAACGGTGACTTTTTATATATTAGGTGATTTTCTAAACTGGATATCAGAATACAATAGGCTGTTACGTTGCAGTGTTCAGTTTCAGCAGGGGCGGGACTGAGGCGGTGGTTTCAGAATGAGTCCCTCCCATTTCAGTTTGTGAAGTTTAGCTTTTGTAATGTACCTTTGTTCTCCAAAGTATTATTTGTATAAGGAGCACGGACTAGTTAAAGAGGACCTTTCATGTCCTCATGCACATGCGGTTTTATATACCGCTAGAAAGCCGACAGTGCGCTGAATGTTGGCTTTCCCGTTATGTGCCCCGGGGCTGGAGATATCTGTGCCATTAGTTTCAGCACCGATCTCTGCCCACTGTCAGAAGGGCGTTCCTGACAGTCTAGCTGGTCTGTGAGGTACGCCCCCCCTGACAGTACTCGTCCATAGCCCTGTACTGTCAGAGGGGGTGTTCCTTACCGCCCTGCCATGATGCTGAGCTGTGAGGAACACCCCCCCAGTACAGAGCTATGGACGAGTACTGTCAGGGGGGGCTTTCTAGCGGTATATAAAATCGCATGTGCATGAGGACATGAAAGGTCCTCTTTAAGTCCATAAATGGCGCCCCCTCCTGATGGAACGCCAGGTGACAGCATACTCTGCCTAGCCCTTATCCCAGAGGTATGTGCCAATAGGTCAGGCTATGTGAAAGGTGCTCAGCATTATAACTGGAGTGTAGCTTATTCTTTAGGAGTTCATCCAGTAATTTGTATCCAATAGTGATACATGGTCTAGCTTTATAGTCGCTTTACAGGCTGAGGTTTTTTTTTCCATAAGCACATTAATTTCAGATTTAACTATATATATATATATATATATATATATATATATATATATATGTTACAAGATCCTAGGGTGCAGATCAGATACTACATGCAGAACAATTTTAGTGAGTCCACAGTGGCAATAATAGATACGTTGTATTCATGAAGGCGGTTTATTAAATGTCTCGTCCACTTCATATAATTGCTATTAATAGTCTGAAATCTTAACATATTTATTTCCAGTTATTTCACTAGTAGTATAATGTTGTACTGTGTTAGCCATAGAAAGTAATGAGCTTTCGAGAGTGCTAGAAGAGAAGAGAGCTAGTACTCTCGAAAGCTCAGTATCAAGTATACTCAGTTAGCCTCTACAAGGTATCGCCTGATTTCTTCACTCTTCCACAGTTATTTCACTCACATCAGGATCCTAATATCCCCATACCTCTGCCCAACTATTCTCACCAGGTCATTTTTAAGTCCAAAATGATATTCTGATTAATTTCTTTACTCACATTTGCAGCTGAAGCTTAATTTTTTTTCTTATTTTCTGAGCCACAAATCCTAAACATAGACATGGATTAAAACATAGCATTCTGGCTATCTGCAGCTGCCACTAGAGGGCGCTTGTGGGCTTGTGGCATTCTGGCTAGATTTGAAGCATGCAATACTATTAGGGTAACTCAGTAAGACGTATTTGATACCTCTGGTCCTCCACTAACATATGGTGATTCTATTTGATGGGTGCAGACATATCCATAAACTCTTCTTCCATTGGTCACCTTAGGCCATGTACACGGACAGATTTTCATGGTATAGTTTTGCACCACCTATTTTTATTGCTGCGTCCTCAGTGATGCCTGCCGACATCCAGCTAGTGACACGTGACATTGTGAAACGTCATTATCCAAACATTCTCTTATCAGTGATTTACAGATTCACACTTACAGATTCATTAGGTGATGTGTTTACACGTAGGCAAAAGAGTAATTGGCTCAGTAACAAAAAAAGACTGTCAGCGAGTCAGAGATTAATGAGTACCACGAGTAAGGAGCCTCTTAGTAAGCCATCAGCTAATTAATGATCTATAGCTAAGGATGGCGCTATCCGCATGCACAAGAACCTGTACAAAGTTCAAAAATAACACAAAATACCAAACTAAAAAATATTGATACGTATTTTTGATAACTGTATCAGGGGGTTGTTCGATTTTTGCATTCCACTTCCTTTTTTTTCCCTATACCAAAGTTTTAGATTAGGAAATTGAAGCTCCTGGGGGTCAATGCAAAATCTATAAGAGGACCCCCCACCTATGATGTGCCATTATCTCCTGGACTGCTTGCCAGTCTCCTGGAAGAAGGAGGGACCTCCTGGACTTCAAGAAGAGTTGGCAAATCTCCTGGGCACCATAGAAGCTTCACAGAAATACACGCTCCATAAACTTTCAGTGGGCAGTACTTGGAAGATCAGACTTAGCTCTGGCTTCTAAATGCACAACCAGGTGGTAATACCATGGAGTGGTCTATTAAGAGGTGTGGTCTGCTAAAAGAGCGCGTTTATGTCCCACAAAAATGTGGTGTACTCTTTGCACTTCACAATCGGATCTCCTGGTAGGCACTTTTTAGTTGTTGGCAAGTAGGACCTAGATGCCATTGCTACATTGTCACTGGGCCAGTTTCATAAGTGTCCTATTCCAAGGTCACAAAGTGTGTTAAGCCATGTCCCTAAATCCACTCTTTCCCACCCAATCCCCTAGTGCCCCCACAGGGTATAGTGTACTCTCAGGTCCCACATAGTATAATGCCCCCTCAGTGGTTACACATAGTATAATGCCCCCTCAGTGGTCCCACATAGTATAATGCCCCCTCAGTGGTTACAAATAGTATAATGCCCCCTCAGTGGTCCCACATAGTATAATGCCCCCTCAGTGGTTGCAAATAGTATAATGCCCCCTCAGTGGTCCCACATAGTATAATGCCCCCTCAATGGTCCCACATAGTATAATGCCCCCTCAGTGGTCCCACATAGTATAATGCCCCCTCAGTGGTCCCACATAGTATAATGCCCCCCTCAGTCTCCTCCACCCAGCATAATGCACCTTTATATCCCCCCACTCACACCATAAAATAAAAATGATAGATAAAGGTATAGATAAAGTTTAATTGGGACCCCCCACTCGGAACAGCAGGATTATTATTATTATGCAATTTCCATGAATTTACAGGTGGTTGTCAACCCTGATCACGTCTGAGATATAGAGCGATATTCCCTAACCTTTAAGCAGCCATATGCGAGTGGATCTATAGCATGTCATGTCACACTCACTTTTATTTTTCTCAGCTGCATGCTGGGTGTTGTAGTTCAACACCAGCTAAACAAACACCCAAATCCTATTTTTGCTTGGTTTCCAGGGAAAGTGATAATCATTGCGCAGAATTCCATTTGCACTTAGTAGGGAAGGGTTAACCGCTGTGTGGCTGCTGTAGTCGGCAGAAGTATTTAATCCCATTCATTTGAATGGAGCTGTGTGGTTCTCCAGCACGGAGTAGAGGCTTAGAAGCATATTGAATAGAGGCCTCAGTGTGTATTCTGGCAGCGGTCTTGGGGCTGCAAACTAACTTCATTTGGTGACGTAATCCATCCCTTGTTTTTATATCCCATCGCAATTTGCTTCGCATTGTAAGGAAATAATAAGAGAGATTTTTAAGGACAGGCCCCTAAGACTGCAATCTTGTCACCAAAGAAAGGAGGACGGATTGGCACCACATCCCTTTATGTCTGAGGGTTGTACAATGGAAATTTCTCACTAGGGAAAATGTGCTAAGCAAAACCTTGCGTTGAGAATGGTTTGAGATTAAGGCCATTTTGGGGGTACTTTTAATAAAATATCGGGCATTATCTGTAATATTACTACTGGATCCAAAGGTAGAAATTTGTAGCTGGAGTGTTTAATGTACAGATAGAATTTTCAAAAAAATTCTAAAAATGTTTCAGAGATTTTTTGAAAAAAAAAAAAATTATTTTTGAAATTCCATGTGGTCAGATTTCAGTGGTCTCTAAAGCAGAGGTGGGTGCAGCAATCTGGTCTTTTTCGACTTCCTTTAAAAGTAATATATCGCCAATATTTTATTAATTTATTAAAACCAGATAGTGAAAGCTTTCATTTTTCTCTAATCCATTTTTATTTTGAGATTGTAGATTTTTTTTTTTTTCATTTTATTCTATGTACATGATTATGGGGGAGGCCATCTTGCCTAACATTCACCTCTGCGCTATTAACAGCCTTTTGTGATATGCTTTACAGTAGTCTCATGGCCATAGGCAGCAAAGGACTGGAGCCAACTCATTGAGGTGCATGGGAGAGTTTTTAAGACATGCTCAGTGCAAGGAGGTAGGGGGTAGATAATCTGTGACATCATCTATTGTCATTAGTGGATGTATTGATGGGTCACTATAGGTGTTATCTATGTAGGTGTTGTCTTCTATTGTATTACTACCATTTTCTGTGTTATCTGTGATGTAAATGAGGTGACAGCTGAAAAGAAAACCCCTACAGAATTGTCAAGTGTTAGTCTATTATTATGTTTAGTGGTCAGAATAAAAATTGCACAATTTAGTGCTTTTTAAAATATAGATAGTCACATAGAGCTTAGCACATCTTACTGTCTCTATGACAAATCAGGGGTTGTTGGAAAGGCATTTTAATTACCCTTATATATGGCAAATCTGCTTTTTAGGGGGCGGTAATATTACAGGTAATATCCAACTAGGAAAAAATGGTAGCATCAAATGTTATAAGATAACAAAAATGAATAATAGCATCAATACTAACCTCTCAAATATACAAAAAAAACCTTAATTTCCCCAAAAATATACTTGAAATTCCCTTATTAACTTACTTAGAGGTTCCTGAATTGTGGGAATGTGGACCCCTTTGGCCTGTATTGTAAACTACAATGTATCTTGTGACCATATATATTTATGAGCACAACATCGACAGTTTGGAAACTCTTAAAATAATAGACAATGATGTCTTCAGATGAGTCTTGTCTTGATGTCTTCTCTAGCTTGTAAATGTCAAGGAGCATGAGGTTTGTGAAGCCTCCACTTGATATATAGGAATTTTTGGATAATTTCCATGATAAACATTAGAAGGCCTGGTAAACATTGCCATAACAATGTCTCTATTGTTATTCTAAGACAATATCTGCATAAATACAAACCTGTATTGTTATGAAAATGACCCTCCATTTTCGTCCTGAAAGAGAATGGGACTTAAGTTGTTTGTCCTTCCTCCTTTCTAAGTATCATCCACTTTCACCTCATTATTATGGAAGAATGTTTTGTGAAAGGCCTAATGGTCATCAGTGGAAATTCAATGGATTTTATGACATGAGGTTTTGGTTCATATAAATTCACTAAATGGTAACATATTAACTTAAACAGTCTCTATCAAAATATACAGGGGCGTATTTGTTAATGAGTTTACAGCAGGTATTTGGCCTAAATGTCAGTTGTGACAAACATTGTCGCAACTAGCATTTTGTTGCCTCCCACGGAACTTTCATGAAAGTAAAAGTGATGTGGGGGTTCCTCTATTGGCTCAAAAGATCAGTGAAATCAACAAGCTGGCCCATGGAAAATCTACATTCATAGGTGCAAATTTGAGTAAATTAGCAAATTTGCACAATCATTAACAATCAGCAATTGACAATACATTTTATTGATGTTACAGCTGCTTGCAGTTGTGCTTTTGTAAACTAATTCTTAGGGGATGATTTGTTAAAGGGGTTGCCCAAGAGTAGAAAACAAGGCTGCTTTCTTCTTCTCGAGTAATGCCAGCACGACTGTGGTTCACCGGGCCATGCTGCAGCTCAGTCCCATTCATTGGAAAGAGACTGAGCTACAGCATTGACATCTGATCAATGGACAAGATGTCGAAAAAGCAGCCATGTTTACTAATCCTGGACAACCCCTTTAATAACCTCTGTGTGTAAAGATAACAACAAAGATTACATGTGATTAACAGCAGGCAGATTTATATAGATGGAAGACATCCTTGGAATCATCTTCTCTAAAGGGCCAAGGAGCTCCTGTCAAACAACACTAAACAAATTCCATGTCTTAGATTCTGCCTGGGACATAATTGCAGGAATAAATCTAATCACTTAGTTACGTCCCCCAGTATTGATTTCTCTACAGACATCTCTAACGTATTATTTTTTAGGTATTTATTGTCTTTCAAGTTGTTTAGAAATAAAAAAACAAATATCCCCCTGCAAACATACAAAAACAGTCTAAAAAATTATATAAATTACTACATTTATTATTAATAAATGTATTCATCAATAAAATTAGAGATTAGTGTTAAAGGACTTTTCTGAGACATACATACTGATGACCTATTTTTAGGATAGGTCATCTATAAATGATTGGTGGGGGTCCAACACCCAGGACCCCGACTGATGAATTGGTTGAAGAGAACTGCACTGAATACCGAGCACAGAACTATACATATTGTACACCGACACCGTGGTCTCTTCAAATAGCTAATCTGTGGGGATCCTGGTTGTCGGACCCCCCACTAATCATATAGCGGTGACTTATGCTCAGGATATGTCAACAATATGTGAGTTCTGGAAAACCCCTTTAAGGCTCTGATCTGTGTGACATATCCATGGCTGTGATAAGCAAACAAACATTTAGTCTGATACTGGTTTGTGATGTTTCATTCTTTAATATCACATACACTAGGAAGGAGAAGGGGAGGGAGAAGGACCCTCCGGGTGACTGTAGTACGACCCTGTGAGGTCTAGGTGTTACAACTTAAATATGGACTCAAGAATGTGATCATATTTTGGCTTCTTGTAAGTAAGAAAAATTATAACATATGGAACAAAAATATTACACATCCATTGTGTGCCTCTATATGGTGCCTCTTTGACTAGCACCTCCACAATGTGGAATTGGAGGCACACAGATGTACAGCATGGATATATGATGTATCTTTGTATCTTCTGTATGCATGAGCCCTTATGGGGAATGGATGTATATTGGTTAGGAGGAATCTGTAGCAGATATGACTTGTTTGCTACATAGCCTTTCCTCTTCCTTGTATTACGCCACCATACTTTTGCTAGCATGTTTATTAATAGTGATCAGTGATATGGGCAAGATAAATGACAGCGACACTTGTGTCTCATTTCCTGAGATTAGACGGACATATTGCTATTAATTACCCCCCCTCTGGAGGGTAACATTGTCTGTCCACCAGTCATTACGCTGCAGGAACTTTTGACCTGATAATCTTGTGCTATAAAAGATTTTGTAACTCATTTCTGGTCTACTGCCCAATCAGCATTCTCATTTCCAGCCTAGTACTGAAGCGCTATTGTTTTCTATAACTGTTGTCTAGCAGTCTATTCCAAGTGATTTAGAGTGAAAATTGATGTGTTATTTTAAGACACATTCCTTAGCAAGAAAACTGCCCACAGATGGCATCCAGGATGCCCTTGGTAGCCAATTCCAGTATCACATGCACCAAACCAATTAATATAAATAGGTGTTTAAGTTTCCATGTCAATGAAACATAGAACTATTCAGAGTATAGAATAGCAGGATCATTTAAAGGGAAGTCTATCTCTAGAACCCAGCATATCTACCCAGCCCACAGATAGATAGGTTAGGGTAATCAGAACCCAGTATATCACCCCAGCCCTGCAGATAGATAGGTTAGGGTCTCCAGACCCAGCATATCACCCCAACCCTGCAGATAGATACCTTAGGGTTACTAGGCCCCAGCATATTAACCAGGCCCTGCAGATAGATAAATTAGTGTCACCAGACCCCAGCATATTAATCCAGCCCTGCAGATAGATAGGTTACTGTCACCAGAACCAGCATATCACCCCAGCCCAGCAGATAGATACATTAGGGTCACCAGACCCCAGCATATTAACCCGGCCCTGCAGATAGATAGGTTAGGGTAATCAGAATCAGCATGTCAATCCAGCCCTGCAGATAGAAAGGTTAGGGTCACCAGATCTCAGCATATCACCCCAGCCCTGCAGATAGATAGGTTAGTGTCACCAGAACCCAGAACATCTACCAAGACCACAGATAGATAAGTTAGGGTCACCTAAATCAAACAGTGTTTTCTTCTTATGAATCAGTTTCCCCATTGCTGAGATATAACCATTTTTTGTTAATATGCAGATGAGCTCTTTGGAGCAATGAGGGTGTTGCTGTTGTTCCAAAGAGGTAAGCCTCCCACTGCTTTGTGCTGCCCTCTGCCCTTCCCCTTGCTCTGATTGAAAGACCAAGCCAGTGTATATCAATCTCGCCTGTCTTGTTGCATTTACCGCTGCTCATGTTCTCAACAAATGCACAGTACTGCTCTAATGCTTGCCTGGTCCTAGTCACATGTACTGTGTGTGCGTCCAGAATATGAGCAACGGTGAGTGCGACAGAACACAGTGCCAGGCAAGATTATATATATACTGCCTGGCACTGTCAATCAAAGTAAGGAGGGAAGGGCTGAATGGAGATCTCATCTGCATATTGCCAAAAATATTGATATCTCAGGAATGGAGGCAGCTATTCACAAGGGCTGCAGGGCTGGGGTGATATGCTGGTTCTGGTGACACTAACCTATCTATCTGCAGGGCTGGGGTGATATGCTTGGATCAGGTGACCCTAACTTATCTATCTGCAGGGCTGGGGTGATATGCTTGGATCAGGTGACCCTAACTTATCTATCTGCAGGGCTGGGGTGATATGTTGGAGTCTGGTGACACTAACCTATCTATCTGCAGGGCTGGAGTGATATTCTGGTTCTGGTGACACTAACCTATCTATCTGCAGGGCTGGGGTGATATGCTGGTTCTGGTGACACTAACCTATCTATCTGCAGGGCTGGGGTGATATGCTTGGATCAGGTGACCCTAACTTATCTATCTGCAGGGCTGGGGTGATATGCTTGGATCAGGTGACCCTAACTTATCTATCTGCAGGGCTGGGGTGATATGCTTGGATCAGGTGACCCTAACTTATCTATCTGCAGGGCTGGGGTGATATGTTGGAGTCTGGTGACACTAACCTATCTATCTGCAGGGCTGGAGTGATATTCTGGTTCTGGTGACACTAACCTATCTATCTGCAGGGCTGGGGTGATATGCTGGGTTCTGATGACACTAACCTATCTATCTGCAGGGCTGGGGTGATATGCTGGGTTCTGGTGACACTAACCTATCTATCTGCAGGGCTGGAGTGATATTCTGGTTCAGGTGACACTAACCTATCTATCTGCAGGGCTGGGGTGATATGCTGGTTCTGGTAACACTAACCTATCTATCTGCAGGGCTGGGGTGATATTCTGGTTCTGGTGACACTAACCTATCTATCTGCAGGGCTGGGGTGATATGCTGGGTTCTGGTAGACTCCTATTAAAGAGGTTTTCAAGGACTTTAAAGCTGATGTCCTATGCACAGGTCATCAGATTGATGGGGCCGATTCCTGCGATTCTTACTGATCAGATTATTGAAGGAGCCTGGTCGCATTAGAAGAGGCACAGCCCGATACATGATACTAATGTGAATGCGACACAGCTCCAGTAAATGTAGATGTAAATGTAGATGTTTGATATGTTATATAGTTATATGTCAGAATCTGGCAATTTTGGCAAGATCTGGTAAGAATCTGATAGCAGTGGGAGCTGCCAGATCGCTGTCCAATTTCTAATGCCAGAGACAAATAGATTGGACAGGTTGCAACTTTCCAATCCAAGTTGTCTCCCCCATGATAAGTGGCGATATGCCTGGCATCCACTTATCTCCCCAGCCTTTATAGAATTACCATGCACATTTCAGCAGAATCAGCCAGGCATGTTACTGAAGTGTAGCATAGCACATATTCATTGGTTAGCCAAAATCTTTGTTTTGGCTCAAATAGTAGAAGCCTTAGCTCACGTGCCTGTGCTATTAGGAAATCATAAGCCCCACAACCACTATTATTATACCAATGCAGATTGTCTCACCTATACAAGCCTTTACGAGTTATGACTGTCTTAGAAATATTATGATGTGGATAGGCAGCCATTACTTTGAGTCCCCAGGATCATATGGTAGAATGGGAAAACTGCATTGCTAGTGTTATTTTTACCTGCAGCTCAGCTATAGGGAAAATATATGATTCCTATTGATTTCAGTGAATACCCAGCAAATCTGGAATCCTATCAGTCATATGACATGTGGCTTGTGTGTATGGGGAATATGACAAATAGTTGTCTGTTGCAGTGACACAGGTGAGATGAGTGTCAGCTGAACTCACCAATTTCACTAGGACTGAGTGGTTATCTAATGTGTATAGGGTATCGTCTCCTGATGGACAGTATAGGAAGGATAGAAGAGAGGCACCTTGGATTTCAACAGCCCTCTCATTTGTTTTAATTGCAGATCAGCCTCCACCAGAGTTGTCTGGCAGCAGCTTATTTCCCTCTCTTCACTGAGAACACATGCATGCTCAGCAGAGCTGAGAGTGCACGTGTACTTAGGTTGGAGGGAATAGTAGCTTGCCAAATGAGCATTCAACTATAATCTGTTTAAACTGGTCATACACAGTGTCACATTTTTATATATAATATATTATAACACATGTTATATATAATATATAATAACACTGGCACAATGTAAAACAATATCATATACATTGATATAATAATAATAATAATACATTTTATTTATATAGCGCCAACATATTCCGCAGCACTGTACAACTTTTAGGGTTCAAGTACTGACAAAAAAAGATACATTACAAAGAAATAGTCAATTCACACACTGGGACTGAGGGCCCTGCTCGCAAGAGCTTACAATCTATGAGGTAGAGGGGGTGACACAGGAGGTAGCAGGGGCGGCATCGCAGGTAGCATTGCTAGTACAATGATCAGACAACTCTGTAATAGAGGTTACTGTCATTACACATATATAAAGCTGTATGAGCCGTCACCAGTCATTACCTTTAACATGCAGATGGTGCCTGGACATATAAAGTTAGTCTGATACGGCATCATATCCTGTGAGGTAATGCGGGAGCGTGAACAGAGGAGGGTATGTTTTAGGGATTCTAACTACGGAAGGGTTTACATTAGGAGTTGTGATAGGCCTGACTGAAAAGATATGTCTTTAGTTTACGCTTGAAGCTGTGGAAATTGGGGGTTAATCTGATAGTCTGGGATAGAGCATTCCAGAGAAGTGGTGCAATTCATATGATTTGGACTGAACATTTCATAATTTATATCCATTTAAAGTTCTGATAAATGTAACGGGCAATGCAGTTCCAACATTTGGTTGTATAGTATATGGTTTCCATTCACTGACAGCAAGCGGAAATTAAAAGTGAGAAATTGTAACAGTTGCAGAACTGTCATTGTATATTCAATAGGCTACAATATGTTCATACAACACTGTATGGTGTACAGTATTTTGCCAAAAAATATAGCTGCAAATTTTCTGAATATGAAATGATTGTTGAGATGTAGATTTTATATCAGTATTGCTGGTTATATAATCATTTGATATTGTCATTTTGTTGCCATCGGCTTCATCCCCCATTAGATACACAGGACTGGCGCTGTCCTAGGTGCTGCACAGACTAGATCATATCTCTTCCTCCATCACAGTTGAGTTTGGAGATATCTGTATGGGAGGATATGTGTGCTAGGGCATATTTACAAGGCAATTTCAGACACTTATAGACCCAAATAATATATAGAGTATCCAAAAAAACATCTGGCACCCAGTATAGGTGTGCATATAGGTGACAATGGCACAGTGTGCCCAATCTATACCTCACACGTGGCTTGACAAGCATACAACCCATCCACCCAGATCATCATGGGCCTGAGATCTGCACAAAAAGAGAGTGGAGGAATTCTCAGGGTTGGCAATACACATTGGATGGGATAGCATATAATGGCTGATAGGGTGGATGTGTCTGTGTCAATGTACATGTACTATGCATATATACAGTCTGTGAAAACACGTGTTGGAACACGACTGATATATGACATATGTAAATACAACATGTCGCAATGAAAATTGACAATGGCTTTTCTATGTATCAAAATCTAAGCCAAATATAGATGTAAGGTGTGAACGACATCTATGGCAAATCAGTATAAACTTGTATCCTGATATTTTCAATTAGATGGTCCCATCACATATTTGTTGTAGAATTGTGGATATAGAATCTGCACCAAAATATTAGCAACAAGTACATTGCAAAGTCAGAGAATAGAGTTTTAACAAAGTGCATTACTGTGGTTTCAATGCATTATATCCTCAGTTTTTTTTTATAGAGGTTTAATATTTATGACTTTTTCGTGTGAACCTCCACAGATCGGCTGTTTGAAGCAGCCATAGCACTTGAGCCTCTGCTTCACAGGCCTGTTTGCAGGTTAGTCCCATTCAAATAAATGGGAATGAGCTGCAATACCATGCACAGTCACTATACAATGTATGGCGCTGTGCTTGGTAAACAGTAAAGAGACCATAGTGTTCAAACAGCTGGCTGGTGTGGGTGTTAGACCCCACTGATCTGGGGTGGCACGGGTGCTCAGTGGTTAGTACAGTTGCCTTACAGCGCTGGGGTCCTGGGTTCGAGCGAGGGAAACATCTGCATGTTTGCATGTTCTCCCCGTGTTTGCATGTGTTTCTTTCCACATACCAAAAATATACTGGTAGGTAAATTGGCCACCCATAAAAGAACTGACCCTTGCAGTTGTTGGGGATGAGAGCCTGTACAGCAACCACTAACTCCCCTACTCCACAGCACTCCCTGCGGTTTCAGTCCCTTGGTAAGAAAAGCGCATTACAAATGTTTGTCATTGTCATATCCTAATCATCCTCACTCATCTGACACATGACCAAAATAGGTAAATTTTGTCTGGAAAATTCTGGTCAATTTTGTGGAATTCTTCCAATACCTTGGAACTCCTTCATTAGTATAAGAATGCTATGAACTCATTAGGGAGTTGCTATTCATGCCATCATTCCTAGACCACAGGACAGGGGATAAATGTCCAACAACAGGAGCCCAATCGTCAGGTTCTCCAGTGATCAGGAGGACGGAGGACTGAAAATCCCCCTAAAGCCTCCTTGTGAATGGAGCGCGAGTGTACCTGCGTGACCGGCACTCCATTCATCTCTATGGGGCTGCAAGCGTTGCCAGAAATTACAGTCCCGGCGGCCCCATTGAATGAAGTGTGGGTCATGCAAAGGCACAGGCACTCCATTCACAGAGGCCTTAAGGGTCTTTTGGTCTCCCACCCTCCTGATTACTGGGGGACCCCCAGCGATCAGACACTTATCCATTGTCCTGTGTCCATAACGGGACAACCCCTTTGAGCTGGACATACACATGAGCATAAGGGTGGACGAACCAAGTGATTTTGATGGGACTAGCACATGATGTGCACAATGACCATGATAAGATGTTCCTCAGTGGTCGTTTGACAGACGTTGGGGACAAAAAAGACTGGACGTGTTGAATTTCAACATGCCTGATCCTTTATTCTAAAGATAAGTTTTTTGTCACCTTTATGGTTTAGAGGTTGACCTGAACTACCAGGCAAAACCTAAAGAAAACTATGGCATTGTTTCTGCAAAAGACAGACATGTTTTTCCAATCCCATACAGCCCTTTTAAGTCAAAGGATGCTGTTTGCTTCTTAAAGGGATCCTTTTATCACCCCCACCAACTCCATCATCTTTCAATAGTCTCTACTCCACTAATTCTGGTGCGATTGGAATTTTTTCTCTAGCCCCCACCCTTCCTGAGCAATCATTTCTATTAGTTTCTGCAACCTATATGCTAATTAGGCTCTGTATCGTCAGATGGGTGGTCCTGAACAAGAGAAGACAGCCTAGGACCTCCCACCTGACAATATATTACCGAATAAGTTCATTGGATGCTGAAAATAACAAGACTGATTGCTCAGGAATGGTAGGGACTAGAGAAAAAATTCCAACTGCGACGGATTCAGTGGAACATTATCTATTGAAGGAGTTGGGGTTGGTGTAGGGGGTGAAAGGTCCTTTTTAAAAAATGAAGACTTGAAATCCATGTTTAATGTCCTTCTTGTTCTATCACTATACGCTGAACTCCTTTGGGTGATGACATCATCAGAAATTTTGGTAACATTTGTATTATTGTACGCTGCGTGTTTTTTTTTTTTTTTTTTTACGGCTTTTTTGATATTTTATTGTTGCCAGACTTCTCGTCATACATTTTCGTTTACACCGCGGACTCTGATTCATTGCATTTTCAGGAGTAGGCTCCATTTCTATTACACCATTGCCTAGAAAATGTAAACCTGGCACATAAAGCTGATTTGTACTTGCTAGTCTGCTACATCTCACCCTTCCCCCAGATATTTGCTTTTGTAAGTTCATTCATTTGTTAATCTTGAGTGCGAAGCAGTTTTCTCTTCACTGACTTTCAACCTAACTAAATATTACCTTCACATGGCGTCCAGGCTAATGCTCACTCAGGGGGAAACCTAGGAGCTGAGTCAGTCCGTGTACTTTCTGTGCGCTAAAGATACTTCTGAACAAATTTTGTTATTGGGCAGTATCTGTAGCTTGTATATATTGAGGTAAAAATTAGCTGTAGACTTAGCCTTTAAGTCAAGGCAGTGCTGATATGTGCAAAAGTTTTAGGCAGGTATTAAAAACTGCTACAAAGCTTTTAAAATAGAAGGGTTAATGGTTTATTTTTGTAAATCAACAAAAGTAAGTCAATGAAGAAAAGAGAACTCTAAAACCTATCAATATTTGGTGTGACCTTTGCCCTTTGCTTCCATCAATTCTTCTGGGTACACTTGCAGACAGTTTTTGAAGGAACTGGGCAGGGAGGTTGTTCCCACCGCCATCTTTGATAACTAAGTACTGATCTTCAGTGGATGTAGGTTTGCTCCAATCCTTCTGCCTCTTCATGTCATCCCAGACAGACTGGATGATGATGAGATCAGGGCTGTTATCTGTGGGGGCCGTATCATCACTTCCAGGACTCCTCCTCCAGGGCAAAGGTTCTTTTTTTTTTGTTAACTGACAAAACAAAACTATTAAAACTTCTATATTTGAAAGCAGTCTTACTTTTCAGCATTTTTGCATACCTGCCTAAAACTTTTGCACTGCACTGTATGCAGGTTACTGACTCAAATAATACTGCCATAATTGTTTCAAAAATTACCACCATATAATCCACAAATACTGTTGACATGCACTTTGCAAAAGATGTCTACATACACTGCTTGTAGAACAGCCATTTATGGCACCAAAAGTATGATCATTTGCAATCCAAAATATAATGTCATGCATGGCCCATACAAATTAAAACAGTCATCTACTGTCAAATAAATATGCCATACTGTGCCAAAACGAACTGTCTAAATAATTGTGCTATATAGAGGCTAATAATATTACCAAATACCATGATGCAGTGCTCTCATACACTGAAAGACATAGGGGGCTGTATAGAAAACTATTATGATGAGGTGGTGGCACTTGTCTCCTTCATTGAATGACAACCACCAGATTGCACAGCAGTTGTGTTTGGTTTGAAAAGGTGTCTCAATCCCATTTTCTTCAATGGGACTGAGTTAAAAAAAACTGGTCATGTGACAGATAAACCATTACATCTCAGTCTGTGAAGAGGAAGTGGTGCTATCTGGATCATTGTGGCCTCTTCAAAGTGCTGATCAGCAGGGGTGCTGGGTGATTGACTCCTGCCAATTGACACTATCCTAAAGATGGGTCATTAATATTGAATTACTGGTACCCCTTTACCCACACCTCAACTGTGTAAATATGTGTATACCGTACTTGTGTATATACAGTCATGGCCAAAAGTTTTGAGAATGACACAAATATTATATTTTCACATGATCTGCTGCCCTCTGGTTTTTATGTGTGTTTGTCAGATGTTTTTATCACATACAGAAATATAATTGCATTCATATTATGAGTAACAGAAGCTTATATTGACAGTTAGAATGAGTTAATGCAGCAAGTCAATATTTGCAGTGTTGACCCTTCTTCTTCAGGACCTCTGCAATTCTCCCTGGCATGCTCTCAATCAACTTCTGGACCAAATCCTGACTGATAGCAGTCCATTCTTGCAGAATCAATGCTTTAATTTTGTCTGAATTTGTTGGTTTTTGTTTGTCCACCCATCTCTTGATGATTGACCACAAGTTCTCAATGGGATTAAGATCTGGGGAGTTTCCAGGCCATGGACCCAAAATCTCTATGTTTTGTTCCCTGAGCCATTTAGTTATCACCTTTGCTTTATGGCAAGGTGCTCCATCATGCTGGAAAAGGCATTGTTGAGTGCCAAACTGCTCTTGGACGGTTGGGAGTAGTTGCTCTTGGAGGACATTCTGGTACCATTCTTTATTCATGGCTGTGTTTTTAGGCAAGACTGTGAGAGAGCCGATTCCCTTGGCTGAGAAGCAACCCCACACATGAATGCTTTCAGGATGCTTTACAGTTGGCATGAGACAAGACTGGTGGTAGCGCTCACCTCTTCTTCTCCGAATAAGCTGTTTTCCAGATGTTCCAAACAATCGAAAAGGGGATTCATCAGAGAAAATGACTTTACCCCAGTCCTCAGCAGTCCACTCCCTGTACCTTTTGCAGAATATTAGTCTGTCCCTGACATTTTTTCTGGAGAGAAGTGGCTTCTTTGCTGCCCTCCTTGAGACCAGGCCTTGCTCCAAGAGTCTCCGCCTCACAGTGCGTGCAGATGCACTCACACCTGCCTGCTGCCATTCCTCAGCAAGCTCTGCACTGCTGGTAGCCCGATCCCGCAGCTGAAACACTTTTAAGAGATGGTCCTGCCGCTTGCTGGTCTTTCTTGGGCGCCCTGGAGCCTTTTTGGCACCAATGGAACCTCTCTCCTTGAAGTTCTTGATGATGCGATAGATTGTTGACTGAGGTGCAATCTTTCTAGCTGCAATACTCTTCCCAGTTAGGCCATTTTTGTGCAGTGCAATGATGACTGCACGTGTTTTTTTAGAGATAACCATGGTTAACAGAAGAGAAACAATGATGGCAAGCACCAGCCTCCTTTTAAATTGTCCAGTGGTGTCATTCTTACTTAATCATGACAGATTGATCTCCAGCCCTGTCCTCATCAACACCCACACCTGTGTTAATGGAGCAATCACTGAAACGATGTTAGGTGGTCCTTTTAAGGCAGGGCTGCAATGCTGTTGAAATGTGTTTTGGGGGATAAAGTTCATTTTCTAGAATATGAAATATTGACTTTGCAAGTAATTGCTGTTAAGCTGATCACTCTTTATAACATTCTGGAGTATATGCAAATTGCCATTAGAAAAACTGAAGCAGTAGACTTTGTAAAAATTAATATTTGTATCATTCTCAAAACTTTTGGCCATGACTGTATATATATATATATATACATATTGGTCATCTATCTGTCTATCTATCTATCTATCTATCTTTCAACTGCTATGTGTAAATGTGTGTATACAGTGTATATATATATATACACAGACACATAAATATACATATCTATCTACATAGGAAATATGTCCTTGAGTCTGTTGTCCCTATGTAGCACAGGTTGGAGTTCCTTGGTAATCCTTCGTAGGATCTCCAGCTCTGTGCTCCGACAAAACAGACCTGGACAAGCACCTCCTGGATCTGAGGATTAAATTTCTCAGATTGGGATACAAACCAAAAGTGACAGACAACCAATTAAACAAAGCAGCAGCCATTAACAGAGACAGTCTGCTCACATATAGAGAGACCCAGAAAGATGCCCGAGTGCCCCTAGTTGTCACCTACAACCCACAGCTGGAGATCCTACGAAGGATTGCCAAGGAACTCCAACCTGTGCTACATAGGGACAACAGACTCAAGGACATATTTCCAGTCCCCCCTCTCCTCTCCTTTCGACAACCACCAAACCTGAGGCGCATTATCGTCCGGAGTGCCCTGAAGGCCCCAACTGAAAATGGCACCTCACCTTGCCTACATAAAAGGTGCATGACCTGCAAGCACATCCACACCGCTGACAGTGTACCTATCCCACAGTCACAACAGGTGCACAGAATTAGGGGGACATTTTCCTGCAGGTCTTCCAATGTGGTGTACCTCATAATGTGTGTGCAATGTCCCACCTCAGGCCTCTATGTGGGGGAAACAGGGCAGAGACTCAGTCAACGAATGAACTCACACAGATCCACCATTAATAACAGCAGAACAGATCTCCCAGTGGACGCACATTTCTCCGGAGAAAACCACTCTATTGAAGATTTGCGGGTTGTGGTTTTAATGGGACATTTTAAGACACAGGAGAAAAGGAAAGAAATGGAGTACAAATTTATGCAAAAATTTCAAACTCTGCAATTTGGACTTAATATTCATGCCAGCTTCATGTCACACTATGTTTGAACCATGAACTGAACTCAATATTCATGCCAGCTTCAAATCACACTATGTGTGACCTGTGAGGGTCACAAATCACCTCCTGATAGCAAACAGATAACAGCAAGAATTACTGATCCCTCCGTCACGCACCACAAGTTTCCACACTGTTTTTTTGACCTGTTGTAAATAACTTCTCTAATTAGATTGCAATTTTTTTTAAGGACTCTAAAATGCTTTGAAAACCATGTGTATAAAAATCTGTTAATTTTCAGTTCTTGTATCACACCATGTCTGATGATGGGAGCGAGCACTCCTGAAAGCTTACTTATAAATATACTCAGTTAGCCTCTAAAAGGTATCACCTGATTTCTTCACTCTTCCACTACTTTCAATGGCTAACACGGTACAACATTATACTACTATCTACATATTAGTCCATCTATCTATCTATCTATCTATCTATCTATCTATCTATCTATCTACATATTAGTCTATCTATCTATCTATCTATCTATCTATCTATCTATCTATCTATCTACATATTAGTCTATCTATCTATCTATCTATCTACATATTAGTCTATCTATCTATCTACATATTAGTCTATCTATCTATCTATCTATCTATCTATCTATCTATCTATATATCTATCTATATATTAGTCTATCTATCTATCTATCTATCTATCTATCTATCTATCTATCTATCTATCTGTCTATCTATCTAGCTACATATTGGTCCATCTATCTATCTATCTATCTATCTATCTATCTATCTATCTATCTATCTACATATTAGTCTATCTATCTATCTATCTATCTATCTATCTATCTATCTATCCTGATTATTAATCAGGTGACCTGATACTTGCCATACATTCCCTATGCATATAAAATCTCTACACATAGATACATATCTAATATTGCAATGTATTGTGCCTTTACTTGCTGCTATATTGGCCTTGTTTGATGTCTATATCTCCTATAATTACAGCCTCGGGAAGTGTTAAGTTCACTTTAATTAAACACTTATCAGTATATTTTTTTAATCGACAGGCTTAAGAAAGCCTCTAATCTTGTCCGACTGGGCTCGCTGATAGAGCTCAGGGATTCCAGGCTGCATTTGTACATTCCTTGAAAGTGTTTTCTGCTAGGGAGGCTGTTGTGCTGTAAAGGTGGTTTGATAAGAGCCCTGCACCACCAACCCCAGACCTGCACCACCAACCTCCACCATACATTATTCCATAGAAGGTATTTGGGTGTACACATATTTCTGTACCACCCTGTACCACCATTAGCCCAAAGGAAATTTCTGACCACTTGCAACATACATTATAAATCAGAATGTCACTGCTCGACCATCAGATACATGAATTACATGGAGAAATGAGCTTTTAGCACCTAGCGGGGCTGACATAACACTGACCTGCTTCAGCTTCCTATTCAGGGATTTCTATCTACTGCATGAATGAAGGGAGAGCGGAGATGTAGTCGCAGTCATGGTGTGTATATAAGACCATGCCAGATACTTGCAACACATTTTAGTATTTTTATACATGTTTAGGAAACTGTATTAATATTAAGTTCCAAATATAATTGTTTAAAATTTATTTTAGTTGCTTATATACAGATGTAGCAGAGTTAGGGCCAGTTCACATCTGCGTTCGGTTTCCGTACAGGGGAGTCCGCTTGGGGACCCACCGAACGGAAACCTATACGCATAGAAAAGCCGTTTACCTAAGGAAACCCCATAGACTATAATGGGGTCCGTGTGGTTTCTGCTCGGTTTCCGCACAAAACATGTGGAAACATGCGGAGAGGAAAGTGCTGCATGCAGGACTTTTCTCTCCACCTTCTTCGTGTGGAAACCGAGTGGAAACCACACAGACCCCATTATAGTCAATGGGGTTTCCTTAGGTAAACCACTTTTATATGCATATAGCTTTCCGTTCCGGGGGTCCCCAAGCGGACTCCCCGAACAGAAACCGAACGCAGATGTGAATCGGCTCTTAATCTGACTTTCTGCAGCAAAATAAATTAATAAATAAAGACAACAAAAGTCAATGAAAAATCATTGAAAATTGTTTTTTCCAATAACTTTTTATTGGCTTTTGTTGCCTTTTTTTCATGAGATATCACGCCGTAGCAGTTTATCCCACTGCAGAAATTTGGGTCAACTCTGCTACACCTGTGCCACCAACATATTCTGAAGTGCAGTACAGAGATTGTCTGATATTGTAGAAGATTGGTAGCACAATGGTAAGACCATTCTCAAAGAAGCGGTGGGTGTAAACAATGACATGGTGCTGGTCTGATGAACTTCCCCAGCCCTATTTTTTGTAAACTAATTCCTCATCAGTTAAGTTAAAGGGGTATTCCCACGAACATAATCATTTTCAAATTTGTAGATAATTAAAAGTTAAACATTTTTGCAAATATGAGTAATTAAACATTTTGCAGAGTTTTAAAGATTTTCTCTAAATATCTTGTGGCCACAAGTTGTTGTCTTGATCGGTTGCCAGTGGATACGACCATGAATGCAGGAACTTTCTAAGGTCAGAAAATCAGCCATGATTTCCTTATTGTGGCCGGGATATCTTCTGATACATGTAGTGTCCCTGTCTGAGAACCCAGCTACAATAAGAAAATCATGGCTGGGTTCCTGACAAGTTCCAGACCATAGAAAGTTTCTGCATTTGTGGTCGTATCCGTTGGCAACCGATCAAGACAACAGATGTCACCACTTAAATGATTAGAGAAAACCTTTAAAACTGCAGAATTTTTAACTACTTATGTTTGCAAAAATGTTTTAATTATCTACAAATATGATTATGTTCATGGGAATACCCCTTTAAGGCCTCCTTGAGATTGGAGCGTCAGTGCACATGTATGATCTCTTCTTCTTTATCCACATTTGCGGAACAGACAAGCGTAGGGGATCATACAAAGTTTTTTGATTGCGGATGGCATGCGGACAAGGAGTACATGTAATATGTATAAGGCCTCCTGATTCTGTCTCCCAAGAGATTGTGCTGTTCAATGTCAACATGCCCTATCCTTTTACTATTAGGGAAGATAAGCCGCCACTAGAGGTGTCTGGCACCAGCTTACTCCCCCATTCACAAGACGTATACACTCAGTAGGTGTATGGAGGGCTGTGTGGGATTGCTTTCTGATGTGTATGGTCACTTTTAAGAATACTATATTGGGGAAAATAAAGGAAAAGCGATTTATGCGATCATAACTATCATTAATGTAATATTTTACAACTACCCTACCTAATTCTGCTGGCAGACTTTTCACATTCCCACTATACACCCCATTTCATTATCATATTCTGACATTGCCCGTGTCATATCCAGCGTTGTCCTCAGAGACATAATAAAAGGATCAAACAAGTCATGTTGCCCTCAGTAACATATTCCCAGGAGCAGACAGGTCACCACCTCCTATAGTCACGATCTAGACGACTGTATGTGCCATACACTACTGAGACTGCTGGTCACTCGCTATACTGCACTAAAGGTGCTCATACACATTATATTGGAAGATCATGACCGCTCTGACCAAGGGTGGTATAAAATATGAATGGAGTTGGCTGATATTTATTAATTATATAGGATTTTTTCCACCACTTAGCACACCTGAAATGATAGGTGCATGGTGTTGTCATTTAACCATTGTTTGTCCACTACTTTGCACATAATATTTTTACCATGCAAATGTATGGAAACATGGCACATGATCGATTTGGCATGGTGAGGGAGGATGAACAATGTAGTATTTAACCAATCGGCAGTGACATACATAGAAGGCTCTATCAAAAAGATTCAGATGGGTCCTCCATACACGATGATAGGTTTTGCCACTTTGGACAAGGTGCCTTGTGTTTGTTCAGTTTGTTATGCCCTATCCAGGAACCTTGGACCAATCCTGTACACCTTCATTGATAGGTTCTTCTGGGAAAGGGGATCAGGCACAAGTTCTTGCTACCCAATAGCAAAGAGAATGGGACCAATGCGTCCTGTCTCTCCAAGGACCACATTGCAAGGTCTGCCCCTGTGGTATATACACCCTGGCAAATTGGCCCAAAACCTCTGACTTCTATCAACTTGAATGACACAATGCATCACGTCATTACTGCCATTATACTCCATATTCAGTTACTGTCATAGTTCTACAGGCCACATCAACATCAAATGTAGAAAAGTTCAACTTGACACTTGACGCTTTAACTAGACTATGTCACCGAACTTTAACTCAACTTTTTCAGTAACTTTTTGTTGTGCACTGCGATAAGATATCTCACTGTAGCAAGCTATCAGTGTTAAAGGGGACCTTTCACTACCTCCACCAACTCCAACTTTTGCATCCTTCAATAGTTGCTGCCCCCACTAATTACAGCACAGTTGGAATTTTTTCTCTAGCTCCCGCCATTCCTGAGTACCCAATATACTAATTAGACTGTCTACTGTCAAGAGCGCAGGCTTGAGTTGTAGCTGACAATCTGGGACCGCCCACATGGCAGTAGAGAGCCTAATTAGCATATCCGGTGCTGAAACTAACTGCACTGATTACTCGGGAACGGTGGGGACTAGTGAAAAAATTCCAACTTTGCCGGAATTAGTGAAGCACAACTAGTGAAGGATGGAAAGAGTTGGAGTTGGTGGAGGTGGTGAATGAAAACTTCTTTTTAAGCTAAGGCCCCATGTTAAGGAAATGCAGCTTTTTTGTTGCAGATTTTGCTGCGGTTTTTTGAGCCTAAACCAGGAGTGGATTGAGCAGAAGGGAGAAGTATAAGAAGCTTCCTCGATATTTTCCATTCTTTTTGTAGCCATTAGCTTTGGCTCAAAAAAATGCTGCAAAATCTGCAACAAAAAAAGCTCCGCAATGTGGGGCCTCAGCCATAAAGGGGTTTTCCTAACATACAACTTTTTTTTAAAACCATGCAGATAAACCCTCTGCCCTGTTCCTGTGACTTCCCCCCACCTCCTATGTGCCTTGTCTTTCAAGATCTTCACCCCAATAGCACCATTACATTTTCAGCTTGCAACGGCCGGAGTGGGCAGTTCTTAGTATGGAGCTTGTGACTGTCTGCTTACTAGTAAAAACTACATTACCCAGGTATACCTTGTGCATTCATGCACTGCACATTCTCCATGCATTAGGATGGCATATGCAGGGTTAAGTAGCCTGATCTAATAAGTAGGTGAAAGAAACAAACTGGGCATGCTCGTCCTGAATGAAGATGGACTACGGGTCGTATCCATTTGCAACAGTACTCAAACAGTGGTAGGGATTGGGGGATTTCATTGGGATATTTCTAGTGATGTGTACACTTTTGCAAATACGCCTTTAAGTTAAACTTTAGAGTCTCTTTAATATGAAATAACTTTATTATAACAATCAGCAGACATTACAGACATTACTGACTGCGACTATTTTGCTTCTCTCTTCTAGGATGCACGTCCAGTGATTTTCGCTGTTCCAGTGGCCGTTGTATTCCATTAAACTGGAGGTGTGACGGATCTGCAGACTGTCCTGATAACTCAGATGAATTTGGCTGTCGTAAGTGTAATCTGTAATCTGTTCTTAGTGCCAACCGACCGCTCTACTTTCTCAGACCCCTGAAAAGCAAAACTGTTTACTGTAGTTACACAGTCATACGTCCCATGCATCTACGGATTTACCATTCAGGTGTCTGGGAAAGCTGGCTGCTAACCCATGTGGGAGCTGAATGCACTGAATAGAATTTTTAACAACTTGACATAAGAGGCGAGCGCAGGGACTTATTTCTGTCGTTGGTGCTTTGGTATCAGGGGGGATTGTATAAGTAAGGTTACATTTGTAAAAGAATTACCGGCACTTTGTACATACTTATGTAAGTCAAGAAGAAATTCTGCAAAGTGGAAATATATAATGGAGCAAGGTCAGATCCCGGATGTCAGAGCTGATTTCTAATACCTTCAAAGGGATGCTTGGGCAGTTGCTTAGTACTTTATAATGAACAGATTCTTGTAATGAACAAACCACTGACTGTGTTAGGCCAAGTGCACACTTGGCTGTTGTGGTGCGACACAATGCCACACCATTACCATGTGACCAATATTCAAGAGAGCTGGATAATAGACTCACAGATGTAGGTAAGCAGCACTGCTGGGTGCAGTAGTGCAGCAAGAGCTGTGCTGTGAGGTTTCATTTGTTAGCCAGGGTGGCCAGGGCTCAAAAGTGATATGAAGTTGTGCCCAGTTGGCATGGTTTGGGTATTTGGGTTGGCATGGTTTTGGATGTTAATACTAGACTAGACAGAAGGAAATAGTGTGGCTGCAAACAAGAAAAAAAGTTATTCCAGCCTAGAATTTTGCTCCCTGGATGATTTCTGGGACACCCCATTGGCTGCTAGAACGCTGTGATAGGCTGTTTCCGTGAGTTAAAACAGAAGCTGTAAATGTGCCGCATCTGCTGCACAATGGACACCAATGGCGCCTGCCCAGAGTATGACCTTACTACACTGCAGAGGTACATGGCCTTATATATTATGACTCTATACAAGCTCAGAATTATACCGAGCCAAAATATTCTCATTATTGCAGGTAACTGGGTGGTGGAGGCCCCTGGGTAATTTCCCAATTTGCCCTTAAAGGGGTTACACCACAAGACAAGAACAGGAGGTCCTTTCTATGGATGGAGGATAAATACTTTTCATTGGATAACTCCTTTAATATAGTCCGGTCATGCAGCTTGACCCTTTATAGGGGACAATGTGTGACATTATTGAAGCATAACTATAGTCTTTCATATGTCTAAAAGAAAATTCACTGGTCCTGGAGAGCCTATAAGCTCAGTAGGGACAATAAAATGACCACCAAACTTGGTGTTGGTAGAAGTGGAGAAATGATTTCTTTATAATAATGTGCAAGTAATTGTATAGTATATTATTGAAAAAAATGATTTTATATGGGTATGGGACATCTCTTAGTCAAGATTGTAACAGGCTGGCAACAGTCACATCATACCACAGGTTGTCCATGTGTAGAACTTCTTCCTATGGAAATATATGTGCACAAGGATAAGGAGTGATGCCTTTGCTGTTGCATATAGTCAACGTAGTGTAAACTAGACCAAGTTTCCATGAGTTGGCTAACAAATATTGGGTGTATAAATATCCATTTAGGGGGTGACTTATTACTAATAAAATTCTCTCCCTATGGAAACAGCTCCACGATCTTGCGCAGCGAATCAGTTTCGGTGCAGGGACGGTGAATGCATTGCTCAATCCTGGGTCTGTGACGATGAAGAAGACTGTAATGATGGCTCTGATGAACAGCACTGTCGTAAGTTTCTTAGATGATACATTTTGGTCTGTTTTTCTGTTGCTTTTAGTTTTATTCCCATATATCTATCTTTGTTTTAGGTTACTCATTTGCTATTTATGCATGTATAATAATTTATTTTATGCTCATCTCCAAGGTGGAGTGTGCCTGTTTGTTACACTGTCACTTCCATATACAGGCAGAACATACATATACGTACCTTTCTATGGACAAATCCAATTTGTATGTGTGAATTTTACAGACTTGTCCTTCCTTACCTTTCCATTTGGTTAATCATATCCTGAGATGCGTGGTGTGGCATAACCAGCTTTTTTTTAGAAAAAAAAAACAAAAAAACAAGATTTTGTGATACTCTGTCATGAAGTGTTGATTTTATATGTGTCTCTATGTGGCCACCAAGTGGCTGTGATGTGAATTGCAGCCTATCAAGGGTTTTGTTGGTATTTTGCAATATTTTATTGAGTTAATCTCATAAAAATTTGACAACCTTATAGGGGGTTGTCCAGTTTATTGCACAGGATAGGTCAGCAATAATAGATCAGTAGGGATCTGACACCCAGGACCATCAGCTCTGTGAAGGGATCGGGTGTCAGACCCTACTGATCTCTTATTGTTGACCTATCCTGATGATAGGTTAGCAATAAAAATGAACTGGACAAACCCTTTAACCAAGCTGAAACTAATGTAAGGGTGGACATATCTGTATACATACTAAAAGTTCCATCTCCTATTTCCCTAGATGAGCGATTGACTATTATTTTGATGACTTTTCTTTTTCATTAAATCTATGTAAATTATTAGTTGCATTTTGGGTATTTTACTGTAGAATTGTTGATACTTTCCACCTCAAGGCTCATAAACACATTATACAGAACAATATGCCATTAATCGGTTGTATTTTGCAGCGGGGAGAACTTGCTCTACTCAGCAGTTCACATGCTTTAGTGGTCAGTGTATCCCCGGGGCATATAAATGTGACCGAATGAAGGACTGCACAGATGGATCCGACGAACGCAACTGTCGTAAGTGTTATTTCAGAACTAAATAATGACAAGTTTGATAAGTGATTGTCAGAATATCGTGTCGCAGGTAGTGAATATGAATAAACATGAGATCCTCTAGCAAAAGTTATTGTGCTAGAAGGTGAGCCACCATCTCTGGGACTGGAGGACTCTGTGCATGTTTGCACCCCCAATATCTCATAGTAAAGTAGAAAAGTATTGGCCGCCAGTCCAGTACGTATTTTCCTTGTTTGCATAACTGTGATGTTTTTGGAGGAGGGAAAATTGCACATGGCATTCTCCATAGTTAACTATAGAGAGTGTCTATGGAGACATCCTTGTGAGCATAGTTGGCTTCTAGAGTACAGGTTTACACCGCCCATGGGAAAGAGGAGTTTGGCATATAGTGTGCAAATCTCCCTCTTACCATAGACACCATAGCCCACGTGAAATAACTTGGTCCCTTTTCCAATGTCAATGTGCAGTCTGAGATTTCTGATTCTATCCTCATGGTGCAAAGTATGAATCCTTCCAAAAATAGAAGTATTATTAGTTTACTTTTGTCAATGTAGGGGTTTTTCCATAAAAATAACCGTATTCAAATTTGTAGACAACTAAATGCTGAAGAGGTTGTCCAGCCCCAGCAAGTTACCCGCTATCTACATGATAGGGGCTCACTTGCTGATTGGCGGGTGTTCCACCTCTAAAACCCAACTCGAAAACTGGGGAGTTCTGCACTTCAGTTTTGATTGGAGTGGCTGGTTAGACACAGCTCCATCATTTGAATGAGGACTGCCAGTGATAGCTGAGTAAGCAGTCACTATCTACAGCAGTCCCCATTCAAATGAATAGATCAGCAGCCGCTCCATTCAAAACTCCATTCTCGAGATTTGTGGGGTCCTAGAGGTGGGACATCCACCAATAAGCAAGTTAACCTTCTAACCTATGTATAGGGGTGTAACATTTTGCAATTATAAATCATTAACAATTATGCTTTCTATGGTCTGGGACTTGTCAGAAACTCAGTCATGATGTCCTTATTGTGGTCAGGTTATCTTCTCATACATGTAGTGTCCTCCTGATAACCAGCCATGATGTCCTTATTGTGGTCGGGTTATCTTCTCATACATGTAGTGTCCCCTCCTGATAACCAGCCATGATGTCCTTATTGTGGTCGGGTTATCTTCTCATACATGTAGTGTCCTCCTGATAACCAGCCATGATGTCCTTATTGTGGTCAGGTTATCTTCTCATACATGTAGTGTCCTCCTGATAACCAGCCATGATGTCCTTATTGTGGTCGGGTTATCTTCTCATACATGTAGTGTCTTCCTGATAATCAGCCATGATGTCCTTATTGTGGTCAGGTTATCTTCTCTTACATGTAATGTCCCTCCTGATAACCAGCCATGATGTCCTTATTGTGGTCAGGTTATCTTCTCATACATGTAGTGTCCTCCTGATAACCAGCCATGATGTCTTTATTGTGGTCGGGTTATCTTCTCTTACATGTAATGTCCCTCCTGATAACTAGCCATGATGTCCTTATTGTGGTCGGGTTATCTTCTCATACATGTAGTGTCCCCTCCTGATAATCCAGCCATGATGTCCTTATTGTGGTCAGGTTATCTTCTCATACATGTAGTGTCCTTCCTGATAACCAGCCGTGATGTCCTTATTGTGGTCAGGTTATCTTCTCATACATGTAGTGTCCCTCCTGATAACCAGCCATGATGTCCTTATTGTGGTCAGGTTATCTTCTCATACATGTAGTGCCCCTCCTGATAACCAGCCATGATGTCCTTATTGTGGTCGGGTTATGTTCTCATACATGTAGTGTCCTTCCTGATAACCAGCCATGATGTTCTTATTGTGGTCAAGTTATCTTCTCATACATGTAGTGTCCCTCCTGATAACCAGCCATGATATCCTTATTCAGGTCGGGTTATCTTCTCATTCAGTGGCGTAAATACCGGAATAGCAGCGGGAGCGGCTGCCACAGGGCCCGGGACATTAGGGGGTAATGGGCTCTATTTACTTACCGATACCCACTCCTGCTCACGGCCGCCTACGCTTCCCATTCTGCGGAGGCAGCTGTGAGCACGAGCGGGGATCGGTAAGTAAGGCCGCGGGCCCGCGAACCCACAAACACTGCTATCATTATACTCTGGGTCTCTTCAGACCCAGGGGAGGTGAGGGAACATTAAAAACAATGTTACTTACCTCTCCTGTGCTTCAGCAGGCTTCGTGCCTCCTTGGTGACATCCCAGATGTCATATGGGCCAGGCCGACGTCATTATGCGTCGCAACGCATGCCTGGCTCACATGACGCCTGATCCAACATTGAAGAAGGTCGAAAGTAGCGGGAAGTGCGTCGGAGCCAGGGAGAGGTAAGTAACATTGTTTTTTATGTTTGTGTCCTCCCCTGGGTCTCCGATCATTATACTTTGGGGGGGGGGCGTTTGCAGGGGGGGCGCTCATGTCAAAGTTTGCCTGGGGGCCCAGCCATTCGTAGTTATGCCACTGTTCTCATTCATGTAGTGTCACTGCCTGATAACCTGTCCACAATAAGGAAATTATGGGAGGGTTTCTGACAAGTCCCAGACAAAACTTCCTGCATTCATGGTCATATCCATTGGCAACCTATCAAGACAAAAGACTGTTCCACTAAGATGGTTAGAGAAAATCTGCAAAATTCTGCAAAATTTTTAGTCATTTATATATCCAAAAATGATTAACTTTCAATTGTCTACAAATTTATATACTGTATGGTTATGTTCATGGGAATACTTGAAGTGAATGACCAAAAGATAAATCTAAATCCCATCACTATTTGGTGTGACCTTTATCCCTTGGAGGAGGAGTCCTGGAAGTGACGAGACCTGATCTCAACATCATCCAGTCTGTCTGGGATGACATGAAGAGACAGATGGATTGGAGCAAGCCTACATCCACAGAAGATCTGTGCTTAGTTCTCCATGATGGTGGCGGGAACAACCTCCCTGCCGAGTTCCTTGTGCAAGTGTACCGAGAAGAATTGATGGAAAGCAAAGGGCAAAGGTCACACCAAATATTGATAGGTTTTAGATTTCTCTTTTCTTTATTCACTTCACTTTGTTAATTGACAAAATTAAAGCACTAACACTTCTTCTATTCTTGAGAACATTTGTACTTTGCAGAATGTTTCCTCACACCTGCCTAAAACATTTGCAAGGTAGTGTAAATATCTATTTTATGATTTGTTTTCTACGTGCATTTATTCTTGGGCAAACTGCATCCATTTTCTGGACTGGTGCTCAGTAAACCTCATCTCTGATAGGACATCACTGTTCCATTGCATTTACTTTAATGTATGTATAGTATTTCAATGTGTCGAGCGCTGGAAACGAGAAAAAAAATATTTGTTCTCCTCCTTTCATTAAATCTTGTACATACAAACCGCTGTCTTAGCAGCCTTCTGCAGGAACATATGTATCAGGTTCATGCTGAGTATTTTGTACAGACTCTTATTACTGAATTCAGCACTTCCACAATTCTCCAAAATCACTTTGTAGAAAACAGGAGAGAGAGAAAAAAATTGTATCTGTTGGATTAACTTCAAAGGCTTCAATTAAGTAGAGGAAACCATCCCCAAGTAAGTCAAGGAGGTCTTTTTTTTTTCAGTTCCAAAGTCCTACTGGTGCTTTAAAGTAAAGAGATCCCCAAGGAGTAGTACACACTATTCTTGGCCCCGTGATCCTGTCTTGGATAGTTCAGCAAACAGATCCAAGTTGCACAGGAGATAAGAACTCAAGTTTGCCTCTCACTATGGTACATTATTTAAGTGGCCAGTCAACTGAAAAATTCCCCAATATTAAGTAACTCAGCTCCTGGACATGTCATAAAATGGGACAAGGGGTTTTTAAAGCACAGTCCACTTTGCGGCTAATGGGATTAGTGGGAAGGAAAAACTACCCAAGCAGACGAAGATAAACATCTGAGCAATGTTGTAGCCATAACCCATTTAATTAGAGTAGATGAAGTGTCTTATTCATCAAACAGTGTGCTGCTGTTTTATGTGAAATGACCATTAGAGGCGCCGTGTGATGATAACATTCCTTACATTTCACTCTTTGTAATGACAGGTCAGAGGAGAAATGTAAAATGTACAGAAGGGGGTATTGAAGGGGTTAAAAATGTCAGGTTCTGTGCCCGGAGTTTTTATAAAGCAGATTAATTTCCACAGACTACTAACTAACTAAGATTAACAATAATAATTATATTTTAAAAAAAAAGTATAATAATATTATATTATATTATTAAAATAGTAAATTTAGAAAATGTGGTCCTCTAGGAATTACTATAATAAACAGTCAGAAGAAATAAAAAGCTTTGATCAGTTGGGGTCTTGGTGCAGCAACTACATATACGGCATTGGTCGCGAGGGATTGTATGGAGAGGGCTTCAGTTACACAGAACATTGAATTACCAAGTACAATTTGACCCACAAAAAATAAGCCGTCATGCAGCACTTATGCGAATTATGGCTCTTGGAATGTGGGTCGGAAAAAATGTGTATGCAAAACAAAAATGGGCTTAGTCCTTAAAGGGAATCTATCAGGTCAATCTGGGACCTGGGCTTTAGTGTCCCAGATTGCCCTGTTGTAATGCAATCCGCAGGCGCATTAAAAATAAAAAACCTTTATACTTACCTAGTTAAGGGTCCGATCGACGCTGTTTGCTGAGATTGGTCCGGCTTATTCATGAGGCACGCCTCCTGGCGCCTGCGCTGTTCTTCAGTGAAGCCAAAGATGGACACCCTGGCTTCACTGCGTAAATGCGGGACATGCACACTGAAGCCGAGGTGTACTCCTCTGGCTTCATTGAAGAACTGCGCAGGCGCGGGGAGTACAGCGGCAGGGGGAGTATAAAGCTTTTTTAATTTTAATGCGGCCACGGATTGTGTTATAACAGGGTGATTTGGGACACCATATGGACGTGTGGGTGGTTTAATATCCCAAATTGCCCTGACAGATTCCCTTTAAGGGTTTAATTAATGCTGATATTTATGACCTATTCTAAGGATAGGCCATCAATATCTAGTCTTGTAGAATCCCTTTAAGGTGTGTATTGAATGACTTAAATGGTTTTACCATTAATATAATCATATCTAAAATGGTAAGCAATTAAAAGTTAAACATTTTTGCATATATAAAGAATTTAAAATTTTGCAGCCTTTTAAAGATATTCTCTAACTATCTTAATGCTAACAGCCGGTTATCTTAATTGTCTGCCAATGTGGGAACTTTCTATACTCTGAAACCCAGCCATGATGTCCTTATTGTGGTCAGGTTATCTTCTCATACATGTACAGTCATGGCCAAAAGTTTTGAGAATGACACAAATATTATATTTTCACATGATCTGCTGCCCTCTGGTTTTTATGTGTGTTTGTCAGATGTTTTTATCACATACAGAAATATAATTGCATTCATATTATGAGTAACAGAAGCTTATATTGACAGTTAGAATGAGTTAATGCAGCAAGTCAATATTTGCAGTGTTGACCCTTCTTCTTCAGGACCTCTGCAATTCTCCCTGGCATGCTCTCAATCAACTTCTGGACCAAATCCTGACTGATAGCAGTCCATTCTTGCAGAATCAATGCTTTAATTTTGTCTGAATTTGTTGGTTTTTGTTTGTCCACCCGTCTCTTGATGATTGACCACAAGTTCTCAATGGGATTAAGATCTGGGGAGTTTCCAGGCCATGGACCCAAAATCTCTATGTTTTGTTCCCTGAGCCATTTAGTTATCACCTTTGCTTTATGGCAAGGTGCTCCATCATGCTGGAAAAGGCATTGTTGAGCGCCAAACTGCTCTTGGACGGTTGGGAGAAGTTGCTCTTGGAGGACATTCTGGTACCATTCTTTATTCATGGCTGTGTTTTTAGGCAAGACTGTGAGAGAGCCGATTCCCTTGGCTGAGAAGCAACCCCACACATGAATGCTTTCAGGATGCTTTACAGTTGGCATGAGACAAGACTGGTGGTAGCGCTCACCTCTTCTTCTCCAAATAAGCTGTTTTCCAGATGTTCCAAACAATCGAAAAGGGGATTCATCAGAGAAAATGACTTTACCCCAGTCCTCAGCAGTCCACTCCCTGTACCTTTTGCAGAATATCAGTCTGTCCCTGATGTTTTTTCTGGAGAGAAGTGGCTTCTTTGCTGCCCTCCTTGAGACCAGGCCTTGCTCCAAGAGTCTCTGCCTCACAGTGCGTGCAGATGCACTCACACCTGCCTGCTGCCATTCCTCAGCAAGCTCTGCACTGCTGGTAGCCCGATCCCGCAGCTGAAACACTTTTAAGAGACGGTCCTGCCGCTTGCTGGTCTTTCTTGGGCGCCCTGGAGCCTTTTTGGCACCAATGGAACCTCTCTCCTTGAAGTTCTTGATGATGCGATAGATTGTTGACTGAGGTGCAATCTTTCTAGCTGCAATACTCTTCCCAGTTAGGCCATTTTTGTGCAGTGCAATGATGACTGCAAGTGTTTCTTTAGAGATAACCATGGTTAACAGAAGAGAAACAATGATGGCAAGCACCAGCCTCCTTTTAAAGTGTCCAGTGGTGTCATTCTTACTTAATCATGACAGATTGATCTCCAGCCCTGTCCTCATCAACACCCACACCTGTGTTAATGGAGCAATCACTGAAACGATGTTAGGTGGTCCTTTTAAGGCAGGGCTGCAATGATGTTGAAATGTGTTTTGGGGGATAAAGTTCATTTTCTAGGCAAATATTGACTTTGCAAGTAATTGCTGTTAAGCTGATTACTCTTTATAACATTCTGGAGTATATGCAAATTGCCATTAGAAAAACTGAAGCAGTAGACTTTGTAAAAATTAATATTTGTATCATTCTCAAAACTTTTGGCCATGACTGTAGTGTCCTCCTGATAATCAGCCATGATGTCCTTATTGTGGTCGGGTTATCTTCTCATACATGTAGTGTCTCTCCTGATAACCAGCCATGATGTCCTTATTGTGGTCAGGTTATCTTCTCATACATGTAGTGTCCCTCCTGATAACCAGCCATGATGTCCTTATTGTGTCCGGGTTATCTTCTCATACATGTAGTGTCCTCCTGATAACCAGCCATGATGTCCTTATTGTGGTCGGGTTATCTTCTCATACATGTATTGTCCCTCCTGATAACCAGCCATGATGTCCTTATTGTGGTCGGGTTATCTTCTCATACATGTAGTATCCTCCTGATAACCAGCCATGATGTCCTTATTGTGGACAGGTTATCTTTTCATACATGTAGTGTCCCTCCTGATAACCAGTCATGATGTCCTTATTGTGGTCAGGTTATCTTCTCATATATGTAGTGTCCTCCTGATAACCAGCCATGATGTCCTTATTGTGGTCGGGTTATCTTCTCATACATGTAGTGTCCTCCTGATAACCAGCCATGATGTCCTTATAGTGGTCGGGTTATCTTCTCATACATGTAGTCTCCCTCCTGATAACCAGCCATGATGTCCTTATTGTGGTCAGGTTATCTTCTCATACATGTAGTGTCCTCCTGATAACCAGCCATGATGTCCTTATTGTGGTCGGGTTATCTTCTCATACATGTAGTATCCTCCTGATAACCAGCCATGATGTCCTTATTGTGGACCGGTTATCTTCTCATACATGTAGTGTCCCTCCTGATAACCAGTCATGATGTCCTTATTGTGGTCAGGTTATCTTCTCATACATGTAGTGTCCTCCTGATAACCAGCCATGATGTCCTTATTGTGGACAGGTTATCTTTTCATACATGTAGTGTCCCTCCTGATAACCAGTCATGATGTCCTTATTGTGGTCAGGTTATCTTCTCATATATGTAGTGTCCTCCTGATAAGCAGCCATGATGTCCTTATTGTGGTCGGGTTATCTTCTCATACATGTAGTGTCCTCCTGATAACCAGCCATGATGTCCTTATAGTGGTCGGGTTATCTTCTCATACATGTAGTCTCCCTCCTGATAACCAGCCATGATGTCCTTATTGTGGTCAGGTTATCTTCTCATACATGTAGTGTCCTCCTGATAACCAGCCATGATGTCCTTATTGTGGTCAGGTTATCTTCTCATACATGTAGTGTCCCTCCTGATAACCAGCCATGATGTCCTTATTGTGGTCTGGTTATCTTCTCATACATATAGTGTCCCTTCTGATAACACAGCCAACCAAGTCTGGTGCTCAGGACCTGCCAGAGCCTCTTAATAATTTTTCAGAATCCTGTGCCAGCAGGGGAAAGGATTAATACTGGCGTAGGAAATGGCAGTCTTAATAAATTCCCCCCTATGTTGTGTAATGCAATTGCAGAAGGAAAACTAAAGTTGTCTTGGCTTATTTATGGCATTGTGCTGAATGGAAACCCTTGTCACTTTCCACTTGCAGAATATCCTGTGTGCAGTCAGCTGTCTTGTGCCAGTGGAGCCTGCTTCAATACAAGTCAGAGATGTGATGGGATTGTCAACTGCCGGGACACTTCAGATGAGGCCAACTGCAGTAAGTGATAGGATTGTATTATATCACATATCATTATTGGCTTGCGTACAATGACAACCTCTGCACCCCTATAGTTATACCCCTGCATTCAACCGGTGATTTTGACATTGTGTATGAGAAACAATCCTTTCACTCAATCGAATAGAGTAGAAAGTGTAGTTATACGACATTTTATGTGGTTTTGAGCAACCTTGTACATAGGGAACTTAGGAATACAAATGTATCTATCTATCTATGTATCTATCTATGTATCTATCTATCTATCTATCTATCTATCTATCTATCCATATATCACCTACCTGTCTATCATCTATACATCTAATATGTAGCTCTAGGTTAAACTCGATGCAGAGCTTGTAGACCCATGAAAGGCTTTTTAATAAAATGGATGATATAACACGTCTGTTGTATCTCACAGCAACCAGTCAGGTATTTGCTTTGATCAGTCCAGCATAAGTATATCCACTGATCCTCTGACCGCCATGGTTTTTTGCACCATTGGACAATATTAGAGAAGGTTCAACTTCATCATCCATAAATGAAGAAAAGTAATGAATATGTATTTCCTTTCATTAAGTTCTCTCTATAGCCAGGCTCGGATTTCATCTTAGGAATGCTGATGGAGTATCGGGCTACTAGAGGAAGTGGAGAACTACAAAGAAAAACTAATGAAATTATATATTGGAGCCTATTAAGTGTCCTTTAAGAAAGTGACCTTGTATTTTGAATGCAATGCAGAGGGGCTGGACCACTGAATGTGCCACTAAATTGATTTGGCTTGGGGCTACTCCTGAGGGTGTTCCCCTGATTTTCACTCTATACCCCTGTACAGGATGAGACATAGCAGGAGTAGATCTGCTGGGCCACTAAAGTGTTTTGACTTAGGACTACTCCTAATGGTATTGTCTAAGTGATCCCCCGGCATTCACTCTTTATGGGCATCTGGACTTTACTGCAGGGGACCACCAGGTTGTTACCCGTTGGACAAGTCCTGGTTTAGTGGTGGCTGACCCAGCCAAGTCAAGAGACACCAGTGCTTGGGACTGAGGGGGCAGGCAGGGACATCGTGATAGGTACAGGATAAGGTCAGGGCTGACAGAGTTTGTGCATAATGGAATCCAGGCAATAGGTCAGGATGGGTGGCAAGGGTTTGGAGTCAGGTAACAGACCAAAGCCAAAGCAGACATAAGTAGACAGCACTGGCGTAACTATAGGGGTCGCAGAGGTAGCAGCTACGACTGGACCCAGAAGCCAGGGGGACCCATGTGTCACCCTCACCACACTAAGGGTATGTTCACGTGGAGTTTTTTGCAGGCTGATTTTGAGGCGGAATCCGCCTTAAAGTCCGCCTCAAAAAACACCTCCCATTCATTTCAATGGGAGTCAGTAGCAGTTTTTTTTCCTCTAGCTGATTTTTTTAGCTAGAGGGAAAAAAAAAGTGACATGACCTATCTTCAGTTGGATTCCACCTTCAAAAACCCATTGACATCAATAGGAGATGGGAAAAACGCAATGCAGTTTTTGCAAAAACCGCATCAAAACCGCAAGCACTTTTTTTAAGGGACATTTTCAAGTCTGTATAGTCTGCTGGGGCAAAAATCCACAGCAAAAACCGTGACAAAAACTGTAACGAAAAAAGCGACAAAAAATGTATCATGTAAAAATTGTGTCAAAAAAAAGTTTCCTAATTCCTGAAGCACATTTTTTCAGCCTGCAAAAAACTCAGTGTGAACATACCCTAAGGCTGATTAAACTTCTTTGATCTTCTTTCTGATTTCTATTGAGAGTCTGCCCATTGTTAATTTATCACCCCTGCCCTCTTGTGCCCTATAGTGAGAAGATTTAACATACACAGCCTGCCACTGTCAGAAATCAACCTTTTAATGGCAAGAAAGTAGTTGGTTAGCATTCAGCAGCGTATAGTTAAGGAGGAATTCTGTCAGGGAAACTGTGGCACAAAAGGGGGCATAATTACTATATGGGGGGCACTGATAGGGAAAGGGAGTGATGGGAAGCTTGTGTGCAGACATGTTGTGAACAAGCCTTTATGGAGGTAATGCCCCTCATATGTACGGATGGTACTCGACTGACTGTTGTGAGAAGTTGTGAGATTTCACACCTGGACTTGTGAGCCTTTAGTTACGCCCATGGTAGACATTGGTCAGGACAGGTGTAGCAGAATCAGAGTCAGGACACAGGCTGAGGTCAGTCATGGGCAGTAAGTACAAACAAGAACACCTTCACTGGAAATAGACAGGCTACAATACTCTGGCAGATCAGTGTTAATTCCGATTGGTGAATATTATATCCCTTTGGTAACAACGATGATAAGATATTTTTACACAATTTCACATTTCATTTGTTTTTAGGAACCCAGACAAATGGTGCATACCTAGAGTTGGAAATTTTCAGCGCTAGTGCATATCACTCAGGAGTGCCCCTAAACACCCCAAAACAACCAATATTAGCCTAAAACCCTCCCACTTCATGGTCAGGTTTCTGAGACTATTATGGTGTTATTCCATAATTCCTTTTATACTAGCTTTATACAGATTCAAATTACGCTCTTATACAATTTGGTTTGATTCCAAATTTTTTCATACATAAGAACCTATGGGAAAAATTAAAACCACTCTCATGAATGGGACAGATATTCCCCCCCCCCCAACTCTGATGATGGTCGCTTCATACAGTTACATTGTGAGTTTCTTGTTTTCTCTTTACAGCACAGAGTTGTTTGACCAACCAGTTTCAGTGTGCCAATGGTGAATGCATCCCCCGAGATTTCATCTGTGACCACGATGACGACTGCGGAGATGGAAGCGATGAAAAAAATTGCTGTAATGCTCATTTTTAACTATACTATATTAAAATACCATATATGAATAATGCTTAAATAACTCAATTAGATCTGCTTCGACTTTGGCTACTAACACCCTGGTCGTCATACGGGGGAGGGGTGGCATCATTGCGTTCCCCCAAGATCAGCGTGTGTTAATGGAACGTTGCCAGTAGTGAGTACAGTGGATTACGTAGTTAGAGCACGTCTCGATCTCACTTATTTAAGACCTATTTATATATTCCCTTTCATTTCCATATAGCCAATGAGAAGCATGCACTGTATTTGCTTTGCAGCGAATCTTACATTGCAGGCTCTTTGTACCTTTCAAGCCTTAAACATTCTGTCTTATTATCTGGAGACTGTTGCTTGGTGTCTGTTTTCTCAGCTTCACTAAACCCTCACACTCATTAATCACTCCCAATGTGTCTGGGGCTGGCGGACATGGTCTATTGTCCCTGTCTGAAGTCCCTATGCTGCACGGCCAGAACTGACAGCAACTTGCATAGCTTCTGACTGTACAGTGTCTGGGGCCTTGGATTCAGCAACTCTGTAGAGACATCACTGTGATCAGACTCTTTGGACACTCTGACCGGGAATCTGCGCTCTTTAGTATATGCATTTGCTGGCATAGGAAAGGCTGTTGTGGAGGAAGCAGCATTTTATCCCTATTAGTTAAAGTGAACCTTCTGGTGCCCTGTCTGACAGCAGGATAAGGTAGAGGGAGAGAAGCTGAGCTCTAGAATATATAGGTTTATAGGATTTGGAGCAGGAGTAAGAAGAGAGTGAAGCTACATTCACACACTGCATTAAATTTAATGTATGTGAATACCTGAATAGCATTTTTAGATACATAAACCATATTTGATGCAGGTTGAGGTGCAATTTTTTAATGCAGTTTTTGAGCCAGTGGACCCAGTAGGAAGGAGTATAAGTCCTTCCTTCATATTTCCCATACCCTTTAAATCCACTTCTGGCCTTGGGAAAAAAAAAATTCTGAATCAAAATCCCAATCTCCACTTAATGCAGGTTAATGGAGAGCGTCATACACTTCCCTACTATACAGTGGGCACTTTGTCATCTACCGTGTAACCATATGCTATCATTTCCTGCCTAGCTTACCCGACCTGTAAAGGAGATTACTTCACTTGCCCTAGTGGTCGTTGTATACACCAGAGCTGGCTTTGTGATGGGGACGACGACTGTGATGACAATGCTGATGAAAATGGATGTGGTAAGTTTATGCCCCATGTACAGTAAAGCAGAGACAGCTTAACAACCTTATAGAAGTGTTCATAGACTTAAAGGGGTTGTGCCAGTACCGACACTCTATCCACAAAATAGGGGATATATGGCAAGTTGGTTGGGGTTCAAATGGGATTCCCAGCAGTCAGGAGGATAGGGAACAGAAAGTCCCATCGAATCATACCTGTGAATTCAGTTCTATGGGGCTGCCATAGATGGCTGTGCCCTGGTCCTGTAGATAAGTCATAATTGTCACAAGTGTCACAGAAGCGGCACAACCCCTTTATGTTTGTGGAAATCTTTGATACAAGTTTTTAAGCAAAGTGCCGCCAATTTGTCAGAGATTTGTTCTCTTTATATTCAATGAAGATATATTTATTGTCGGCCATCCACATAAGGGAGGTATCGACTGACGATTGTCCTCCTAACTCCCTCATAAACATGCACACTTGGACGTAAACACCTTGAGCCAACAGTTGTCAGGTCACTAATTTATTTTTAGGAAAGGGTCCAAATGGCATTTTTTTTTTTTAATTTTTTTTTTACCAGCCTGACAACCCCAAAATGTTTCATGCATATGGATTTACTAGCTGGAACCCAGACAGGAAACCAGGACTCCTTGCACCATTGGGATCTATGATCCTGGGAGTCCCTGCCTGCCTGCATTTTCATTGTCCCATACTGTATATATAACGGACAGTAGTGCCATGGTGAGGCTGGGACTTCTAGCATCATAGATGACTATAAAGCAAGGAGTTCCAGTCTTTAGACTGGGTTCATGCCCTTGTATGGACCAGATTTTTCATCCTGGATTCCTCAGTGTGCACGGGGTCTTAAGGTGCCCATACACTTTAGATACTTTATATACTTTAGGCCCATAGCTATAGCCCCCTATACATAATTATACTCAACTTGGTCTTAAGGTGCCCATACACTTTAGATACTTTACATACTTTAGGCCCATAGCTATAGCCCACTATACATAATTATACTCAACTTGGCCAAGCATGTATGTGTTCTCACCAGGGATAGTTTAATAAGCGACTGCCAGACACTTCTTCCTGTGTCTTATGTCCCTGGAGAACAAAGGATGGGGAGTTCTTCATGTATATAAGACAGTTGGCAGTCCCGCCATGGATAACAGTGCTACAATATGGTTGTGTCAGTCAAACCCAACTGAAACCTAAAAACATTTTCTGTTTGTATCTCAGACACTGGGTTGAGAGAATGTGGCCCTGGAGAATGGTCTTGTCCATCGTCTGGCCAGTGCATTCCCATAGATAAAGTCTGCGACGGAACAGTTCACTGCCGATTTGGAGAGGATGAAACCAATATAACAGCAGGGAGGAACTGCAGTAAGTTATATTGTCTGTGCAACATTATTCATGAGCTGAAACCTAAAGATTTATTTCACTTTCTTTTTAATATATTTTTTAAGATATTAGATATATATTTAATACTAAAAAAGGTAATTATGCTCTTCCCATAATCGCAGAAAGGGGCGAGCAAGTGACAGAACACGGAATGTGGAGCATCTTTCATGTAAGATAGGGCCTTGCACCAAAGATCAGACATACTATCAGCACAGAAGCTGTGCAACAAAAAGTTTAATGCATCTCTATGGTGAAATGTTGCGACATGTGACATCACAGAAAATCCAAACCTATTGGATTTTTGTCGCAAGTTACATTCGACTTATAGACTTAATTTTTTACAGCCAAATCGCTGTTTTAAAAAGTTACGTCAGTAAGTAATAGATAAGTTGCACAGCAGTTTTTGTTGCACAAACTTCAATGCAACTTTTTGTCACGCGACACGTCTCCATGTAACCCTAACCTAATGGAGATTTAGATCCCGTGACAGACACAGGAGTATAGATGTGCCAGATAGCAGATAGAATAGCAGAGCAAGAGATGTCCAAGTGTGAGACATGCTGACAGTAATGGTGGGCTGTGAGCGGGACTATTCATTTATCTAATGTGGAACTAATACAGGTAAGGCCTCATGCATAAGACCGTGTACATAGGAATACTGATAGGGAATGTAGATTGTGAGCCCTATATGGGACAGTGACTGTCAATGTCTGTAAAGCGCTGCGGAATATGATGGCACTATATAAGTAAGCTTAATAAATAAAATAAACCTTCCACAGAGCTGAGAAAATAAAAAATCTGATTGCCAGATGCCCGATATCTGGTTTTTCAGATACATTTTGCAGAGATGTGATTCTGCTCTGGTGCCCTTGAGCTGTATTAAGATTGCTGCATGGCCCTGAACAGATGCGAGTTGTAGGCCTTGTTTAGCTGCGGGCTTGGGTTAGCAGGAAACGCAATCTGTTCCCCCAGCTGTAGTAGAAATATTCTGTCCATTATATATTGTAATTACATTTACAATTAGCCATTGAAGGTCTCATTTACTGTACTTTGCTGTATGTTTGGTCCTTGGTATTTGCATAGGTCTTAGTATGGCCAAAGCCATGTATGAGAATTCAGTATGGTTATACAAGTCATATGAAAGCAAACCGGGTACTCCATCAGTCCCAAATCTATCTGTCATCCTATACCAGAACAGAGTCATTTCCATTTCTGAATAATTTAATACATAAACCATCCCTGGTCCCTTACTTATTCAAGTACATAGGTAGCGGAGTTAACCTGAACTTCTGCAATTGGGAATTGGTTATCACAGAAGACAATAAAAACAAATGAAAAGTCATTGAAAAATGTTTTTCCAATGACTTTTCATTGGATTTGGTTGCCTTCTACATTTTGTGTATGTAAAACATACTTGCAGGGAAACAGCATGCAAAACACATTGTTACAATTTTGGAGGAGGTCATACGCCATTTGCAAAGCCCCACCTCTTTTGGGACATGATACGCCTTTGGGGATATGTCATGCCCCGTGCACTGTTGGCATGCCAATTGCCAATGTGAAGTGGCCGGCACTTGACTTTCCCACATCATATAAGAGTTGACAACCTTGGGAATGTGAGAGCATTCCACCGGTCCCAGAAAATTTGCCCACTTTCCCCTGACTTTTTAAGGGGGCCTCTTGAATGTCCCAGGAGAGTTGGAAGGTATGAGATAGAGTATTGTATCATTAGAAGTACAGCTTTAATGACCACATTTACAGCTGGTTTGAGGATAACATATAGCGTGTAGATTTTATTTATATCTCTATCATGCTTACCAAAAGAATAGATAATAAGTGTCAAATTGTTGGTGCTGGGACCCCTACTGGTCACAATTGATCGTGATCATTGAGATCCTGTGCCCCCTGTTTAATTGGAGCATGGTCATGTATGTACACCTCTGTTCTATTCAACATCTATGGGTCTGGCAAAGGTAGCTGAGTTCTGTATTCAGATATTTTAGTCAGTCCCATAGAAATTTAAAGGAGTAGTGTGCATACATAACCAATGCTCCATTCAGAGAGAGTACAAGACAACTGTTCTCGTGGTCTGTGGGGTACCCCAATGATCAGACGCTTATCACCTATCATGTAGGTCGGAGATACATTGTTAGTGTGGGAAAAATCCTTTGAAATTGATAGGATCCTTAGGATAGGTCTTCAATTGAAGATCCACGGGTTTCCGACACTCGGGACTGTTTGGCACTGTGTGCTGTTTCTGCTTTACAGGCCATCAGTCCCATCGAGTGAATGGTCTGAGTTGTGATACTAAGCAGAACCGTCATACAAATGTACGGCGCTGTGTTTGGTAAGACTACATCCTCTTCAAGCTGCTGATCGGCAGGTGGGCTGTGTGTTGGACCCCTGCCAATCTTTAATTGATGACCTGTCCTTTAAGGCAGAGTTTTTATGTATTAGTTATTGTTTTTGTGTAACTGTGTTATTTGATCAAGATGGTGTAAAACAATATGCAAATAAATCCTCCATGGTGGAAAAAGAAAAATTCACTCTAGCGCCACCTCTTAGAAGGTAGCACCCCATAAATCGACACCTGGTTTTCTAGAAGCTATAATCGATACAGGAGAGTATGTCGCTGGGAGGCAGGGACTCCTAGCAGAATAGATAACTATTATTAAAGTCAAACTGGTATATCTCCTCTGAAAGGAAGAGACATCCATCCACAGACAACTGCTATTTCCTGTCATCAGTGTGAAGTAGGGTAGTGGCTGGCAGGTGAGAGGTCATAGATATGGGTCAGAAGGGGTACCATTATCCATCTTTTGGTGTGCAGTGTCTTACAGGCCATACAGGCAATCTCCTTACAGTACCACTTTTGGCCAAGATATAACACAGCTATAGACACCATATGGCATTATATACTGTAAACCAGTTACTGCATGTCAGTACACCACACTAGGGGTGAGTGCCAACACAGGGTGTCACATAGGGCACCATTTATTATAAGACAGAATTTTCCTTGAAGACAGTTAAAAAGCCAGATATGTTTCTTTAAAGGCTTTAGATGTTTCTTAAAGGGCTTGTCTTATATAAAGGCAACCCCTTTGCAGATGACAGCTGGGTTCTCCAACTTTTGTTGCCACATCTGCTCAAATGAATGTTTTTGCCGATGGGCCATGTCTGCCTTTCTTCTAGCCGTAGACAGAAGACAACCACATAGTCATGTAACATATACAACAGCAGGTTTGTCTAATTTCTTCTGTTTTGTGAAGCATTGAGTAATCTGACGTATACTGCGTTCTCTTCCCATTACTCTAGGTACAAGTAGCTGTTCTGCACTGAGTTGCTCATATCGGTGTCATTCCTCGCCATCTGGCGGTGTCTGTTATTGTCCAGCCGGATACATCATCAGTGCGAACGACAGCCGGACCTGCATCGGTCAGTAGAAATATAAGCCTTATTTGCTGCACAATATGACTGCCTAAGACTATAGACATGATACCAGATAGTAGTATCACACACACGCACACGTACATGCACGTACAGGCACGCACACACACACACACACACACACAGACATGCATTTACTTGACATAATGCTATATTAGCACATTAGTTGAAGACTGCAAGTGCTGTGACAATTGGTAATATGGGCAATGGTAAATATAGAAGGCCGAGATACTTAGTTCATTGCTCACTTTGAAGATGTTCTTTTCCATGTGGAAGTTATCCTCAACATTATCTTGTCAAAGCCTTGCACACAAAAACCTTCTATGGTAATGAGATATTGACATCTGTCCCGGCTTCAAAGAGCTAAGAAAAGTATTGATATCTTTTATAGCAGGACACCATTATCCGGTGGCATCACCATAGAGATGAGGTGATAAGGATCTGAGCTCAGGAGGGTTATTACTGTAGCCAAGGAACAGCAAAACCTGACTGCTGACTGTGTACAGGAGGATCAAAGGATAGCTAGATAGATAGATAGATAGATAGATAGATAGATAGATAGATAGATTTATATATAATATATAGATAACAGATAGATAAATAGATCATGCAGATAGATAACAGATAGATAGATAGATAGATAGATAGATAGATAGATCATGCATATAGATATATAGATAACTGATAGACAGATAATACATACATAACAGATAGAGAGATCAGAATGATAGATAGATAGATAGATAGATAGATAGATAGATAGATAGATCATGCAGATAGATTGATAAAAGATAAATAAAAAGTGCAAAAAGTGATAACGGACCCTTTATTCCATGTTTACAGCAGCATCTTTTCGGTTTCTACTTAGGAGAATTTCTTTGGCCTGGGTCTTATTGCACCCACTTGTTTTTTTTTTTTTTTTGCATGATACAATGCAGCTTTGGACTTTTTACTTTCTTATATAACTAGATAGATCGATAACAGATACATAGATAGATCGATAACAGATAGATAAATAGATAGATAACAGATAGATACATAGATAGAGAACAAATTAGATATAATTAATTACTTTCTGTAATAATGTGATAATGTTTTTTTTATCCACTTCACTTACTCTAGATTTTAACGATTGTCAAGTATGGGGCATATGTGACCAGCTCTGTGAAGACCGTATGGGGAGTCACCGCTGTAGCTGTGTCGATGGATATGTCTTGGAACATAACAAACACTGTAAAGCCAACACCTCCAGTATGTACAAAGAGCCAGTCAACACTATTGGGGATATTTACTGATCAAAATGGGCAAGATTTTTATGTCGAAAATGCTCCCAAAAATAGTCCATGGCTTGTGCCAAAATGATTGGGATGGTCCAGTAGTTGGGGAGTAGTTGGTGCAAAACTAACGTCACCGATTGTGGTTGCAGTGGAGGAATTCAGATTTAAAAAGCAGCAAAGTCAGTGAAGAATTGGCTGAATTGGTATACAGCCATGAGCCAGATTCCATTAAGAAATTATCACTTCTAATTTGACCGTCTTGAAAAGTGTCAAAAAAAGGAGTAGTGAAATATTCCAAAATTATTAAAGCGTACATGTATGTGTGTTTTGAGGTGGCATAAATAAAAAAAAAAAACTGTTTGATACCTCAAGTCAGTTTTTTCAACTAATATGCCAAGTGCAAAATGTTGATAAATTTGACACTATTTGCTCCATTTTTGCTGACTGTATCTTTAAAGGGATATTCTGGTTATTCAGGTTATTTCCTATTCACAGTGTAGGGGTAACTTGCTGATCAGTGGGATCCAATTACTGGGACCCCTACCGATCATAAGAACGCTGGTCACATGTGCAGCTGCTCCATTCACATCTGTGGGATTGCGGAGCAATGTACTTGGCAGTCCCATAAAGGATGAGTGGTGCAGCAGTGCTCAGGCTTGACTTGCGATTACATCTAGATGGGGTAATGGAACTCCTGTTCTTGTGATGATCGGAGGTCCCAGCATTCAGACCTCCACCAATCATCAATGTACCCTCTATCCTGTGAATAGGTGGGTAACCTGAAATAACCGTAATACTCCTCTGGCAACAACTGATCTTCTGGAGAACAAAGCTTGGGTATATTGTAATCTGCATTTCATAAGTCATTGAAGTAACTTACGCTACATGTCATTGTTCTTCTTCTTTCACAGCTGGTGTCCCATGGTTAATTTTCTCTAATGGACGAGATCTGCTTATTGGTGACATTCATGGCAATAGCTATCGCACATTAGTGCAGTCACAGAATCGTGGAATCGCTGTGGAGGTGGATTTCCATTTTCAGCTTCAACGAGTCTTTTGGACGGATACTGTACAGGACAAGGTATTTCTAATAACATGGGATATCCACATAGATGTGATAAAGGGGCGTTCTGATTGTATGCAAATGAAGCCTAACTGTTATATAAAAAATATTAGTAACTTTTTAATTTTCAGGGTTTGCTGTTAGTGAATGGAAACATTCTTGTTTACATCCAAACACTAGAAACACATTAAGGCTAAGTTCACATCTGCATTGGAGACTCCGTTGCAGATTCCGCCTAAAATCAGCAGAAAGAAAAGTCCCACATGGAGGACTTTTCACTCCGCAGGTTTCAGTATAAAATCATCAGAAACCCCACGGACACTCAGCAGACCCCATTATAGTCTATGGGGTCCGTGGATGTCCTGGAGTAATCTCTTTTTAAGTGGACAGACTCTCCGTCTTCTGGGTCCCCATGCGGACCTGAACGACAGAGAGCCGAACGCTACTGTGAACCTGGCGTCAGACTTAGTCCTGAGAGATTTCCATAAATGTAAAGTCTACACAACTTTTTGCGAGCTAAATTGATCTCTTCTGGTGGAACAATGGGGGAAATCCAACATGCCTGATCTATTCTTCCAACAGGAGATAAAATGCTGCCAGAGAGGTCTGGCATGGTCTTATTCTTGTTGTTTATGAACAGTTGGAAAGAACAGGTGTTAGTCAAACAGGATTTATCTGTGTATAGGCACCTTAAGATTATGGCCCCACGTAGCGAACTGCAGCTAAAAACCACTGCATATAGTGCAATATGGGGCCCTAGCCTAAAGGAGTATTCCTTCTAGAAGTAATTATTATGCGCCCAATGGATAAGGGATAAATGCTAGATTGGAGAGGGTCCACCACTGGGACCTTCATTGATTGTCAAAATTGGGGAGTCTGGTTTCTCATTTCTCCCAGCCTCAAGACTGCAGCTAGAAATCTGAATGGAGTTACAGTTGGGTGGGTGATGAATGCTTCTTCTGAGAATACCCCTTGCTGATCGGTTGGGGTTTGACTACTAGGACCACCACCTATCACAAGACTCCAATAAATGGAATGATTGGCAGGACATTAACTGCCGGAGATAGTCAGTGCTGTACTTCACTATCTCTAGCAGTGCCATAGAGAATGAATGGAACAGCAGTGTACATTTTTGACTTGTCGACCATATTAGGATGGAGGAATGAAACCCCCATTCTTGTGATCACGGGGCCCCAGCAGAATAGCTCTTTAGAGACTGCTTTACTAGGGTTTACTTTACTCAATAACCCCTTTCTATAGCCCTATTAGGGCATATAGATGTCACATAGACAGATTCCCTGCTGAAGACCCTCCTTTAAGAGCCACTAACAAAGAGTAACTCTCGCTCTTGCTGACCAAGCACTACATTTTCCTTGTATGGCCAAGTTGCAGCTTACCCTGGAAGTCGGCTGATCACTGGATCAGTGTTCAAGGTATTTTCCAGGCAATTGATATTGATGACTGTTCCTTAGAATAAGTCATCAATATCAGATCAGTGGGGGTCCGATACCTGGTACCCTTATCATGCAGTCGTTCTCCGAAATTACTGATGGACCACAAACATACCAAGTATATTGAAAAGTTCTATAACATTTTATACAATGATTAATCTTTGTTGACATAAAAGTGGAAAACTCTTTACTATATGTGAATAAAATGCTTAAAAAATGAGACGATTATATAAAACAATCTTACAAATATTTTAATTAAGGGTCCATGCTTGTATTACATGATATGGATAAAACAAAGCCGCCTATTATATGGACATCTTGTGCAATTTCCCATTTACTGTTAATGGAGTCAAAATTCCTAATAGAGAACATTCTTTCAAAATGAGTCGATCTTTTAATAGTCATTTTTGGAAACCTGATGCGATAAATGTAAAAGTGCCTTTTTTCTTGAATGATAAAAATCAAATTTTTTCCTGCATATTTGTGTTTGTGCTGTAATGGATATGCTCATAGAGAATGCACTGAAGCGGGTCATTGTTTTCAGACTGGTTTGTTACGAAAGTTTAAAGTTCGGGCCCATAACATGTAATGAGCATAAAAACTTTTATGTTAGAATTGTGCTGCGAAGTGTGCCCGATATCCTAAATGAATCAGATCCCAAAATAAATTCATGACCCACATCAATACCTTAAAGGGGTTTCTATTATTTTTTTATGGTCTATTTTTAGGATAGGCCAAAAATATCCAATTGGTGGGAGGCCGACAGTCGGGTCGAAATGGATCAGCTGAGTACTGTCCCCATACTATACAATGCATAGAGTGGAAAGCAAACAACTCTGTGCTCTGTATAGTAGCCCGGGCACCTTTACTGGAGCTGAGCCCACATTGAGCAATGTTATCATTTGATTCCATGTAGAAGGGGAATTTTTAAAGTCAGTTTTGCTGGAGTCTGAGTTTGCACTAAATTTATTAAATACCAATGTATCTTTAAGTCTAACAATTCTGTCTGTTTTTTATGCCATCCTACTGTGGGATTGTCACAGTTTCTATAACTTTTTTAAAAAGTTGCATTTGATAAATCTGGTATACATCAACTCAAGAGGTTTAACCATGGCCATTTTTCCATCCAATTTCATGACTTTCATCCCCCATTCTGAATGGATCGGTGTTCGGCCAGCACATGCACAGCTCCATTCATTGCAATGGGAGCGTCAAAGATAGCTGAGCCCTGTACTTTGACTATCTCCAGTGCTCCCATTGAAATAAATATAGCAGTGCACATACTGCCCAAGCACAGCTTCATTCAGAATGGAGTCCCCCATTCTCCTGATTAGTGGGCATCTGAGTGGTCATACCCCCCTGACCTGCATGTTATTTCCTATATCCCTATTCTAAAATGTAAAAAGTAGCAAAAGTTTTGTGCACTTAAGTCCCAAAAGTTGTAAGACCCTATTTTGCAACTTTTTGACAGTCAAATTCTGGAGTGTAGGACTTGATCACCCCCTAATCCCCTCCAATGCCTATAGAGGGTATTTGGAGCCCCATATATAGAGTATCGATCATTACAAAGATTAAAAATCTGCATAGAATTTGGATTTATCTAGCTAAAGTTGCATTGTCCTTTCAGGTAGTCTGAAAACCAACAATTTTTACAAGTCCTCTGGTTCCTACTCTGTCCCTAAACATTGCTTTACACTGAAGCTTTGCCTGTTCAGCTTCTATAAAGAAGCACAAGCCCACCAAAAACTTAACAGTAATATTTAAGACAGGGGCCGCTTTTGGCCAAGAGCAGACCACTTGGCCACAGCACAACTCCATTTTGCGATGTCTCTGTTCTTGCTTTATGAACCATTATAGATCATTTTTATTGATTTTCAAATATTTTTCTATCAGGTTTTTTCTGTTGACATTGACGGCTCAAATGTCCGGCAAGTCCTCAACGTATCTGTGGATTCACCTGAAAACTTAGCAGTCGACTGGATTGGCAGTAAGCTTTATGTAGTTGAAACAAGCGTCAACAGGATAGATATGGTGGATCTTGATGGGCAGAATCGGATAACATTAATAGCAGAAGATTTGGGCAACCCAAGGGGAATAGCAGTTGATCCAACAGTTGGGTAAGTGTCATTGGTTGCAGCTACTTTTTCTGCTGCCCCTGAACTATTCCTTCACTCCTAGTTCACTAAAATCTGTCCTGAGAGATTATTCAGATTTTTGGCTTCACTGGGGAATCAGGTTACAGCTGCTGCCTATAGAAGTTTATAAAGAGGGGAGGGGGAGCGAGAAAGGCACAGATAGTTGCTGCTGCTGGATCTAGTAAGTGTTTACTCTCACACTCCAGTGCTGTTTTCAGAGCAGCACTGCTCAGTACCTGCTCTATATTGTCTTTCATGTTGCTGCTGCTTTTTTTAGGGGATAGAGAGAGGAGCAGGGCCATGGCGAGGCTTGAGCGGAGCCACCATATTCACCAAAGTGGCATCAATGATAGCCAAATCTACGGAAGCCCTGGTGCTGCTGTAGATTTGCACCTAGGCACAAACACTGGGAGTATGCACCTAATTCACGATGAGGAGCAGCTTCAAATTAAGTTCTCCCTGCGCTGACTCAAGACTGGCGTACAACACTCCGATCTTGATGATTCCCCCTATTGTTTTATTGTAACCCAGCATGTGGACTTTCATATGGACTTTCCTAACTCAATGCAAGCATTTCTACTTGTACAATCCAAGTACAGATGATCAATATAGTAATTTTCTGTAGGAAGAAAAGCTCTGGGGAACAAACTTCTGCTTTAACAATTTGTTTTGTGTTACACACAGGTACTTATTCTTCTCTGACTGGGATAGTGTATCTGGGGACCCTAAACTGGAAAGGGCATTTATGGATGGCACAAATCGTCATGATTTAATTAAGACCAAACTGGGCTGGCCAGCAGGGATCACCCTCGACATTATGTCCAGGAGGTTGTACTGGGTGGACAGTCGCTACGACTACATTGAAACTGTGACCTATGATGGTCTGCAAAGGTATTTCCAATTCATGTGCCTTGAAAATGCTTTATTTTACTTATTTTTGCTACGTGCTCTATATAGTACTCTAGTCTTGTTATGTGGGACTGTTCTTACCAGCCACAACAGCCATCATGTATTTGGGTTGGGTTAACAAAATACATTAGAAAAATTCTTACCACATGCAATTTTTGCAACCTGTTGCAGGAAAACAATAGTACATGGAGGGAATATTGTGCCACATCCTTATGGAATAAGTATCTTTGAGCATTTTGTGTATTTTACCGACTGGACAAAACTTGCTGTGCTAAAAGCCAACAAATTCTCAGACACCACAACTCAGACTGTCTTTAGTTCTTCATTAAGACCCTATGGAGTCACAGTTTATCATTCTGCCCGTCAACCCTATGGTAAGGCTATTTCTTTTTAATTTTTTTTTAATGTGGAATTTTGATATGTTTCTATCTATCTATCTATCTATCTATCTATCCGTCTATCTATCTATCTATCTATCTATCTATCTCATATCTATCTATCTATCTATCTGTCTGTCTGTCTGTCTGTCTATCTATCTATCTATCCGTCTATCTATCTATCTATCTATCTCATATCTATCTATCTATCTATCTATCTATCTATCTATCTGTCTGTCTGTCTGTCTGTCTATCTATCTATCTATCTATCTATCTATCTATCTATCTACCATCCATGTACAGAAACTGCAGCAGCACCCTGTGCACAGCAACATAGCACATGGAATTAGAAATCCAAAAGGCATTACATTATTGTTAAAATCAACTAATATGATCTATAAACTACTCTTATAAAGTAGAGGTTCTTTGTTATACATATTTGATCAAACTGTACGAAGCCCACCTGCCGCGACAAGGCGACCTCATTCAGATGGGACCCTACATTAAATAAACATACCCTCCTTGGACCCAGGATAGGTCTACAATGTGAACACAGGGCAAGTAGGATCAAGAGCATACTTCATTTAAAATAGCCCAAGGCAGATTTATCTATCTGTCTATCTATCTATCTATCTATCCATGATCTATCTATCTATCTAGCTATCATCTATCTATCTTTTGGGTCATAAAATCTTGATTTCAACAATAGGTCATTTTCCGATGCACTTGAGGCTGAATATTCATAAAATTCCTATTTCAGGCCTCTACATTGCACTAGTATTATTTTCGGGGTCATTTTGGACAGACTCCCTTTAACACATTCCACCCTTAGAAAAATAAATATCTTAATCCTTCTTATATATATTCTACATTCCTTTATTATAATGGATTTTCACAGACAAGATCCATCTTATATTACATAAGTCATTAAGTATAAGTCTGTAGTGGAGGTCCTACATGGGACTATCACCCAGCTTTCCTAGAGTCCTGGCTGGCAAGTCTGCTTAGTTTCATAGTTGAAATGGAAAGGGGGTGTATATCTACTGTAGACAGAAAGCAGGTGGGAATAATGCCCAGCTTTCCCAGATACAACAACGTACTTGTATACGAAGAGAATTTCTGACCATAAGTGGACAATAAATCGGTGAACTAAATGTAGCTTTTTAGTGATGTCATACTTATCCACAATCCTGATTGTCACTGAACGTAAAGGGGCGGGATTTATGTTAACTTGCCGAAAAGGGGTGTTTTGAGGTAAAGACAGGGCACAAAAACACACACGTTTTAGGAATCAAATTTTGTTAAAGGGGTTGTCCAGGATAACACGTTTTTGGTAAGGAGGCCGGGGAAGGTGAAAAAACAAACATTTTATCATGACAAATTGAACAGCAAATGTGTAATATCCCTAGACATTCACCAATAATCTTATCTGTCTAGTGCGCAACCCTTGTGGAATCAATAATGGAGGCTGTGAGCAGATATGTGTCCTCAGCCACAGAACCGACAATGATGGCCTTGGTTATAGATGCCGCTGTCGCCTCGGGTTCGATTTACATCAAGATGGACGCCGTTGTGTTGGTAAGAAAAATGTCTCCAATAGCACCTTGAAATTAATGCCTTAATGGAAATTTCCAGTGAAGAAACTGATTTTATTACTGAAATAATCTACAATTACAAAAATAAATCTCTAAATATTGTTATGGAATCTCCAACTCGGCTGAATCATACACTTCTATAGGGTTTACTATCCATGATATAGCTGTCATTTTGTTAATTTTGTCTGTTAACTGCACCTCCTATCCACAGGATAGGGGATAAGTGTTGGTGAGAATAGGGGTCCTGAGTCTCTCCTATTGAATGGAGCAACTGGAGCAGGATAGCTGAGCACAGCACTCAGCAATGACATAGAGATGAGTGGAGCAGCAGCTGCATTTAGACAGGTAGATAGGGGATAAAAAAAAATTGCTGTACCGTGATGATGGTCACATGGCTATGTTGCAGCTCAGTCCCATTCAAATGAATGGAGCTGAGATGCAATACCAAGAACAACCACTATACCATGTACAGCACTGTGGTTAGTAAGTAGTGAAGAGGCCACAATAATCAATTATATAGTCCAGGACAAAACCATTTAAAGGGAGTCTATCAGTATCAAACTAATGCCAGTACCTTGTAGGGCAGCTTCTACACTTTCCAAAGTGGCCTTCTTATTCTGCATCGCAGAATAATCAGCATTATTTATTTATTTATTTTGCTTACTTGTATTTATTCTTAGCTGAAAAGGGATTTAGGAGCATTTCTTCTCCTGTTGGGGTTCACTTTCTGCTCTAGATAAAGTGTCACAAAGGGGAATATGTCACTAGGGCAATGGGGGAAGGAGTTGGTGGTAGTTAGAGCAGGTTATTTGGAGCAGAGAGTGAAGCCCCGGCAGGAGAAGAACGCCCCTAAAGCCCTTTTCAGCTAATTTGCATAGGAATAAAATCCTGATTTGCATGAAAATGGAGCTGCAATGCAGAATAAGAAAGGCATCTTTGGAAAGTGTAGAAACAGCTCTACAATGTACTGGTATTACTTTGATAACAATTTTTATTGTTGACAGACTCCCTTTAAAGGGACAGACAGTTTTATATGTCCTCTGACAAATGGGGTCCGTCAGGTGTCCATTGTTTTTAAACTGAAAACGCTGGAGGAAAAAGTCCACCATGCAGGACTTTTTTCTTTTCCAATTTTCAGTGGACACTGCAATGGAGGCTCAAAACTCAGGACACAAAACATTAATTTTTCATGGCCATCTTGCTCCCAAGGGGGCATCTGTTTTGTCGGATCCCCCATAAATTTCAGTGTACGGAGGGATCCATGAAAACGACCGAAAATGGGACGTAATCTATATTTAATAACGGTCATGAGAATAGCCCCTATTCTCTGACTGTGAAATTAATGCTGCTGTGTGATGTCATATGGCCAATTTGCACTGTCATGTGAATGTAGCCTTTGTGATATAGTAAAACAGTGGACCTGAACACCCTGCCATGTTCACATAAATAGAGATAAGAGTAAAACTGGACTAGCCAGTTGAGGGTATGTCAGGTTTTGGTCTCTGTGTTACGGGATATTTTAGTATTCTCACGCTGCAGATCAATGTCTCATTGTATTTTTAAGACACCATACTATTGTTCTCATAAGGTCAGAATTTGATACAATAAAAGACATCATTCACATTACTCTATTTTACACACACGTGCATTTCAAAGCACTGCCAATTCTGACGGATCTTGCATAAAGACTCTTCCATATACCTTGATACTTCATGCTTGGAGAATAACACGTCTTTTCTCCTTGTATCGGGGTAGCAACATGTGCCCCGACTATAAAACTATACTGTATCTCCCTACAAGGGATTATCTATAGGGAGTGCAGAGGAAGCAGACACACCTAGGCCCTGGTGCCTGAAGGGACCCATAGATAAACCTCAACATGGTCCCCCACACTATTGAAAATTGGGTAACCCTATGTGTATAAGACATAGTGTATGAGATTTTCTAAAGGAAACATTCATTTTTGAGTCCTAAATTCCTAAATGTACCTGCAGGTGTCCAGAAGTTCCTGCTTTTCTCCTCTCAACTTGCTGTCCGTGGAATTCCCTTCAACCTCTCCACCCAGGAAGACGTCATCATCCCCATCACGGGGGTGCCCTCATATTTCGTTGGAATAGATTTTGATGCTCAGGAGAACAGCATATTTTATTCCGACACTGTAAAAGATATGATCTACAAGCAAAAAGTAGACGGGACAGGTAACATTGAAATTCACTACACAATTAAATGTGTAATGTACCCAGATGTGAACCTAGTCTAAATAAGTGTCCATTGAATATGCCCCGAATGCCTGACAGATGGGGGTCCAAGCTCTTGAAGACTGAATTTCAAGAATTAAGGACCTTTGACCCCCTGTTCAGAAAGTAATGGCTTGGTCAGCTGTTTGTGAAAGTACATAGATGTTAGTAAGGAGAGCTACATATATGCATGGGCAAGTCTACACCTTATCTCATCCTATGGGTGAATTCACATTCCATGGAAATGCTGCAAATTTTCAATGTGGATTCCGCACTGGAAAATCTTCAGTAGTTTATAGTGCATGGGCTGCTCGCAAAAGTGCCGAGTTAAGGATTCGTTCAGTCCTGCGGCTGATATCTTACTGTTATTTGTAATTTCTTATAGGAATTAGGAATCACTGGTCAAATGATCCTTTTAACCTGATAAACATATCAATGTCAAACAAGACATGTAAGATAAAGCTGGCGGTGGAGCCTGTGGAATGTCTGCGGGAGGCGCCTCAGTGCAGCCCCGTGCCAGTGCATGAGGGCTATTTTGCTTGTCTGTAAGGAGACACGCTGGTTCAGCTTGGTAGTCTTATTAGTCCGTACCAGGGTCTCCGATTAGGAAACAAAATATGCTTAGAAAGAATTTGGCATAAGTTTTTACACTACAAGCACAAATGTTCAAGACAAAAGCAATTTTATTGCAAAATTCACTTTTATACAGTGGATACATCCAGCACTGATACATTGTAGCAAGGTATCAGGACAGAGGAAAGAGATGTGATGCTGATGTATATAGTGGGCACCTCTCAATTCATTTTAGTAGGGGTGCTGGAGAAAGTTAAGAACTATCTCCCAGGCCCGTTGAAAGGAGTGGAGCTGTGCACACCCTCTCCAACCACCTTATGACCACTCCTCCATTCAGGGACAAGATTAAAAAGCCCCCTGTTGTCCTGATGGGTCAGATCTGCACCAATCTGCAAGTTATCCTATGGATAGGGATAACTTCACCAGTTTACAAGCTATCCCCTATTTTGTGGATAGGGATAACTTCACCAATCTGCAAGCTGTCCACTATATTGTGGATAGGAATAACTTCACCAATCTGCAAGCTATCCCCTATTTTGTGGATAGGGATAACTTCACCAATCTGCAAGCCATCCCCTATTTTGCGGATAGGGATAACTTCCCCAGATGGTAAAACACTTTTAACAAAATTGTTCTCATTCACTGACATGGATTGAGGTTCCAAGATCTAGAAACCCCGACTGATCAGTTGATAAATGCACAGTGTATAGAGCTGGAGGCGGCTTTGTGCACAATATAGTAACTGTGTAGCTCAGCTCCCATTCAGGTGAACATGAACTAATCTGTAATAGCACAGCCACTACACAGTATATGGAGCCATCTGTTTCTGACTCCTTACACTGTGCATATATCAACTGAAATCAGCTCTCCTAAAGATAGATCAGCAATACCTGGTCTTGGACAATCCCTTTAAATATATACAGCACAATGAGATATAATGATTTCTGCACCATGTTGTAGACTAAGATTAGACTAAACAGGTTATCTTTGAGCCGTTGATTGATGCACATATTGCAAATCTGATACGTATTTTAGTACAATATCCAAAGCAATATCCAATATTCAGTCTCTTCTGCCTCTGTCTCTTTTGAAAATCTTGCAATTTTCACCCTGGCTATTAAGCCTAACAATATACTGAGACTACCAATTCCATAGGGGTTTTCTTTTCAGTAGTCACACAATTTACATCACGGACTTTTCTCTCCGCATTTTTCAGCATTTTTCGGACAAAAACCTGGTGTAAACCAGGAGACTATAGACTATAATGGGGTCCGCGGGTAACCGCTTTTTAAGCAGTTTAGGTTTCCGTTCTTCAGGTCGCCAAGTGGACCCAAAGAATGGAAAGCCAAACACTAGTGTGAACCTAGCGTAAGTGGGGAGCGAGTACAGATTTTGCAATGGGGCACAGGAGATTCTAGTTATGTCTCTGCATGTCAGTATCTATAAATTCTGAGTAAAAAATAATACTGTCATCTCTATCAGGTAAAGAAATCCTCACCGCTAACAGGGTGGAAGGTGTGGAAGACCTGGCTTATGACTGGATCTCAAAGAACCTCTACTGGACCGACCCAAGATACAGAAGCATCAGTGTCATGAGGCTTGCGGATAAGTCGAGAAGAGCGATCGTTCAGAATTTAAATCAGCCTCGCTCCATTGTAGTCCACCCTGTCATGGGGTAAGGATATCCTTTCTTTATTTACTTTCTATTCTCCTTTTGCGGCCTGTGCTTTTTTAACCCGATCAAGAACAGAATTAATAGAGGATGTTGCATTGTATTTCTCATGATCCTGCATCTTTCGCTTCCAACTATTTATTTCTTCTCTGCCGCTGGCAGATGACCACGCTCGGAGAAGACTGTAAGGTGATACACCGCTCTGCATGAAAAGAATATGCTGACAAGTTATCGTCAGAACTTCTGCCTTTTCCCCACTTCTTTGTATATTGACATGAAGCCAGAGGAGTCAGCCTTGTCCAGCTCTGTTCTTCACTTTAAAGTGCTTCTGTCTCCAGCCTGGAGATAATGTTCCACATTTTGCTTGAGATAGCAGACGGTGTCTTCCTGCTGAAATGAGATCTCTTATGTTTATCTTGCATTTCTTCACTTACACACAGATTTAGAAAATATTATTTTAATGTGTTACATTAATATCCCAATAATTTAGGACGACGCATATATATGCTTTAGTCATTTTCCCATTGCTAGGACCTCTCGCCATCAGCTATAATCTGTCTACAAACACAACAGCCATGTCTGATCCCCCTGCAGCAATGTCTAAGAAGAATTTAAGGAGCATCTTTCACAACCTCACCAACCCCAGCTCCGTATTATTCGATAGGCGCTGCCACGGATTCTGACACAGTTGAAATTTTTTTTCTCTATCCTCCACCATTCCCGAGCAATAATTTCTGTTGGTTGAAGCAACCAATATGATAATTGAGCTTTCTAGTGTCAAGTGGGTGGTCCCTAAACCTAAACCCTAAACCCTAAAAAAATTCCTACTGGGTTGGAATCAGTAGAGCAGCACCTATTAAAGGATTAAAGAGTTGGGGTTGATCGTGGTGGTGAAAGGTCCCTTTCAGAAAGGTCTATATTTACATATACAAAATGCAACCCTGATCTTTGAGCTTTCATTATTGCAAAGAGTTAGAGTTGGTGTAGGTGGTGAAAGGTCCTCAGTAAGGCTAAGGCCCCACATAGTGTAGCAAAAAAGCGCTGCGGGAAAAACTATGACGGAAGCGCATCGCTTTTTTTCCACCAGCGTTTTTCACAAAGTCCGTAGAAGTTTCCTCTGCAGACTCTCTGCTTCCATTATAATTATATGAAAACCGCCGTAATTTCCGTAGGTAAAATTTAACGTTTTTCGAAATCGCAGCATATCCACTGTGCGTATTTTACCGCAATGTGTGGATGGGATTCACACTTTGCAGGGACTGCAAAACACCGTTGGCCACAGCGTTTTTGACGTGGCCAAACCGCGACGTTTACTCCACGTGGGGCCCCAACCTAAAGAGGTATTCCCTATCCACAGGATATTGAATAACTGATCCGGTGGGGTCTGATTGCTTGGACCTCCGCCTGTCCCCTGTGCCTGGTAAGTATTGTGCAGCAGGTCACAAATACATACTGCCACTTCATTCATCTCTATGGGATTGCAGAAGAGGAACAGAGTATAATGTTTGATTCTCAAATATCTCTGGTTGCCCCACAGAATTGAATACATGAGCTTCACTAAATCAATACAGAATAAGAGATCCTCTTAGTAGCCATTCTCTCCCCTGGTTGATATATGAGGTCCTGTAGGAGGAACTCCTCTCTAATAGTTTAGACTTCTAGTACAGTATTTGAAAATTGGTTTTCTAACCCCAAAGACTCCTTGAGGCTAACACCCAACATTGCAGAAAAGCTGCTTTTTTGTTGCAGATTACTGTTCTATA